>JAGPOW010003642.1:93419234-93441485 GCA_030014935.1 Caiman crocodilus | reverse complement strand
ATGCTCAAAGCTAGTTGGAGTTCAGTTGCAGCCTTGGCTTTCCTGGTATGCTCCCTACAGGACCGGACCAGTGCAGAATAATCCTCCTTGGAGGTGACTTCCATCCTCCATCCTTTGTAGGCCTTTCTTTTTAACCTCAGGAGGTCTGCTAGGTCCCTGGAGAGCCAGGGGGGCTGCTTTGCCCTCTTCCTGCCTTTCCTCCGAGATGGAATAGACTTAGTTTGTGCATTGAGGATTGCTCCCTTGAGGAGCAACCACTCTTCTTGAACTCCCCTCTCCCTGAGGTCATGGTCCCTTAGGGCATCACTGACAAGCCTCCTGAGCTTGTCAAAGTTGGCTTTCCTGAAGTCAAGGACTTTCATGTTGATGACTGACTTGCCAGCTTTTCAGCGGATGGTGAAGGTGATCAGCTCAGCTCGTGGTCGCTGTCATCCAGCTTCTCATCGATCACTAGGTCGCTGACTAGGTCATCCCCAGTAGCCAGTACCAGGTCGAGCAGCACTTTGACTCTCATTGGCCCATAGACTTCTTGAGTCAGGTAGAGGTCATCCACACATGAGAGAAAGCTTTGTGACTGCTCTGATTTTGCTGAGCAATCCTCCCACGAGATGTCCGGGTAATTGAAGTCACCCATGACAACCATGGTCCTGGAGCATGCTGCCTCAGCCAGTTCCCGGGCAAATTCCTGGTCAAGCTCAGGACTTTGGGTGGGAGGTCTGTAATAGACTCCCACCATTGTGTTCCCCGTGCCAAGTTAGGCTCAAGCTAGCCTCGGAAGTGGTGAGAAATGCACAGGTGAAAGCCTGCTGTGCCCCCACTCCTCTGACGCCCCCCAGAAACCCTCCAGCAGCCGTGGAGGCCCCCGCCAACCCCCAGCACAGTCGGAGGTAAGTGGGGCCCATGGAGAGAGGGAGCTAATCCTTACTGAGTGGGAGGAGGCAGCTGAGTGGAGCCGGGTCAGGTCAAGCCCCACCCAGGCCCCTACTTGGCCTACCCCACAGGAAGCCACGTGACTGGAGCCGCGCAAACAGGCTGTGCAAACAGGCATGCTTCTCTGCCAGTGCGTGAGTTAGCACAGAGTTTGCATAGGAGGATGCACGGGAGGGCTCAGGACCCTGCCAGTGTGCCCCCAGGGTAGACAGTCCCAGCCGTAGCCAGCCTCCCAGAGGCATGACATGGATGAGCATGCGCCGCACCCTTAGGGTCCCCTTGGGTTCCGCAGCCCTCCCCTCTGGCACCTCAGAGACTGCCACCCAGACGGAGCCCCTTGTTACAGGCTCCACGCAGACAGAGCCCCTGGCTCTCGGCTGCAGGGGCTGCCTGCCCCTGTGCCATTATAGCACATAGCAGCTAAAAAATAACTGTGCGCCGTCAGCATGGCGCAGTGCAGGCTGTTACTGCGCCATCATTTAGTACTTCTTTTTGTAGAAGTACTAAATAATGGTGCAGCAACAATGGTACCGTAGGACCATGTGTAGCTGCGCCCTGTATGTTGGAAGCCCTGTAAGAAATATTCTGTTGGTCTGTCTTAAGCTCTTTTTGATAATACTTTATAAAAGCCAGGAAATAAACATTGGTTCATCTGTGGTTGAAGGTGGAGGAACAAGGGGAGACCATGAGTGTTTGCAGTTTAAGGAAAGCCTATGAGTCTTTGCAAACAAACTTCTGTGAATCTGTGAATGTACTTTTATCTGTACATTGCAGTATGAGGAAGAGACAATTCAAAGGGAGCTGAGTCCTAGGGCTTAGGCTGTTGGAGTCAACCCAGGAGGTTACTTAATTGGCATTAAAACATTTAACCCTGGACAGCACTTAAGTAATGACTCATATTTAGTTCTGCATTAAAGTTAAAGTGAACAGAGTTGCAGCCTTCCATTTTAAATGCCATATCTTTGTGTTTCATTCTCCCACATCTCAATCAAAAAGCATCTACCAGATGTGCTGCGTAGAATTTCCTCCCTGGTGTGAAGTATTAATATAAAAATGACGCTTTGAAGAAAGATGATCATTTCTGCCTTCGGGTGAACTTGTGAAAATGCAATGAAATCTAGTATTCTGTAAACGGCCAGCACTTGGATGTATTTTCTGGTATTAATATTCTATGAGATTGGAGATGTTATCCTTGAAGATATTCTAAATCCAAACTGCTATTTTCTGGAGCTGTTACACAGCTCATCCTCCCCAGCTCTGTTACTCTCTCTTCATTTGCTCCCTATGTTGTGAAGTCAGGCTTCAAAGGTATACTGCCTGTTTTCAAACAGACTCCTGTGATGTAATACACAATGAAATAATAGTGTTTTTATAATTTGTTTTGCTACTATATTCTACAATTGAACCAATATTGGCTATTGTCATCTGAAACCTTAATTAACATGTTACATTATTAATGAAGTGCAGTAATTGTGGAGGCTTTTTCTTTGTGGGAAAAAGACCAAGGAATTATATTTCAAAACTCTACCTCTCTCATGGTTTTTCATAGTCTTTTAGAAAGAACAATGAGATGGACATTTGATTTCCAAATATGTAAAATGGTGCTAATTATATTGACCTCCTTTATAAAATACTGAAAATTGAGATGTCCTGATGAAAAATACTAGACAAAAAATAAATTGTTTATTTATTTAAGTATTGTGCCCTGCAGTTTAGTCATCTTGTATACAGTGCATCAACTTGGGCATAGTATGTTTGCACATAACAATAAAGTTCACTTTTGCTGACATAAAACATATCAGGAAGATCAAAGTGGTAGTTGTCATATGAGCTTCTGGATATTCCTCAACTAATTCTCACCCCTTTTTAGTGCAAGTTTAGTGCTAAGAGAGTGCACACAGAGTCAAGGGAAGTGCCTTGTGGAATGGTAAAAAGAATGGGCCAAGTTCTGTATTGTTCTGTATTTTCTTTACTGCCTTTGGTGCAGGAATAGGGTTTCAAGCTTTCAAACAAATTGTGAAAGGCAGGAACAGACCATACTATATTGACCTTTTCAATGCTCTTCTCAAGCTTAATTGATTTCTCACCACTTGTGGCTTCAGCTACTAGGCTGTGTGAGGGGGGACAGAATGCCAGCCAGTCAAAATTATAGGAACTTGAAAAGGTTAAATCACTCTGGCATACTTCATGACTGTCTATAACAGACACCATTAGGCATAGCAGTTCTTTTCTTTGCACCAATACCATAGACAGCTAAAAAAAATGAATCTATTCTTGTGAATATGCATGATTGTAATGAGAACAGAAAACAGTACAGACACTTACCCTTCTATTGTTCTAATTTGAAAATGATACTCTTGTGGTCCTCGTTAGGTGATGCATCTGAACCAGAAAGCAAAATTTATATAATTTTTATTTTTCTGAAGTCTTGTATTTTTATGAGCCTGTGATATGATTTGATGCTTCACTGGGTTTGATTTACAAAACGTAGATGCTAGTTCTCATTCATTCTTTCACAGCCAAAATCAAAACATAATTTTATGTAGACAGATAATAAGTGGATGACATTGTTGTTATTGAAAATAATTGGCTTATCTTTTCCTGCTATATTGCTTTTCCCCATTATGTACATTCCTTCTTGGAATGTGCAACATATTCTGTATTCATCCATTGGAGTAAGATTTATTTTAAGGAAAAAAGGGAAAATTTTTTTTAAAGAAAAGTAACTAAAAATGGTGGTTTGTACCCACAAGAGGATATGACTTTTCATACCAAATCTAAGTATATTAGTAGCTGTCTGTTTGCTGTTAACAAATGTTTGAGGCAGGTCTATAACTTAATTGTTTTAATATGTTTAATCCCTGATATGGAGTGTGGCTTGATGTAACTGGGGACAGATACATAATGGCATGACCCTTTCTAAAACCAACTTGTTTTTACTTTTCCCTTCAAATAAAATTACAGATAAACCAACTCACTTCCCCATGTTGTTTAAAATGATGAATTCCTCCAACATGTTGACATCTAATAACTGAATTAATATTCACTGTAATTGCTGGTTTGTCCAGGCTTGACCAAACACTACCTCCTGTAGTGTATAGTAGAATAAACTACTATAAATTACTATAAAAGAGCGAGAAAGGCACTTTGTGCTGTCTAACAATGTGATGAATGGGGTACCCACTTTGGGGGGAGTACAGAAAACACATAGTAAGCAAAGCTGTACTGATATGACAGCTAGGATAGTTGAATCAGTGTGGACCAGCAAAGTATTTGTGATAACATAGGCACATCTACACAAGATGTCTACTGAGGGGCTGCCTAATTAACCCCACCTTAAAGTCTTTGCATCTACATGTGTGGTTGTATTAGGCCGCAGTAAGCTAATAAACACTGCTGTAGGTTAGTACTTGTAAATACAGGTACTATCCTGCAGTGGTGTTCTTGAGTGCACTGCAACAAAGTGTAAACACTGATGGTGCTGGCTGGGGCACAAGAGTGTCTTAGTGCAGGGGCTGCCTGTCAGGTAGGCCCATACTGTAGCACCCTCATGCCCCAATCAGCCCCTCCGCTGAATTGGGCTGGAGTAGTGCTGTGCTACCCCAGCTCAATGTGTTGTGGTCCCAGGCACATGTATAAACATGGTTCCTGGAAGCAATCACCTCTGGTGCAAAGTAAGCCAGAGCTTATTGCACTGCAGTCATTTCACATGTAGATGCTCCCAATTTCATGCAACTTACTTCTGACTTCTGGTCCAAAGTAAAGTAGGAATCAGACTGTGATATTTAGTGTAATTTAGCCACTTCTGGTGATAGTCTGACTTCTATCAAATTTAATAGTGGTCAGATCAGGTCCTAAATGTATATAGATTTGGGTGAATACTGTAGTAATCCAGGTTTGAAAAAGTTTCCCATGTGCTACACAAAAACTAGATCAGAATACAGTACAAGTTGCCTTGAGGTAATAGAATATATAGACCAAACAAACTGGGAGGTTTGTTTGACACTTCATTTGAAACTTTTGTGCAAAACACATGAATGAAATACAAAATTGGTTTGTGGACACATGTCAAAATGCCTATAGTTCAACTATATTCTATTTTGAACAAAGTTCTATTAGTGGAATAGCACTATGTGCAAGAGAATGTGGTTGGATTTCATATCCTTTATGCAGTCAGTGTGAATTTTGGCATCACTGGTGTCTACCAAACGAATTTCAATTCTAAGCCAATCTTGCATGCAAAGTAAGGATCAGGGTGTTGTAACTTGATTATAGTTCATTTAGGATGCATTATATTTCTTATTTTTTTGCAAAAACTATATGTATGGAAGGAAATGATTTGTGTTAGTTATATAAGAATTGCAATAAGTATTTTGATATCTTTACAAGAGTAAGTATGGTAGGTGTTCATGGAATAGTATGAAGATTCTGACTAAGAAAGAAGGAATTATCTTACAGTAAGTGAATTGAGAAGTACATCATTCATTGCTTGCTTGTGATAATCTTTATTAGTTCAAAGAGCCACCAGGCACCTGAACCTGGAGGGTGGGAAACACCCTTCATTCTGATTAACTTTATTGCCAATGGAAGGAACTCATGACCTTGCAAGATCAGGCTTTAAATGAGGACATAAATCTTTCTTGTAAGATAGTAGAAACAAGTGAATCCTTTCTTTACTTTCTGGGTGAGCTTACTGCAGGGGATAGTATCTGTATTAGAGCCTGCATGCTTGTCGGTCTGCACTCAAATGAGCAGAGAGAGGTAGTTAGGTGTGTTAGTATGAAATCAGGCAGAAGGCAGGATAGTTACACACCTTATAGACTAGCTAAATAAGATATAGATAGGGCATGATCTGTTCTGAACTCAAGCTCACTCCATCCTAGAAGGAGTACCTTCAACTGAGGCAGTGGCAGAGTAGAAGCAAATTATCAGAGCTAAACAACTGGAACCATATAGTTCATTGGTATTCAAAGTCTGGCCTGTGGGTAAGCCAGGCCACTCAGCCCCATAGCCTCTCCAGGAAACTGAGTATTTGGTATCAGGGGAGCAGTGTCAGTATTAACTTCTTTGGTTCTGGGAGCCCCATAGCAATTATCACTGTCACTGGTCCCCCAATCACTAAATTTTAGCACCCATGAGAGGCCTCATAGACCAGACGACATGGCCCGGAATGCTAGATTGGGCCAGCACATGGGACTGAGTCAGTCTAGGTGTGTGACCCCAGACCCAGCTCCTGGGTTTGGTTTGTGTGCCACATCTAGCCCACAGACCTCTGTGCCCCCAGTTTATCTGGCCTGAACACCAGAAAGGTTGGGCATCACTTTTATAGCAGGGTAATGATGCTGTGCACCAGGTTTCACATCACTCAGGTGTCAGAAAAAAGCATTATTTTGCATGATAAAATTATCAGTGGCATTGGCAGGGATCCCTCACTATCAAGGATGATCATGCCCATGAGTCAAGTAAAGCATTTTAGATGAGTCTGTAAATAGCTAAGAAGGGTGACCCTAGAGCCGCAGACTCTTTGGGCAGATAGCACAGGTGATAGTTAAATGGAGGGTCAAACCACAGATTTCCCATTCTTGTTTCCTTCTCTTCCATTTCTGTCATTTTTCTGCCTCCAGAGCATGATGGTTTTTCTCAAAGTAAGATGTACCTTCTCTCAAAAGGCATCACCATGTAGCCATGTTCTGGGGTAGCTTTTCCCAATTTGTGGTGTCAATATCACACTTCTTCATGTTCACCTTGAGAGTGTCCTTGGAGAGTTTCCTCTGGCCCCCACATGCCCTTTGTCCTTAGCTGAGTTGGGAGTATAGCAGTTATTTTCGTAAACCCACACCAGGCACACGCACACAATGCCCTGTCCACTGCAGCTCATGTTGAAAAATCAATGCTTCCATGTTGCATGTTAGCATTAGTGCTAATTAAATATAAATAGGATGACATCTGATTTTCATTTGAATTTTTTAAACTAAAGAGAGGGGGGCCTTACACTGTGGTATGTTGGCTTTATTTAAAAACAACAACAAAAACAATGAACAAAAAACACCACTATCCCTGTTCTCATTTTTTGTTGTTTGAAGCTTCATACACCTAGTTAAAGTTATATTAAATGGGTGCTTATGCAAATGAGAGCATATCTTTAGCTATTACATCTGGTACAATATACATTTTACAGTGTATCATGATTTCTGTGTTAAAAAGTTAATGTCTGTGTAGCAACAATAGACTTCTGCAATAACATTTATTCACAAAAGAACCTAGACAGCCAGTCTTACATTTTAGTTGCTATTTTGTAATGAAGGTAGGCAATGCTCACATTCAAATGCCTGGGAGACTTTTCACTTAGGAAGGCAGGCGGGTATATATAGCAAGTGTGGCTATTTTTCTTCCTGATAATTTTGGGGAGAGGAGTGTGCATGCTGGGGTGTCACGTACCCTAGCTTGGGCCAACAGGCACCGCGGCCATGGTTGTGGAATGATCCACATGGAAAACAAATACATGAATGCAGATATGCCTCCTTTTTGTAGACAGAATACATTTTTTGTAGACATTCATGCAACACACAGTGGTCCGTGCAATCAATAGGAAATGCATTTATGTGCAGTGCTGAAAGTATCATCAAGGTTAGCTGGGAAGAGAGTAAGAATCTTAATTGCTTACAGACTTTCATTTGTTGCCAGTGAAAAACAGGAAACTCTTTCATAGTCAAAAATTGAAAACTTGATGTTGTACAGTAAAAACATGCAAATACTCATCTTAAATTGATACAGAAAACTTCATGATTAAGGACTTGTTTCATGCAAATATTAAATAGCTCAAACTGAAACTATGCTTTGTATACAAATAATTCCACCTCCAGACCTTTTTGTGGCATCAAAAGGAACAGTATTTTCTTCTTTGATATTTTGTTGATGTCAAAAAAGATTAACATAATCTGCAAATATGAGAAACATTTTATCAAAGCCCTAATGGAGTAAAAAATTTCGCAATACATCGAAAAAGAAGCTTTGGTACAAGTATATCAAAGAGTTTTATTAAATTTACTTCAGTTTAGAAGCATCCTACAACAGATTAAGAGAAGTTATTGAAGTGGAGTTACAGAATCATTATTGCAAATCAAAAAGGTAATGAGGAAGAAAAAAAAAGTCACTAAAGTAATTCATACAGAAATGCTCATATGCTTCCCTGACTAATAAAGGAAACATGTTGGGCCTGATCCTAATGTACCTTTTAGGCACCTTAGTGGATATAGGTACCTTAAGGTGACTCTCTCCCATCCTGTTCAAGTCTCTGAAAAACAGTTAAAGCAAAACGTAGATATATACTCCTCCTGTTTGCTGCTTCTGGTGACTTAATGTTTAGGCTAAAATGAATAGCATAGCTAAAAAGTAGGAGTGTTAGCATTTGTTCAGGCACATCAGCAGGGTGCAATAGGATCACAATAAGCACCTAAATCCCCTTAAACACCTAAGATGGATAGGACCTAGTCCTTAGCACTCAGGAGTATTACGATGTGGCCATTCCATACTTACACAGAAAGTATAGTCTGCTGCCAAGAATATTCTCATTCAGTTTTATCGTCTAAAACATTCTCTCTCCTTAAGTAGCATTTTTAAATGATAGTGATAATGGTTCACTCTATCTTCAATGTTTCAGTCTGTTTCTAAACAGTAGACAGCAAAATATGAACAGGACTGAAGTGACATTTTAAGAAATACTTGTAGGGCTATGCCTTGGGTTGGATATTTTTATTGTATTGTCAATACATCCTGAATTCAAGGCATATTCAAATATAAAGTCTCTCATGACTGAATTACCTCTTTGCCATCCCATTAGTGGTTGGTGAGTTTAGGAGCTTGAGTCTATGGTAACAGAAATTTCCTTTCTGTGTCTTCTGTTCCATTTAGGGTTTGTGGAAATCATCATCTGCAGATATTTTTTTAGTGTAGAGAACTCAAGGATAAGCTCATTCTTCTCATTCTTCTCCTCAAAGGCTGTAATTGGGAATACAAAAATGTGTCCCTGTACCAAAAGTGTTTCCCCTCTTTCTCTGTCTCATAGAGAAAAGTGAGTGACTTCACAACTATGTCCTACCTTCTTGGTGACACACTAACAGAAAAAATTCCAGAAGCAGAGAATGTGACAAAGTTCACAGCAGCATGTTAAACATCACAAGGGCCATGAGTAGGCATTATATTTGTGCCAAGAGAAAAGCCTTTCTCCCATTCCAAAAACAGACAATACAGACATTCAAGGGATTTCCTGCAGAAGAGAACTGGCTCTTTCATAATAAAGCTAGGTCAGATACCTACCAGGAAGATTTCTTTCCTCTTGATCTAACTTGAATAGCTATCTACTTCTCTTGGTTGTTGAGGAAGCCCCCTATTCAATAGTTCTCTGCTCTCCCTCCTTGCCTCCACCTAGCCTTCCCAGAGGTGAGCTGTCAGGGAGACCTGTGGAGAATCAGCTGATTGGCAAAAGGGCATTCTCTTGTCGGGGGAACCCTCCCTGAGCGGGTTCCCACCATGGAAGAATAACCCTTCCCACCTGCTCCTCTCCTGTCCCCCCACAGCCCCAGTGCTTGGGGCTGGCCCAGAGCAATGCAGAGAAAAGCAAGCTGCTAAGGATCCCTGAGCCTTGCTGCCATACGTGAATGCCTACCTATCTTCCCCACTGGTGACACGTAGGGGGTGCATGGGGGTGACCGTGCACCACCTGAGAATGACAGTGCACCTCCTGTGATTGGCCACCACAGACACTGCTGGTGGTGCCTGTGGGTGGTCGCCGCTCACCATGCCCCGCCCCCCACCAACACCACCATGGCTGCTTGCGGGAACTCCCCGCTCAGCCAACCCCTGCTGCTGATACCGCCACAGATGCCTACAGAAGCTCCCTGCTTGCCACCACCACCGCCTGTGGGTGGTCTCCATGCCCCCCTCAGCCTCTGGAGGCATGCAGCGTTCATGGTCTTCCCCATCCCTCTAGTCTCCTCCGGGTAATCCCAAATAAATTCACAGAGCAGGGACTACTCTCCCACAGTGTAAACCAGAAGGGTTTCAGCTAATTGCGAGGACTGGGGGGAGGATGGCATTCTCCCATAGCTAGAACCCTCCTAGGGTTATGTGACAGCTGCTGCTGTTTTGCCAATTAACTGCCTGCCCTTTTCCCAAGCAGGGAAGAGGACAGGCAGTTGATTAACAGGCTTCCCTAAATGCAGTGATAGCCCAGGGAACAGCCCTCTAGTTACCCCAGGCTAGAAGGCTCACCTGGGCACTTAGGCCATTTGGGATCCAGCATAATTGCATTTCCCTTGTATTTCCCTTCTGAGCATGCTCGGGAGGCTCTATCCCCACCATACAGCTGCTGAGGCAAATAGAATTGCCCAGGCATGTATATGGTAGCCACACTCTTTATTTGCTGAAAAAGAAAATCATACCTAATGGGTATGAAGAGCTGTAGGGCAGAACCTTGCTGATTTTTAGCCCAGTAGTTTAGTGGTTATTGCACTTACCCACAGAGCTGGAGAGCAGGGCTGTAGTCACACTTCATCTGGGGTGGAGAGCTGAGCTTATGGCTTCTAGTCCCCAATAAGGTGCTCTACCCACACACTAGTTAATGCCAAAAGTGCTCTCTAGCTGCTCTCTTAAAGACATTCCACTGGACATTCAGGAAGATGAGACAGGTGAAGCCAGAAGAAGAAAAGGAGGCCATAGGGGGTGATGGTTTTGCGATATAGGACGGTGCCCTGAAAAGGAGGCGGCTTTTTGGTTCTAGCCCAAGTTCCTGCTTCAAAAATTATCCTAATGCAGTTAATCCAAAGAATATTAAATGCAAACTGAAATGGGATGGCTTGAAGAGAAGGGCTAGAGACTGCCTATGTAGAGTAGAAGTTAGCTACGGCCTTATGGTTAGAGCATGTTGCTGAGAAGCAAAAGATGTAAGTTCAAACGGCAGCCTAGGATCCAGATGCCTGTGAGTTGCCTGCTCCCTGGACATATACCCCAACTGCTAGACCGGGGGCCAGCAACTTTTAACAAGCTGTGGACCAGAACAACCTCCCCCAGAACACCCGGGCAGGGGCATGGGAGCAGCTTCCATCTGGTGAGGAGCTGAGCCATGGCTGAGAGGCAGGGAGAAGCAGCCACTTTGCCCTAGCATAGCTTCTTGCTCTCTGGCCCTGACACAGGCACAGGTAAAACTCTCAGGCTCTGCAGACTGGATTAGTGGCCTGCACACTGATAATGACTGAAGTTATGATTTAGAGATGCTCCTAACAGAAGATGGAGGAAGTTGGAAATTTGGAGCTAGTCCCTCAGTTAGAGAACACCCAGTCAGTCAGTCAGTAAATGAGATGGAGACCAAGAGTCTCCAGATCTTACATACTGCCCCACAAATTAAGGTGCTTCATCCTTCTCATTCATGTCTACCTGTGTGTTTATTCAACCCATAGATCACCATATGCTGCCTACCACTGCACTGGATTATTGGACCAAAAAGATAAGAGGCCTCTCTCCATTTTGATTCTGGCAGCTATATGCAGGGTGATCCTATTCCATCACAGGCAGAAATAGAATATCAAACTGTGACTAAGTACCAAAAGCTGCAGTTACACAGCTACATAAATTGCCACTATGAAGGAAAAATAGGATTTCTCCCTTAGTAGTTCCACGGAGTCTGATTTGGGAGCTAATGTGTGCAGAGTGGGAGGAGGGCTTTCTGCCTCCTAAATATACATAGACGGTCCTTGTGCTGTCACATGCTGGTTCTGCCAGCAACTTTCAGTCTCCTCTTGTTTCTATAATATATACTGGCAGGGTAAACACCTTGTGTTTAGATGTTCAAAATGGTTCTCTTTTGGATATTCAGCTTTAGAAACTGTTTTTTGTAGGTTTTAAACATTCATAACCACCATTGATTTCAACTGGAGCTGTGGGAATTCAGTGCTCATGAAAATCAGTGCCTCAAATGATAAAAACAGGTGTCCAAAATTAGAGGTCAGTTTTGCAAATCCAGCCAAACTATGCTTTTTAGAAGCACTTTTTGATTTCTAGTCTATTGACTGGAACTTTCCAGGTTTATAAAAAAGATCTGCATCCTTCAGTCAGAATAATCAGGCTGGCTTTGTGGCCTTGTGTCTTCCTTGGCAACAAGATCAGATGTCTTCAATTGCCGGTGGTCTATTATAGTGGGTTTCCAACTCTCAAGCCCTAGAGCTTACACAGTGCTCTAGGGAGTATGAGAGCTAGTCAGAACAGACCCATTAAGAAAGCTCCTAATGCCGAGTACTGAGAGGTGACTTTCATTTAGAACCTGGTACAAGAAAAGCAGAAGTTATTCATGAATAAACAAACAAAAGAGCAGAGCATGTAAATTCATGTAATAATAGTTGCTTAACCACTTCAATCCCCTTCCACAGTTGGTTCAGAAATAGTGAATGCTGTATCTATGCACTCGGGATGGCCTTGAGTATCTTTGAGGTCCCTTCCAACCCTATGATAACCTCAGTCAGCTATTCCAGTGCCCAGAATTCCTGAAATATCATATATGACTTGAATGATGAGGACAGACATAGATGTCTATGCACTCTTTGATGAATGTGATAGATTGGGCTAGCTAATCCCCAGTCACTGAACTATCAGTAGTCAAGATGCATATAAGGTAAGAGATTCTGTAGAAGAGAGTTTGTATAATAACCATTGCCTTTAGACAATCTATGTGTTTACTTGTGTCACGTTAAGCAAAATCCCTACCTCAATAAACCACCAGCCCTTAATTTACATTCTACCAATGAGGAATGTAACTGAGCTTAAACACCTAAGTATGATTTTATACTAATATTGTACTTGCAACAGGTTTGTTTGTTTTTTTGCTTACTATGGGATCCAATGTGAGATACCAGGAATTAAAGGGTTTGAACTCACATGGATTGAAATAGAAAATGTTCACATAAACTGTGTAAAAAGTGGGTTTCTTTGGCAAATGTTTGTGCCACATACATTTTTGAATGGGAAAAGACTTTTCCTTTCCTCCTTCTTTTCCTTGACTTCATTTTGACTTTATGACTGTGAATTATACAGGAATTCAAACACAAAACCAGTAATCAGGCCAATAGTGCTTTCAGTGTACAAACAAATAGCTCTCAGTAGTGTTCATGGTTCATTCAGGTTACAGTGCAAAATTGAAGGGACAGATTGCTTGGCCTAGGGCTAGACTGAAAAAAAAAGCAATTTTGGACAAAATTTCTTCTAAGGTTAATGTCTGTGAAATCTTGAGTCAGAACTGCTTCTGCAGCTACTGTCACTATTATTGGGAAATGTGAAGTGGAAAGCGGACTTGTAACTTACTTGTTGTCACAAAGTTTTGTGCCCAAACATGTTACTGAAAATTTGCCTCTGATGTGCTATCCTTCCCAGCTACTGTTCCTCAACTTTTTTATGGATCTTGTTACAGTGTCTATTTTTTTTTCTTTCAGAAAAGGCAGATGTGACTCCTTGAATAATATCTATCTATCTATGATGGTTTTAAAGTCCAGGGTGTTTTCCTAGTCCTGGGAAAGCCTCAGTGAAGAAATTGAAGCATGACTGTAGTGGTGGCTCTGGCACCTGCCCAGCCTCCCCTACTGCAGCCAGAGATTGACCATCAACAACTTGGTAGTTGCTACTTTGTGACACAAGTGTGCCATCCCAGGCTTTCCAATGACCCTAATCAAGAAGCTTCAGAAGCTCCTTGGACAGTTACGACTGACTCCAGTGAGCCGTCCATTCCTGCTGCACTACTGAGAGGGGTTCAAGGCCTGATCAACATGGTGAGCAGAGATGTTGTGTGCTGCCTGCAAGTTCTTCCACAGCTTCTCTGTGCTGGTACCCTCGCAATGGCTGGTCTTTGCATTCCTGCACTGAGTGCCAGTCCTCAACCTTAATTGGGAAACTTTACTCCTGGATCCAAATCACCACATCTGGGATGCCCTCCTACCCTTGTACCCCAGCTTTACCCAGGTCTGATGGGCCTCCTTCCATCTGAGACTCCAGGCCTCAAACCTGCAATTTCCATTGCTATTGAAGGAGCCCCTGGCCCACAACCTGGCTTTGCAATCAGGGGCACCAGGAAAACTCATTGCCTCTCAGTTCCAGTCACACACCATAAAGCTAATCTACTTCTTTGACCCTGTCCAGTCCAATTGCCTCCTGGCCAAGACCTTGGCCTCCTGATTTGAGTTGTATTCCATCTGCTCTGTTACCTCTTAGCTGAAGTAAAGTTTACTTTCCAAACCCTTTTGTACAGGCCACAAAATTGGCCTTTAAAGTGACTTAAATGCCATTTTGCACCGGTTTAATGGCCTTTGCTGTTTGCATTTTTGGCAGCATATTCTACTGTAAATGACTTTGTAACATAGCAAGACAAAACACCTCTGAGGTGTTTTAGTTTGCTATCTAACGAAGTGCAACAGTGCATGGCGTGCTGGAAGCCGATGTGCTCAAGGCTTGGCGTGCTTCCAGCACCCTGTACACCATCCCTACCACCTTCCCCCACCACCAGCACACCCAGCTGCCCTCCTGTCACCTTGCCACTTGGCCCAAGGACAAGCCAGCCATTCCTGGGTGGTCCCAGGAAGTGGGAAAGCAGCAGGGATGGTGCAGGGGTGCTGGAGCTTAGCAGTCTCTCCCGCAGGGGGGAAGGGTAGTGTCACAGGGTACTCTGGTTCCCCTGTGCCTGCAGAGGAGCAGAACTGCCAGAGAGGGAGCCCTTGCAGTGATTGGGCAGCATAGCTGCGGGTTGCCGGGGCAACCAAAGAAGGTCAGCTGACAGAAGGGGCGGGGCTTTACTCCTATAAAGCCCAGAGCCAGAGTTAGGCTGGCAGTCCTATGCTAGCAGCCAAAGGAGCGGCGCGGCCAAGAGCTCAAGAGGCTGGAGCAATGATGTTGTGGCCTAGTCAAGAGGCTTTTGTTGTGGTGGCTGGGTGCCTTATGTTTATGTTATAACCGGAGGCTTGTGTTAATGTTGCTGTTGTTATACATGAACTGGTGGTTTGGGTGAGGCTGTAGGGGTGGAGAAGGCCTCGGGGGCGACCCACAGTAGCATGGGGCCCTAGCACCCAGGAGAGGGTGTGATTTGGTGCCTGTGGAGGTGCAGCATTGCATAGGCACCAGTGAGGGTGCAACAGCACGGGGGGGGGTGTAGACCCCAGCCCCAGAGAGGGGGCATTTGATAAAGAAGCCCCAGAGAGGGGGCATCTGATAAGGAGCCCAGGTTGGGCAGAGCCGAGCTAGCCGAGAGAGGGGGCAGCTCTGAGAAGGGGGTCCAAGGTGAACTTGGAGAGCCCCTGGAAGGGGGGCAGCATTGAGAAGCCCATGAGGGGCACTATTGGAGAAGCCCAAGTTGGGCACAGCAAGCCCCAGGAAGGGGGACAGCTTGGAGGAGCCCTGGAAGGAGGGCCATTTTAATGAGAAGCCCAAGTGCGGGCATTGGGAGTCCCCAACAGGGGGGCCGCATTTCGTTGGAGGCCCAAGTTGGGCATAGACAGTCCCAGGAGGGGACAATACTGAGGCCCTAGATAGGGAGCAACATATTGAGCAGCCCTGTGGGGGCACGGCAAGCCCAGAGAGGGGAGCACCATATTTGAGGAGCCCGTGAGGGGCACTAGTTAAGAAGCCCATGAGGGGCAACACCGGGGGGGCCCGAGAGGGGCCACATGGGAAGCCCAAGTTGGGCACAGTGAACCCCAGGAAGGGGGGCAGCATTTGAGTGGGCCTGGAGAGAACGGGAAGGGGTCAAGATAGAAAAGAACGTGTGAACATCTGCAAGGCTTAGGCTGCAGCACTGGGGAGGAAGGCGCCGCAGACAGTGCCCCCTAGCAGAGGGGGCAGGACAAGAAGAAGGGCAGTCTCCCACTAATGAACCAATTAAGATCAAAGATGTGGCAGATGAGTAGGCGGGCAGTTGCCCAGAGACGGGTGTGGGGGCCATATTGAGGGTGGGCCCGAGGCGCGCTGTCACAAGGAGGCAAGTTACCATTGGGTGACACAGCTCCTGAGCTGTGGGGAACTGGGCGCTTTCCTCTGTGGGAGTGGGGCCCACCAGGTGGCACCGACCTGCTGGCACCCAGCCCGCATGGTCCCAGGGGCTGCTGCAGTCATGGAGGGAAGCATCAGGCCCCACACAGCTCAGGGGCTGTGCAACCTGGTGGGAGCCCCTACAGGCAGACAGGCTTGACTGAAGAAAAAAAAAAAAGTGGCAAGGAGCCTGAACTTTTTCTTTCTTTTTTTTTTTTTTTTTCCTGGAGTGTGCCTACCCAAGCTGCACAGGGTCCCGGTGGCTGTGGCTCCCTGCAGGACTTTCCATGAAACTGCTCCCTTTCCTGCTCCTGAAAGTATGGGAAAGCCCCCTGTTACTGTCTTGATTTTTCTCTCAGTGTGCTTGGTTCAATGGTAAGCACTTAACCTCCAGTTTCTAGTCTGTGAATTCTCTAAGGTTGGCTTTTAATCCAATTTGCCTACCTTTAAACAAGAGCTCAACTTCATCTTGCTTTAACTTTATATTGACCAGAACGTTGCTTTCACTTGCTCAATGAAAGCCCCCATATCATAGGCTGTGGAGAAAAGACCTGAATTTCATCCCATACCTGAATTGAATTTGCCACCAAAATTCCAGCTTCCACTGATACCCCAGCTTAATGAGCAAGTTCAAGGCTTTATTTCTTTGTCAGAAACTCACGTGCGATAAGAGCACGACAATCTGTGAGCTAACCTGTGATCCTAAAATGCTTGTTCCACCACCAATGACCATAGCTATTTATTTCTTGTGAAAAAGAGCCATTCTTATAATTTCAGTTGTTCTGGTAGAATGGAAGTCTTGTGCATCTTTCCAAAGTCTTCTTGGAACAACAGTTCCACTTTTAGAGGGCTGTCATAAGTATTTACAGTGAATAAAGAAAATAGTCTGTGAGGAATCTCACAGTTCTCTCAGTGGTGATGTTCCTGAGAACCGTGCATGTTATGGAACTTGTAACACTTAATACAGTATTAATTGATTAGTACAAAACTTCTGTTTCACAAGAACATTATTTTATGGCTGGGTGCTAAGCATTACCTAGACATTGCTATTGTGGATCACTAAACATAGAAGAAAAACTATAGCTAGCACATCCAATATTTGTGTAAATGGGGATGTCCATCATGTATTCTGAGGAAAAAATGGCTCTCTCACATGGCAATGTTACTTGTGCCTAAGCAGAATCTAAAAAAAAATCTACATGTATCTGTGTGATCACTAGCAGAAACTTTAATAAAAAAGGCCTGAGAATAATAATAAAGGACTTTGTTAAACATTAAGTTTAAGCAGCTCCCATAGCCCTTGACTTCTGGACTGTCTGTACATTAACACCTGGATCTAGTTTTAAGCATACTTTAGGTGGCTTAAAGTTATGCCACTTCAAGACAGGTTTATCTCTGATCCATGTTCCCCTCCCCAGCTCATGTTCCATTAATATGTGGCCACTCCCCAGATGAACCACACAAGCTACAATCCTCCAGCAGCACAGGATGCCATCCATGTCCCTTTGCAACCCTCCTGTTCTATGTACAGACTTTCCAGTTCATGAACCATAATGCCCGGGGAGGAGGTTCTGGCACCAAGCCAACTCCTCCTGCACCCAGGGTCATGACCTTCTTATCCCCAGTGCTACAAACCAGTGAAAACAGCTTGCAGAGCACATGCCAGCTAGCCAGATAATAAAGCAAGGACAGGTCCAGGTGTGAGGCCTAGTAGGGGATGGGGGAGATAGGGGACCAAACAGGGTCCTCATGAGGTGGGGCTTCCTTCCTGGGACGGGGCATGAGGTGGGGCTTCCCCCAAAAGTGCCTTCCCTCACTGCTCCCAGCTTATTCCAAGCATAACTTAATGCCAAATCCCAATTTATTAAAACATGAGACCTTATTTAATTTTTTTCCTCTTTTTTATTTTTTAAAATGTATTTTTATTTTATCCTGCAGTGGCTGACTTCCTTCATTTTACCACCCATCCCCATTTCCTTTTAACTTCCCATTTTATTACCAACCCCCAACCCATTAACTCTCTGCTTCCCAGCTTCATGTTCCTGGCCCCACCCCATCTCTGCAACACACCCCCAACCTAGAGAAGGGATAGAAGCCTGTCCTGGCTCACCAGCCCTGTGGTAGTAACTCACAGCTGTAGCTCCTAGTCTGGCCCCTGCTCACCAACCCTCTAATGGCAAGTCACAACTGTGCAGATGGGGAATAGCCAGTGAAGGTTTTTAGCCGTCAGGTGTGACTGTTTCAGACGCCAGCACTAACACTGGTCAAGATTTTGAGCAGCTGAAATTGTAATGTGTAATAAGACCCCAAAAGAGGTTTCCAAGCACAGGTATTTTTTATCAATTTTTCACTTTCTGCAGTGTCACAGATATTTCTCTAACCATGCATAATTACTAGCAGATGACAGATTCTTAAGTAATGTGAAGATCTTCCTAAATGGAAGAGGTCTCTGCCTCTATTCCTGTTCCCTTAACATGATGCAGATGGTATTTTTCATCAAGGATCAACTTGGTTGACTGAATTATATGCGTTATATTAATATTTATAAATATGCTTTTTTCCTTTGGTAGTTGGAGAGATCTTTCTTTTTGGTTTTCCACTAGATGGGTATTATCAGGAACAACTTGAAAAAAACTGAGAAAAAGGTATTTTTAACTTTCAGTTATTTCTGTATTGCATGACTTGATACTCATTTTTCAATTCCTTATTTTTTTACCTTCCCCCCATTTTTATGAGCACACTAAAAACTATTACTGCAATTTTTCAATTACTGATTTTTTTTTTGTTAAACACAAGTTTTTCGTTAATCATTTTTTTCAAATAAACCATTTATCAAAACAAAATATTTTTCAGTTATTTTTAGGAATAAGTAATGTGTTAATATAACAATTTGTGCGGAACATGGGCATGATTTTCCATAGGTCGTCTCTTATTTATTACGTTATATAGATAGTGGAGAAGGATGCCATGGCTAGATTCTAAATTTTTTTCCGTGTAGCTTTGAAGAGTGTGGTTTTTAGATAGCTATGCTTGTAAACATTACTTCAGTGGTACACCAAAGCACCTAGATGCCAAACTCCTATTGAAATTATAGTACTTCAATATCTGGCTCAATGTTTTTAGTATATGGTCTAATAATAATGTTACCTAAGGCCTTGCAGGGGCAGTAGTAGAATTTGTCTAATAGACAAAGCCAAAGATAGTTTTACTCTTCTTTAGTTTTCTAAATCTGATTTCAAACTTGTGAATCAATTTAGGTTCATTATTGCTCAACTGATGAAGAATCATAAGCATCAAGAGTGCTGCTGTCCGGTTTCTAATTTCCATATGCCAGTCACAGCAACTTGTTAGGTGTAACAAGTTTGGCTAATCTCCTTCCCTGGAGTCTGACACCTCTAGTGTCTGGCTTGTCTGTGTTCCCTGGTCTCCTCCACCTCCTGTCTCTCACCATGCCATACCTTGTTGTTAGAAAAGGGAGGCTGACTGCAGAAGCCAAGGTGGCCTGTTCCTGGGTGCCTGTTGTTGGCTCTGGATATAGGACCCAAATGCCTTGTTCCGGGGTGGGGGGGACCAACCCTCAGACCGACCACAACCTTTCCATTCGATAATAGGCACATTTATTGATATACTGTGATAGCAGAAAAGAAACAATATAAACAATCAAGCAATTCTATAGCTAGCAATCTTAGGGCTGTCATCAAAGTCAAGATACATTTAGCGAGGATGAATGCTTCACTCTGAAGACTCTCTCTCAGGTGTCAGATGTCAGGACCCTGGAGGTGGGATGCCAAGCCCCCCTCCCCACCACCTATGGGCTGGATATGATGGGCTGGTGGTGTGGCCTTGGGGACACCTCCTATGGAACATGGTTGGGGACCCCTCTCAGGGAGGAGCACAGGGAAAAGCAACCTTTGTTGCTCTCAAGTCTCTGCCTTTGTATTCTCCTTTCTTCCTAATGATTCTTCATCCATGACTATTGCTGACTGGTCTCTCTGTGGTTATCATACTGTCCACATTTTGTTTTGTCAACACATTCCAAGCTCATCACATTCACACCTTTCCCAAAACAGGAATGTTAGGGCCCCCTCTTTGGCCTTGTGAGCTGGTGTTATCTTATTCAATGTTATGAACAGTGTGGTACATGTCACTAGTTTCTCAGATTCTGTCTCCTTGTTTGTTACACAGCCTGTCTGTTTCTGAAGGCTGAGAAAACTGTGTGTGAGACCCAGGCTTTTAGAAATCAATTAACTCCTGCTGCCCATCTTGAACTATTCTAATACATACATATATATCCATATCCATCCAAACACTTAAGTCAATTCCCAAAAAGCAAACCTTTAAATACCATTTTCAAGCCAACACCTGTTACCTTTCTCACCTCATCCTATGGGTGTACTCCCTCTTTAAGAGTGTCATGGTTGCCTTAGGGCAGGGAATGGGTAATTATTTTGGGCAGAGGGCCACTTACTGAGTTTTGGCAAGCTATCAAGGGCTGCATGATAGGCATCCCAGGGCAGATTAATATTAATTGTCTAATTTTTTTAGGGGCCCCGTGGGCCAGATAGAACGGCCTGGTGGGCTGCATCCAGCCCCCAAGCCTGATTTTATCCACCCCTGCCTTAAGGTGTAGACTTATACTCTCCAGCTGCCCCCATAATCACATCCATGCCTCTCAGACGATTCTCAGTGGTCTCTTTGTAACACATCCCCATGGCCAACTCCACACTGGGCTCTTCTGCCCTGCTTTAACTTTTTTGTATCTGGCTGAGATTCTTCAGCCCAGGTCTACTGCCTTGGACACTAGCTTCCTAGATCTCAGCCCCAGTAGCAGAATGCCCCTCAGACATCCTTTCCACGGCCTCCTCTGCCCCTGAAGGTGCAACCTGGTCCTCCAGTGTTAAGCATTTTCAAAACATAAACACAAGCAAACTGCTTTCCAAAAAGTCACCTCAATTTGTCTCCTCCTTTATTACATGCCTGAAGCTCCCCTTGGCTATTTCCAGGTTTTCCCTGCTACCTGCAGGGTCAGACTGCCCAGCTAGCTCCCAGGCCCTGGTTTTATGTGCCACAAGCTCCACCCCTTCCTGTCAGCTGTCTCTCCAGACATACACAGGGGCTTCTGCTCTGTATAATAATGTCTGCTTCCACTTGCTGCAGCTTACTGTGGCTGCCTCTACTTGGCCTAACAATCCTTGGCTGTTCCTGCCTTGCACCCTTGCAGTGTCCTTAACAAGCCCTAACCTTGGAGTTGGTTTTCTTGTCCGGGTTGGCTGTAGTTGCTGATGGCCCCTTCAGTTTACAAACGTCCCTTTCCCTTCACACTGTCGCTAACAGGGTTGGGGTTTCTTATTACTCCTTTATCAGCATGAGCCAAATACTGTTATAATTTCAGTGGGGGCACTACCATCTGGTACTTAGTTTTCCAAACCACCCTGATATTTTTTTCTTTCTTTGTCAGCCAAACCAAGGAATATTCTTCCCTGATGAAGTAATATATATAATGTTTTAATATTGAGTTACCTTTACTATCTCCATTATTTGTTCTGCCATAGCCATCGCGAGAATAATTGGTTTAGCCTTAAAGTTGAGGTCAACAGGAGAAATTATTGAATTATCATAACCACAAACCTGGGAAAATGTCACCCCCTCATCTGCTAAAAACATCACTGAGTGTTTGCTCAAATGAAAAAAAAAGACCCAAAACCAAAGTCATTCGGTACTTCTCTGTGCTTCTTTTATGGTTGCTTCCTGTTAACATTTATGTAATTAAGTTCTCTTTAAATCAATGCGTGAGTGAGTGTTTCCATTGACCATGATATATTTGGTAAGTGAGGAAGGTAAACTTAACACACTTGGAAATAATGTTCCTCACAGTTCTTGATATCACAGAGGCAATTACATGACCATGATAAAATTCTGCCTATGCACATTAGAAGCAAGACCAAAATGCATGAAATGGGTCTGAATATGACAAGTAAAGATTAAAATTAAACTCTGCATCCAGCCAAGGAATTTTAATAGTGTAATATTTGAGGGAATGTTGCTTTGTTATGATGTTGATTTCCTGTTTTCTAAAATATCTTAGTTCTGTTTCTGTCTGTACTCAAGAGATTTAAAGCTAGCAGCTCCTTCACATCTTAAATGAATTATGTTTGACTAGTTAGTATCATCATAGTGTCTAGAGTCGGAAGGGACCTGGGCAGATCATCTAGTCCGACCCTCTGCCTTGGCAGGAAAGAGCACCGGGGTCAGATGACCCCGGCAAGG
>JAGPOW010003642.1:93380774-93419134 GCA_030014935.1 Caiman crocodilus | reverse complement strand
ACGTCCCCCAGAGCACGGTAATCTTCCATCAGGCGATCAGGGGCGCTCCTGGCCGCATCATTAGTACCCACATGGACAAGGACCATGGGGTAATAATCGACGGGCCGGACGAGGTCATAAACAGTACCATGAGTCTTAGGTGATCAGCCATGCCTAACCAAACACATGCATTGAAACTGTTACATATAAAATCCTCACAGAAAGTTGCTTTTAAACAATCCAGATAATTTTTAAAATATAAAAAATGTTGACGAAATTGAAAATGATTTGTGGAGAATTCAAAGCTGATTCTTTTTTACACTCAGGCAACATAAAAGTACTTGAATTTTAAATGTATAAAGTAGTTTTAGCATAAAGGAGACAGAGTCCCTCTAGAAGCAGACATGAATTAAAGGCTGGTTTCCCCTACTTTAACTCTGCCACAGTGAAGAAGTGAACTCTGTTTTTTCAGTAAATTATCCAATAGATTCTTGTTATCATGATATTGCATATGGTTAGTCTGATTCAAAGCTACTGAAGTCAGTGGACATCTTTCTATTACCTCAGTGAACTCTGAAACTGGTTCTAAGTCAGGATAACATATCAAATCAATATATATGAAACACAAAAAAAACTCTTTTGGAACAACAGTGGTAGAAACACTCTTCTTAGCTGTTCAAATCTATAATATGACAGCAACTGAGTGATATAGCAGAATGGAAAAGTTTTTCCTCTAATTGTATTCTTAATAAGACTTCCAAATTCTAGCTTCCTCCTCAGAATATTCATACCCATAGAAATAGTAAAGCAAGCAAAGAACCTCATAGATCATCATGGGAATGATAATTCTTTCTTTGTTTTGTTGTATATTGTCTACCCCTCCTTTCTGTCTCTGTTATTCATTTAGGCTCAGAATAGACTAGATTAGGTGTTCAAGTTCCACTGACATGTACAACATTTGGTGAGAGTGCTGGTATCATTTATCACCTGTTGAAAATCCCATCTACAGATTGCAAGTTTCCTAAAGCAGGCCTTATCTTCTTATTGTTTGTGTCCAGCTCCACTGCTCTGGAATGGGCCAGGATACTTAGTATGTTTGTGCTTCTGAGACAGAAACACCTCTGTTGGTTAGGACACATGAACCATAGGAGTGATGGCCAGATCCCCAAAGATATACTTGACAATGAGCTGACCACTGGCAAACATCAGCTTGGATGGCCCAAACTCCATTTTGTAGTTGTCTACAAGAAAAACCTTCATGAGCTGCACATCCATGACCAATGCTGGGAATCGTTTACTTCAGACTGCTGCAAGTAGAAAGCCATCATGAAGCAGAGCCTATGTCACTTCAAGATGGAGAGGGTCAATAAAGAGCTAGAGAAAAGGCATCAGAGGCAGGCAAGACAAAACAGTACTCAGAATGCCAGTACATGCGCACCTGATTTTGTACGTGCAACTTGCCAAAGGGTCTACCTGTTGTGCAATGGATTCCTCAGCCACTCAAAAAGCTGTGGTGGTATCTGGTAAACTACCAAGGGTGCAACCCTCATGGTCTCCTGAGACTGACGGCTGCCAGTGACAATGTCAATAAAGCACTCAGCAACATTTGACCCTATGAAAATAATAGCAAGGACAATGTAACGCAGAGCTTTCTTCATCATTTGAAAAAGTAATGATGTCTTACTTGAGAAAATGATACTTTCTACCAGCAGATATGTAGCAAGAGAACAGTAACTGGCAGGAAATGTACAACAATATAACACAAGTGCTCTGAGCATTGTTTAGAAGAAGCAAATTCATCAGTGTCAATGGGTAGGCAAAACAACAGGAGGTACAACACATGTTCATCTTGTCTGACAGAGGTTCCATGTCATTTCAACTTAAGAACTAGGGAATATTTTCTTCACAGCGGAAGACATTTCGTTTTCAGGTGGGAAGTTATTGTTTGTTTTCTCAAAGTTTAAGCAGCATATACATCAGTAAAATCTTGATCTTACAAGTTCACAACACTGCTTATATGCTATAAAAGTAGTAAGTTTTTGCTAAGATAACCACATTTTTCATTCTTTCTCTTAATTAGTATTTTCTGTATATTCAGTTTTAGTAAAACTGTTGTATTGAAACACGGTTTTGTTTGGTTCCTCAAAGGCTGCCAATAGCTAGCTAATATCTAACTTAACACACTGCTTGCTATATCATATTGCTTAATTTTAAGAGTCATTGATTTTGACAAAATGTCTTTTAAGCAGATGCCACCAAAATGGGCATTAGTGTGCTGCCCTTCTATAAAAGAGGGTTTGGCTCTTATAACAGTGTTATAATAGTATCCATGGCTCCAATGCAGCAATTGTAATTGTTTAGAATTTCTACATTGGCATTGGGTAAATCGGAATTTATTTAAGGATGTTGTGAATATGAAATCCTTTTTACAACTAGCCTTTGTGCTGTGAAAAGGCCTGTTTTCAATTCATGGTTAAACTGGAAAATGTAGAATAGCTGCTTAGTCAGCTTTAAGACAGAGCAATGTCCATACGTCAGATAGGTTGCAAAACTTTGGGATTGCAGGAAGAGAAACTATCAAACTAGTTTACGGATTAAAAAGCTTCATACTCCTAGATATTAGAATACATCCCAAAATACTATAACCAGTCTCCTTGCAGGATGTTAATGTGATTGGTATATCAGATTCTCAATGGGAAATAGCATATTCCACAAATTCAGAGGCAAGCACCATAGGTACTCAAAACATTAGTTTTGGCAGGCTGTGGTCCTTGATGGCTTCTCATGAACAGTCACATAGTCAAGAGTAAATTATAATTCCTTCACTCATACTGCAATGTACAAAAGTTGCAATACCCTTAGCTTGATTAGTTTAATGATTAGTACCAGTCAACGATTCCTTATTTAGGGTCTATATTCAAATTGGATCTTTAGGTGCTGGAATATCTAAATATTATTAACTTTCTACTAGATGATGATTCAATTTGAATAGTCATTTTCTATTAGTCACTGGATAAAATGCAGAGACGACAATAGGAAAAAGGGCCAGAACACAGCACCCTCTCCCTTGGGAGTTATCAACTCACTAAGCGTCAGGGTCACACCCCTTCTTGCTTACTATCCTTCTAGCCTTATGAGTCTTTTAGTCTCGGCTGCCCAAGTTCAGCAGGAGCAATAGAGGTTCATCCCTGCCTAGCTCATAACCTAGTCCTTAGGCTACTTTTCTGAGAGGTGGAATGTGTGGAATCAAAATCTCTTAGGCTAAGGCAGGTATAGAAACCAGATCTTCAACTTCCTGGGTAAGTACCGTAATCACTAGAATATTGGCCAAAAGTAGCTGAGCCATCTTCCAAATTCAATAATTACTCAGCATTGTTTTTCTCAACTTCAGGAGTTTATATGTTTCCCAAACAGATTTAGATCACAAAATACCTTAGGGGTGGAAGGTGGTAAAATGCACTCTTTTTAAAACTGAGTTACTAACATAGAGATTAGAAAAAGTGGATGGAGATGAGTGCAGGGGGAAACTTTTGGGGATAAGGGCCTAATACAGAACCCAGATCTCCTTTTCTGTCCAGCCAGCAGCTAACTCACTATGCTTTACACCCGTGTTTTATTCACTTCTTCCAGACCCCGCAAATCTTCAACATATCTTGTCCTCATAGCTGCTGAAGAGGCCCCCTTCAAAAGATGTGGGACCCCTCAAGATCATCAGGTCTAGCCCCCCTGTACTTAGGCAGAAAAGACTGCTGGGGGCAGATGACCCCAGCAAGGTGAGCATCCAGACATTTTTTTGAAGATATCCAGAGTAAGTGATTGTACCACTTCCGTGGGGAGTCTATTCCAGACCCTGTATACTAGAGTTGTAAAGAAGTTCTTTATGTCTAATCTAAAGCAGTTTTCTAGCAATTCATAGCCCTTAGTCCTAATTTTTCCCCGGGGGGGTGAGGGTGTGGATTGATGCCTGGCCTGTGGTATCTATGTGCTAGGAAGTAAGAGAGACCCAGATTCAAACCTCCTCTGGGTGAAGGGGTTCTAGAGCCCAGATCTTCTGACCGCTCAGATGAGTGCCTTAGCCACTCAGGAATTTCAAGGGAAAAGATAGGAGATCAGTCTCTTTCACTGTTGCCCAATCTAGGTACACATTTAGTCATCCCTACATGCAGGTCTAGGTGTCCAAGAATAGAATTCCATTGGGCATGTAGGTGCCAAAAATGCTTTGTAGACAACCAGGACAAAAATAGCATGTCATAGGTAGACCACAAATCTGGACAACTAGGAAGGGAGAAGAATTCTACCCCAAGTGCTTTTGTGGATCTTGAGTAAGATGCAATAGATTTATTCTTGGTTACTTGGGGCACTTAAAAGCTGTACATATGCCACTTAGACAACTTAGAGGTGCAGTAATATTAGAGCTATGGAGATCCTAGAGCGTTATGTTGGCTAGAAGTTGAAGTAGAGGTCAGGATTAAAACAGTGCCCAGGGGTACTGCAAGAGTGTTGGAGATGGATTTCTGGCCTTAACTCCCTCCTGGGCCTGCAAACTTTGACTAGAGGTGTGAGGCTTGTAGAACATCAGAACTTTCCACCTTGATGATGTCACTGACCTACTTATGCCTGTGGGACATGCAAAGTGCATATAATTCTTGATGGGAAAAGAATGCCTGCCGTAAAGTGCTGATAGATTAAGTGTCATGTGCAGAGTGCAGTGATAAGGCAGGATCCTGGCTTTCTCTGATTTGAAAAAAAGCAACCCCAAAATTCACTTTTTCCTGTGATTTAAATGAAACACCACTAATATATATTATATATTTTATAAATATTTATATTTTCATGATTAAAATGAAACATCACTATACACATACATATATGTGCATATATAAGTTTATCAATGATTTGCATGGGGGAGTGAAAAGCTTGCTGGCCAAGTTTGTGGACAACACCAAGTTTTGGGGCAGTGTGGTCATGTCATAGGTTGCAGATACAGGTGGACCTGGACAGGCTCAAGAGTTGGGCAGACCAGAACCAGTTTAAGACTTCCAAGTGTAAGGTGCTCCATCTGGGGGCAAACAATGCTCAACATACATACCGGCTCGATGGTGACAGCTTGACTTGCACCGCATTGAAAAAGGACCCGGGGTAATGATTGACCATTGCATGAACATGAGCCATGAGTATGAGGCAGTGGTTAGCAGGACAAAAAACATACTGGCATGCATCAACCGATGCCTCTCATGTAAAACTAAGTGATACTCCTGCTATA
This sequence comes from Caiman crocodilus, assembly GCA_030014935.1. NCBI lineage: Eukaryota > Metazoa > Chordata > Crocodylia > Alligatoridae > Caiman > Caiman crocodilus. The sequence continues at coordinate 93,413,892 of JAGPOW010003642.1, read as the reverse complement.
CTCAGCCCTGGCGAGACCGCAGTTGGAGTACTGCATCCAATTCTGGGTGCTGCACTTCAATAAGGACATGGAAAAAGTTGAGAAGGTCCAGAAAAGAGCCACCCATATGATCAGGGGCAAGTCATATGAGGAAAGGCTGAGGGACCTGGGCCTCTCTAGCCTAAAGAAGAGAAGGTTGAGAGGGTACTTGATAGTGACTTACCACTATATCAGAGGAGTGCATCAGGAGCTCAGTGAACAACTGTTCACTCAGGCACCCCTGGGGAAGACCAGGACCAATGGATAAAAACTCCTGGAAAGCCATTTCAGGCTTAATGCCAGGAAAAACTCCTTTATAGTCAGGGTGTACAGACTGTGGACTAAACACCCTCCAGAGGCGGTGCAATCACCTACCCTGAAGGTTTTCAAAAGGAGACTAGACAGTCATCTTGCTAGGGTCAACTAACCCCTTGCTAGGGGTTAGTTGTCTTCCTACCTAGAGCAGGGGAGCTGGACCTGATGATCTGCAAGTTCCCTTCCATCCTCTAACTATCTATGAATATAGTAATGTTTCATTTTAATCACAGGAAAATGTGGATTTGGGGTTACTTTTTTTTAGATGAAAAGTGAGGATTTTTTTTTAAATCAGAGGAAACCAGAAGTCCTGGTGATGAATGCAGAGGTGGATGAGATGTGTGCAGAACATTGTGATTGGTGTATATTTTGAGTGCCAGCGATTGACAGGAATGTAGTATAAAAGGTACCCGAGAGACAGGTACAGAGAATCTTTGTGAAGTGATTTCACTGCAACTTGGAGTAAGTGAAAAGTAGTGTGGCGTTCCCTCTCCTGGATTGATTGGAGTTGGCCATAGGTCTGAGCTATCATTACTGTGGATTGAGTGTTGTGTGGATTCAGTCATCAGAGAGGCTTGCCAGTGGAGAGATGATCCTGAGTGCCTGTCCACTTATTCTTTTACATTGGATTTGGTAACATATCACCTTACCCTGAATAAGTGAGGTGTAGATTACCCAAGGCAAGGAAAAAGGCTTAGAAATCCTCACCAGCTCTGCATTATCTCTAAGTGGAAGAGAGCTGTGACAGAATAAGTCACCACCTATGGTGAACTGAGGTTATTGTCATTTTGTACATGTATGTTCTTTAATGGTTTCTGTTTGTTGCTGTTTTTGTTCTTAATATTATAATGTTCAAGTTGTTCTTTCGTATTTTTCTTAATACAGGTTGTTTAACTTAACTAATGACTGAATTGATCATGGTTTATTGTGCCTTTGGGTGGGGGCAAGCTGCAGCTTAATGCCCAAAGGGATGTTAATCCTTTAGGAGCAGATAAATCCTTGGAGGAGAAGTTGAATTATTGTATCATGGCTTTCTTCCCCTACCATTTTTGGGCCCCCTTTCCGTAGGGGCATCCGGCAGCCTCCTGGTTTGCCCATGCCTGTGTCCAGCCTGCCACAGTGTCCTATGCTATGAGTAATAACAAGATAGGCCATAGAAATTACAACAAGATTATGTGAATTCCAACATAGACCATAATCCTTTGCATAACTCAGGACTAAGTCTATCAAAGATGCCAAATAGCCAATACTAGTTCAGTGATTCACACAAAGAAGATGTAGGCTGCGTAATCACAGTGAGTTATAGCTAAGATATACACACGCTCTTTGTTAGGTTTGAAGCAGCGGTATCTTGTCTTTTTCTTTCCTAATAGGTACTCTGTAATAGGGCTCTGTGAAACAGCAGTGTTCCACTTCAACTTCTGTTTTCAATGGAACATTTCAATGGAACAGTGTTTCATTTTGAGTTTAGTTTTGTTTTGAAAGCACTGTTCTGTTTTGTTTCATCATAACAGTTTCGCTATTTCAATGCTGTTTCAATGTTTCACCCATAGACTATAATGGAGAAGCACAAAATTGGAGGAGGAGCAGCCTTCTGTAACCTCAGGCAGATTGGGGGCCCACACCCCCAGGAAGAGTCCAGCAGAGCCCAGCAGCCATCCCAGGTGTGCAGGTGGGAGGCTGTCACTGCCTCCTGGCACTGGTACTGGGAGTTGAGTCTGGTGGAGGGAAGCAGAGTACAGCTCCATTGCTTCACCCACTTCCCCTCACCAGGCTTCAAGCTGCTGGGTGCTGAGCCCAGTGGAGGGAGCTGGAGCAGCCCCAGTGCTGTGCCCCACTTCCCCCCAGTGGGCTGCAAACAGCTGGGCACTAAGCCTAGCGCAGGGAGCTGGAGTGCAGCCCCAGTGCTGCACCCTGCCTCCCTCCACCAGGTTGCAAGCCACTGGGTGCTGAGTCCAGTGGAGGCACATGGAGCTGAGCCCAGCTATAGCCTGCCTTCCTCCACCAGGCTCAGCTCCCAATGGCTTGCAGCCCTGTGGAACTCAGCCTGGTGGCAGGAGGCACAGTACAGTGCTAGTTCTGCCTGCCTCCTGCCACCAGGCTGAGCTCTGTGGGGCTGGCAGAGCTGATCCAAGTGCATCCCAGCGGTGGAAGGTGTGTAGACCCAGTGCTGCTCTCCAGTTGGCTCTGCCAGCCCTGTGGAGTGCAGCCTGGCAGCAGGAGGTAGGGAGAGCCAGGGCTGTGCTTCCTGCTGGGTTGAGCCACATGTGGAGCTGTTTGGAGTGCAGCCCTGGCTCTTCTTTGCTTTCCACTACCTGGATGCTGCTTCGAAACATGGAACAATTTGAAACTTTCAAAATGTTTCAACTGGCCTCATTTCATTTTGAGGCTGTTTCAAAGCCCTTCATTTCATTTCAATTTCACTGTTTCAAGCATAAAATGAGTTGAAACAGCATCAAAACGAAACAGCCAGAGATGTTTCACACAGCCCTACTCCATAGCTATAAGTCCATAGGGTAAATGTAATAGATTGAATACTACTCAGTGTAGTATTATAAAAAATAATAAGTGAGCAAACAAAAGATGGGAAAGCATCAATTAACTTTTAAGAAAAAAACTTACTGATTAAAAGCTATTTTATATAATAGACATGGATAGTTAGAGACAGCTGCTTTGGCAAGGCAAACTGACCACAGCGGTGTGAAAATACTTCTGACAACACTGTGAAATTTTAAATAGAAATATGATTCATAGGAAAGAGTTACCATTAGCAAGGATACAAAGAAGTCTGTTCTTTATTAAAGAATGTGATACAATCAGTTAGTATGTTGAAGGGCCAACATATATTGTTTCTTAGGATTTCCGAGCACCTGGGAAAACTGAGCATTAGGGCTGTGCAAAGCTTTGGGTGCTGATTCGATTCAGAGGAGATTCAGCCCAATTCAGTGGCTGAATCTATGAATCTGAATTGAATCAGGGGACCAATTAAATGACCTGATTTGATTCAAAGCTCTCTGAATCAATTTATAAAAAGATTCAGAGCTTTGGTGATTCGGGCAGTTTCCACCTGCTGCAGCAGGGAGCTGGACCTGGACTCCAAGCTGCTAACTAGAGTGTGGGGGAAGGGGATCAATGAGGGACCCCTACCAGGCCCCATCCCCTCCATACTCCCCCAGCCTCTCCAACCCCCCCTGTAGCCTCCTCCTTCCCCCACATGGCTCCCCTGCCCACCACAGCTCCCAGACTTTAAAAAAAAAAAAAGCCCCTACTCACCGGGTGCTGCTGGGTGGGGGCACAATCCTCAGTACCCTGCACTGCCCCACACTATTTGGGAGGGCTCTGCCATGAGCCCCTGACCCTGCCACTCTCCCACCTGCCCCATGGCTGCCCTGCCTGCCCCAGCTCCTGGCCCTTTAAGAAAGAAATGCAAACAAAAAACCCTCTGCACTCACCAGTTCCTGCAGTGGTCTTGGGGCTTCTGGGGGTTTGTGCAGAGCCCCCTGCATGTCATGGGGGAGGCTGCGGGGAATGCCCTCCCACAGGGCAGCAGCCAGTGAGTCAGGCCTTTTATTTAAGGGCCAGGAACTGGGGGTGGGGGTAGCTATGGCGGGGCTAGGAGAGTGGGCAGGGTTGGGGGGCTTGGGGCAGGGGCCCCCACATGGCATGGGACAGTGCGGAGCAGTGGGGATTGACCTAGGAGCTGGGGAAGCTGGGGCAGCCATTGCTGGGGCTGGGAGAGTGGCCGGGGAATGGGGCCTCTGTAGTTCAGAGATTTGGCTCATTCATCAGCAGCCCAATCTCCAAATCAGATTCAGCCATATTGATTCAGGACAGTGATTCAAATCACTGAGTCAAATCATTGTCCCCCAAATTGGCCAAATCCAAAGTGAATACTAGCCACTTTGCACAGTCCTACTGAGCACATTCAGTTGGAAGCATATTTAGTCTTGGTAGAGAAAACTGTTCCTCCTGCTTGCTTTTAGGAGGATCACGTCATAAACTAAACTCTCACTGTGTAACTGCTTGTCATTCAGTTGACCAGAAATGGCTTATCCTGTAAAATGATCCTACTAAGTCACAGCTGAACTGTAGAAGTGACCTGATGGAGGCTTTGTATCATTTCACTAATTGTTACAATTTATTGATGAAAGACTAAGTAAAATAGTGCAAAATACTTAATATAGTTTCATTGTATTGCATCTGGCTTATTTTTCTACCCTGAAGATTTAATCCAAGATGTTCAAAACATCTCATATCATAAACATCTCAATAGTCACTGGTTAATATTAAATTGCTGTATCCATAACAGCTATTGTAAGACAACCTGGGTGCATCTACACAAGATGCTATGTCACTGTAGCTATGAGCTACATTAATGTAGCTACATTAATGTAGCTCATTGCTATGATGATGTAGCATCAACAAGTACTAGCTGTGACATCACTGCTACTGCGCAGTATCCATGCACCTCTGTGCATTTAGCAAATACTAAATGACTACGCAGTACCAACTGTACGCTGGGGCACACATGTAGGCATGGCCCCTGTCACAGACTTTCTCTACTACACTTAATAGATATGAAGAAATGTATTGTGACAACTTGACACCATTACTGAAGCAGCTGGGCCAGCATGAGATTGTTTGTCATTGTTTCAAAAAACATTTTCATCTGGAAGCATGGTTTCTGTGAAGGACATTGTGAATGACATTCTGTGATGTGTTAGAAGGCCTACAGCAGTCCAATGTTTTGCACAGACATGTTGAAATATACAAAGCCTAAGCATTAACATAGCTAATATAATGGTATAAAAAATAAATTCAAAATATACTGAAGTCTGAGTAAAGTAAATTAGTCATGAGAAGCTTCCTGGAACTACACTGTAAAATCAGGCTGCCCAAACAAGATTAATACATAGATCTGGTTGCATTGTTTTCCAGTGGAAAAAGTTATGTGAAATCCAAAAGTTTCCTTGGAATATATCAATTTTGTCAAAAATGTGTATGGGAAATTATCTAAATCTTTCATTTGGATAAAGTTAACATATATTTTAACTATGTTGTATTGGTTCATGATGCAGTCATCAAAATAAGAAAGTTAAAGAAAATGTTGCAATGAGATTGAAATAAAATATTTGAAACACTTGCATTTTTGCAAAATAATATGAGAATTTTACTTTTCGTCTATTAATAAGATACAATATATTGGTTATGATTCTTGCTTAGACTCTATGCTGACTTGGAAGAAAGGTGCATTTTCTCATACCAGACCACTAAGATGTTTCCATGAAACTTTTAGGATATTTTCAGATGACCAGTTATTGCATCAATAACTGAGAAGGAAAGAAAAAATGATGGTTTATCCAACAGTTAATATAATGTTTGGGAGCTGGTGAACACTGGAAAAACACAAGCTTTGAAATGGGAAGCAAGTCCCCATAACTTTACAACCCCTGGAAGAGCCTTGCCTGGATTCCTGATTTTCTAACTTGTTTTTACTAAGGATGTCTCCATTTTCAAAGTTAGCATTGATGTAAAGATGTTTTTGGATCCCTGGTAAGTCTAACTGTCCTGTAAATGATGAGGTATGTCATAATTTGGATATCAAACTGGAAACAAACTATTCCAGCAGTTCAGGAGTTATTTTGCAGATTAACCACCACCTCAGCTGGGACTGTTAGCCTTAAAACAGCTAAAGACAAAAAGGCTGAAGCTCTAGGACATAGGATAGCCTTTGAAAGGAGTCTTCATTATGAATGGCTATTAGACCAGATAAGTTATCTGTGCAACTAGGAAGAGAGCCATGATGGTTAGTATTAATGAGAACACATTTAACAAAGAGGTAAACCAGGAAAGGATGAAAGAACACCAGCTTTGTCTAGTTTTCTGAGCTTTCCCTGGGATGGAACCCAGAGGAATGGGTGTGCATAGGTTTCTCCAAGATATCCATTTAAAATATACTTACTTACCTCACCAGCAGAAAGGTTACTAAACTGAAAGTCTGCTGAAAGATCACTCTGCCTCAGGCCCCACTCAGTGGGCCTTGGCCCCTGCAAAGGTGTCAGACTTACTGAGAGAGTCCTATCTGGAGAAGGTTAGAGTATAAGAAATAACCAGGCAGAATAGTGCTCTGTGGCAATCAAAGAAGAAAACGAGACAATAATACAGATATTCCCTGCATCACAAGAGGAAATTGATTGGGCAAAGGTGAAATTGCTGCAGCTGCTGCTGAAGTTGATAAGTGAGAGACTTCACTGACCTTAATATAACAATTTTTTTTCTCCAATAGTTAATCAACGCAGGGTTTTTGCGTATGTATACCTACCCAAAAAAGGTTTCCAGGTGTGCTACTACAATAGCTGGAACCAGAAGTGATGCTAAGATACTATATTTCTTTCCAGACACTCCTTCTGATATGATGATACTGGAAAGCTACTATAGGAGATTTAGGGAGTGGCTTTCTAAAGTCAGGCTGAATTAGCAGCTAATGGGGATCTTGCTTTGATGGCTTTTGGAGCCGGTGCAGCTGGAAGTAAACCAACAACAAAAGGAACTCAATTAAGTTTGACATTGATAGATGATTTCTGGATGCCAAGGTACCCTTCTTGACTATATAATGTGAAATGGATAGCTTTGATTAATAAATTAATCAGTAAGCTTTGTTTCATTCATTTATTTATTTATTTGGTCAGCTCTATTCCAGGAATTTTTTTCATGGTTATATCTGCATTAGAAATGAGAAGCACATCTATAATACAAGTTAGTATAAATATAGGAGAATGCTAAGGTTTTCTGTTAACACACAGAAATGTATCTCTTTCTTTTCATTAACGTACTATACAAATAATTGTTGAAAATGCCTTTCAAAATAATAAGCAACACACTAGTACTAAGTACTTAGTACTGGATTTGTTTATAATTGGCTCTACTGCTTTTCCTGTAGATGTAAATACAAATTTTATTGGCAGATGTATAAATTAACTGACTTATTTGCTAGAAATAAAGCAACAAATGAGTTTTTCTGGTTATCCCTAACAAATAAAATACTTCTCCCCCCACTAATTCCATAGCTCACAATCATAAATATTTGTCTGTATCAAATGGTTTCTATAAACCATTTCATAATATGTGAAAAAAATATCCTTAGTATCTGTTTATTGCTGTTGTGTCTCTTGATTTTTGACTGATTTCATAAGACAGAGGTACTTAGCTGTGCTAGTTTGAAGTCAGGCAGAAGGCAGGATAAATATGAACTTTATAGACTAGTTAATAAGATATATATGAGAGGGAACTGGGAGGAGTGGCCACAGTGACTCCACGCTGTCACCGCTGGCCTCCTGTCTGGCCGCTCGCTACCCGCCCCCTCCCGCTGCTGATGCAGCAGATTCTTTGGGTGTGGGGCGCATGGGATTGGGGCCTTCCTGCAACAGACTGGTGTTCATTCATTCTTCCATGTTAAGATCTCCCTGTTTGTCCAGTGTACACAGTGGATGGGCACTGGAAGCAGGTCATGGCATATATGATGTTGGTAGAGTTACAGGTGAGTGAACCTCAGATGTTGTACTCATTGGGTAAGTGAAGTTGTTAGGCTTAGCTTGACCTACTTAGGGTTAGGTTGATCTAAGTGACATCTATGAAGATGTTTGAGGGGGTCAAATGGGGCAAAAAATGGTGGGCCTGATCTGAGTTTACCTGAGAGGTGCACTAAATTAGGCTGAGGACAAGTTAGCCTAATCTACTGAACCCGTGTACAAGTTTGGAGCACAGTGCTGGGGCTGGGAAAGTCCAGCTGCTCAACCCAACCTGGAAGCTGTGATTTTCTTACCCCCCACCAACCAGGCCAGGCTATTTTTAGTACCCTGACTGCCCAATTCCGAGATAGACAACACTTCTCTGCAGACCCATCAACACACCCCTGCAGACTTGCTTGTTCCTCCCAATGCCACTAACCACCCCCAGACTCGCTAACCTCACCCTCAGACATATTAGCCCGTCAAGCCTGACTTACTTAGATCACAGTCTTAACATGGGTCCCTGCACTGGCAACCACGTGCACAAGCAGAAACTGATCCACAGTCATGCAGTAAGCTGAGTGATTGTAGATCAGGTCCTGGGAACATATGCAGATGGGCCACTGAACATGTCCACACATTCAGAGCACAGCTGCGTGAAAGTCCAGCAGCTCTCCCCAACCCCTGGGGATGTGCTTTTCTACCCCCCAACCTCCTCCACCAACCCTAACTGGATTAGCTTTAGCGGTCTGACACTTCCACCCATGAATAGGCAAACCCCTGCGGACCCACCAGCCCTCCCACAGACCTGCCAGCTTTCACCCCCCAAATCCATCCAACTCCATCGGGACATCTAATTCCTTGTGGACATGCTAGCTCCCTTGATCTCACCCACCATTCCCTCAACCCTGAATTACTTAGCTCATGTTCCCAGTGTGGATCCAAGGACCAGTGAATGTGTGGTCATGGTGCTTAAAGTAAATGGCATGAACTTGATCAGGTCCTATGAATGTTTGCATGTGCCCTATTATAATGTCTGATTAGAAAACTGCTTAAGTTTCCATTACACTCTCCCACTTTATCCTCGCACACAATTATTTTGAGTTTGGAGATTCCCTAAACCTACAAATGAATGGCACTGCCGTGAGCACACACATGTCCCCACCAATATGCCAACATATTTATGACAGAACTTACCCCATATTACCCAATATATTTATGACAGAACTCATTCCCCAGAGTGAAATATGTCACGTTTCTATATGCAGCTCATGAATCCTGTGATGGTGGGGCAGATGGAGTATCCCACAGGAGTGCAGGGGGACCCCCTGAATGCTTGGTGGCACACCTAAAAATGGACCAGAAGTACTTCCAGTCCACTTCTGGGGAGCATGCTGGGAAATCCACCTGTGCCCCCCTAGCTCAGTGATCAGCCATGGAGGGGACCTCAGGTGCCCCCCCAACCCAGTCACTGAGCCAGAGGAGCATGGTGGGGGGAGGGGCATGTGTTCCCTGGCAGACCCGGAAATGGACTGGAAATGCTTCTGGTCCACTTCTGGGTCTGCTGCCAAGTGCGCTGGGGACACGCTCACCCTCCACATCTTCTATGGGACAGTTCATGTGCTCCAGCATCACAGCATCCACTAGCATCCTGCTACCTAGAAGTACGTGGAAGAAACATTTAAAGCTGTGTCTATGTCCAAATCACTGTCTTCCTGAATTTCTCCAAATCGATTTGGAGAGTTCCAATTCAATTCAGGGAGATTAAAGGGTCCTCTGATTTGAGTTGGATTCAGAGATTTGGCCACTGAATCAGGCTGAATCTCCACCAAATCAAATCAGGGACCAAAGCTTTGCACAGCCCTACTAGTAACACTTCCTAAAATGAAAATTTAATTTTTTGTACTATTCCATGTTTCATAGATTCATAGACTAGTAGAAAAAATTAAATTTTCATTTTAAGAAGTGTTACTAGTAGGGCTGTGTGAAGCTTCAGTCCCTGATTTGATTTGGTGGAGATTCAGCCTGATTCAGTGGCCAAATTTCTGAATCCAACTCGAATCAGAGGACCCTTTAATCTCCCTGAATTGAATTGGAACTCTCCAAATCGATTTGGAGAGATTCAGGAAGGCTTAGTGATTCGGACACAGACACAGCTTTAAATGTTTCTTCTACGTAATTGTAGAAAATCTGGTCTCATTTCACTTAAAATTTAAAAATCCTTGAATATTCTATATAAACAGCTGCTGTTTGGGATACAAGGGATTGAAAAAATATTTTATGAGTAGATATTTTTTCTCAGTACTTTTTGCTGCAGAATATTTATACTTTCCTTTGAAATGTATAGTATAGCTCAAACTGGATACAGCAGGCCTAATTTGTAAGACTACTGGAGCAGATCTTCTACCCTCTCATTTAATTCCAATGAAGAAGTGGACTCTACTGTCATAAACTTCCAAGCTACACTCTCAGTTTGTCAGGGCAGGTACCTTAAAATCCTGTTGCCTATTACTATCTTAGACATGCATTTTAGATATTCCTCAATTTAGTTCTGGGGCTCAGTCATAGCCTACAAACTATTTTATTTACTTGGGTCAGAACTAAACAGTGCTTCTCCCAAGTTTTATGCAAATGAGCATGTGCCCTTTTTTTTTTTACAACCAGACCAGATCCCTTCTTTAAAATATTTTCATATGATCTTATGTCAGAGAGCTCTTTTCATCTCGTTCATTCCTCAGTTGTTTTTCTGATGAAGATATGAGCTCTTCTGCATTTTTGGACTGTAGGTCTTTTATCAAGTTGAAGTGTTCAAGCTTATCTCTTTTCAAGAGCACCATACAACAATGTCAGGGTCCTGGCACATGCCCAAACTTCAGGAGTGTTATATGACATTTAATATCATTGACTGTTATTATGTGAGCCATCAAAAAGAATGGGGTATGTTGCTGTTGAGCTGTAGTAAACAGCTTAACAGCCCAGAATTTTACTTGAACCCTTCTTCTACCCCTCAGATTTTGGGTGTTTTGTGGCTTCATGTATCATGCCAGGTTCTGCTGTTTGATGTATCCCTGGAAATCATAAACCTGAGGAAATACATTGGAATCAGTGTTTCTCCTTTGAGCAGTCAGTAACTCCCCTAGGTTGTCATATCTGATTCAGAATTCATACCTAAAATTCAAGTAACTGTTGCAACTGCTTGTTTCATTATTGGGTGAGCTATTCCTTTATTTTATAATATAGATACCAGCAAATACTGACTGCCATAAAAATGACAACACCCTGTATTTTTACTAAAGTTGGAGTGCTACAGAGAGGCTCACTCATTCTTAGAGGGACCATTCTTTGCAATGCATATGTCATGCATCAACTTTTCCACAATCCAACATTTTTTCCCCAATAAAAATTATCTTTTAGCTTGTCTAAGGTTCTCCAATTCCAAAACATCCAGTAGTTTTAAAATCCACAATGGCCTCAGAACCTCCTTTTTAAATTATAGCTGATGCCTATGCCTGTTTCCCACACAGTATTTCCACTTTAGGCTTTCAGCCTTTCCACTGAGACCACAAAGCTTTTATTGTAGTATTTGAGGGCATGTTACATATAGAAGCCAAAGACCATCATTTTAAATTGCTATATACCTTATCCTATTATGAATGATCTGTGTGTTTGTGTCTATGTGTATGTTTCTCAAATAAACCCCCCCACCTCCCACCCTTTAAATTAATTACCACTTTCCATAACCTGCTTTTAAGATTAAGCCTGTTACTATGTCCAGGGCATAATCTATTTGAGGCAATGGATAAGTGTCTTTAGTTGTATTTAATAAGTATTTTAAATGAGTCTCTTTAGTTTTACTGTCCATACAGACTTTGATGTACACCAGTCAGATTTCTTTCTTCACTAGAAGTACGGGTAGATCCCAAGGACTGGTAGAAGGTTTGAATTATGCTTTCCTAATACGTTGCTCTAAAGTTTTTGCAAAGCATCTTCCTTTCTGTTACTGGCAAGTGGTTACTTTTTGGTTCCATGTCCCCAGTTATCAATTTAATGCTGTATCAGAGCAATACAACCTAAATCTTTGCTTTATGAGAACAACTAATTCTTAGCCAGAAAGTCACTTGAATTGTTCTGCTACCCCCTTTAAAGTAAAAACTTAATTGGAACAAGCCCAGTAGAAGCTTTGGAGCTCCCATTCCCCTCTTTTTACCTTCTCAACTGACACTTATTAGATCTAATGTTTCATTCTGAAGTGTGATTTTTTTCTCTCTCACTATTTTCTGTATGTTTTTGAAAAGTGACAAACAAACAGGGATGTATTTCTGTTTTGGACCAACAGGAGCTTTAACAGGTAAAGCTCTTTGATCTCAAAAAGGGTTTTCCATCTTTGCTGAAATTTACTGCAGTGTTTACCAGGTGCAATAGTTTCTGTCCTTGAATATAGATGTGTATTGCAAATGTTCTACAAATACTTATTTTTTTCATAGGTATTAAGACTGGAAGGGACCTTTGAGATTATTGAGTCCAGCCCCCAGTCCAAGGGGCAAGAAGTCAGCTAGGGTTAAAGAATCACAGCAAGAAAAGCATCCAAACATTTCTTAAAAGTGTCCAGAGTAGGTGCTTGCACCACTTCTGGAAGGAGTCTATTCCAATCCTTGGGGGTTTGGACGGTAAGGAAGTTTTTCCTCATAGCCAGCTTAAAATGGTCTTGGAGGAGTTTATGACCATTGGACCTTGTTGTCCCTTGGGGTGCTCTGTTACCCCACATCCTGATGCACACCCCTTATATACTTACAGGCTGCCACCAGGTCACCCCTAAAACTGTGCTTTTCCATGCTGAAGAGTCCCATGACTCTTAGCCTCTCTTCATAAGGCCTGTTCTCTTGCCTTCTGATCATGCACATAGCTCTCCTCTGGACTCTCTCAAGCTTGAATTGTGAAGCCCAGAATTGGACTTAGTACTTTGTTCTTGCTGTATAAGGCCGAGTACAGCAGGAGGATGACATCCTGAGATTTTCTTGAGAAGCATCTATGGATGGAAGGTAGAGTTTTGTTCGCCCTACCAGCTGTGGCATTGTATTGGTGGCTCGTGTTCATCTTGTGATCAGTCATGACCCCCAATTCTCTTTAGGTCATGGTGCTTATCGGCACTGCTGATCCTATAAGTGTGATGTAGGATTTTTTTTCCCCTGAGATGGAGTACCTTGCATTTATCCATATTGAATGTCATCAGGTTTTTATCTGCCCACTTTCTAAGCCTGTCCAAGTCAGCCTGCATCACCAGCCTATCCTCAGGTGTGGATTGTCTACCCAAAGTTTGGTGTCATTGGCAAACTTGGTTGAAGAGAACGGGTCCAAGAATGGAGCCTTGGGGGACACCACAGGTCACAAAGCGCCATGATAATTCACTTCCATTGGCTACCATTCTCTGGGTCTATCCTCAGATCCAATTCCCCAGTCATTGGATTATGATGTTGGCCAATTTTTTTCCATGAGGAGATCATGGGACACTAGATCAAAAGCCTTTTTAAAGTCCAGATATATGGCTTCAATCTCTTCTTCCTTGTCCATTTGATATGTCACTTGGTCATAGAAGGAAATTAAATTGATCAGGCGAGACCTACCCTATGCTGGCTATCCCTCAGAATGTTGCCACCAGCCAGCTCATCTAGAACGATCTCGTTAATAATTTTTTTCCAAAATCTTTCCAGGGATTAAAGTCAAGCCGATTGGCCTATAGTTTCCTGGTTCAACTTTCCTCCCTTTCTTGAAGATAGGCACCACATTGGCTTTTCTTATGTACATTAGGGATGTATTCTTTTCCTCCCAGAGCAAGAAGAGCAATTTGGCCTAAAGAAATGGATACAAATTAACCATGTATAAAACTAACTTAGAAAGTGAAAGATTTTGTGGAAGATTTTTTTTTTCATCAGAGAAGTGAGATTTTGTAACATCTGCCCTACAAGCATAGTAAAGGCAAAAACTATACTAGGTTTTTTATATTAATCTATATAAGTTTATATTCCAAAGTTTACATGTTGCTGTTTGGTGTGAAATAGGGGCCAGGTTTGAGTTTTGGAAGGGGAGAAGAGGCAGTAATCTTAAATGCTGAATTTTGAGTACAATACATTGTGACAAAATATAAAAGCGGATCAAACACCATTAGTGTAACATATATATCAATACATTCTCATATGAAACACTGTGTGTTTTTATGGTATCTTTAACTGCAAAAACACATAGTAGTTAGTAGTCCTAGAAAATGTGCAGAGAAGTGCCACAAGGATAAGCAGGGACATGGAAAAGCTTCTCTATAAGGCTAGGACTTTTAAGCTTAAGAGAAAACCCAACTGAAAAGGGATATGAAAGAGGTCTACAAAACCAGGAATAATGATAAAAAGAGAGTGGAGAGAATTTAACCATGCTCAAATGGGGATTAGAAAAATGAATGCAGGGTAGGACCATTTGTGGTTATTAAATATGATAATGAAGCTTAAGCTTCCCAACTGGGATGCTGTAGGTCTCTAAATGCTGGGAGCTGCTAGGAAAAGACAAAGGTCTGCGCAGGATAGGCCCGGCATAATCTTCCCCTTAGTATTTAATTTGTGTCACTGAGAGATACAGAATTCTGGGTTATATGAATGTGCGGTCTAAGATAGTATGGCATCTCTTATGATCTTTTATGAGCGCCTATTAATTTTCCAGCTATTTGTTCATAAGTACAAAATGGTTGAAGAAAAGTTAAGACTAAAGTAATCACTGTCAGAAGCATGCCTGCTTGGAGAGAAGAGGATGATTAGGCGTTTAAAGGCTTCTCTTCAGGCTGTTTCAGAAGTTCACTATATCTGCTCAGGTGGTTGCAGATGCTTCCTTGTAGCCTTCTAGCTCTGATCCTTTGTTCTTTCTGCCACTACTACAAATGTAGTTCATAAAACAATAATTGGTAGAAACTCCACCACAAGTATTTTGTATACATCTTGCTTTGGATGGTGACATATTCCTGCATTTCAGGGAAGGCAGCTGTTTTTCATAAAAGGACTTGACCATTTCTTGCAACTATTTTAAATGAAAGAAGTTTCCCCTCTAATTTCAAGGAGGTTTAACTGAAACCATAACATTATAAAGTAAGGGAGCACATTTTTAAGTGATAGATTTCTAAACCAGGTTATTCGATTTTTCATATATTTATAAAAAGCAATTGAAGAAAATACAGAATGAACACTTACTATATATTTTATCCCAGAGGTATAGAAGAGTTATGATGTTAAGTGGTAGCTATGGTAACTTTTTGCAAAACACTGTAGCAGAACAGTAAAATATAACAAAATACAGTAAAACCTTATAGTGACCTCCACTTATTTTCTATTCATGTTAAAATTTGCAAGTCAGTTAATGTATATATTCAAATATAAATATAAATACACACATGTGTATGTATATATAGAGAGAGAGCAAGAAAATGAATGAATTTTACCAGTAGAAGATTGGCATATTGGATTCATCGGCTTTCTCTGCCTAAAGAATCCAACAGCTTATAAAGAAAGATTTAGTTAAGTGGTATTTTAATGTTAATAAATCTCACTTAGACATAGAATACTCTTTTGGATTATCATTCAATTGTATATATAAAAATAAAACACTGGGCATTAATAAAATAAGAATGGTACAGATATGCACTTTACAGACTAACTAAATAAGGGATATATAGAGAGCATAAGTTTTCACGAACTCAAATTCATAAAAGGCAGTTCCTCTAATGGTAAGAAATCATTTAATTTTCAGCTGAAATGTATTCACAGTTTATACTGATTTGGTTTTGTGCCATCATTGCCTTTTTTCTGCTGTCATGTAATCCTTGAGGTTATCATTCTTTTGATCATTCTAGTTGTATTTTTTCTGCAGGTGTTTCAGTTTGAATTCATCTTTCCAAAATATGGGTGACTAAAGTAGTACACTGAAGTCACCAACACCTGGTATAATTGCATTAATACTTCCCTATCTCTACAGGAAATAGCTCAATTCACACTGCATTTAGCATTTCACAGCTGCATTATGTTGGTAGATTATAGTCAATTTGTATTACTGAATGTTATTTTATTTCTGTGATCCCAGTCCTCAGTATCATCCACTTCTTCCTGTGTTATAGCCCAATCACCCTCTATAGTTAGGTGGATTCTGAAGTATACGTTGTTAACAAATGTCATTAGCACATACCCATTTTTGTGCCACTGCTCCCCCACAGTGGGACCTGGACCCAGAATAACCTCGACTGGTGGGCTAGTGGGCCAGGACCCCCCATTCTGCTCACTCCTGTGTGCTTCTGGGGCTGCCCTAGAACCTGTTTGGGGCCCTGCACCTATACTAGCTAGCAGTCAAGGATAGCAAGTTTGCTCTTGAAGGCAGGCTGAATCACTGCTGGCCTAGCCTTGGGTCTTCAGCAGCCTATTTCCCTCTCCCCTCCCACACTGATGCTCCCTGGAGTGGGCCCCACCAGATGCCTTCCTGCCTCTGGACCATGGGTCAGTGGTTCTCCTATGCCATATCTTTTGTTCTGAGGCCCTCATGCTCCTTAGCTTTTCCCAATCAAGTCACAGTGTGGAGCATTCTCCTTTGGCTGCTATCCAGGGCTGGCCCCCTGTTCCTGCTGCTCCAAGGAAGAATCTCTGGAGCAGGGCTCACCATACTGGGGGACTGAGTGGCAGCCATTCAGGGATGTCACATCTGGATCCCAAGCAGTCTTTGACCCTAGTATGAAACTCTCTCTGTTCTGTAGCAGCACTAGTAGCCTCCCTTAGACAGTGGGTGGCCATCAGTAGACCTAATTTCACAGTATAGTCCTGGGCCTGGAAAGCTCATTCAAGTGCTGTGGCAGCATAGGTGCGAGCAGTTGCCAACTTGCCTATTCCAGCCTCCCATATTGAGGGTCCCAGTTGGTCCTCATTTTGTCAATGCCACCTATGCACATCTCCAGTGCTCTGCAGGTGATTGTGTGACCATCCTGGGTTGAGCATTTTGAGCTCCATGTCTGGAACTCATGGAAAAATGGGGAATCTGCAGACAAGGGAGACACCAAGGGAGCTATGGTTATCCCTCTGTCTGGACCACTTCCCTTGCCCAAGTCCAGAAGCTGCACAGCTGCTCAGAACATGGCACTGGCCACACTGTGGAACACCTGCATTCCACCTCCCACCTAGCAGAACCCAAACACCTGGTTTCCATCTCCCTACTGTGGGAGCTGGGAGAGGTGGGAATCCAATCACCTGGGCCTGGAGGGATGAGTTTTATCTGTACCTTACCTGCAGCAGCACTAATACATAGATGCTCTGCTAAGTGGTACCTGAAGGCACACTAGCAAAAACCCACAGTTGCAACTGTTAGTTATTATTCAACTGTGGGGCTCAAAAAAAGCTTTCAGTGTTGTTCTGGGTATATTTGGGTGCTGGTTTGTGTTAGGTAGATCCACATCAACATGCTGGCCTCTCTCAGGAGATCAACATAACCTTGAGGGATGGGGCAGCCAGTTGTCAGTTAACCAGATTTATGGTCCCTGTCAATGTAACACAAACTGATAAGCCCTGAACAACAGTAGAAGGTAACGACCCTGGAACCTCAACTTTGTTCCAAGACAGTGGCACAGGGGTAGAGGGGGGCTTGAAAGGCATGAGGTCAGTGGGGAGCATCAATAAATTAGTATCATCCATCTTCCACCTGGACAATTGTCAAGCCAAGAGCACACTGAATATCAGAGGAGACAACCACATTCTTCCCCATGAGCATACCCTAACCCCGTACCCCAAGGAGCTGCATTATACTGTCCCCTCACCTATAAACATCTCATTCAGAAGGTCAGCAGTAAACTCTGCATGGGTAACTAACTACCTTAAAATATTTAGCCAGCATGACACAGTGTAACAACTTCAAAGTGTTCAGAATAAATGCCCTTGCAGTGGTATATACAGATTACTGTGCTCCTGTGTGGTCCAGAAGTTGTCACACTAAAAAGTTTGACACTGTACTTGACAGTGCACAGAGACTCATAACATGCTGCTGCACAACTCACACAAACATAGATATAGTCTTTGCACTGTAGGACATTGGGCCAAGTGACATAAGAAGACAGACCCTAACAGTTCACCTACTGCCAGGTTTCTGGGCTTATAGAGAGCCCAGCAGGCGGGGTACTGTGGCCTTGTATATTGCCGTAAATTTAAATAAGGGGTGGGGTGAATGGAATTGAAAAGATCATTCAGACTAATATGATCTGAAATCTATTTCTACAGCATTTTATACCAACGCCAAATGAGTCCCTCATTGGGCATGACCTTGACAGAGAAGCATGGGTCAAGCTAAACACCATGAGATCTGGATACAGAGAATTTTAGACCAAACTGTAGAAAATGAACATCTTGGACAGTCCCCTCATGAATGCAGTGTTCAGCAAACAACACGTTACTTAATTGAAAGCTGCAATCTTTACAAATGCCCCAATGGGGTAGATGGAATCCACACATTGAGTGAGAATACTAGACAGTGGCTCATAGCTGGCTGCAGGGAACAAGGGGTGGTGTTAGAAACAGGGGCGTCACCACCTTAGGTCAGAGAGAGCCTGGGGACATGGCCAGGCCAGTGCTCAGGCAGACCACATGGCTCTGGCTGAGGCTACAGTACTACTTTGGGGGTAGGGAGGAGGTGAGCAGGATGCCACAAAGCCCTATGGGTTGCCAGCAGAATGCTGAGTCATGCTGCAATTTGGTATAGATGTTCATTATGGTGCTCTAACCTGTAACATTGAAGTCTAATACCACATCCATCCAGAGTTACCTTAGAGTAGCATCTGCCATTTTTACAGTGCTCTAAGTGCCCTTACCATCTGTTTGGTTGTAGCTTCTGAGCACTTTCTGTGCACTTACCATGCAATAAGTGTAACTTCTGTATCTGGCCATATTTCTTGAGCTAAGGGAAGAAATACTACCAAAAGTGAAGAAATACTGCCCTGTTTTTAAGCAACAGACTAAAAGTAGGAATAATTTTATTTTGAAATAATAGTTTGGCATTTTGTTTTAATAAGGAAAGAAGAGTCATAGTACTGCATCCAATTCTTGGCTCCACAATTCAAAAAGGACATGGAGAAGCTTGTGAGACTGCAGAAGAGAGCCACATGCATGATCAGAGGGCAAGAGAACAGGCCTTATGAAAAGAGGCTGAGAGCCATAGGACTCTTCAACCTGGAGAAGTGTCGGCTTACGGGTGACTAGGTGGCAACCTATAAGTTTATAAGGGGTGTCTATCAGGATCTGAGGGGACACCTGTCCAGCAGAGCACCCTAAGGGATGACAAGGTCAAATGGTCATAAACTCCTACAAGCCTGTTTTAGGCTAGACATAAGGAAAAACTTCTTTACTGTCCAAGCCCCCAAGACCTGGAATAGATTCCCCCCCCAGAAGTGATGCAAGCATCTACTCTGGACACTGTTCAGGAACATTTGGATGCTTAGTGTGCTAGGATCCTTTGACCCCAGCTGACATCCTGCCCCTTGGGCAGAGGACTGGACCTAATGATCTTACAAGGTCCTTTCCAACCCTAAATGTCTATGAATCTATGAATGTTGTTTTGTACAATTCTTGGTTTATTTCCGATACTTAATTTAAGGGGGAGCCATCATGATCAGTAAGATCAACAGCTTCTATATACAACTCTGTCATGCAGTTGTTCTTTTAATTTGCCTTGAAAAAATGAAAGTTATTGTCACCTCTGGCTTCTTTACACTGATTCTTATTTCTTAAGATTCTTTTTAAGTTATTAATTTTAAAGGAGTTTCTTCCTGCCATGAATTTCAGGTTTATTGCAGGGAGAACCTAATGTGTTTCTGTATTTTGCCTATCAACTTCTTCAGCAGCAACCTATTCTACTCAGAATTGTTGATGATTACTGTAGGAAAAGAAGGCAAGGAAAGAGTTTTTTTGTAATTGCTTTATATTCCTTGTCAATCTTTCTTGAAATAGAAAAGTCTATGCTTCATTTGCAACTCTGCTGCTAAGTGACTGACAAACCTGTCATAGTGCATTCAATAAACATTAAGACATTTTCCAACTAAGTAGTTTCTACAAAAATGTTACAGTCCAGTCCATTTAAAAAAAAAAATCTCTACCCTGCAGATCTGTGTTCACATTCAAATAAATTTTACTACATTGAGTAGTAGCTTATGGAAGAGTTTACAGAGTGAGCTTTTAAATTTACAAACTTCCACTACATTTGCCACAAACCACATATACTGTGAACTGTTGTATTAATGAGATAACAAGTCACATGGTACTTCTCTTATGTTAAATCCACTTTTCCCTTTACTGTTAGCATTTAAAAGGGGAGACCTACCTAATAGGGGTGTACGAAATAGGCTGTATTTGATTTGGATTCACCTTGAATCAGGGACAGTGATTTGATTAATTGATTAGGAACCCCAATTTGATTTGGCCGAATCTGAATCTGAAGATTTGCTAGATTGTACTGGGAGTGGGAAGTCAACCGAGCTGGGCTGACTTCCCACCTCTGGTGCTGCGATCGGGACGGGGGGGCAAAGAGTCAGTTGGACCCTGGCACAGCGATTGGGTAGGGGGTGGAAAGCCACCTGGGCTGACTCTCTGCACCCTGCCCGATCACAGCGCTGGGGGTGGGAAGTCAGCCCAGCTTGGCTGGCTTTCTGCCCCCAGTGTGATCCAGTGCTAGGGATGGAAAGTCAGCCCAGCTGAGCGGACTTCCCATCCCCAGCAAAATGTCAAAACAGCATCTAAACAGCCTTTCTGTTTCAATGGAATGGAATGGAACAGCTGTTTCGAATCAAAATGAAATTTGAAACAGAAAACTGTTCCGCCTAACTGTTGAAACTCAAGGTGAAATGGCATGGTGCTGTTTTGCACAGCCCTAATAAGCAGGGTCTTCTTTTAAATTGGTTGAAACTATTTTTCTCTTACACCTCTGACAGAAAACAAATGGAGATAATATCTAATTCACGGGGGTCTTTTTGAGGATGAATTAGTTAATGTTTGTACAGTGTTTTGAAGATGAAAAGCACTGTATAAGTGCAGAGTGTCATTGTCAGAGGCAACACCAAGCAGAAAATGAGAAGCCTCCACCTCATCAAAGGAAAGCTTTTGCACTTATTAGTTATCACATACTCCCCTCATTTGTCAGGTCTTTCATTCAGGGAACCTACCATTTATTCTTTCTGTTGCTAAGAGTTACATTTAAATGGATGTGAACTAGAAATAATAATAATAGGTTTTCATACAGTTAGATGGTAGGAAAGAATGTCGTGATATTAATACTACTAATAATATTAATCCTTCCTTTAACATTTTTGAAAGGCATTGTGCATATCGAATCATAGAAAATTAGGGACCTCAGGAAGTCATATAATCCAACCCACTGCTCAAAACAGGACTATCCCCAATTTAATCATTCCAGCCGAGGCTTTGTCTACCCAAGACTTAAAAACCTTCATGAATGGAGATTCCACAACCTCTCTGGATAACTGGTTCCAGTGCTTTACTAGGACACACAAGTGAGTCCTAGTGAGAACATTCTTCCTAATATCTAGCCTAAACTTCCCATGCTGCAACTTGAGACCATTGCTCCTTGTTCTGTCATCTGCCATCTATAACAGTCCTGCTTCATCCTTTTTGGAACCACCCTCCAGGAGGTTGAAAGCTGCTATTAAATCCACTCTCAGTCTTTTCATCTCCAGACTAAATAAGTCCAGTTCCTATGCTTCTTCTCATAAGTCATGTGCCCTAGCCACCTAGGCATTTTCACTGGACTTTCTCCAATTTGTCTTCATCCTTTCTGCATTGGGTGCAAGGGGGTGGGGGTGGGCAATACTGGGCACAGTATGCCAGATGTGGCCTCACCAGTGCTGAATAGAAGAGAAGAATGACTACGGTCAGTTTTATAATACTTTTACTTTTACTAATATACTTTTACTAGTGCAGCCTAGTATGCTGTTAGCTTTCTTCACAACAAGGGCACACTGCTAGCTCAGCTTCAGCTTACTATCCACTGTGACCCCCAGGTTATTTTCTACAGAGTTGCTTTTGGTAGAGGAAGAACTAAAGGGTGGGGTTCATCAATTAATATTCTGGATATGATAATCCTGCCACCGATGTAAAGAGCTCTGTCCCAGGGACACAGGATCAGGCAAGGGAGAAGCCTCATCCAGAGGCAGACCCCAGACAGAAGTAAAAGAAGAAAAAAACTACCTGTTGCAGGGGCCCAGAGAAGCAAGGAGGCGCGCCAGGGAAAATTGCCGGAGTAGTTTACCAGTCGCACACATCTCCAGCTGGAGCTGGGTGACATCACAA
Organism: Caiman crocodilus; assembly: GCA_030014935.1. NCBI lineage: Eukaryota > Metazoa > Chordata > Crocodylia > Alligatoridae > Caiman > Caiman crocodilus. Next base: position 93,391,700 of record JAGPOW010003642.1, on the reverse strand, counting down.
AGAGGTGTTACCCAGTGAAGATAAAAATTGCCCTGAGAGCATGGGAAGGAGGACACTGAGTGCTAGAGGAGTGGCAGTGAACCGCTGGGCAGAGTGCATCCAGCCTCTGTAGTCAGCAGCAGTGGCAGTAGGAGGAGCTGCGGGAGATTCCCACACTGGGGAAGACCAGCAGGGATCAAAGGGGCTGGCAGTGAAACCAGCAGTGGCAGCGGCAGAAGGAGCTGTGAGCCCCACACCAGGGGAGACTGGTGGGGACCAGAGGAACTGGCAGAGAGGCCTGCAGTGGCAATGGCAAGAGCTGGCAACAGAGCTCCCACTGGAGGTGGTGGGTACCACGACCCCAGGTTGGAGGCGGAGCGGATGAGAGAAACTCCAGCAGAGGTGAAGGCATGGGTCCCGAACCAGGGAACATACTAGTCTAGGGGCATTAGGAGTGAGGGGAGCATGGGATTCTCCCTGTGGTTGCTCCTCTTCTCTTTTCTTTTTTCCTTTCCTAGAGTAGGTTAGCTTAGCACACCATACCAGGGTGGGGGAATTAGAGACCCTGTTTGAAGATGAAAGACCATGTGAGAACACAGTGACGACCAACAGCATCCATCGTAGAATGCTTAGGGTGCTAAAAGGGACAACCCCAAAGGCTAAGTGTCACCAGACCCTCTGGGTCTGGCCAGAGCCTGAGTTGCCTGTCCATGAGAGAGGACACGTAGAAACTGAGGAAGACATCAACAGGGGATAGCCTCAAAAGATCCTGAGGCTCGTCTCAAAGATTGGCATGTGGCTGGGGTGTAGGGGAGCTTGGAACCCTGTGGACATTGACCAGGATGCGTGACAACTCTGAAGGCATCCTCAAGGAAGGCCCTCTTCACTGAAGTACCATCTGAAGTCATAGCAGGTGAGTTTGGGGCATACCCCAAAGGTAATCAAGGAACCCTCTGGGGTCTACATGAGGTTTCTTGGTGAGCAAGACCAGCTTTCTTGGCAAAGGTTGCATGGGAGTGAATCATCAAGTGGAGACAGGCACAATCTCAGTCTATTACAAAATGTCTTGATACAGTTAGAACAGCTATAATAGTAAACACCACCATTTGGAAGAGTATATTAATTATTAGGTATCTTCAAATGAAATGGTATCTTTGGCGGTATCCTTCTGAAAGAAAAGGCCTACTTCAGTCACCAATTGTTTGATTTGATAAGATACAATAAGTAATGACCCCCTGTCACAGAGCACCCTGGTGCCCTGTGCCTGCATAGGAAAAGAACTGCCAGAGAGGGAGCTCTAATAGTGATTAGGCAGCACAGCTGGAGGTTACCAGGGCAACTCATGAAGTTAGCTGACCCTAGGGGGCAGGGCCTGGCTCTTAATAAAGCCCAGAGCCAGGGCCAGGCTGGAAGTTCTCTGCCAGCAGCCAGAGGGGCAGGAGCTCCAGAAGAGATAGTAATGTGAGTGTAGCTCACGAATGCTCCAGAGGCTGGAGCAATGATGCTGTGGGATAGCCGGGAGGCTTATGCTGTTATGGCCAGGTGCCTTATGTTTATGTTATAGCTAGAGGCTTGTGTTTGTGTTCTGTTGTTATTATAACTGGTGGTTTGGGCGAGGCTGTAGGGGTTGGAGGAGGCCTCATAAAGGGATCCCAGCAGTGTAGGGATCCCGGCGCCCGGGAGGGCGCGATTCAGTGCCAGCAAGGGCACAGCTTGCGGGGTGCATAGACCCCAGCCCAGAGAGGAATATTTTGGGAAGCCCAGGTGGGGCACAGTGAGCCCCAAAGGGGGAGGGGCTGCATTGTAGAGACCCAACGAGGGGCAACACTGAGAGGCCCGAGAGGAGGCAACACTAGGAAGCCCAAGAGGGAGCAGCGTTGAGAGGCCCAAGAGGGAGCAGCGTTGAGAGGCCCAAGGTGGGCACTGCAAACTCCAATAGGGGCTTGCATTTACTGGAGAGCCCAAGTTGGGCACAGTGAGCCCCAGGAAGGGGGGCCCTCTTATAGAGAGGCCCAAATGAGGCGCAGGGACTGAGTAGACATCTGCGAGACTTAGGCTGCAGTATTGGGGAGGAAGGAGCCGCAGCCAGGGCACCCAGGCACTGGGGTGCGAGTGGGCAGCCTCCCGCTAATTAACATCAATTAACTAATTACCATCAAAGGCATGGCAGGATAGATGAGGCAGGCGGTTGCCCAAGGACAGGTGCATGGGCCACATGGAGGGCATGCCCGAATGCCGACCTGTCCCACCCCGCCTCATAAAAACATCCCATTTCAGAAATGCATATAAGCAAGTGCTTAAAGTTAAGCATATGATTTAATACATTCTTAAACTACATAAGTTACAAGGTTAAATGTTATGGCTTACATTGTGTAGAGTAGACAAAGTGATGGTTGTGGTCCAGTGTGCTAGAAGTGGCTTAATGTAACATGTTTACCCTGGTTGTTCCAAGGGGTTATATTCCTACAGAGAATTTCTTCACTGGTCATCTCCTATGCTGACGGACAACTATTTTAGTTACTCCCATAGGCTCTTTACAATCTTTTTTTGGGTAAAAATGCCGGAAGGTAAGTGTCTCTACTTACTAGCTATTCCATAATAAGATTTCACTTTTAATTTAGTGATTTCAGCCTTTCTTGACTCAGTTAAGCATATGGTAGGGAAAAGGCAAAAAGTTCATTAGCAGCCACAGGAATTTTAGCATTATACTCTTCTAGCAATATATGCATTCCCAGTAGCTTTTAATCTTTGAAAAATTGCAGTTTAGTGATCCTGCATCTCAAGTGCTTAACAGTTCAGTACATGTACCCTAAGGAAAAACAAAACACATGAGCTTAAAGTGCCTTTAGGGTACTGTTCAGTACCTCTGTTCAGATATCTCACTGCTGCAATTTCTTAGTCACAACACCTGGATTACATGTAGCATCTTTCTCTGCAACATAAAAGTTGTCAGCTTTTACTGAGGAAATTAAGATAATGGGTAAAGCAATATGAGTATGTGAGTGTTGCTGACCTTCCAAAGCTAACATCTTCATTATCACTCAGTGGCCTGGAGTATGTTATCTAAGCTCCTGGAGTTCATATACATCAGTGGCTTTTGCTCTGATACACAAATTTAATCTATTTGTTTAACTTGAACCATGCAGGAACAGAATCAAACAGGGGATTTATTTCTCACTACAAAAACTAAATGGTGTAGTGATGCCCTGGGGCTTCATAGATTTTTTTCCAGGAAAACACACCATCAAGGTAACTAGATAAATTCTATTTATATGTTTATTTCTATTTTAATAGGGACTTTAGAAAGAAAGAAAGACTGAAAGAAAGATCAAGCCAGAAAGAAAGAATTTGATTTTTAAGACTTGACTTTTAAGAAACGTTTATTTCAGGGAGGGTGACAAATGGGGGACAGTAGAAGACATGTACAGGTTGGCCCAAAGATCTGGGCCTCAAGGACAAGGCCTGGGCTCAAGGTCTGCAAGGACTGCTTGTACACTTTAAACAAAAAACCACAAAGAACAAAGAAGTATTTACATATATGCAGTTCTGCCACTGGGGACGCCCAGGGGGCCTCAGGACATCAGGGGTCAACCCACATGGACAAAGCCCAAGGCGGAGGGTCCAGCACAGTGCAGCAGTGCCGTAGGGTTGCTGCCACCAGGTTGTTGGTGATGAGGACCCAGATACAGTAGGAGAGGGCGGGCAAGTGCCAGTGCTGCAGGCAGGCCTCCACTCCCTCCGCCGGGTCCTCCCAGTTGCAGGCTGCAAAGGCCAGTGGCCCCAGAAACACTCCCAGGGCTTTGAGGCATTCCTGGTGCCAGGTGAGACCCCCCAGCAGGTCCAGAGGTGGTTTGCTAGTCCACGTCCCAAGCATGAGTGTGTTACTCTTGCCCGAGTTGATGTGGGCTGACGCGGTGAGATCATAGGTGCATTGGCAGTCCACCAGGGCCTGCACATCCTCCTGGCTACCCAGGAAGACTGTCACGTCATCTGTGTACACTGTCAGCTGGATTGGGGGGCTGGTGGTTGGGCCCAGTGCTGGTGGCAGGGCTAAGCTGGTCAGGTGATGTCTCATAGCGTGCAGCAGCAGTTCGATGGCCAGGGCATACAGCATGCCTGAGAGGGGGCAGCCCTGGCATATGCCATGACACACTGGGAACAGAGAGCACAGCACATCGTTCACCTTGAGCTGGTTGGAGGCATCACAGTACAGGACCCAGAGTGCTGCAATGAAAAGAGGCCTGAAGCCAAGAGCCTCGAGGGTGCCATGGAGTTACCAGTGCTTGACACAATTGAAGGCCTTCTCCTGGTCCAGGGAGACAAAGCCGACATCCAGGCCAAAGCGCTTCACAGCTGTGAGCAACAGAAACTGGTTGTCCTGGATGGTCCTGCCCGGGACACATTAGATCTGTTTGGGCCCGATGAAGGAGGCCATGATGGTGCAGAAACAGTTTGCCAGCACCTTCGCCAGGATCTTATAGTCGGCACACAGAAGAGAGATGGGCCACCAGTTCTTAAGGCAGCCAAGGTCCCCTTTCTTGGGCAGCAAGGTGAGCACTGCCCAGTGGCAGCAGGTTGGCAGGGTCTTGTCGGTGAGGCTCTCTCAGAAGACATGGAGGAGGCTAGGCCCAAGGAGGGGCCAGAAGGCTTTGTAAAATTCCATGGGCAGTCCATCAAGGCCCGGGACCCTACCCAAGGCAAGCCCCCCCACAGCAGCCTCTAGCTCTGCCACAGAGAGTTTGCACTTCAGGGCCTTGACCTGCAAAGAGCCAAGGCATGGAAGGTCCTTATGTAGCTGCTAAGTGGCCTCAAGACAAATGGGATCAGCCACAAAAAAGTCCAGATAGAAGGCGACGGCAAGCCCCTGAAATTCACCTGGCTCTGTGAGCAGCCAACCTTCTGGGGTCTTGAGATGGTCCAATGTCTTTGCCGCAGCCCACATCCTCTCCAGGCCAAAGAAGAATCTGGTTGGGGCGTCAGGTACATGCCTTTCTGGCAGTGGGCATGTACCCGCACGCTGTGGGCCACGCCCTCTGCCAGCTCCTGCAGGCATATCTTGCAGGACCAGAGACTCTCAAGGAGTGCCGCATCATTGGCTGCATAGAGCAGGGCTGCCTCAAGCTCTGCCACTTCCTCCTCCAGCTCCTGGGTGCAGCGGCAGATCTTACTTGCCGCCAGCTGGGAATACTGCTGGCAGAATGCCTGAACCTGGATCTTCCCCATGTCCTACCACAGCTGCCAGAAGTAGTCTGCTCATGCAGCCTCCCAGATACTCCAGAGGTGGGCGAAGCAGTCCTTGAAGTGCGTGTCCTGCAGCAGGCTGACGTTGAGGCACCAGTAAGGGGCCCATGTGTGTGCTCTGCTAGGCAGGCTCAGTTCGCAGCAGACCAGGCCATTGTCCAAGAGGCCCAATGGGATGATGAGGCTGCTGCACAGTATTGGCAGATGGTGCTGGGTGATGTAGAGGTGATCGAGGCGGGCCATGGCGATCCCACTGGCACTCATCTTTGCCTAGATATATTGATGCGCATTAGCGTGGAGGACCCGCCAGGTGTCGATGAGATCTGCCACCTCCAGCATGGTCCACAGCTTGCGGACTGAAGGCAGGTGTAGTTCAGCCCTGCCCGGTCTAGCAGCACATTGACAGTGCAGTTGAAATCCCTGCCCATGAGGAGCAGGTCATTGTTCTCACAGGCATCACACAGCAGGTCATCCAGGGTCTCTAAGAAGGCTACCCTCTCTCTCCCCTCAGTGGGCACGTAGACATTGAGAATGAGCAAGCTCTGGTGAGCCAGGGTGATGTGGATGGTCAGCGGCTGGCCGGGGACAAACTCTCGTGCCACCACCGAGTCATACTGCAGCGAAAGGAGGGTTGCCACTCCTGCACTGAGGTTGGTGCCATGGCTCAGAAACAAGTGACATCTCCAGGCAGTGTGCCATTTAGCTTGAATGTGCATGTTGCTGTGCATTTCCTGGAGGAAGGCGATTGCCAGCTGCTTCTGCCGCAAACCTTTCAGGATGGCCGTCTGCTTCACTGGATCTCTGCAGCCATTGGTGTTTAGCGAGGCAATTGTGGTAACTGCCATGACCAGGAGAATAGAGGAAGGATAGGCAGGGCACAGGCAGGTGAGAAGGTGACAGAGCCAGGCAAAAACCATAGAAACAGGGGAAGGCCTATCCTTGGCCTACCGTATTCTGCGGACCTGCCTTGACCCTACATATCCCTCACCCAGGTCACTAGCTTCTCGAGCCAGAAGGCATGTTGACGCCTGCCTGGCTCCCAGTCCATGAGCCTTGCTGCATCACTGGTGGCGCGGACAAACCGCACGGGGTTTGGGCACCATTGCCGGATACTCTCTGCCACATTCCTCTGGCCCCTGGTCTGTTCTAAGAGATTGAGGAGGCCTCCATAGCTGGGGGCCACCCAGGGGTGGGTTCTACAGTAGGAACTGGATGTTAACGACCAAGAGTCAGCATGGCTGTACTCTGGGAGGGGACCTACCTGTAAGACTGGTGAAAGTGCCTTCAATGGCCAGGCTTCCTAGCAGGGTCCCCTCAGTATCTGGGTCTAGGACCAGCTCTGGGAGATTCATCCCCATCTGCTTTAGGGGGCAAATGTCATCTCGCTCCCAGGGCCGCTTGCAGCGCTTGGAGGGCACACACTTCATCTCCTTCTCATTGGCCTCGGTGGGCAGAGAAGTGGGCAGGTGGGGGATGGACCCTCTGCTGTTTCGTGTGCCTGATGCTGGGGAGGCAGGCACTCTCTCCCTGCCTTGCCGCTCACAAGCCCCATGAGCTGGGATGGGGCAAAGGGTTGCCAGACATTACTGGGACATCCTCAGTTATAGCCAGCTGTCCCAGAGAGGACTGGGGCAGGAGGGGGCCAGGAAGAGTCCCCAGCTCCTCCACTGGGTGGGGCAACAGCCCCAACAGGGGCAGGAGAAACCTGGGATAACATCCCTCCCCTCAGGTGTCATGCTTATGCTAGAGGGGTTGATTTCCCTGGATAGAGCAGGGGTGGAGGGGGGACAGGAAGATTCCCTTTGATGACGATCCCACATCAGAGGTGGACGTGCCATCCCCCTGTGTGGGTGCATCAGCCAGTACCCCGGCTGACTGCTCCAGTGGGCACTGGGCACCCAGGTGGAAGCTCCCGCCACAGTGGCGGCATGAATTCCTGCTCTGGGAGTAGTAGACCACATAGGACCTCCCATCCACCATGAAGGTCATAGAGAGAGGCAGGGTCTGGGTGCCACCTGTGAGGAGCATGAATGCCTGCCTCCATAAGAACAGGATGTGCCCAAGCCTGGGGTTCCTGCTCCCCGTGGTCAGCCTGCACCAGAGCTTGGTGAGGACACCATAGTGCTCAAGTGCTTTGGTAAGGTTTCAGTCTGGCAGGTGTGGAGGGATGCTGGAGGCCACCACCTGCACTGCCATGGTCTCCAGGGGCATAACCAAGTAATGGACACCCAAGATTTCCAGCCCCGCCACACACACCTCCCTCGCCAGGCTGGGAGAGCTCAAGTATATAAGGGGCACTGAGTTTACTCAGGAGGCATACCAGATGCTCCAGCATTCCAGCCGGTCTGCCAGAGCTCCAGCACAAGTCTTCACCCTGACATTGAGCAGGGCGTGCACCCGCAGGCCATGGCTGAGGGGAAGGTCCGCAGAGACAACCCCATGCCAAGTGCCCTGGCTGCTGGCAGCCATCCTGGGCAGGAGAAGGTTAACTCTCCCACAGAGGCTGCTACGAGGGTGGGAGGGAACAGCCTCAGACTGCAGTTGGAGACTGGGAGGGGGCTGAAACAGCCCCAAAATTGGCTTGGGGGGGAGGGGGGCAGAGCAACCCTGCAGGGGCTGAAGGCAAGCCCTAAGGCAGGAGGAGATGGCAGAGACTAAGGTAAGGGGCCCTGGGGGAGGGAGGTAGTAGGAATCAAAGGGAGAGCTCAGGCAGGGGTAGGGGAGGGGCAGAGGCAAATGAGGATGCCAGAGCCCAGGGGGAAAAAACCTCAGAAATCAGGGAAAGGGCAGAGAGGGGGTCCCCAAACACAGGCTGGGGAGAGGCAAGGTTGGGGGGGGAGAGGAACAGGGGGCAGGGAGTGGGGGAGAATGCACAAAAGGGACCTGAGCTGTAGGACCTCAGAAGGGCTTCACCAGTTGGTGGTCATCTTGAGAGAGAGAAAGAAAGACATAGACAGACTTCAGTAATATTTCCTTGTGGTAAATGATTAAAGTATAGGTTTGCATTACAAGTATTTCTAACTTTTTTCATAAGTGAGTCGCAACTATGTCAGCATCCAGTTGGTTAATAAAAAACCCAGCACTACGGTAAGCCTAGCAACCCTCATTACAAATTTGCTCAGTAGTCTTCACAGCAGTAAGCTATTCCAGAAGACAGCTACTGACCTTATAGTAACAGTCAAAGAGCTATTAACTCATACAAAAGCTGAAGCATTTCAGAGTCTCATCCCTAAAGGCATCACAGTCCAAAATCTTGCTCAGTGATGAAACACCTGTTGGAAATAATTAGGCTTTGTTAGTGCTTGGGTTAACAGACCCAAGATCCTCCTCTTCTTCTCTCAGTAAAACTAGGGCAGATTCACCAATTTATCAAACTAAAGCTTTTCACTGAGGAAAAAATGTGTTAAAAAGGCAACCTGTGTCCATCTGCCTTCCCTTGGAGAAGAAGCTGCTATTACAAGGATTAATGTCTTCAAGTGCCTGTGAGGGAATCTGTAATCTGCATTTAAATAGAAAGCCTCTCAAAACAGTTTCCAAGTATGCATTTTTCTTTTTATAGCCAGAGACAGAGCATTTTTATGTATATTTTTTAATGATAAAAGGATGCTCTGGTGCAAGGTCTACTATTTTTTTCAGAGGTATGCTGCCAGTTGGATATAACTTTAAATGGCAGCATGTCAGTGGCCGGATGCTCATTCTCAGCAGCAAGCTAAGAAATTATGATAGTTAAAAGGCAGAAGTGCATGGATATAGAATTATGAAATTGGTGAATGTATGAAATAAGCAGGCAGGCACAAAACAAGAAGCAACACAATGCAAAGAATACTATTGGCTTATACCATACTCACTCTAAATAAATGGGAATTTGTATAAAAACACAAGAAATGCCATGCTGGGTCAGAGGAGTAGTCTATCTAGCCCAGAATCTTGTCTCCAATAATGACAGGAGTGACTGCTTTACAGGAAGAGCAATGAATCAGATATCTCTTGAGTCATTTATTCCCTATTCAACACCCACCCTGGCATTGACTATTATTGGTTTAGAGATGCCAGAGGAAGCACCTACAACCATTCTGTTCAACAGCTATCAATAGATCTATCATCCATGAATCTGTCAATTCCTTTTGTGAACCTGGGTATGCTATCTGCCTCCACCACCTACTGTGGTAGTGAATTCCACAAGCTAACTACAAGTTGCATTCAAAAGTACTTTTGTTTGTTTGTCTTAAACATGTCATCTACTAATTTCAATGGGTGCCCCCTAGTTCTAGTATTCTGGGATTGGTGAGCAACAGTTCCTTGTTCACTTGGTCTTCCCTTTTCATGATTTTATACACCTCTATTACATACCACCCCTCCCCACCCCTCATCCTTCTCCTTTCCAAACTGAAGAGTTCTATCCTCTCTAGTCTATCCTGGTAGGGCTACTGCTCCATACCCCAATCATATTAGTTGCTCATAGTTAATACTAGGAGCAGTTAGTACTACAGCCCACCTGAGTCTTAGAGTGGAGAAGTAGCATTAATGATGGGTATGCAACCTAGGCGCCAGCTCTAGAAGCCCATTTAGGATGGATGCAAGAACAGCAACTGCTGGCCCAGGTCTTGCTGCTACCTCTAACACCCAGTGTGCTAAACCTCGTAGGTTACATCTCTGGCATATATAGTCTTCTACCATCATGTGCAGCCACTTCTCATAGTCTCTTCACATGTGTGTAGTGACAAAAGTGATGGCAAAAACTAACTGTCTAGCAAGAATGTAATGTTAATACAAACAAACCAAAAACAGAAGCTGGTTGCAATTCCCCCTCCAGATGAATAAAGATTACATACAAACTATTCAGAGATCACTCAGAATATTAGCAGGAGAGCCAAAGGAGCTGAGAATTTTTCCTCAAGGAAGATCCCCTGCTATAATACTTACAAATACTTAGATTGGGTGAAACTGCTTAATCCACAAAGGTTGCCAAATTTTAAGGAAACTGGGAAAAGGAATGAAGAGCGCACACCAACTGCTGAAGCTTCCTTAGCCTGTCGAAGGGTTTTTGAACCCGAAAGCTTGCTTAATAACTATTCTCCAACCATTTGGTTTGGTCTAATAAAAGATATCAAATTCATCCAAGGAACCTTGTCTACATTTGACTTGAGGATTCATCTTGAATAGATTGGTGATATTATCAACCACATAGGTTTCAAATTTAAAAAAACAAAATTAGAAGGATGCTGTAGATGCATGCATTTCCATGCATATGTTTGTGTATGTTCAGACCCACCCACAAAAATCTTCCTGTTTCATGCAAGGTTCTGATCTCACAAATACATAGGTTGTGGGGGATGTGGCTGCATGTGGAGGCAATAGAGTATGTTGGGGGGTGCATATGTGGGTGTGTGACTTTGTGGGGTGTGAGGGTATGGGACCCTCCCCCACACTCACCCCAAGGCACACAACCCCACGGGTGGTGACAGCAGCAGCAGGCAAGATGCTCAGGACACTTATGCAGGTTCTAGCACCTGGCAGTGCATGGCTCTAGCCGGTGCTGCACATCACAGCGATGAAGGCATCTCCCAATGGGCCACCTCTATTGCTGGAGTTGGCTGCCTTTGCCGAGGGAGGCGGGGGGGGGGGGGGGGGCGCCCACCCCCCCCCCCCCCCCGCGGGGGGCGGCCCGGGGCGGGGGGGGGGGGGGGGGGCCCCCCCCGTGCGTGC
>JAGPOW010003642.1:93365004-93380674 GCA_030014935.1 Caiman crocodilus | reverse complement strand
TGCCTGAGTGGGCAGAGTAATGTGAGGGGGGGGGGGAGTTTGTTGTACCCCCCCCCCCCCCCCCCCCGGCCCAGGCCCCCCACACCCGCCATGATGGTGGGCCCGTGGGGGGTGGGGGGAAAGCGGGGTTTTGGGACACCCGCAGGGGCCACGGATTTTGGGGGTTTTGCTTGCCTTGCCGGTGGGTGGCGGGGGGGGGGTGACATCACACTCCCCCCCCCCCTCACATTACTCTGCCCACTCAGGCATCATGGTGCTGCCTGCCCCAACCCCATACTCCCTGCCCAGCTGCAACTCCTGCCCCTGCCTCTGCCCTTGGTGCCACCACTTCTCTACCTGCTGCCTAGAATGAATGGGACAAGCAGAAGCCCTGTCTAGAAGCTGAGTGCTGGCTGGACTGGGACCTTCCACTTACAAGGGTGGGAATGAGGTGCAATAGGGTATGTTGGAGAGGGGTATACGTGGATGCCTCACTCCCAACCTCAAGGGCAGAAGGCCTGGGTAGGGTACACTTTGTTGGTGGGTGCTGTGGGTTGAATGAAAGTGCCTAGCAGGCCAGATCTGGCCCCCCAGGCCATATTTTGCCCACCCCTGCTCTTGATCCTTCTTTCTCCCAATGAATTTTGAATTTTAAGCAAAGTTGAAAAAGTTCCAGTCGATGTGATAAAGAATGCTGCTAACCCAAAGTAGCCAATAACCCGGTATTCAGAGCAGTTGCATGTGAGGTGGCAAATGTAAAACATAAATTGACCTCAAGCACTTAAATAACTAAAGAGTTTTAGATACTTGTAAGGTAAGTCAGAAGCCATGTAGTGATTTTCAGTATCACTTTTTTACTTATGCACCTAAATTCTGCTTAAAACCTATTTTAGATACCTATGCCCTCTTTGCAGATCTCTGACTTTTTCTTTACTGAGGGGGTCCGGCACACATTTAGGTTATAAATTATGATACTGGAAATTCTAATTCTTCTATGGTACAATAGGTTTCGACTTTTTGTGCTTGTTCACTTTCTATTTTATGCTAGAGTATGCACAAAAAATTCTGTCCAATAACATGAGCATTTAAAAGACCGTTTGACAGGAATTAGCCAAATTTAGTACATTTCTAGACTTAAACCATTATTATTTATATCCTAATTTACATAAAGGCCCTGCTTTGTGCTGTTTTAATTTCCTCTTTTGTGTTCTTTGTAAAATATAAAATGACTGAAATAATGAATAAAGAACCAACAAGGAGTTACTCTACCATTCATCAAATTCCTTTTTTGTTGTTTCATTGAACTGTGTTTTTTTGCTAATTATTAAAACATTTATTTTTTTTAAATTATGTTACTCCAATGTTATCAAACACGTGATATTATTAGTAGACTTTTATATGACTTCACAGATTGACAGAGTACTTTACAACATGGCTGTGATTAGACAATCAGATATGTTAGGTCAGAGCTGTATGCTTTCTGGACTCCCACAGTCCTTAGTGGCATTCATTGCAAGTATAACATTCAGAATGCAACCTCAGAGCTGCAGATCAAGACAAATTCCAAGGTTCAAAGAAATTTATGTTCCAAATAAATGTTAATAAATAGCTATTAAAATATTTAAACATTCACAAAAGTCTGAGGTTAATATCCATAATAATGAAGAATGCTGATTTTCACTTAAGCAGTAATGTGCAGTAAATGTGCAATTTTTATGGTAATTAAGTGAGATATGAAATTAAAATCAATTCAGTCTGATGCATTAAACCACTGTTCTCTCCTTGGCTCAGTTCCAGGCTCAATCGGGGGCTTTCTAGACATTAGTCCACATAACGGGACTGAGCCCTGGGAACATCACTAAAGGTATTTGGTTTCCATGATGAGGACAGCCATAAGTAATTTTTCTGTTCCAGTGCCCCCTGCAAGTTATTATATGTCAAACTTGGCCTTGGATGAAGAAAAGGTTTTTTTCCCATGTGGATAAGCTGCCATACAGATAAGGATGAGAGTAGCTTCAGAGAAATGTGGCTAAAGAATGCTTTGGAAGGGATTCTGTTTTGCCATACCTGGATAACCATGTGTGTGTAAATCCAAGAAGATGTCTCTCATTTTTAGCTTAATAAAAATGGTCACAACTTCACCTAGAGTAGTAGGTGAAGATCAACTGTCATATTAAGCTCTGTTTAGTATTACAGTAAGAATAGACTTAAATCAGGAAAATCTACCTTAATACTAATTCTGTCTCCAAACCACTACATTATTTATAATAAACTTACATAAAAAGGAAATCTGATATAGAAATCACTGCCTAGACTGATCTGATCAGTCAGCTTCATTTATCTATCACAGTGCCCTTGTCAAACCGATTCCTTATTTACCATAATATAATTTCATTCAGTTGTCAGATCACTGGTTTTCACTTAGAGTGATCAGATTATGCCTGGAAAGTTCCCATTTTCAAAGATATTTCACATTTTCTGTAACTTTCAGTAATACATATTCTAGGCAGAAATTATTTAAAAATTCACTTGGATCACAGACTATTTCAAAGCAATATAGCAATGAAAAAGGTACCAGTTTAAAATCATATTGTGTATTAGGTAACCTCTGATATTTGCAGGCAACAATTCTATGAATTTTAGAGAAAAGCTTGCACTATAGAGAATTCTTTATTAACTTCTGCATATAGTGTACTGCCTAACAGCAAGTTATTTTGTCAGGAAACCAGCATCCTGGAGAATTTCTGCTAGTTTGCAAATACAAGCCCATATAGCTATGACTTTTTTTCCAGACTTACATAATATTACTAAAAACATTACTGTTTTAAGCAAAGATGAGTTTATATAAAAACTCAGCATAAAAACACCCAAAGCTTCGTCGCGCTTTAGAATGAGACAGCATCTACCTCGCATGGAAAGGTAAGTCTGTTCTCAGCCAGGATGGCTAATCTACTGGACAAGGCTTTAAACTTACTTTTCTGGGGGATGGAGAAATTCCAGGTAGAGCATGCCTGGGGGCTAGTACACAGGAAAACTCCCACATGGAAGACACTAACATAACTGTTTTTGAAAATGTTAATGGAACAATTCTCCCACCTCAAGAAATTGAGGGTGTCAGTTGGGGGCCTCAGCTGCCTGTACACCAATGCCAGGAGCATAAGGAACAAGCTCTTTGGTGGGCAAGATGACATGGTAGGGATCACGAAGACCTGGTGGGACTCCTTGCATGATTGGAGTGTAGCTGTAGAAGGCTATACCTTGCACAGAAGGGACCGAGCAGGGAGTAAAGGCAGAGGGGTAGCTCTCTATGTGAGGGAGCAGTATAGTTCTCTGAAGGCTGACATTGGCTCCAAAGATAAGTAGCTTGAAAACCTCTGGGTCAAGCTTCGGGTGGGGAGGGGGGAGATGAGTGAGACCTAACTGTGAGTGTTTAGTACAGGCCTCTAAACTAAGGGGAGGAGCTTGATCTGGAGTTCTCTCAAGAGCTGTTCAACATGTGAGGCTGCACATACAAGGGACTTGGATTTCATGAGCGACATCAATTACCTGGACATAGATTGGGAGGAATACTCAGCTGGGTTGGATTGGTCATGTAGCTTCTTAACGTTAATCAAGGAGCTCTTTCTGATGCAGTATGTGCAAGGGCCAACCAGAGGTACCACTCTCCTAGACTTGGTCTTGGCCAAAGGAGATGATTTAGTGTGCGGCATGAATATTGAGGGTAGCCTGAGTGACAGCAACCATAAGCTTATCAGTTCACCTTCCACTGTAAGGTCGACAAATCAACTAGCAGGACTGAAGTCCTGGACTTCAAAAATCCTGACTTCAACAGGCTCAGGGCATTAGTAGGAGAGGTGATTTGGGACCAGGCAAATGGGGCGCACAAAGAGTGATAATTCATCAAGGACACGATCCTTGAAGCACAAAAGAGAACCGTTCCCATGAAGAGGAAAGGTAGCAGAAAGGCTGGCAAGCCTTTCTGACTCAATAGGAACATTGTGGTCCTCTTGAAAAAGAAAAAGGTGTACGCACAGTGGAGGCTAGGGACAGTCCTCAAGGAGGACTATACAACAGTGTTCCACACTTGTAGGGAAATGATTAGGAAAGCTAAGGCAGCAACTGAGCTTAAGTTAGCCAAGGGAGTCAAGGACAAGAAGATGACCTGCTTTAGATATGTAGGGAACAGAAGGAAAACAAATGGAAGTGTGGAGCCCCTGCTTAACACCTCGGGGCAGCTGGTAATGGACACCCAGAAAAAAACTGAATTCCTGAATGCCCACTTTGCTTCAGTATTTCACTGGACCAAAGGGAAAGATAAGTGAGATAAGGATCACAGGGGGCATGGTGAGAATGACAGCCTTCTCACTGGATACTGAGCTGGTGCAAAACCAGGTAGAAAATCTAGACATTTATAAATCAGCAGGATCAGATGGACTTCACCAGGGAATGTTGATGGAGCTGGCTGAGGTCATTGAGGGACCCCTGGTAAAACTCTTTCAGAATTTGTGGTACACAGGGGAGATTCCTGAGGATTGGAAGAGGGACAATAGTATGCCCATCTTCAAGATGGGGAAGGAGAACCTGGACAACTATAGGCCTGTCAGCCTAACCTCCATCCCAGGAAAAATCCTAGAAAAACTCATTAAACAATCTATGTGCAATACATTCATTGAGGGTAAGATTCTGAATGGTAGCTAGCATGGCTTAATTCCAGGTAGGTCTTGTCTTACCAATATCGTCTCCTTCTATGAACAGGTCTCTCACCACCTAGAAATGGGAGAGAAGGTTGGTATTGTATACCTAGACTTCCAAGGTATCAAAGCCTTTTGATCTAGTATCACACAATATCCTTGTGGAAAAAATAGAAGATTGTGGATTTAACTGCTCAACAGTTCAGTGGGTGGAAAACTGTCTGCATAGTATGACCCAGAGAGTTCTCATGAATGGATCTGTGTCTTCCTGGTGAGAAGTGACCTGTGGGATCCCTCAGGGGTCCATGCTTTGACCGGTGCTTTTCAACATCTTTATCAATGATTTGGATGTGAGGGTGAAAAATCTCACTGGTCAATTGTTTGGATGACACCAAGTTATGGAGGGGTGTGGCCATGCCAGAAGATAGGTTTCAGATACAGGTGGACCTGGCTAGGCTGGAGAGTTGGACGGACTGGAACCAGATGCAGTTCACCACTCAGAAGTGTAAGGTGCCGCATCTGGGGGCAAACAATCTCCAATGTGCCTACAGGTTCAGGGGTGATAATTTGACTTGCACCATGGCCGAAAGGGACCTAGAGAAGTAATCAACCATTGTGTGAACATAAGCCAGCAATACGATGCTGTGGCCAGCAGGGGAAACAACATACTGGGATGCATTAGCTGTTGCATCTCATACAAAACTAAGGAAGTGATACTCCCTCTGTACTCCACACTGGTGAGAATGCAGCTGGAGTACTGCATCCAGTTCTGGTCACTGCACTTCAACAAGGATGTGGAAAAAATTGAGATGGTCCAGAGAAGAACCATCTGTATGATCAGGGACTTGCAAGATAAGCCATACAAGGAGTGCTTGAGGGACATGGGCATCTTCACCCTACAGAAGAGAAGGCTGAGAGGGGACTTAGTAGCAGCTTACTACACTAGGGGAGTTCATCAAGAGCTTGATGAACAGCTGTTCACCAGGGCATCCCTGGGGGAGACCAGGAGCAATGGATAAAAACTCCTGGAAGGCCACTTCAGGCTCAGTTCGAGGAAAATCTCCTTCACAGTCAAGGTGTCCAGACTATGGAATAAGCTCCCTTCAGATGTGATACAGTCACCTACCATGGAAATCTTCAAAAGGAGACTGGACAGTCACCTCACTGTGGTCACTTGACCTCAGTTGTGCTTTCCTGCCTAGTGCAGGGGGGGACTGGACCCAATGATCTACAAGGTCCCTTCCAGCCCCTAATAATCTATGAATGCAGATTGCGACTTTTAGCTTCAGATTGTGACTTTTAGGTTAAATGTCTCTCTATCAGGCACAAAGTAAAGGATCTAGATAATGTTAGCAAAACTTTTGTTGTATAGTAGAGTGTTCAACAAAATGCTCTGAAGTTTCTTACACCAGCCTTTAAATGTATGCACCTTGACAGGGTAGACCTAATTTGAAAGGCGTTTTACTATTTGAACAGTATTTGAAAAGAGAGAAGTTTGTTTTACAGAATGAAACACATAATTATATCATTTTGTGAAAATAAAATAGCCATTCTTTTGTGTTTATCTCCTATCTAAACTAGGGAGGGGAGAAAAGCTGATGCACAATTGAAGCTGTATAAAATTAATACAAAATATCCTGAGGCGTGCTTTCAAATATATTTATTATCACACCAAAATACCATTACTTTTATCTTGGAAAATGATTCAGGCTATATTTTCAGTTTAGGACAGATGAAAATAGTTTCCCTTCATCTTACATGGAAAAACCATATTTTTTCAAGTACACTGAGTGCAACATCCATATATGTTACAGATCTGTGTGGATTGTAATACTGTATACAGAAGAGGCTACTGTTGATACACTCAGATGAGTCACAATAAAAGCAAGTGTATAAATATAAACCATTCTACTTCTGTAATATTTAAGTGCATTATTTATTTGTTTTCACTGCGTTTTCTTTCTAAGGGAATATGCAACACATGCAATATACATCCAGTCAACTCAAAACAGTGAAAACCATTTCTTCATTCATTGAGTGTATCATGACTAATACGATCTACCTCATTTTATTCTCTTCTGGTCACCCTCTTTTCAGAAGTGTGCTACAGTAAAGAGGCCTTACCAGGCACCTCTACACAAGATGTTTACTGTGCAGTTGACTAATTAGTTGTGCAATAAAGGTTTCAGCATTTACACTTGTGCTCCTATTAAGCTGGACTAAACTAATTTACTCCACAGCAGGATAGTACTTTTAAATACAAGTACTATCCTGCTGCAGGATAAAAAACTGCAGCAACACATATGTAGATGCTGGAGGAGCTGGCTGGGGCATGAGGATGCTTCAGTGCAGGGTCTGGCTGCTGACTAGCCCTTCTTCCCCAGCCAGCCCCTTCACAACATATTAAGCCAGGGGGAGCAGCTCCAGGCTAGCAGACTGACCTCCAGAGCCCTCTACTAGCCAGGGCTGTTCTGCCTGGGTTCCACATGCTGTACATGAATAAATTGTGGAGCTTATTGCTCTGGAGTTAATTGCTCCCTGGTGCACATTCAAACAGTGCCCCCAGGAACAATTAACTCCAATGCAATAAGCTCCACAGTTTATTTATGCACCATAATAGACATGCCCAGAGTGTGCTAAATAGGTCAGCCCAACTGGGAACTTTGTCTGGCCAACTGTGGACGTGAGTTCCAAGAATTGAGGGCTCCTGATTAAACACTGTCCATTTAAACCAATGTGACAAAATAGTTAGCTGCACCAATGTGACAGTTTGAGTCACATTGGTGACTCAATAGTCACCAATGTGACAGTTCAAGTGACAAAATAGTTAGCTGCAGCAGGAGGTAGATAGTTTATGTAAAAAACCAACTTCTATGGTGCACAGAACCCAAACAATTTACAGCTTCCTTGTGAAGCTGTGGCATAGGGAATATTTCAGAATTTGTTTGCTTTCTCTAATGCATACTAGTGCCTTAGAGTCTAAGACATATGCATACAGATTTTAGTAGAAGCTATATTGTCCAAAGCTGTCCTGCAAATCTATATACTTAGTAAACTGCTGGTAGAATGAATAGTTGTGCAAAAACGTTTTACCACTTTGTTATTTCTGATTTTTTGTAAAATAAATGATTGTTCAGCATCAGCTTACTACTCCTAGAGTGGATATGAACCGCTATCCTATATTTTAAACACTGTTCTCTCAGTTCCTGATTCAATAAGTTTCCTAGGAAAATGAAGTCATATACAAGTTAAACACAGATGCATTTTTTATGACAACAATAATTCCTTATGAAAAAGTGATATACTTTTATTCTATGAGGGACACAGCTTGTTCATAAGGGACTTGTTATGTTCTGTGATTCTATAACTGTTATACGCTTAAAATGTTTAAGTATGGGAATGTAGAATACTTCCCTATGTTTGCCTGTGTAATAAAATCACTATAAAAATGTAAGTTGTGGTAATGGTATTATTGCAAGACATTTTTTGCCAGCCAAAGTGAATGATTTCTAAATGCCACTGTGTGATTTAGCTGTAAGACACAACAGGTTATATTACAGTGTGAATCCCTAGGTGTGATGAAATTACCTTTCAACAGCTCATATGGGAGGATCTCCGAGAGATTATAACATGGCAACTTTACTGTTTTTAAAAATGAATAAATGAAGTAATTAAAAAACACTTTTTTCCCCAAATAAGTTAAGTTCCTTCCATCACCCTATGTGTAGCCATTAAGGTCTAATGTACTTTTCTGAAGAAATATGTGATCCAGAGTTTTTTTTACAGTGGTAATAGGATAATTTGTTAAAGGAATCTTAATTAGGTATTGTTCCTATCTGAATGAAGAATAGACATGCAGTTGCCTACCATGTTCAATTTCCAGATGCTACAAAATGATACTTAAAAAATAAGCACCCTGATTTTAATTAATGTGTTTTAAATTCAAAACAAATTCTCCTGATACTTCAGTCAATCTCTTTTTTTCTTTGCCACTCTTCCATGGTCCATTTGTCAATCTCCAAGGAGGGAGGGACTTCTCGGGCCCCTCAGCCATGGGGGGCTTGCCATGTTTGCCACAAAAATGGCAACTGGCTCTGTACTTGGACCATGAAAGTAGCGGGCAGTCACACCAAATTCAGTAGGTCCTTACTTATTAAATTTTACTGCTGTATAGCGTGCCACTCTTTTTCACGTGTCATTTTTAATGAAGAGTTCTGTGTATGGTTGATGGCATAAAGCCTACTAATAATCCTGTGCAATGTGGCAAGTATTCACTTCAGATTTGGATTTGGCCGATTCAAATCACTGTCACAATTCAACCAAATCAGATCTGAAGGATTTGGTGCCAGTTCAGAGATTTGACCATAGACACAGCTGCCTCCAGTTGGTAAATCTGTTGGGGTTGGGGGAGGGAAAGTGTTTTGGGCAGGGAAGAATTGGGGCTGGGGTAGGATAAACTGCTCAGCCAGGGTCAGAGGGTGGGATGTAGGCACAGAGGTGCTGGGAGTGGGGGCTCTGCCTTGCTGATGCTTGCCCAGCTGGAGGGGGGGTGGGAAGGAGGATGCGGGAGCTGCTCACTCCAGGTGGAAGGGGGCAAATGGCAGCAGGGCCTAGCCTCCACTCCCAGCACTGCCATGCCCCACATCAGCAATGGAAGCAGGGACTCTGTGCTGCTGCTGCTTGCCAGCCAGCATGGAAGGATAGGCAATGCTGCCACTTGCCAGCCAGTGCAGAGAGGCTCCAGATGTCCATTCAGCACCCTGGGAGTGGGGGCTATGCTCTGCTGCCACTTGTCTCCTTCCACCTAGAGTGAGCCATGTCCACATCCCGTCCTGCCCTGGCAGGGCAAGCGGCAGCAGGGCATAGCCCACCCGCTCCCAGCACTGCTGCACCCACATCCAGTGCACGCCTCCCCAAATTCCCCACCCTAGCTGAGCAGCTTGTCCCAGCCCTAGCCCCAGTCTTCCCTCCCCCACACCTCTTTCCGCCCCCCTCCCCCAGTCCCAACAGATTTACCAACTGTTTAGTCTATGGCCAAATCACTCAATCTTTTCCAATTCTTTTTCTGAATTGATTCTGAGCTTTTAATTGGTCTCCTGATTCAATTTCAATTCAGAAATATGGTTCCAGAATCAGGCCAAATCTCCTTCAAATCAAATCAGCTACTGAAGCTTCTCACAGCCCTACCTACTAACCTTTGCTTATGTAGACCTCTGCCCAGTGGAATGCTTTTATAGAAACAGTCCAAAGCCAGAACATTGTGATGTCCACTGCTAATTACACTGATGGAATTAGTTCATCCAGCTGAATACAATATACCGACCCCTGGCTACAAAACGTTAAGTCTAACATGGTCATTATGGGAGTTTTATAGAGTTAAGAGGAAGATACCTGGGCTGGGTTGCTGAGGTGAATTATAGATAGGTGCCTGTAACAGCTTTACTGGTTTGGACCACGAGGGCAGTGAACAACATACTCTGCAACTGAACATCACTCTCCTGTGTATACTATGCACTTTGTGCCCTAGATAGAATGAGAAATAACCATCAAAATCTCGCTGTCCTTGGGACAAGAAACCTCAGGATTAGAAGGCTTGTGTGTCAGGAGAGAGAGAGAGAATTATAATCCAGATGTTCTGGGGGTATGTGGTTTAAAACCTGGAATTACTAACCCTATATAGAAGGAGGGGAGGAGGGGTAGTTTATACAGAACAAGGAAAGCAAACATATCTGTTCAGGAAGCAAAGTAAAATTATAGTTGCCTTGGCAATTTGTCAAAAATGTTCCAAATAATTTAAAAGTTATAAAATTTGTCAACCATAAATGTATGCATATTATCAAATGAATCTCTATTTTATTATGCTTCCCCTTACCATAGTTCTCTAATTTTTCCTACTTTTTTTTCCCCCTTCATGTGTAAGTTCATATGGTCATTGAAAAGTAGAGTTGAAAGGGAGCTCATGAGGTCATCTGGTCCAGGAAACCTGAGCTTTGGAGATTTCTAACCCAGCTTATTTTGAGGGCTTTGAACTCACTGCCTTCCATTCCCTCACCCCATTTCCTTTCTGTATGTAATAAGTTTTAATTAGACCACAAACCTTTTTTAGAAATGGACAGTATCTAGGTACATGCATTTTCAGTACCTGCATGCATGTGTAGGTTGTCTAGCATCACATTTCTAGAGTTACCACTGCTACAATTAATACTAGTAATACTATATGCAGTTCCCTTTTTGGGCTCTTCCAAAATATCTTAATTGGTTATAAAATCCCTTCAATCAGTGCATAGGGTTTTCAGAGATATACAATTCTTAGTTCTAAACAAAAGCTGTACCATTTAGGATCAGGAAGAGATGACCACAAAGTAGGAAAAAATGAACAAAATAGTACACTTAAGTGTTACGTGCGCTCAATGATTCTGTTTCATTAAACACATCCTTGGCATGGTATTATTTACATTTCACAGTTTGTGCTTGTGATAAACACATGGCTTTAAACATCTCACAACGTCTTCTCACAATACAGACGATGAGAGGCTGTTGCCAATTTAGCCCTGAATTGCTGTCAAACTGGATCTTACTCACTGTGAAGATTTTTGACAATGCCTCACAGATGACAACACAAAATCTGCATTCATCCCAGTCCAAGATGCAGTTTTTCCTTCCTTTCTCCTCATCTAGGCAGCTACTTGAAATACTAGAGACTTCTCTGCAAGAACTAAAAACACTTTTAGCAGTTTTCAAAATCCTTACTATCCTCACATATAGCCACACACTTTTTGGATGCACTTCTAATTTAAATACAAAGTGTACTGCTTTGATATAAAAAAAAGTATATTCTGGAGGCTCACAACACAGTCAGTGAAAATTAATTCTGAGTTGAGTTTGTCTCATTAGGGACTCATATTCTCCTGCCAGAAAATAAAAATAAAACTCATTCTTACCCTGAAATGTATCCCAACAGATAGGTTGCTTCTAGAAATCTCTGGTCTCCAAACAATTGAGTATATTACCCTATATACAGTTTAGTTCATACTGAAAAACATTACTTTCTCCCTTCTCCTTTGCCACCAGGATTTGTTGGAATTATTTGTGTTTTGATGAGGATAAAAGCTGTGCTGACAAAAAATGAATATCCTTCTACTGAGAATTGATTATCCACATATTTAATCATATGTATGCCACTCAGACATGAAAGCATTTAGTACAGGGGGTGTGTATATATATGCATACACACATGCATGTACACACACATAAAATATTGCAAAATTAGAAGTGCATGAGATAAAAGTAAATATACTGTACCTAATGTAGTACAACACAACACAGCTTAGAGATGGAAATGCCCTGCTAATTTATCTTGTCCTACTAATGCAGGCCAGATCCCTACATCCATTCTCACGTGCTTTATGAGTCTACTTTTCAAATGACTTAGTGCTGGTGCATACAGCATTTCTCTTCAGAGACTGTCTTACTATGAAAGATGTCAGTTTTAGAAGGTAATTCATAATATCCATTTTCAATATCCTTATTCATTTGCATAGCAGTTTAACTCCATGGACCATGGAGTTATACTCCATGCTACAAAAATCCTAGATTTCTTTTGCTTAAATGTTACTATTGCTTGTATGAAAGTACCATCTGGAAGTCTCAGTTGTGCCTACTTATAAACACAAAGAACAAGGGTTCAGTGACTGAAATGCAAAAGTGGAAAATTCAAACTCAATAAAAAGGAAATACTCTTTATACAACATGAAATTTGGTGAAATTAATTGCCATGTAAATTCATTTGGGTTTAGAACTTTGAAAGATTCAAAAAAGTATTGGATATCAAGAATATCCAGAACTATGATGGCTATAATAACAAAACATAAAATAAAATGTAAATAGTGTTTCTAGGTTGAAACTGGTCTCAAGTGTTTAGACATCAAGATGACATCTGGAAAAAGAAGATCAGATCATCTTGCCTCTCCCTGCTTGTAAGGAATTAACACTATCTTCAAAAGCAGCTGGTGCAGGGGAGTGTCAGGGACAGGCTTCTGGCTGAAGTGGACCTTCAGTCTGAATTAGTACACCAGTAGCATAACTAATGGGGGCAGAGGTCCCCATTAGTTATGGAGGAAAAAAAAAAACAGCCGCCCCATGCACCACTTTAGTGAGAGGCACAAAAATAGCTACAACTGCAGTGATAACAGATAGGGCTGCTGTGATTGGCATTGCATGGCATCTCAGGGTCTGGGGCTGCTTGTGCTACATCCCTGGAATACAGGCACTTGGACTATTTCCCCATTCCAAATTTACCTCTGGCTATGTGTCTAGAAGTGCTTTTCCCACTATGAGTTACAAGAGAGTTGATTTCTATCATTCTTCCATTCACTCAGGAATGGAGACAAAGGCTCAGATGTAAGTAAAGGTCCTGGGGATATGGATAAAAACCTAGTAAAGAGCAACACAGGATAGTGTTCTCAGGGAGAGTATGGGGCACTCAGCTAGATATAGTAGTGTATAAACATTTCTTGTGAGATGTATGGGGAAGAAACATGAGGAACTGGAGGCTCCAGTGCAAACATAGAATTATGATATAACTGAGGAAGACATGTTGGGATAGTCCACATGACTACAGTATGGTCATGGACAGGTATCATTTATTTAGAAATTTAGGTTTATTTAGAAATGATAGGCAGAGCAAAGAAGAAAGTGTTCCCTGTATGCAAAAGTGATATATACATGTTCCGAGGTGCAGTACAAACTGAAAGGTATACCTATTAAAAGGGTAAAAGAAGAAGAGAGCAGCAGGGGGGGATGTATTGAGCATCTGCTACAGGTCACCAAATCAAGAGGAGGAGGTTGATAAGGCCTTCTTAAACAACTCATAGAAGCTTCCAAATTGCAGGACTCGGTTTTCATGAGGAACTTTAATTATGAGGAACATTTTTGGGGGAGGAAAACAGAACAATGCAAAAGCAATCCAACAAATTCCTGGAGTGTGTTGGGGATAATATTTTGATTGAAATGGTAGAAAAGCCAACTAAGTGGGAAATTCTGCCTGACTTATTGCTTACAAAGAGGGAGAAACTGGTTGAGACTATGTACCTGGTGTGAAAAACCCCTTCCCCCTCTCTTTGCCTCTTACTTGGTTCAGCCCAGGTGATCACTCTCTCTCCTTGCTTTCACTGTGGTTCAGGCTGGTCAACCAGGTGACCTGGCCAGATAAAATTCCTAAGAGAAGGGTAGCCTCTTTTCCTTCCATCAGGCATTTTGAAAACTACGAACAAGGACTCCAGGCAGCTGCCTGGTGATTTCTGTAAGTAGAAACTTGGAAACCTGCCAGGAGTTAGAAATTATGTGTAGGCCAGTCACATTTTAAAAGGGTCACTGTATCCACTTTCTCTAAGACTCAAGTTGCTTTTGTTACCTCAGAGTGTATTCTGACTTCTTCCTTCTACCCCCTTGCTGGTGCTGGGGTTCCCACACTGCTGTGGGTCCCCCATGAGGCCTCCTCCAACCCCTAATAGCCTCACCCAAACCATTGGTGACAAACAGCAAACAAAATGCAAGCCCTTCAGCTATAACTTTAATGGAAGTTGCTTGGCCATAATAACATTCAAGCCTACCCAGAAATTCATTTCACAGCCGTGTCAGAGGCTGCTCCTTCATCAGGGCTCTCCTCTCTAAGGATGCTTCAGGTTGAAAGAAGCACTTGAATGTTATTTTTTGTTTGCTGTTCGTCACTGATGGTTTGAGTGAGGCTACTAGGAGTTGGAGGAGGCCTCATAGGGGACCCACAGCAGTGTGGGAACCCCAGCACCAGTAAGGGGGTAGCATTTCAGGTGTACTGACCCCAGCCTCAGAGAGGGGCAGCTGAGAGGCCCTAGAGAAGGGGGTGTGGGTGTGGTGAGCCCCAGAGAAGGGGGCAGCATTGTGATGAGCTCCAAAGAGAGGGCATCATCTCTGAGAAGGCCCTAGAGAAAAGGGCAGTGAAGAGCCCCAGAAGGGGGCCACACTTGAGAACTGACAGAGAGAAGGCACAGAGAGAGAGGGCCATGGAGAGCCCGAGCGCCAGAGGGGGGTTCTAGACCCAGACCAAACAACGTCTATTCCAGCTGTGAGGCTTGGGGCACGGTAAAGGGGTGGTTGGAGCCATGCATAGCCCCTAAGGCTAGGGTGCCTCTGAAGCACCCATTGTAGAGCGGGACCCACGAAGAGTCTAGAAAACCACAGGGTCCAAGTAACCAGCAAGACATGACCAAGAGGGTGTAAAAGGCAGCCTCTCTAATATATGGCGTTATCAAAGACATGGCAGGAGAGAATTTGAGGGTGCCCTTGGGCCAACTTGGCACGGGAAGGGGGCCTTCAGGAGATCGTGGCCCTCCTGTGGGACCCTGCCATGACAGAATCCTATAAGAAGTAGAAACTTGGTCTTTATATTAGGGTTAAGTAAAAAAAGTATCTCATGGGCATGCAGGGATAAAATTAGGAAAGCCAAGACACAATCTGAGATTCAGCTGGCAAGAGACAAGAAAAGGTGATAAAAATAGAATTCTACAAGTATGTCAAAAGTAAGAGGAAGACCAGAGAAACCCTAAGCCCTTTACAGAATGTAGAAGGCAGTTCAGTTATGGATGATATAGAGAAGGCTGAAGTGCTTAATGCCTTTTTTACTTCAGTCTTCACAAATAGGGGCACCTTTCAGATGACGAATGTAGTTGGCAGCACAGATAGGGAAAGAAGCAAACAAAACAGCCTAGAATAATAGAACAAGTTAGGGATTACTTGGAGAAGCTAGATGCTTTCAAGCCAGCAGTGCAGGACAAAATGTACCCAAGCAGGTACTAAAGGAACCAGATGAGGAAATTTTAGAGTAATTGGCTACCCTGTCTGAGAATTTGTGGAGGTTGCATGAAGTTGACACCAAACTGTGGGCTGAGGTGGGGACACCAGAAGAGAGGGAGAGGCTGCAGCGGGATCTGGGCAGACTGCAGGAGTGGGCGGACAGAAACAGG
>JAGPOW010003642.1:93318215-93364904 GCA_030014935.1 Caiman crocodilus | reverse complement strand
TTGGACATTAGGAGGCACTACTTCACAGTTAGGGTGGCTAGGACGTAGAACCGGCTTCCTAGGGAAGTTGTTCTTGCTCCTACCTTGGGCATCTTTAAGGGTAGATTAGATGGGTACTTGGCTGGGGTCCTGTGACCCTGGCACTCGTTTCCTGCCAATTGGCAGGGGGCCAGACTAGATGGCCTGCTCTAGGCCCCTTCTGACCCTAGGTACTATGATACTATGATAAGTTCTGGATGATTGGAAAAGGGCAACTATAGTTCCCATTTTAAGAAAGGGAGAAAGGAAGGTCTGGGAAACTAAACTATATACCAGTCAACATGGATACCTGGAAAGATCATAAAACATCCTCAAGGAATCTATTAGGAAGTGATAATCTATTATGAAGTAACCTAGAGATGAATAAGGTGAGCAGCAGGGATCCTGGTTTTCTCTGTTTAAAAATTCCAAAATTCTCCGATTAAAAAACCCCCCCTCTAAATCCATGTTTTTTCCACCATTAAAATGAAGTGCCACTATATTTATAAGTATCAATTGAACACAGTGTTTCATTATATATATATAAAATATATATTTAATTGTGGCATATTTACATTTTAAGTCTTTTGGAAGCCTACCAGTGCTTCAAACATTATAATAAAATACACTTTAAATACCTATATATTTTGGTGTTTGGTTTTGGTTTTATCATGGAAAATCAGAGCTCTCCTTACCCCCTTTGCTCACTAGAATGTAGGTCTAGCTACAGCTGCCTCACCTTCACACCTTGGTAGTACTGAGAAGTCCTGATATGCTGATGCCTCTCACAGCCAAGCCACAGCACCCCCCAGCCCTGCCAGTGCCCCTCACTCCCAACCTGCATTCCTTCCCTACCCCGCTACTCACATCCTCCACAACTAAACTGCTTTCTGTATTTTGTAAAGGGCTGGGGTGGGGAGCAAGGGGAAGCTGCAGTTGGATCCACATTCTGGTATGGGGTGAAGCTGCTGGATCCAACTACAGCTGTCCTCCCTCTCCCCCCTCCACTGTCCCCTGTGGTGCAGAGCCAGTTTGGGCTTGCCAGAGCTTGGCCTCTTGCTGCAATGGTACAGGAGTAGTCCCCAAGCCCTGGTCCTTCAACCACCTCCACCTCCCCCATGCATCCTATAGAATTACCAGCATGCAGGTGTTTGAGTTGCTCCAACCACTCTGCCCATCTCTATTTCTAGACACCTGTGTGTGCATGCACCCAGCTCCAGCAGCAGGGAACCTAAGCTGCTACACCCCATGCCACCTGGTTCTAATGTAGTCTTTGTGCTCCCAGGCACCCGCATTGCTGCTGCCCCAAACTCTGAGTTCTGAGCCTCACGCCTGGAAGTGAAAGGAACTTGGGAGGTGCCACCCAAGTCCCAGAGCTAGCCTCAGGAGGGGGAGAACCTAGCCCTATCTCCAATCACTCATTGCAGGTTGGAACTCTGCCAGCCTGCAAGGCAAAACCCATGGTTTCTCAACTGAAAGGAGAAAAAAAAACTGAGAAATCCCCTCCCTTTAATCCAGAAAGGATTAGATTAGAAAATTCCCTTCCTTTAAAAAGGGGAAAATCATGTATTTCTCCTTTAATGGGGAAAATCTACATTATTCCACAGGAAACAGAAAACCTGGATCCCTGGTGATCAGAAACATCCAACATGAATTCACCAAAAGCAAGTCATGTTAACTTGTTTTTCTGTTTGGTTTTGTTTTTTATTGTTGGTATTATTCCTGATCCATTAACTGTAAGGGATCATAAAGAAAAGTTATATGAAAATATACCACAGATGAGATTCCTTTTCGCAAGGCTGTCAAATTAAATCTGATTTGTTACATGATACTAGATTAAATAGCAACACTTAAGTGGGAGATTTTATTTATACCTACCCCAAAGATGATAGGGTTTGATTCTTTTTATTAATATTGTAATTTGAAGCTGCAGTGAGGGAGCATTATAAACTTGTAAAATAAACCCCCCTTATTCTTATAAGTTATCAGTGAACCTTGGGTGTTTTATCTTTGTGAAACTAGAACATGAGAGATTTTGAAAATACCAAAACTTGGCTGCTTAAATTCATATGACATATGGGTGTACTGGTTTATGGAGAAACTAAACTGACAACCCACAGGTCGAAGACTTGTGTCTATTATCCCTAACCTCTTCATCTACATAATCGCCACTCCCAGCCCTTCATGATCATACTCCTTTGTGGGTTGACTTTTGCTCTCTAATTTTGAATTAACATATTTAAATTGAGTTTAATTAATATATAACAGTAATAATGTTGTTGTAGCTGTAATGGTCCAGGGATTTTGTGAGAAGCAAGATTTGTTTGGTGACATCTTTTACTGGATCAACTATAGAGAGAGGAGAGATATTAGACAGGAAATTGGGAACAACATGCTCTTCATATGTCTGCTTTTATATATGAACTTGTAAGTATGAGGTTGGGAGTTAAAAATCAGTAGCAGTGAGATTCTGTTCCCAGTATTTTTGAGGTTTCTTGCAAAACCTTTTCAGAAAATGAATCAGGACAACCTACACTACAATCCCTCTCAGAAGGAAGTCATTTGATTATTTGGGCCACAATATGCCCAAAATATGACTTACATGGAAAATAGTTATACAGTTATGTCCATTGTTGTTTCTTTTGTTGCTGTATTTTTTTTTTTTTTTTTTTTTTAAATATACAGACTGTATTTCTTTCCAGGCTAAGTCTATATTTAAATTGCTGACTTTCATTCAATCCAAATCTGATTCATCTGGGCTCTGCTGAGGGGGTCAACAGCACTATATGCATTATTAATCCAATTAGTGTTGAATCTCTTGAGCATTAACTGGATAAATGGCATTTAACTGACAAACTTGATAACATTTTTTTTTAAATAATCATCAAATGGAAATTGGGCTGAGACCACTGAACTCATTTCACGAGAAGTTTCGGATTAGTTTCTGCAAGATCAGATGTACAGAGTCACTTGCTTGGGTTGATCTGTACAATCTGAGACCCATATAGCACAATAATGAAAACACAGCCAGGTTTGCATTAGAACCCATCAGTGACCTCATGTCATATATTTGCCTACACATTGACTTTCACTGGAAAGCTCTAATTAAGTTTTACTTCTCTGAGGAATTGAGGTTTTAGTGATGTTATGATATGTGGCATTCTGCCATTAAAAATATGTGATATGCCAGTCAGAAACTATGATGTCATATGCAAAAATGCTGAAAGAATTCATTCTAGTTCCATTTCTGAAAGATTTTTGCAAGCATGCCTCTCAGCAAAATCAGAAGTTCAATCTCACTGCCAATGCTTTTGCTCCCAAACTCATACTTATTAGGCCACATATAAAAAGCTTGCATGTAAAGAAGCTGACAGAGCATAGTGATGCATGAATTTCAAGTACATTTCAGTGCAAAGGTCACAAAGAGCAACATTTCCTATTTGTGTGGCAATTATAAATAGCCATCGGAGACTCAGCAGAATATAAACATTAGATTATTTTGTTTCCTAGTGTTTTTTCAAAGGCTAACTTTCTGAAGAAAAAAAATTATAGACATTCCCTCTCTCCCCCACCACTCCCCCCAAAAAAGTGTTACATGAAAAGGGTAGGAATGGGATGGTCAGAGGTTGAACTCTTTTTTGAGAAAAGTTTTATAAAATTAATAGATTCTAAGGTCAGAAGGAACCATTATGACCATCTTTGTGGCAATTCTATGCTATTTAACATTTTTACCAACAACCTTCAAAAGAACATAAAATCATTACTGCTGAAGTGTGAAGTGATAAATAATTAACTGGACAGATCACCGACACAGAGAGATTAGATGCAGGATTCAAAATGTTTCAGTAGCACCAACATTTAGTCATTGACACCTAAATATTGGTATTTTAAGAATTAGTATCCTTGCTCCACAGGGTGATTTACAATGGCTGCATTTACACATGACATTAAGGCAACATGATAAACTCCAGCAAAGCTGACACCAGAGGCAGCTGCTTCTCCTCACAGCATCTGAACATGTACCTGGGACTACAGCACTTCGAGCCAGGGTGAAGCACTCCCAGGCTGGCATAGGGTCCTGGGGAGTCAGCCCCAGCTCTGGGTGGTGGTGTTGGATAGCAGAGGGGCTAAATGTGGCACAAAGGTGCTACAGTAAGGGGCTAGATGCCAAACACCCCTGTACTTCATCACCCTTGTGCCCCAGCCAGCTCTCTCACAGTCTACATGTGCATTTGAGTCCACATAATTGCTCCACCATAGGATACTATCCGACAGACTGTTAATTAATTTACTGCACCCTAATATTGACACATATATAGACTGATGCTTTACTCTAGAGCTAATTAGTCAAGTCTGCAGTAAAGTGCATGTGTAGATGCACCCAGTTTGACCAGGTCAGGCAAATAGAACCCCTAAACAGTTAACAGAGAAACTTTGGAGACACCTAAGGGTGCAGATGTGCAGCTCCCCTCTGTAACTGAGAACATTTTGTAGGAACAATCCCCCAGACCAAACAGAAGTTCACTGTTGGTTCCAGGGGAGAGGGGAATCTAGTTGCTGGCTGCAATCCTGCATCTGATTTTCTGTAGCAATGGCCCCTCCTCTCTGTGAGGATGAACTGTTTTCAAAATGAGTGGGGGAGTGGAAAAGGGAGCAGACGTAGCTCATTCTAGGGTAACCCCATCCAACACTGGAGGGTGGGGTGGATGGATTGAAGCCCCACCCTCCACCTCTGTACACCTGTCCCACCATTCAGCAGGAACTGAAAAAGCTCCAGACTGAATTCCTTCCACTCCTTTTCCCTCTTTCCATTCTCAAAACCATGATAGGCTGGGCAGGCAGGCTGACACTAGTTACAGAAATGTTTTGAAATGTCTTCATCTGAACCCTCATGCAATGAAAATTGACACTTCTGTCTGTGACCTATAAGTGATTCAGTTTTAAGCACCTATGCCTTCTGCACAGGGAGTGGGGTGTTGTAGGTACAACCAAAGAGTGATTCAGAAAACAGAAGTATCTATAGCAAACCAATAGGAAAAAAAAGACAGTGTAGTGATGCATACTTTATGCCCAATAGCTTAAAGGTTAAAGGAAGAAAGTGGATATCTGGTTTCTATGCCTTCCTCAATCTGAGGTATTGGAGCCAGCCTCTCCTGCTTGGAGAGTGTTCCAAGTATAATGATATAGAATAGGGTAAGAGCACCTTCTACCCCCTCCTAAAAAAGTACCAAAGAGTGCAAGATTCATGGAGCCATTGGAGAACAAGCAAAAGGGAGCCTGACTCTGTAGCTTAGTGGTTAGAATACTTTCCTAAGATGGTGTCCAAGTTATATCTGGTTTTAATCAATGAATCTCTAATGTAAAATGCTTCAAAGCTAACACTGCACAAGGAGTGGGAGCATTGTGCTGCACTTACAACAGTGAAGTACAGGTCTGTGTCTTATTCCCCTTTGCTCTAAGGGGACAATGATTTCCTGCTGCCCTATACTAGTAAAATGTTCCAACATCTCATGTGCCGGTGAGTGGATTGGGGAGCAATGGCTCTTCCTCCTGCAATGTATACAGAGTGGCCTTCAATGGATGCAGCAATGGCCCCTCCTCATCCTGCAATGGGGCACATAGGTGATTACCTTGAACCACTTCTGAGCCTAATGCAGGTGCACAGGAACATAGCCGTTCAAAGCAGAGCTGCAGCATGAGTTGTGTGGTTCTTAGCTCGTGACAATTTCAATTGCTCTTTAGAGCTTAGATAACTAACTTGCACTCAAGTCCCATTTAGATTCTTAGGTCCCATTTAGATGCCTATGGAATAGCTTTGAATCATCCCCCAGGTAAGCTAAACGCTCTCAAATAGTATGTGGTTAAATATGCCCAAATATAATGTTGTTTGTATAAAAATATCAAATGAGGAGAGTTCAGAAAAAGTCATGAGAAGGACTGGAAATCAGAACTGGGAAGTATGAATTATTCTGAAAAAGTCCAAGGGTTCAATCTATTAAACCTATCAAAGAAAAAGTAAAAGGGTGACTTGTTATGTGTTCGTATTTATCTACATAGTACCAACTTTTGATAATACCTGGATCAGACCAAGGTACAATAAATGCCACTGTCTGGTAGGCAAAGAAAGGCTAGACTAATTTTTAACAGTGAAATTTCTTAACTATTGGAATATCTTACCAAGGGTCATGATGGATTCTCCATCACTGAACATTTTGACATCAATAGGACTTTTTTTCTAAAATATATGGCCTATTTCAAACATGAATTATATGCTGTTATACCATAGGCATAGATGATCAAAATGACCCCTTCTGTCCTTAAACTCAATGAATCTTTAATACAGGGCACAGAATTTCAACCTGTAATGTCTCTATCTAGTCCAACAGCTTGTGAGTGAACTGAATCATATATTTTAGAAAGAAATCCAGTCTTGATTTAAAGCCTCCAAGTGAAAGAGAATTTACCACATCCTTTTATGGTCACTTTGGATGATTCATTACCCTCATTGCTAAATATCTTCTTATACTGAAATTTTGCTGGTGCTGCCTTATTATTTTGTTGTAGCCCATCCTTTAAGAATGCAGGCAGTGGGTTTTCATCCAAACGAATTATGCTACAGAAAGATTGGAAATGTGCACAATATCTTGAAGTGACAGAAGTCCAACTACATTTTCCAGGAAGCAGAACAGTGACGAGAGATCTGCTTCAACCTTCACAGCATTTGTAATACTTGCCTTCCACTTGAGATGTGAGGAGGTGAATGGATTTGTCAAAAGTTACGCCACACCTTGCTGAAGTAATGTTAGACCAAAACTCTAAGGGAAAAAAAACACTGAATTCAACCTTACTAAGTGCTGATAAGAGGTGCCCTGACTTTAAGCCCCTTCCAGTTTCTATAAACACTCCAAGAAAAGAAGAAAAACAGGATTGTATGGTTGCTGCATTCCCTTAAAATAGTTACACAATAAATGGCAGTCATAGGAAATCATTTTCAATGGCTACAATACAAATAAAATTACATTTATGGTATGGTTTAATTCAGGACTATCCAACTGGTAACCTGCAGGCCACCAAGAGATTAAATTGGAGTCCCTGGGCCCCCATGTGTTGTTCTGGCCTCAACAGTAAGCATAATTTCCAACCTCCCCCTTCCCTCCTCCAGCTTTCATGTTCTGTACCTACCCTAGGTGGTAGAGTGAATGGGGGTACTTGGGTGAAACCAAGGCTGTACCATATGTGGTACCACAGTGTGGATGTGTGGGTGTGGGCATCCATATAGGCACGTACTCCAGTGAGGGAGGGAGAGGCACAGTGCAACAGGTAGGGTGTTGATGCAGCATATGGTCCTGGGACCCATGACCCCCAACTGTTGCTGCCTGTGAGGTGTGAGCCCCCCAGACACTTAGGATTTGGACAGACCTTCTAATAATAAAAAGTCAGGAATTACACACTTTGAAGATTAGCTGGTTTCCAGACATCCAAAATCCAGGACAGAGAGACGGACCTGCTTGGCCTTGGTCCTCTCTCAGACTTGTTCCTTTTCCTTCCTGTTTTTTTTCTTTTTTTCCCCTATACCAAAATCCATCTACTTTTGATAGTGGGCTCCCATGTCATTGTCATGTCTTACTCTAGGATTAAAAAATAAAAGACTATTAAATATTCTAGTGGGAAACTATAAAGGACCTTTATCCACAGAAGTTTCTTCATTAAAAACCAGGGAAAGAATTTCTACAAGACTTGCTTCTTGAAATCACATAAGATAACTTCACAACTTTTCTTGTCCAGGTCTCCTTCATCAAGCACAGTCCTTTTG
Organism: Caiman crocodilus; assembly: GCA_030014935.1. Classification (NCBI taxonomy): domain Eukaryota; kingdom Metazoa; phylum Chordata; order Crocodylia; family Alligatoridae; genus Caiman; species Caiman crocodilus. The sequence goes on along the minus strand of JAGPOW010003642.1, from coordinate 93,357,073 downwards.
TTCATCTCTCCTAATCATCCAAAACATTTCCAAAGTGAACTCATGATAAACCAGAAGTTTAGTTCAACAGAAAGATATGGAAAAGGTAGCATAACCCTGATTTTCCTCAGAATAATGATTAGTCTACAAGGAGTTACAGAAGCAGCAAAATGTTCCACCAAAAGCTAAAGATTTTTCCTAGAGTTTGACACCAGTGCAGTCATTAAGAAATCTTGTATGGAAACTATGTATCAAGCACACAGTACAGAGAGGTTAAACAGTCCCTCAACTAACTAAACTAAAGTGAATCACTGAGACCCCTGACACACATTACACTTAAGACACGATTCACTGGTTAATCTTGTCATAAGTAGTGACCTGGTCACATGTTCATTAAAGTTAATGGCATGATAAAGCCAGAAATAAGTGACAAATTTATTATGCCAAATTTGTCTAATAACTTTGTGGCTGGTTCCTACCACACCTTGAATGTATGGTCCCATGTGCTCCAAAGCCTGAGACCAATGGTCAGCTGACTGGGGATCTTAGCTGGGTGAGCACAGTGATCACCTCTGGCTAAGAACCTCCATCAGCTGACAAAGCTCCAAGCCATGGGACCCCAAGGTGTCCCTCTGTGACTGACAGCTCTGATCACTGATGGAGCTCAGCTGTGGGGGGCACCATTCACTTCTGTGCTGGGAGCCCCATCAGCGATTGAGATTTCCACCCACAGGGTTCACCGTGTACTTGCACAGCTGCAAACATCTTCTACCAATTGGAATTTTCTGCCATAAGGAGTGCATGGTGCCCCACCATGGGTGGCAGTTCCCATCGCTCCAGGGCTGCCAGCCATGGAAGCACAGATTGCCAGTGCAGGGAGAGCCTGGGATCATGCTGGTCTCCCTCTTTACTGGCATCATGGTGTGATGGGATCAGACACTCAATCTCACAGCCATACCTCCTGACACACACACGTGCCATGGTAGGAATTGCAATTATTGGGATTGTGCATCAGATACCATTACACCTTCTTTTTCACATCTGTCAGTGGGCTGTGGTTATAACTGGGTGCCCTTCTTAGATTTCCATGACAGCTTTGAAGGGTTATTTCCACACTAGAATAATGACAACACACTAACTGAGGAATAATAGAGTTTTTGTTTGACATGGTAAAAGAGTTAATACTGATGGAATAAAAGATAACAGTGTCAAGAGGGCTTGGAATACAAAAGAATCATAGAAACATCACAGAAAATAGGGATGTAAAGGACCCTGAAAAGTTGCCAGGAAAGACCTGGCATGTGGAAAGTACCTGTGTAGAATGTTAATCAACCATAACATAATGTATTACTATTAGCTTTTTCATTAGTTTTCAGGAGAATCCAAAGCAAAGAATTAAGGAAAAGATCATAATCAAGAAAAAGAAAACAAAACAAACCCTAGAATCTGAAGTACTTAAGATGTATGGAGTATCCATGGAAAGTGCACCTATAAGGGTGCAGTAAATTAATAAATGCTGCTGTGGGTTAGTACTTGTAAACATGCATGCTATTCTGTGGCAACGTTATGTAATGCAGTGCAGTGCACATATAGATATGGATGGGGCTGGCTGGAGGGTGCTTCAGTATGGGGGCTGCCTGCTGGCCCAACCAGCCCTTCTACAGCACACTGAACTGGGTCAGAACAGCCCCGGGCTGGCAGACTGACCCTTGAATCCCCCTGCCAGATGGGTCTGTGCCACCCTGGCTCAGCTTGCTGCAGTCCCAGATACATGTGTAAACTTGGCACCTGGGAGCAATACATTCCAGTGCAAACTGTGCCAGAGTTTATGATGTCAGTTTATGATGTCACACTAATAGCATATGTAGATAGTAGATATGCCCCTGAGTGGTATATACCTTGGAAAGGCATCTTGGGCCTGCCTTGAGCATGTTTTTACATCAGAACAGATCCGTCTCTCCTGGATTCAGCTTAAGTGATCAGCATCAGCCTGGGAAATCTTTGATCTTGCTTTTTTCTCCATAATGGAGAAACAAGTAGAAAGGGCACCCAAACTCTGTGAGACGAAATGAACTTGAACTATCCAGATAAATTCAACCTGCACCCAGAAAGATATGCTAAACAGAAACTTCAAAGAAGCAAGGAATATTTCCTCCCTTTGTTCATTGGGAACAAGAGTCAGAAACACTGAATTTACTGAAAGAATAAAAATGAGGCTGTATTGCAGTCCTTTCCAGTCTGAAAATTCCTGTGATTGTGAAGAGATTGTGGAAAAAGGGTGGAAAGAGAAAAAAAATGCATTCCTTAAGTTGACTTTGCACAGAGAAACAAAGATTGTTACTATGGATCTAAATTACTTTGTCAAACAGCGAGAACCCAAAGCTATTTAGGCCTAATGACCTCAGTAGAGGTCACTGAATGTAGGGCTCATCTGGATGACATCGGAGGAAAATTAAACTTGTCCTCAGTGGTTTCTTGTGAATGAACTTTATATCTAAAATAAAAAAAATAGAGCTCTACATTTTGAACAGGAGGTTGTAATGGGGGCAATGTTGACAAGATCTAGGCTGCAAGCCAAGATATTTATTTACTATCTTTGTCATAGCAAATATTAAACTACAGTTTGAAAGCCACACAAGGGCTCAGACCTCTAAGGTGCTAACAGGTGATTGTGCCATGTCTCTGACAGGACTGGAAATCCCTGTGGGTGAAGTGAGGGGTTAGCATGTTGCAGCGCCTCAGAAGGCTATTCTTCACTGGAGGAGAAAAACTATTTCATTATTTCAAGTGAATGACTCAGCATTTGTCACGCGATTGTTCTGCTCCTGACATGTTCCAAAATCTGGAGTGCTTTGTATATTTGACAATGTTGTTTAAGAGGGAAAACATAATTTAACTGCTGGGTGCCTGCGTGTAAGGTTTTAAAATATTCGAGTACAGGAACTGATTCATATTAGGCATGTGTTAATTGCCAAATGAATTTCATGGATTACTTGTAAAACTATATGAATTGCCAGTCATAAATTGGTGATGGCAAGCACCTTACCTGTTCTTTAAAAAGTGCCATCATTTACAGAATTGTTGTAAACAATAGGATGCATGAAACAGATGAAACTAAAAATAATTGAAGATCATAATAACCATTTTAATTTGTGTAGGCACTAAAAAAGGTTTCACCTGAAGACTATAAGTGAAAACTGTGGTATGTAAACTGATACAAATAATTCATATTGCATGAAACCTTTGAGCAATAGTAAAATCTATATTAGGAAGACACCCATTTTAGAGTCTAGGAAAAGGCCGGTTGAGCTTCCACACAAATTGCTGCTTAAGTCACTACTGAACATGAATGTAAGCGTGCAATGCCCATTTAAGCCACTACAAAAGAGAACAGAGAAGCTCCTAGATTTGAAATTATCTGTGCTCATTTTATATACTCTGATTTTGGGTCTTGAAGCAGTAACTGAAAAATTATGCCTGGCTTTTTTGGCACACACTTGAATAAATTGGCTCTCTTAGTCAGTTCAATCATAGCTTGGTGGATGAGATATTATACTATCTTACATATAGGAAATCCTGAGTCACTGATCCTTTTCCATGGACTTTGCTTATTGAGCCTAAGGGAAAAGAGAGCATCATAGAGATGACAAATGAAGGGTAGGTACAACGTCTGAAGGAAGAGCTGTGGAAAGGTAGGAGATGGAGAATTCACAGGGATTGCAGAGTGCTAGCCAAGAAGCTTAAGCCTTCTGTTCCCCCCCAGTTAATCATAGGGGAGGAAAAACAGCTTTATTACGTGTACAGTATCCGTTATGTAATTTTATTGGCCTAAGGATACTGGCTTGGTTCCCAACAATAAAATATTCAGGGGCACCTGCCTGCCTGTGTAAATCAGCTTGAAGCAAGAAGGTTAGTCTTGCAGACAGACTGGACATTAAACTATAAATATTATAAGTCCAAATCTAAAGCAAGCAACAAAGAACAAGAAGATGAAGAGGGGTAGCATTTCCTCTGAGGGGCAGCCTGCTAGCCTTGTGCTGCCCACCTCACTAAATTGTCATCTCTTCCTGCAAATGCTAAGGGGAAAATGAGGGCTAAGAAGCAGTACAGAAATGGAGAAAAACAATATCCGACTACAGAGACTCTGTTGTCAACTGTCTGCTGACATTGTTTTTATATTCACAGGAAAACCGATGGCAGAGTAAAACCTGAACTTTCTACTGGCAGAAAAAATGTCACTGCAGATTAGCATTTCTCTAGCTGTCTTCACAGTCTACAGCAATGCTTTGCTACCTGCATTTCAGTTCAGATTATTATATTTGTTTTCTCTAGTCCTCACCAAGCTTAATGCTGTGAATACTTGTTCAGGCAGTAACCTTCATTTATCAGTGATAGAAATGCAACTCATGTTTTTGACGGAGACTCCCTGTTATCAAATTAACCGTATTTGTGGTAAATCCTGTCTATTTCCCAAACAGTTTCAGCCAGCTTTACAAACTAGGAAGTTACAAAAATTGATAAGCAGCAATTGACTAGGATATAGATATCCTTTCCATCCTGGAGATCAGAAAATATCACTAAACCCCTGCATTTAACTGGAGAACATTTTCTATGAGATTTAGAGGGAACATTTGGAAGGAAAAACACCACCCACAACAACTGATCTTGAAGGAAGCATAAGTGAAATTGTCATATCAGCATATGACCAAACTGCCCTAGCAAGGAACTAGAATTTTTTTTAAAAAAAATTAATTTAATAAGTGAGGAAGTATCACGATCATGCCAAAAAATTAATGTGTGCTTTCTAGTTCCTATTTTTGTGAAAATCAAGTATGTTTGACAGTGCCTGTTTAGGTAAAAGGGTACTGTTTGTGATTTTGATCATGTATTTGAAGTGACTGGTAAGCCATATGAGGCAAGAAGTGAAACAAGAGATGTATAATTAAACCTCGTTATTGATAATAAAATGTTTCTGAACCGTTCTGTGCTGCTGTGTCAATAGAATCCCTCAATTTTTCTTAGTCAGCCCTACCACAGATACACAGATGGGTCAGGAGCTGGCATACATGAAGTATAATAATAACTGAGGATTTCCAAGGCAACCAGGCTATTTTGGAAAACATTCAAAGGCAGTCCTGAAAAACCATCCACTACCAAGGATAACAACAAGAAAATATTCCACTGAAGGGTTGCTTTTGCAGCCAAAACACTAGTGTGTGGTAAATACTGCAAAACATACAACTTCTTACAAGTTAGCCAGCCAAATGTCATATACTTTCAAGGAAGCTCTCACAGCTGTTTTATAAAAATAGAAAAAGATATTCACTGGCAGTAATAATCCTCCTCTGCAACAGGCTGAGATGGCTGAACCCAAGACAGTATACTAACATTTACCCACCACCCTGACCCTAGGTCTTGAGTTGCGGTCAGCTTTGAGACCATTCTACAGTAGAGAGTGAGAGGATGTTTCCTAAGAAATTACAGACATAGTAGTAATACTGCATTTTTCCAGTTTCCTTACTTATTTTCAGTTCTGGAACATCTCTACATCTTCTGTCTTAACAATTTATTCAGCAGAATAACAGGTGCAGGAGGGAGCTGTGGGTCTCCAAGATTATTCAATACTATCATTTTCTTAAATAGAATTTTTAAAAATTACCTCCTCCCACTCAACTTTCAGGAAACAAACCAGCCACATACTGAATACAGCAAGGAAGGAACATCCCCTTTATTTTGGTTATTTCCTTATATCCATTACTCTAAAATATCTATGAACCACTGATGAAGACACAATACTTGGCAGCACCATAAGGATGCTCAGAATCTAAAGCTAGTACAAAACTACGACTGTTCCCACAGAGAACACCTACATTCTAATTATTCTTTTCAAATTCCTCCTTTGAACTTTTTTTTGCCATGATGCTTAGGCACCTGGTTTGCTGAAATCTGTTTTTCATGGTGACTAATATCAAATTGTTGATTGATTGCTTTTCCTGTTTGGTTTCTTTACCTAATATCTGTATCTTCCAGGTAGGCTTAAAGGTAAGAGATGCTTTTTTTGTTATATGTTTGCACAGGTTCTGGCACAATGGGACTCTGGTCTCTTGGTGTTATAATAATACTGTTATAAAAAATGAAGTATCATTGCTCCATGGGCCTCACCGATTCCCAGTACCCTTCCAGGTGGATTTAGTTTTCATTTTAACTTATTATAATTAGTATTACTTATTTGCAATAGGATAATAGCCCACTGTGTTTTGCCCTATATGAAAATGTACTAAAAGATATTCCATTCTCAAAAGAGTGCACAGGCTGGAGAGCAGGTGTGTCGAAGAGTCCCCTGCTTTCTATGTTAAGACTACGATGGCTGAGTTAGCTCCTGTATTAACAGACCTGTAATATAGTTAAGATGGGCTTGGAAACTGATTAATTTTCAGGAAAGGTCAACTCCAGAACTTGCTTCCCTCCTCATTCCACCAAAGCTCAAACTTGGTTGACCTTCATGCCAAGATACAAAGCACATCTTTTCTACCAGTATCTTCCCAGGAAAGCAGTTTAAGTGTGTTGTTTTAGGTGGTGAGCACAATTTGCTATTTGGCGCTTTGGGACAGATTTTATATTAACATTAATTTTGTATTGTTTAAAATTGTATTGCACATGCATATGCAAAGCTCCGGATAAGCTCATTTTTCATTAAATCAAAATAATAAATAGCATGGCACTAAAAAGTCACTGGTACTGCAACCCTCCTTTTGCAACAGTTTTTAGGAATCTTTGAACAGTTTGTTCTAAATAGGAGGGAATAGGAGGAGGAAGGGAAAGGCTGTCACAGAGTCTATTGTTATTTAGTATTATGACATTTTTTCCTCAGCTTTCTGACCAGGCTGACATTACAGCTACCCAATGTTCGTTTAGTGGACATTATAATAATCATAATGTTGTCCACAGCTGCTATAGGAGTTATATCATATTCTGTTACCCTACTTTTTATATGGAGGGGAATGTGGGAATGAGACTCACAGAACAAGCTGTGGTCATTAACTCTCTTTCTATTATTTTTTTGTTCCGTTTCAGATTGAAAATAAGGACCCAGTTTTATGAGGTCAAAAGTACCCTCAGATCCTGCCAGTGAGAGTTAAAGGTGTTCAGTACCTCCTAAGCCTGTGTCCACTTTAATAGTCTGGCAATGAGCCAAAAGAAATTACATTAGGCCAATATATCAAGTGCATACACAGGATGAAAACTGTTTCATTTGTTTTATGGGGTATCTGGGAAAAAGTAGTTTACTTTCAAATTGAATTAGCCAGGACAGATTTTTTTGTTGTTGTGAAACCCACATTAAATGCATCTAAACAAGTCATATCCTCCTAGGATACTATTGTCTGTAGGTGTCCTTCTTATTAAACAGAATAAATACAAATGGAAGAATGCAAGAGAAGCCTAATGTCAGTACTCTGTGTTCAGTACCTGAAATAGCAGCTTTAGAAAACCATTTCTGAAAACTTAGATTTTTTCCGTCTCTTTCTGCTGAGGCATTATCTGCCTTTACTATCAATGCACTTTGTGTTCTGCTAGAAAAAAAAAAACAAATTGGTGGCCATCCTGATAAGTGAAACAAGCAAAATGTCCAGTCAAGGTTTGTGCACTTACAGCAATATCTATCTAGATTGATCTTGATCCTATAAACCCTTTCTTACAGAAGTAATCCAACTAAACTCATTGCAACAGGACTACTTCAGGAATGAGGGTAGCTCTCAGGATCAAGACAAAGCTCTAATTTGCTTTATAGACTCACTGTATTGCAACTTGCAGTAGCTTATTGTACATACAGTATTGTGCTTCTCTGTTAAACACCCAATTCTAAAACAAACTAAGACATTGACTGCTGTTCTTTTTTGTGTACAGGCTGTACACAGACTAGTAGAACCCCTTGAACATTTTGAAGGGTGGGGTGGCACCTTAGAAACTAACCTGATCGGAGAAGTATGAGCTTTTGTAGGTAAGAGAGCACTTCCTCAGCTGCTGGTCACTTTAGAAAGCTCCTGTCTCTCTGAACAAGTTAGTCTCTAACATGGGTGGATGTGGGATTGGAGTGCTGACATGCCACTCAGCTCTGAACTCACTGCACATGTACTACACAGCTAAGCCAAGTGGACCCATGTACTGGGTTTATAGCCATGGCTGTGTAGCCATGTACTACACAGCTAAGCCATACCCCCTGGACACACTCACCTGCCTTCAGACTCAGGTAGCTAACAGCCTTGCTATGGAACAGTTTGGTAATTATTTAAACCAGTAATTACACTATAATTATGTAAGTCGGTAATTATACCGGCCCCTTGTGGACAGCTATGCAGCCCGTGGACCATACATGGCCTGTCAGCATTGAACATGCTACTCGTGGGCCCTGGTGGCTACCTCTCCAAACCACAGCAAACCTGGACAGCCCTGTCCAGCAATGGATGTAAGCAATGGAAGTCAACTGCTCTAGACTAAAAACACAGAAACTGCTGCTCAAGTACTACCATATTATAATCACCACCAGCATATGAATGTGGATGGAAAATCTCTGTAAACCTAGATGTTTTTCTCTTCTTTTCTTTTAAATGATTCATCTCCAGCATTCCACATATGAGAGAAGCAGTCAACCCCATGTCCTCTCCCAGCTTCTCTACTTCAGAGGAAACTGCAAAGTCTTCCTAACTAGAATATATGTATATTTAAGTGTATTGTTAATGTTTTTTAAAAAAAGGAAAAAAGAAAGCAGTGCTTTAGGATGATTAAAAGGCTCTCTGTTTCAGAGCCCAGACTGAGGGCAAGCAATTTGAAATTTGTATAACCTCTCTTTTTATTAATTTGGTCCTCATCCATCAGCTGAGCATCAGGAAGGGGCCAAATGAAGTTCTCATGCATTCAAATTCCATGGTCTAATATTCACCAAGGACAGAATCCTATTTCACTATTTATGTGCCTAAATGGCTGTTACCCACTGTATAACTGCTGAATTTGGCACTTAAACATGTTGTGATTTAGCTCTGGGTGCCCTATGAGTACACAAGATGTGCTCTAGCTGGGAAAGTATGCAATGCCATATGCTTGCCAGGGTAAGCATGTAAGGCCAGGTAAGTCCTGAAAGTGTACCTGTGCTGCAATCTATGACTAGGAAAATAAGACTGCCCATGTTTTAGCACAGAACCTAGTGGTTATAGGACATATGTCTAGAAAGTGGGCCTCCCTCACCCAGAAAGGGTTTGAATACGTACCCCCTTCTTTCTTATATAGTTCTCTATCCATTAGGCAACAGCTCCCTTATTAACTGAGAGCTAAATAATCACTAAAGCTTATCATAAACTCTACTCCCAACTTACTAAACAGTCCTTAACCCTCTCCTAGTCTCCAAATAATATTAACCAGAAGGAAAAAAAAACATAAAGGGCTGATCCATGGAGAAAAATGGGAACCCTTGCCCTCATGTGAAGGCAGTCAACCAAACATCCATGTTATTGTAAGTTAAAGTATAGCTACCTCCTGCAACAGTTCAAACAGATCTTCCACATTTTCAGTAGATATTTTTATCTCTACCCTCCTTAAGAAAAAGGCTAATTTGTACCCAAATTATTTCCTTTTGGAAATTTCCTCCTGATCCAATCATGAGGCAATCCTGAGAGCCCAGTGAGGTTGGATTTTTTTTTAAGTCAGCAAAAAGAAGAGTCCAAATATTGCTGCCACTCTCCCTGTACCATGAGTCAATGATACAAGAAGAATAAGAGCAAGTGAGAACACAAGTTCTGACCTTGTGTCCAACATGGATCAAAACATCAGTGTGAAGAGAAAGTAAAAGTAAATTCTCCAAAAGAAAATAAATTTAACAGTAACAATTCCTACTGCTGGATGTAGGGGTTTTTTTTCTTTTCTCATTGGCAAATCCTTCTTGGATATATCTTTGACTTTTCAACTATTATAGTTTTTTCTGAGGAAACATATGCGAATAAATTTGAGGGTTTTTTTTTTTTTAAATTATGATCCCTTGTTAATTATCAAACAGGAAATGACATCCTTCCACTGACCATCCTACAGTTCTAATTCCTTCTACACCATATAGTAAGATTATCCTGGCTGCCCTTTCCCCAGGCCTATTAATAAGAAACTCTCCCCTGGATTTTAAACAGACATTTTCCATTTGCTTAGTTTGGTATTCTTAGTTGTATCCTTAGTTTGGAGTCAGAAGCATAATATAATTTAGGGCACCTGATACAGGGTTAGTTGACTTGTCTAATACCTCATCACAAATAGCCCTTGCAAATAGATAAAGCTTTTTAAAATTAGTTTGAAAACATGAGTGCCTCATGGAGCTAACACGAATTGGCAAAATGTTTGAACGGGCAGCAAAATATACAACAAAATAAAGAGACACAGTTGGGGTTTCTATCAAGTAAATGCAGTTGGCATATTTTTTTTTTTTTTTTTTATTTTTTTTTTTACGCTTGATGTCAGATCTCAATATACTTAGTAGAAGAAAAGGTTCAATAGTGCAACAACAGTTGTTGAGTTACTGAATGGAAATGCTATTAAACAACATTCTTGTAGCTTTTTAAACTTCTTGTTCACTAATATTTATGGAAATGGACTTCAGTTCACATGCATGTTTGGAGAGTAGCTCTTCTTTGCATAATTGTTAGCACTCACTTGTGAACCAGGGTATTTATGTGTGTGGATAACTATTCCACATTCATTATTCAACAGGCATTATTCTTGTAAATAGAAAGTTACAGTCATCCTATCAGGGAATAGGGATCATGTGAGCCAGGTCATATCTAATAAGAAAGTTCTACTAGTAGCTTACATGCTGGCATACAGCAGCTGACACTTTATTTTTGCTGCAGTGTATGAACATTTATCTTGTTCTTGCCAGTGTAGGATAATCCTCTGAGTGATGAGCTGTACATGATTCCACTGTGAGACATATTCCACTGTGGGCACACATTCTGCCTGCACTGTCCATAGAAAGATCTGTGAGGCATTGCGCAGTTCAGTATGGGATTCCAGTATTCCTACTAATGGATTGTAGTGGCTTGTGGTCCCATCCCCAAAATTCCCATGCTCCATAGTTCTCCTTAATTTTTTTGTACCTTTTTTTAAAGCACTTACTGTTTCCTCTGGTCCATCCCATAATCTCCTGTTCCTTATTCTAGTTTATAACCTTTGTGCCTTCAGAAATATGGACAATAGAAAAAATGCAGTTCTCATTACTTTTTTAGATAGGACACCTAATTTTTTTGTTACAACTTCAGCAGCTGCCAAAGTGGCTACAAACATGATAAAATGGAGGGGCAGGAAATTATGCAGACAGTGACTGAGAATTCACTGACCAGTTACAAATGGGGGGGGAGAGCAATGCCTCTAATCCCTTAAAAGGTACATCAAAGAAGAATCTTATGAGGATGCAAACCTGGAACTATTGTCAATATTTGCAGCACTTATCAATGAAGAAAGACGTATCCTGGAGTCACGCTCTAAACTGACCCAGCAGCTGCACATGCAGATACCAAATGAGAGTTGTCTTGATAGTAAGGACATCAAAAACAAAATCTAGAAACTTGGCAACTTGGATAGCTATCCATTTGTGAGCAACCAGTTTAGAGCTGGAAACTACAGTGGAGTCAATTGTCATCCAAGTATGCAAGGTCATAAAATGTGCTCTGCTGCATGAGGTGCAATATGCAGAAAGTTGGGACAATGTATATCCCCACTGTTGCCCTCTCACTAATACAACCTTGTTTCTGAGTATAGAAATAGAATGGATTATTTTCAAGGGTTATACAGCCCAGTAATGTTTCTCAACATTAACACAGGGTAGTCAGTGAAGACACATGATACACACATCTCAAAAAAAAAAAAAAAAAATCGACAAACTGAAGCCAGGTCCATTTTTTCCTGGACAGGCATATAAATGCTGATGAAGTCTTGATGACAATTATGACTATTGAGAATCTAAACCCTATGTTTCTTAGGTTCATGAAATCATATACATAGTACATGCAGCAGCCAAGAACATCTGCTCAAGTCCAAGGTATGACACTTGAGGTGAAGAATGAAAGGATGCTGTAGATATTCAACCTAGCCATACAGTCTCAGGGAGCCAAATATTCCTTTTTTTTTTTTTTTGTTACTAGATTTTGTGCTTTGCATAATATTCACGAACCAAAGAAGAAACACCCAGCAAGCTGGAGGGAGGAAATTAAAAGGCTGATTTTAAATAACCAGATGTAGTTACAAATATGAGAGAAATTTTGGGGACTGAATAACTGAGGGAGACTTTAAGAACACATTTTAATAGCATGTCATGGTCAGGTAATGCACAACTTTGTGCAGTTTCGTGATGGAAGTTGGCTTATATCTGGTACTTAGTACTTGCTAATTTTTGAAGAACTGTTAAACACATTTTATTAATCTATTGAGAGAGTACCTATTTTGGGGGAATGCACAGCTGTTTAATAAGCTGAATAAATAAATTACGTTTTTCACAAAATATAACTGTAACAAACAGGGTTACATGACAAAACATTACTTCAAAAAACATTTAAAGCTACATAAAATGAGACTGCCAGGTGATACAGTCTCATGCATGAATGACAGGTTGGAGTGCAAATAATCTTAGCGATTCTCTCTATTTTTCACTGGGGTCAAGAGGAAGGTATTGCAGGACCATGGTCACACCGCCCCTCCACTCCCCCTTTCCCTCCCAGCCCCCGCCTTCAGACCACACCATGGGAGCATCAGCCAAGAATTGAAGTCCCTGAAACAAGTAAAAATCTTTCCTCCCTCCTTTTTCTTCCATGCTCAGCAGTACATATCTCCCCTCCCATTTCTTCCTCCCCTCCACCACCACTGCTGTCCCTGGCTAACCCCAGGATGGGAGGAGCTTCAGAACCACTCCTACTCCACTTGAAATGGGCTGCACGGGGAGCCAGAGTTATCTGGGAACAGTGGCAGCAGTGGGAAGGTTCCTCCTCCCTGTCCTGTCCTCTGACAATGTTAGTGGCTCCTTGGCCTTACTTTCTTTTCCGGGTTCCACTGAGCCCTTTTTCCTGGGGCTTGTCTCTGATCCCATGTTGCCTAAGCCTTGTGTCACCTGTGTACAGCTCTGGCAAATCAGCCAACAGGTCTCACTCCTTGGGCTAGTCTGTTTATCCTTCCCTGCTGTCCCTACATCTATCATGTCTCCTTCCACTGGCTGCCTCTTACTGGGTACTATAATTCCTCCCTTGGCTTGAGGTTTACAGAGTTCTCCCAGCTGAAGTCTTAGACTGCCATCTCATCTGCATGGTGCTCCAACCATTGGTCCCATCTCCTATTCCAGCCTTCTAGGAGGGCCGGTAGAACCGCTTCTTGTAGAGCCATAAGAGTTCCCCTGCTGATCCCTTCTCCAAGGTGCTTCTTTCCCATTGCCCTGGCTCAGTCTCCTCTCTTGGATCCTCTGGGCCTAGATATCCAGGGAACTTCACTTGTTCTGGTGGCTTCTGGACCCCTAGCCATGTGGTCTTTAGTTACACCTCCACTTTCCTCAAGGACCCTTTCACTACTTCCAACTCATGGTGCTGCTCTAGGCATTCAGACTTAACCATAATCACATATTCCACTAATTGGTCTCGCAGTGTCTCCAATCTATCTCATTGTGTCTGTGAATGGATACAAAAGTCCAAGATCCTGGGGAGTCGGAGGTGCCAGATGTAACAAGTAGAACAACATGGGTTGCAAAGTGCTGCACCCTCTCTGGCACTGGGGTCAGTGCACCCCAAATGCTGCACCCTCTCTGGCACCGGGGTCCCCACACTGCCATGGGTCCCCTATGAGGCCTCCTCCATCCCCTAATAGCCTCAGCCATACCACCAGTCTTAAACAGCAAACAAAACACAAGCTCCTGGGCTATAACATAAATTCAAGCCTCCCGGCTATAACATCATTCAAGCCACACCAGGGTGCTCCATCCCTCACCAGTATCAGAGACTGTACCTGCAGTCAGACCTCTTCCCTTTGCTTGTTCTGGGAGAGCTCCTTACCCCTTCACTGATGGCAGGGAACTGTCTTCCTGGCCTCAGCCCTGGGGTTTATATGTGAGCCAGGCACTGCCCCTTCTGGTCAGCTGACCACTGACAGGTGTGGGCCACTAGCTCATTCTGGCTCCCCTGGAACCAACAGCTGGGGCTTCCAACTCCCTGCTAGGGCTTTTCCCCTAGCAGTTTTGGCTTTTTAAAGGAGCAGGACACCCCAGTGTGATGTGACACCCTCATTACATAAGGGCTAATTTGTCATGCTATTGGGCACTTTTTAAGCACTCTGCAACTATACATTTCTGTCAGGGCATGGCTGTAGAGCACTTTCAAAGGGTCAATCACAAAACAAATGTCACTTTTGTCAGCCCCCAAGTAGAATGGCTCTAAGGTCACCAGTTTGCAAAGCAGCAATTATGGTGGTACACTATCATAGAATGGTAGAAAAGTAGGACTAGAAAGGACTTCACAATGTTGTCCATTTTGACCCCTGCTCAAACCAGATTAACTCTGACTAAACCAAGCCAGACAAGTGTCTGTGTAACCTGCTTTTGAAAGTTTGTGACAAAAAGTCCCAGCTTTTCTCTTGGCTTTCTTTTGCCTTTTGGCACCACTCCTTCCCCTCTTCTGCAGTTGCCACAGCCTTTTTGTGCCTCAACATTTTGTACACACTTTATAGTACCAAATGAATCACTTTCACTTCTTTGGTTTTTCTTCAGCCCCCTTCTCCTGAGGAAGTCCAGCACTTTTTTGTTGACCGGGCAGCAGCATGAGACTTGTTGGAGTTTTATTGGCTGAAATTTTCCCTCTTGTCATGGCTGTTTGCTATAATAAAGTGCTAAAAAGTAGGCATATAGGAAGAAAGGCATTTCCAAAACACACTAGAGAGTCTAAAAGGGATGAAAATTATAACCAGAGACATTTTACTTTTGTGACAAGGGAATTGTGAAATTGTTATTGAAAGACTGTTTGTGCCAATACAGGTAATTCTATTTCCTGAAGGTACATCACCATTAAAGGACTTATTCTATTTGAGGTGGTGATTTCACTTAACCAGCAGAATTCTTTTTTTTTAACAACAGGACACAAATTGAGAATGGATGTACTCAAGGGGTTGCTGACAGGAGGAAATTTTTTTAACAGTAACTCTTATTATATAATGCAGACAGGTCTAATGTGATTGATCACACAGCATGAACAGCAGACACAATTTAATAATTTGTGAACAACTTTCCGTTTACTAAATCTTCATCCAAACTATCCAGCAAATACTTAGAGACACTTTTTCGAATGATTAACAAATTTAAGAAAGGACTAAATTGAAGGAGCACTATTTGCAATGAATAACTATTTTTTCAGGTGTACAAGTCTTAGATGCATGCACATACCAAATGCTTCAAAACAGTAGACCTTAAACCATGATATGAGATATTATTCCAATGCAGCACAGTAAATGTTATGTTCTTAAATAAAATATTGTAATATTTGACTTGCCATTTAAAATCTAGTACAATAAGTAATTTAACTTCTGTAAGTGGTAGACAACTGTCCAAACTTGTTCATTTAACAATTTTGAAAATATCTTTCTCCCTCTGGCCCAGCTGAGAAATGGGAATTTCTAATTATTCTCAGGTAAATCTAATTATTTACACCAATATTTCTGTCCTTAAATATTAAGAAAAAAACCCAAACTCACGATTTTGTATACTACTTCTTTATCTATCTATCATTCATTTAAGTGTTACTGCTAAATGGTTATTTCGGAAAGCCATTATTCTGATAGCAAGAGCTGGTATATACATTCTGACATTAATTTAGTTGAGTCATCAACATTTTCATAGGTGCTTATGAACTGAATTGTCATACCAAATCAGTTTGATCATCAACATATTCCTGTCTGTGACAGTGGACATTTCAGCAGGAGCTCCACATTGGATAGTTATGGAATAATCTGATTATGAAATCTTATCACATGTATGGAGGGATAAAGAGATAGAGAAGACTTCACATAAGATAAAAAAGCAGTCTTCACCTTTATGGTAGCCTGTGACAAGGGATCCAAACCCTGTTACTCAGACACACTGGAAGGGGAGATAAGGGGAACATGCCCTTGCTGACAACCAGGTTGTGGGGACTACTAAACTAAGACTGGAAGAGGAGAAAAGCCCAACTAGCACATCCAGTGCATATGCAAAAGTGATTCACACAGAGGTGGGAAACCAGAAAGATGGTAAGAAGAGAGAAAACTTTGAAAAAGGTTTTGGACAGGGCCGAGGATTGAAGCAGCCAGTGCAGGCGGAGATCTGTCCCAGGGAGCTAAGGGGCTCCTGTCACTTTAAAAGGACACAACAGGCCAAGCTGGCTGTGTGGGACTACAGTTGTAGAAGTCTAACGGGTCCTTACTTAAGAGGGGAAAAAAAATCTGTGCCCCCTGGGGAAGGCACATGACAGAAAGGGGGTTTGGCTTCCAGGAATATAAAACTAGGGCCTGAGCCAGAGCAGGGAGTCAGACTCTGTAGGCTTCAGGGAGAGGAGCTTCCCTAAGGACATTGACTAAGGAAAGCAGTGTCAAGGGATACCCAAGCTACCCAGAAGGGTGAGAGTGGGACTAGTCCTGGGCATTATAATTTACAGTAGGATATTGATGGACAGTGGATACAAACTTTGTAGAATCAGTTTGCTTATACTTCAGTGGCGGTGTTGTATGTTTTTTGAACAAGCAGCAGACTGGGAATGGCTGTAAAGTTGGAAAAGACAAGTAGGGTACCTGGAAAGCACCCTCCAGTGCAAGGCTGAGGGCCAGAGAGCCAGGGTCCAAGTCTGTTGCCCTGGTTGAGAGGCCTCAGGTAGAGGGAAAAGGGTTTGAGGCTGAACAGGCTGAAGCCCATCCATGGGCTGGGGTCTGAGGGGCCCTGAATTACACCAGGGCAAAGAGAGAAAAGGAGAGGGAGAGACTATGGGGCTTTGGGGTCTGAACTCCAAGCAAAGGGGGCCAAAGTGAGCCAGCAGAGTGGCAAAAAGACTAGGAAGAGCACCTAGAGCCTCTAGAAGCAGCCTCCCCTCTTCATTAACAACATCGAGACATGGCAGACAAGATGTCAGAGAAAGACTCTGAGAGTCAAAAGCAAAGATTGGTAAGGACTAAGGAGGCCATCAGAGGGGTGTCACAGCAGCCTGTAAACATGTCCTGTTACACAGCCCTTCAGATATTTGCGAGACCATGCTTTTTTTTTCTCCAGCTGCAAGGCAGGACATGGACCAATGGCTTGAAGTTGAAGCAAAGTAAATTTACATCAGATATCAGGAAAAACTTCTGCACTGTTAAAACAGCAAGGCAATGGAATAGATTTCTTAAGGAAGTTGTAGAATCTCTATCACTGGAAGCACTCAAGAAGAGGTTAGATAAGTGTAAGTCAGGGATGATCTAGAAGTAGCTATGCCTGTGTAAATACTATATTTCCCATGCTTCTTTGCTTTGCTAGTTTCCACATGGGGCCAGGAAGGATTCCCCTCCCCCCCGCATCTTGTTGATACATGTGTTGAGAGGGTGGGGAGGTTAACCTTCCTTAGAAGTATTGGTTGTTGGCTGCAGCCAAAGCTGAGAATTTTTACTGTGATGTGCCTATGCTCTAGATGAGTCATCTCATTTGGGGTTGGGAAGGAATTTTAATCCACAGTCAATTGGTATGTACTGTTGGGTTTTTGGTCTTCCTCTGGGGATGTGGGCCATTGTGTGACAGTTTTCCTGTTTACATTTAGTACTAGGTTAGACAATGATTTTTTTCTTGGGATGACTTGGATAGGGATGATCCTGTTTCAGGCAGGGGTTAGAACTAGATGACCTTCCAGCTATGATTTTATGGCACCTCTATTTTTTAACTTTTCTAATATAACTCTAGATGCAGAAGCATAACTAGTAATTTTAGTACCATAGACAAACATACTGTGAAACCTTTCTGTCCTACTTTTGATGTCCTGGAAGTGTAGCAATAAAATATTTTCAACCACTTCAATTCTTTCTCCTCCATCACACTCCCCAGGTATTGTTCTTATTTTCTTACATTATTAAGAGTCAGGACTCCTTTCCTACTGTTTACTATTGATTACCCAAGTCCTTTAGTTCTGCAGATAATAAGGCAATTAAAACTTTATCAACTATAGACTTCAAATTATTTAACAAGCTGCTCCCTATCTTAAGGTCTCTTCTAAAACTTTCCAGTACTCCAAATTCCTATTGCCATTAATACTAGCACATTTCCTACATAAGGTTCTAGTATGCAGTCTTGTCTTAAACCTTTCCTAACTGCAAACCATTCAAATCCTGCCACTTTTGCAGCCAACTTTTGATTATGATAGAGCTTATACAAAATGTAGCTAAGAGTGGTAGGAATTTCATCTTAAGCAGTCAGCCATAAATTATCAGGCCCCATCAAATCAAGTGTGTTAGTGAATTCAACATGTTAGCGATATAATTGTTCCCCACATTTTCAGACCTTTTTAATCATAATTTTGTCACTTGCTCTCTTGTGCTCCTTTCAGGTTTGAATCTTGCCTGTTCAACCTGTATTTCTTATTCATTTTTTTTTTCCTTTTTCTTTCTACGACTATCTCCAAGAAGACCCCATGTAACACCAAAAATGTCTTGTAGACAGTGCACTCCTTATGGCCACCTCCTTTTGACATTGGAATATATACCTATTTTGTCCAATCATGAGGATGTTTTCTGGTTTCCTATACACCCATACAGTTCAAATGCATCATGTGTACTACTGCTTCTCCATAAAGCTTGAGAAGTTCTATAGGTAAATTATATAAGACTTGGATTCTGACAACTCTAATAATGAAGAAGTTCTTTCTGGTGTCCAACCTAAATCTGCTCTCTATCAGCTCGTGGCCATTGTTCCTAATTAATCCAAGTGGAGCTCTGGTAAACAGAACATCTCCTATTCCTTGCTGCCCCACCCTCAGTGAATTTGTATACAAGATCCCCCCTCAGCCTTCTCTTGCAGAGGCTGAAAAGGTCCAGGTCTCTCAGCCTTTCCTCATAGGGCCTTTCTGAAGGCCTCTAACCATACTAGTGGCCCTCCTCTGGATCCTTTCAAGGTTCTCCATATCCCTCTTGAATTGCAGTGCCCAGAATTGGATGCAGTACTCCAGCTGCAGCATGACCAGTGGCTCACAGAGGAGAATGTCACTTCCCTGGATCTGTTTGTGATGAACCTACTAATGCATGACGAAGTCCAGTTGGCTCTGCTAATTACTTCATCACATTGATGTCTCATATTCATCTTGGAGTCAACACGGTTCAGCACCTTGAACTTGTCCTTGTTGAACTGCATCCTATTGCTCTCTGCCCACTTCTCTCACCTGTCCAAGTCTGCCTGGATGTAGTTTCTTCCCATCAGTGAGTTTATTTTACCCCATATTGGTGTCATCTGTGAATTTGGACAGAGTGCTTTCTACACTTTCATCCAGGTCACTGATGAAGATATTGAACAGCACTGGCCCAAGGACTGAGCCTTGGGGGACCCCCCTTCCCACATCTTTCCAAGTCGATACTGACCCATTCAACCACCACTCTCTGGGTATGACCCTTAAGCCAATTTGCCACCCACATAACTGTGTAATTGTCTGTGGCACAGCCATTCAATATGTTTATGAAAATAGGATGAGATGCCATGTTGCAAGCCTTCTTAAAGTCCAAGTAGATGACATCTACCTCAAA
Organism: Caiman crocodilus; assembly: GCA_030014935.1. Lineage (NCBI taxonomy): Eukaryota > Metazoa > Chordata > Crocodylia > Alligatoridae > Caiman > Caiman crocodilus. The sequence goes on along the minus strand of JAGPOW010003642.1, from coordinate 93,337,318 downwards.
ATCTGTGTCAAAGCATTTAGTGACCTGGTCATAGAAAGAATCAAGGTTAGTCACGCAGGATTTACCTGCTATGACCTCATGCTAGGTGCCCTTCAGTATTATATTACACGCTGGACTCCTACAAATATGATCCTTGATAATTTTTTCAAGGGTTTTCCCAAGGGTAGAGGTGAGATTAAGCAGTCTATAGGTACCCAGATCTTCCTTCCTCTCTTTCTTGAAAATAGGGTCCACATCGGCCTTTTTCCTGGGACCTCACCTGAGTACAAGTGCTCAAACAGTCATGCCACTGGCTCTTCTATGACACTGACTAATTCTTTCAGCACCCTTGGACGGAGCTCATCCAGTCTCACTGACTTAAACACATCCAGTCCCTACAAGTGTCTCTTTACTAGGTCACCGCTGACAGTTGGTGGGCCAGTGTTCCTCCTGCTTCTGTCGGTAATACATTTGGGAGATTTGTCTAGATCTGTGTTCAAGAATACAGTGGCAAAAAACTCATTGATGAGTTCTGCTTTGTCCCTCCTATCTGTTACCAACTGCCCTAGTCTATCCTGTAGGGGTCCCATGATGCCCTGAGCCTTCTTTTCGTCCCTATATGCCTGGAGGACTTTTTGTTGACCTTTTTTTCACCAGCCTAAGTTCTATTGTTGCTTTGGTTTTCCTAACTGATTTCCTGCAAGTGCAAGCCAAGGAGGTATACTCCTCCTTGGTAGCTACCCCTGCTTCCATAGCCTGTATGCCCCTTTTTTTGCCCTTAGGCTTTCCTGGATTTCCCTATTGAGCCAAGAGGGCTTTTTGGCCTCTTTGCACCCTTTTCTATGCAGTAGGATTGCCTCCTTCTGCACTCAAAGGATTGCTCCCTTGGGGAACAACCACCCTTCCGGGATCCTCATTTTGTCAATGCTCTTGAGCTTTAATGCCCTACAAACTAATCTCCTAGGCACACTGCAGTCAGTCTTTCTGAAGTCTAGCACTTCTGCCCTGCTGGCTACTTTTCCCATCCTTTGCAGGAAAGTGAATTCAATCAATTGATTCATGGATTCATAGATGTTAGGGTCAGAAGGGACCTCAATAAATCATCGAGTCTGACCCCCGAATAGGCAGGAAAGTGTGCTGGGTTCGGTTGACCCCAGCCAGATGCCCATCCAACCTCCTCTTGAAAACCCCCAGGGTAGGGGAGAGCACCACCTCCCTTGGAAACTCATTCCAGGTTTTGGCCACTCTAACTGTGAAGTTCTTCCAAATGTCCACTCTAAATCTGCTCTTTCCTAGCTTATGGCCATTATTTCTTGCAGCCCCCAGGGGTGCTTTGGTGAACAGAGCCTCACCAATTCCCTTCTGTGCTCCCATGATGAATTTATAGGCAGTCAGTAGGTCACCTATGAACCTTCTCTTGTGGATGCAGAAGAGGTCCAGGTGCCCTAGTCTCTCTCTTGCCTTCAAGCCCTTAACCATATGAGTGGTCCTTCTCTGGACCCTCTCCAGGTCATCCACATCCCTCTTAAATTGTGGCACCCAAAACTGGACGCAGTATTCCAACTGTGGTCTGACCAGCACCCGATAGAGGGGAAGTATCACCTCCTTGGTTCTGTTTGTCATCCATCTGCTGATGCATGATAAAGTGAAGTTAGCTTTGCTGATGACCTTATCAAACTGACAACTCATGTTCATCTTGGAGTCCACTTTGACTCCAAGATCCCTTGCCACTTCCATGCTGCTGAGAAGGTCATTTCCTAGGCAGTAGGTGTGCTGGACATTTTTCCTCCCTAGGTGCATCACTTTGCATTTCTCCTTGTTAAATCACATTCTATTGTTTTCTGCCCATTTGTCTAACCTGTCCAGGTCTGCCTGTAGTTGTTCCCTGCCCACCTGTAGTTGGTCACTATCTCCTAGGTTAACTTTTACCTTCAGATCCCCCACCAGGTTGTCACCTGTAGCCAGTAAGGTGTCCCCTATAGCCATGTCCGGTAAGGCGTTCCCCCTAGTGAGATCATATACCTCCTGCATTAAGTGGAGGTCCTGTATTCAGGTTAAAAACCTATGTGAGCAGTTAGTTCTGGCTGACTGATCCTCCCAGCAGATGTCAGGGTAGTTTAGGTCATGATAATCTTATCTCCTGACTGTATGGCCTCTGAGAGCTGCCCAGAGAACTCCAGGTCTAGCTCATCCTCCTGGTGTGGCAGTCTATAGTAGACCCCCACTACCAAGTCCCTTTCCTCCTGACCCCTTTGTATCCTAACCCACAGTATCTCAGTTTGGTCATCCTCTGATTCAATCTTGATTATAGAAGATGTATATTGTTTCTTAACATAGAAAGCAACAAACCCCACCTCTTTTTCCCCATGGTATCCCATCTGTCCAACCTATAACCTTCAATGCCTACCACCCAGTTATGATTAGGGTCTCATCAGGTTTCAGTTAGTGTAACCAGGTCAAAGTTGTTGCTTGCAAGCAGGAGTGCAAGTTCCTCCTGCTTGTTCCCTGTGCTCCTAGCATTAGTGTAGAGACATTTAAGCCCCTCTATAGGTGCCCTGGTCCCCCCTCACTGTCCTGATGTCTATCAGGCCCCTTAGTGTTTACCTGGGCTGATCCAGTCCATGGCTCACGGCTCTCTGATCCTAGGTTCTCTTTGTCCACTGCATACATGTCCCCCAACAAACCTAGTTTAAAGGCCTTTGGAGGAGATCAGCTAACCTGTAAGAGAACAAACTCTTACCTTTAGAAGAAAGATGAAGACCACCTTGTCCCAGGATACCTCTTCAACCTCATATAGCTCCTTGCTTCAGAATTACTGGTTGTAACTATGTTGGTTTATAGACAGACAAAATTCTTGAGGTAGAGATGAGGTATTTTTATTACAGCAACTAGATCACTGCAAAAAAAATTCTTTATTAGTTTTTTGGGCCCAAATGGCCTTCTTCAGGCAAAGGAGAATTTGAAGATATCACCTCTACCTCAAGAGTTTTGTCTGCTTACAGTTCTTTGCAGCATTCTTTCCACCATCAATTGATTTTTCTTTTATCAAGATCTCACTTAGTTCAAGTTAATAACTAGCTTGGAGTTTGAAGACTCTCATCAGTGAGCTCGAAACTTGAATATAATCTTTGAATCATCCTTTTGTTTAACTTTCTTTTTCTTTCTGGCATACTCTTTTGATATCTTCATGCCAGCTTCATCTGGCTAACTTCTGGATTTGCTATTCAGCCTTGTTCTATCTTTCATAGATTCATAGATGCTAGGGTCAGAAGGGACCTCAACAGATCATCGAGTCTGACCCCCTGCCTAGACAGGAAAGACTGTTGGGGTCAGATGACCCAAGCCAGGTGCCTATCCAGAATTCTCTTAAACACCCCCAAGGTAGAGGAGAACACCACCTCCCTTGGAAACCCATTCCATATTTTGGCCACCATTACCATGAAGAAGTTTTACCTAATATCTAACTTAAATCTGCTCTCTGTCAGTTTGTGACCATTGTTCCTTGTTACCCCAAGAGGTGCCCTGGTGAACAGAGCATCACTGATCCCTTGCTGCATCCCCCTAATGAAAGTGTAGGCAGCCATAAGATCATCTCTCAGTCTTCTCTTGTGGAGGCTGAAGAGTTCCAGGCCCCTTAGTCTCTCATCATGGGGCTTGTCCTATAAGCCCCTAACCATATGAGTTGCCTTCCTCTGGACCCTTTCGAGTCTATCAACATCATTCTTAAAGTACAACACCCAAAACTGGATGCAGTACTCTAACTGTGGTATGACCAATGCTGCATAGAGGGCAAGTATCACCTCCTTGTTTCTATTTGTCATGCATCTACTGATGCTTTGCTGATGATTTTGTCAGACTGATGACTCATGTTCATCTTGGAGTCCACTATGACTCTGAGATCCCTTTCTGCTTCCATGCTGCTGAGAGGGTCACTTCCCAACCAGTACGTGTGCTGGATATTTTTGTGCCCTATGTGCAGCACTCTGCACTTATCCTTGGTGTACTGCATCCTATTGTGTACTGCTCACTTTTCTAACCTGTCCAGGTCTGACTGCAATTTCTCTCTACTCTCTGGGGTGTGCAATTCACCCAACAATTTAGTATCATGAACAAACTTGGACAGAGTACACTTCACACCACATCCAAGTTTGAGAACTTGTGATCTTATCTCTTCTTGACCATCTTTAGCACCTCATCCATTCTTCTTTCCTGGAATTTTCTTCCTTCCTAGTGTTCCCTCAACGACTTTTATCAAGTAAGATGAATCTTATTTTTCCTTTGACAAATGTGTAGCCATTTTTATTCTAATTTTGAGATATCATTCCAACCAATTTTGCTGATATTATCAAAGGGCTTATGGAGGGCTTCTGCAATTCCCAGAGTCAACCCCCACCCCAACACACACACTCCTGCCCACATGGTTTTTTAAGTTACATTTCACACATTTACCACAGTTCAGGAGAATGATTGATCTGAGTGGGACTGCATATTTTTATAAGATAAATTATCCCCATAAAAATATGAAATGCAATATGACACCAGAATAGCTGTGCTTTGAGCTCTTTAATGACCTAGTTCTTTAATGAAAATCAAAAAGGAATTGCATAAACAGTGGAAACCAGGGGATATTGCTAAGGATAACTATAAAAGAATAGGACAAGAAAGCTAAGGTGCAAAAGGAATTACAACTAACAGACAGCCCAAAAATAAAAATGCATTAAAATTAAAAGAAAAATTAAAGAAAACATAGGCTAATTATTTAATGGGGTAATAACAGATGTCACAGAAATGACTGAAATGTTGGGAAGATAACTTACAGTAAAACTCTATTCATTCGACATGCTAATCCTGGGAAAAACCTTTGAAAAAATTGTCAAGGAAACTACCAGCCGAAAGCTCATAACAGGTGGGGTACTGAGTAACAATCAACATGGCTTCATCAAAGGTCATTAGGTCATACCTAAGAAACCTGATGTCTTTTTATGGCCTGGTAACTAACCAGCTGGACACGGGGCATGAAGTTGATGTCATCTACCTAGATTTCTGCAAGGTCTTTGATACTGTATCCCACAAGATCTTCTTAATTAAGTTGAAGGGTACTGGCCTGGACCACTCAACAGTAAGATGGGTTAATGACTGGCTCAGAGATCATCTTGCAATCAATGGGATGGCTTCATCCTGGAGGGCCCTCTCCAGCAATGTCCCCAAGGATCAGTGCTTGGGCCCATACTCTTTAACAGCTTTAGCAATTCCCTGGGTGAGGGGTTAGAAAGGGCAACAATTAAGTTTGCAGATGGCACCATGCTGTGGAGAGATGCAGGCACATATGAGGACAAAGCAAGAATCCAGGATGACTTTGACAGGCTGGTCCCATGGGCTGAACACAATCAGATGAGGTTCAATAGGGATAAGTGTCAGGAGCTTCATCTCGGTAGGAAGAACCTTCACCACACCTACAAAATGGGCGATGGTTCACTAGCTGACACTGCATCCTAAAGGTACCTGGGGGTGACAATTGACCAGAGGATGAATAAGAGCCAACAGTGTGATGAAGACACCAACAGAACAAATAGAACTCTGGTGTGTATCAGCCGATGTATTGGCAATATATCCAGGGGGTGCTCCTCCCCCTCTACTTGGTGTTGGTAAGACCGCAACTGGAGTACAGTGTTCAGTTCTGGGCACGGTACTCCATGAAGGATGTGGATAAGCTTGAAAGGGTACAGACAAGTGCCATGCACATGATCAAAGGCCTGGGGGATAGGCTGTATGAAGAGAGACTCCAGAACTGGGTTTGTTCAGTCTGAGTAAGAGAAGACTGAGAGGTGACCTAATAGCTGCCTACTGTGTTAGATAAAGGTGACCAAATGCCAGAAAACTGTGCTCACTGCATACAGCGGTGAGCAGTCCAATTAGCCGCTGGTGCAGGAAACAGGAGCACAGATGTTAATGAATCTTGAGTTTGTTTTCTAGCCCAAGATGGTACAAATCTGCCAGCGCATGACATGGTGTGGCGCATTGACACCCGCCGCCGTGGATGAACCTATCTGTGAAGGACCTCAGCTGGAGCAGATGGATTTGATACTATCAGAGTTACTGAACTTTTATGCATTTAACTACACTTTTGAAGATTGTTAATAATGTTGTGTTTTACATGTTTGGTTATATGAAACTTAAGTGTAAATAGGGAAATTCTTGAGCTTGAGCATATCCGAGTTTGGCATTTGGTCAAGGGGGCATCTGGTAGATAAAGGCGACCAAACTCCAGCAAACTGTGCTTGCTGTGTGGGGAAACAGTGGGTGCAGTCCAATTAGCCACGTGAGAAATGCATGCAGCAAAATCCCCAACTCATGCAGCTCGAAAAGTGCGCGAAAGAAGGGTCCAACCTAATTGGCTGTTGGGGCAGTATAAAAACAAAGCCCAGGAAAGGAAAGGTGGGACCCACATGACATTGGTGATGCCTGATCACCCTCACCGGAGGTCCTGCATCCACAGCTCCCTTTCCCCCTGGATGCCCCCATCAGATAATTGCATCAGTTAGATGCCTTAAGAGCTCTTGAGTTCCCTACGGTTTTGGTTTTTGGAGATTGTTGTAAGAGGAACTGCCGGCATGGAGGTGCATACGAAGCATTTAAGTGCTTCACAGTGAAACTTTACGGAGCATGCCTACACTGTATTCCAGTTTGTAAGTAAAGAGTTTATTTGTTATATTGTCCTCGGACTTTTTTTGGACAGGAGAATAGAAACAGGGTGAATAGCGTTCCAGAACCCTTTCGTCTCTGGCCTGCTCAGATCCAGGGGTTAATCACTCCCCACAATTCTTTCCCACACCTACAATTATATCAGGGGAAAACACCATGATCTAGGGGAGAAACTCTTCAGAAAGGCATCCCCAAGGAGAATGAGGTCCAATGGGCACAATCTAGTTGGGGAAAAAATTAGGCTGGACATAAGGAAAAAATCACCTCCTTCTCATGACAGGGAACCGGACTTGATGATATTATAGATCCCTTCTAGTCCTTCTATTCTATGATTCTATGCAGGAGATCAAAAAACTCCAACTTTGAAATAAACAGGTTTAAAATAAATGTACCAATATTAATTTGCATGTATGCAAATTGTGGTGGGTACATACAGGCTTAGTTCATCTATGTGTGGACCTTACTAACTGATAAGGACAAAGTAAGGAGTTATCTCAGTAACTAATTAAGCAGATTTCATGGGATGTACCTTAAGGAAGTAAGCCAGTAGCAATGATCTAGGGATCCTTTTTCTTCTGCTCAGATCAAAGTGTGGAACTGTCCTACCAACACCCCCACAGACCTGGCATCCCCGATCTTGTGAAATTGCCTCCAGTCCCACCAGCCCTGATCCTGCCTCCAATTGTGCATATCACGGGTCCTACTGCCCTCTCCTCCCCTGTGCAGACTCCCCTGCACCCTGGAACTTGCTTTTTTGAGCATGGACCACTCTAAATGCTCCCATCCCCTCAGGACCTCCCAGCCTCCAGGGATTCCTGTGGCAGGCAATTCCCCAGGTCTGTTGCATGCTGTCTAAAAAGGTGGATCCTCATGCTCAGTTAGCCCAAGTGCTCCTCACCCTCATACCGCAAAGCAGGAGGGATACAGCCTTTGCCTCCTTCCTGCCATCACTTTCCAGTCTCTTATCTTATGACATGCTGCGCCAAAACCACACCATGGTCCATAGCCTGAAAAAACTGCAGTTTGCTTCACTAAGGGGAAATTTGGCATGATCTGAGGTTGTTTCAGGAGCACCTGAGGGGGCAGGAGCATGTGAAGTAGCCAGGGTTCAGGACAGCAAGTGCCAGCAAGTGCCTACAGGGGAATATCTATAGGCGTGGAAGGAGGGGGCAGCAGCCCCACCTGTATGCACAGTCAGGAGCAGGATTGGGGATAGTTTCATGGGATCAGAGATACTAGGTCTACGGAGGGAGGGGAAAGGATTGTGGGAGGAGGTTGGCAGGACAGTTCTGCACTTCAGTTTATCCAAGCAGAACAAAAGAACCCCTAGATCATTGCTGCTGGTCTACATAATGAAATCCTAATACTATATCCTATGAAATCTACTTAATTAGTCACTGGGATGACTCCTCACTTTGTTCTTATCTTTTAGTAATATCTGCACGAGTGAATTTAAGTCTGTATGTACTCATAGTAATTGGATACATATACATTTATTTCAGACCCACTGACAGTATTTTAAAGTTGATATATTTTTGGTTCCCTGTGTTTCATATTAATGAGGTTTTTCTGGTTCAAGGGAACAGAAAACAGCTTTAAATTTAAAAGTAGCCATATTTTGAATTATCTGTATGGTAAGACATACAAAAACCTATCCTTTCAGCTAGGCAGTGACAACAGCTTTGACAGGTACACACTTTGAACTATCTAATATCAAATTAATAAGGTTTTACTGTATTAAAACAAAAAGCCAGAATGGATTTGCCAGAAACAAATATTGTTATACCAATCTGATGTCTTTCTTGATTGAAGAAATGCCCCCATGAATCAGGAGAAATAGTAGATATGGAGTATTTTGACTTTGGGATATTTCAATATGAGATACTCATGAGCAAACTAGAAAAATATAAACCAAATGCAACTATTATGAAGGGTGCACAGAACTTTAAAAATATTTATTTAGAGAACAATTGTTAATGGTTCATTGCCAAACTGGAAGGATGCCTCAAGAAAGGTCCCATAGAGGCCTGTCCTGAGCCTTGTTCTCTTCAAGATCTTTTGTTACTGACTTGCAAAAACTGTAAATAACATGGACGTGAGAGGAGTTGCAGGCCCTCTGGAGGACAAGATTAGAATACATCGTGAACTTAATAAATTGGAGAAATGGTCCAAAATCAACAAGCTGGGATATAGCAGAAGACAAGTACAAAGTACTACACTTAGGAAAGATAAATCAAATGAAATAATACTAAACAGGGAATAATTGGCTAGGCAACAGGATTTCAGAAAAAGAACTGTAGCGGACCACAAATTGAATATAAGTCAATAGTGTGATGCCATTGCAAAAAAGGGGCAAATGTCATTCTTAGATGTATTAACAGGAAAACAGTTGTATATAAGACACAAAAGCAATTATTTAGCTTTATTTGGCCTGGTAAAACTTCAGATAAAGTACTACAGACAACCGGTGCCTCCTGAGTCGCTGGGGCACCAGATCGCTGATGGTGGTGAGGTCCAACAGTGGCAGATTGCCAATTGGGGGGAGCAGCAGCTGATCACCACCCGGGGGGGATGAAGGGTCCCCCAAAACCAGAAGTGCACTTCCACCAGCACTTCTGTTTTGCTGCTGGCACTTCCAAGGGGTGCACGGCCAATCTCAGGGAGTGCACGTGCACTCGTGTGTACCCCCCACTCATTACCAATGTAAAATACTGTGTTTGGTGTGGGACACCACACATTAAGAAAGACAGAGATGCATTGTAGAGAGGCCAGAGAAAAGTAACAAGAAGCCATGAGGAAAAGTTGAAAGAATGTGGGGTTTGTTTAATTTAGGAAAAGAGAAGACTGAGGGAGGCTGATTATACCTGCCCTATATACAAAAGGTTGTTATAAAGAGGACATATTGGGAGCCTATACATGTGCAGCAAGGCTGCTTCGATGCACTGTAATTACTTGATTGAGTCTGCCGGAACATGGCAATTATTGTGCTCCAGCACACTCCAGTGGCTCATGTATCAGCATTCCTGCACTGAAAAATGGTGACTGGGCACTTTAATTGAAGCCTACTCAACAAGTTTTAGCTAAAACTACTACCCCTGCTACCATTTTTTGGCATGGACACTCTGATACACAAGACAACCTGGGTGTTCTAATTAAAGCAGCTCTTGAAGCCACTCTAATTAAAGTCCCCTACCCTGGAGCATGTATATAAACACCCATTGTTCTCCATGTCCACTGAGTGTAGGACATGAAGTAATTGGCTTATTTTTTCATAGATATAAGAAAGCATTTCTAACTAGAACAAATAGTTAAGCTGTGGAATATGCCATCTAGAAGGCTTTGTCAGTGGAGTCTCTTAAGGACAAATTAAAGAGACATCTATCAGGATAATTTAGGAATATTTGACCTATCTGATGATTTGGAGAATCTCCTGGCATCCCTTCCAGCCTTGTATGTCTTTGGCTACAGTTTACATACTTCATTTTCACATTCCTTCAACAAGGTTGGGTGGCATTTGCCAATGTTTTAAGTGGGAACAAGGCAGTACTAGTAATGCATTGTTACTCTGCAGTTTATTAGTTTGTTCTAGTACCTTCTATATGCTGCCCTTAGTCTCTGACACTGCTTCATCTTTATTGCATGAAAAGAAGCAGCAGCTTTACTTGACAAGACAAAGGGTAACCTTTCTGCCTAGCTGAATCAGTAAGGGCTGGGTACAGCTGGTCTTAGATGAAAGTTGATTTTTGCATAACTTAACATTTCCTCCCCTTCTAGGACATGTGTATGACAGCCAGTTCCACACTTATCTCCAATCTGTGCCTTAAAATTGTTTAAAAAGTCATTGCACATAAAAGAAAAAGAAGTACTGGTTCTGGGCAACAGAAATGAGAATTTCAGCTCACTTGTTAATATTCAATGTGTCTATTCCCCAAATGTCAATGTATGTTTTTAAAATTTCATTACACTTCTGTGCACTTCATAATTCATTGCTACTGTCAAATTGTTATGTTAACTGATAGGCATAAACTAGTGGAGCCCCCAGATCCAGTGTCCAAATTTGTAGCCTACAAATAGGCAGCTGCCCTCACCTGACTCAAGCAAAGAAAAAAAGACTTTAAAAAACAGAGCACTTCTCTCTTCATTTGAATACCCCAGAGGTTGGAAACTCCATAATTCTATTATTTTCTAATGTTTTCTGAAATGAGAATAGCTTATCAGAAAAGCTATATAGTGTAAACCATATTGGATAAGATCTTCAGGGGTATTTGCTTGAATGCCTCCATACTTTAAAAGATAAAATAAAGGGCTCAAATTCCTCTGTTCTTTGTAAACAGCTTAGAAAAGGTGCATTGCGGGGAAGAAAATTAAGGACATTGCCACACTGCATCACCAAAACACATTCACCTTGTCCCATCCGTTAGCTGTATGAGCAGCGATACTGCAGGCTCTGTCATCTTTTATACATCATGGACCTCTGTGTTTAGCAAAAGAAATTGGTGATGCTGTACTGAAATGAAGGTAATGGGAACAAAGATAAGACTGCTTCATTTAATTCTGGCATGTGTCTCATATGATAGTCTTTGAAAAGCTCCTCACCAATATTAAAAACTATAGGTTAATTTTTTTAAATGGAATTGTAATGTATTTCAAATAAATCACTTTTTTTTAATGATATGTAAGAAAAGCTTCATCTAACTCAAATAATCAATCTGTTTGTATTCTAGTAATTGGGAAAAAAATGGTATTTCTTCAACAGAAAATACATATTTCATGGTGAGATTCACAACATCAAGTAGTATTTATCTTTAAAATATCTTTAAAACAATAACTAGGAAAGCAGAGGAGAGAGAAATGTTTTAAAAGTAAAATAAAGGGAGGGGGGAAGTATCTTGTATAATAAGGAAGTAGATGTACAAGTGATTTATGGCTGTAGAGGAAAGTAAAGCTGCATCTATTTTTTCCCAGTATTTTGATGTACCAGTTTTACGTATCATTTGTTTATACATATTTTTTCCTCATTTTATTTTTTTAAACCTTGCATTATAATCTCTTCCTCTGTGTTTTGACAAACAACAATCAGCATAATAGTGTTTGGAACTGAGTGAATGCTAGCAAACAGATGCTTGAAATGAAGTTTAAGTGACTAGAAACTGACACCACTATACTGTATCACAGTTTTAGTCATTAACCCTTTCTCTTTGAAAGAGTAGTGGATCCATTTTTTTTTCAGCAAGGAATATTACATACATTGAAATGGAATGGGAACAAGTGATATGAAATGCTGTGATCTTTAGCTTGGAAGATGAAAGTCAAAATACATCTCTGGCCACATCAGTCCTAAGCAAGCTATGTGCAGATGCATTCATTATGCCTGCACACACCAGGTGAAATACACCACCATGCAGAAGACCCCCACAAAGGTTTAGGTACAGATTAAGCCATAGTTAAGTTGTCCATTGAACACTTGCAGCTGGCTGAATATTAACCACTGTACTTGATGCCAGCTCATTGTTTGCTGTCTTCTACTTTCATGAGAACTAAAATATAACCACATTTACTATTAAAAAAAAGGAATAGTGAAGGCATTCTACAGCAAAACACATCTGCAGCTGGAAATTTTACTATAGCCTGCCTTTAATCCATGGTTACGTTCAGGCAGTAAAGGGAGATTTTGAAGTATGTCTCAAAGAACCCTTGTTCACTTGAAAGCTGTAAAGGAGGCTTATCCCACTAGGGAGCTTGTTATATAGCTTCTCTTTTCTATGATGTCATATGGGCATAGGGTGAGGAGGAAAAAAGCTATGTTTTGCTTTGTCAGAAGTGTTAGATTTCATCAGGGAAAAACAAGCAACTGAAATGAAACACTATTCATAGATGACATTTCTCTCCAGTGAGCTTGCCTATTTTGGTTTCAGTGGTAACAGTTTCTGGGTCTTTTCCACATCACTTTTTCAACCATATCATATTAACATAGTTCAATGGAAGTAAACCTATTCTTGCAGCAGTGGCTTCATCTACGTCCAATCTATGTATATGTTGCAAAGAACATGTTATAACCAACCATATGGAGAAATAATTGTTAAAAATATATTTGTCAGCAACCCATTTACAATTTTTTTAAGAAAAAAAGAAGATATTTCATTGCTTTTTTTCAGAGGATTTGGAATGAGACAGAAAAACTTCACAAAAATTCCTTGGTTCTGTTGGTGTATAGCATCTCTCCCACCTATATAATTGGACCAGTAAAAGATATCACCAAATCTCCATTTGCTCTTACATATTATATGGCCTAAAATGGCTACAATACACTACAACCCTACTACAAAAAAAATACAGTTTTTCTCTCACGCCAACCCAGAACCCTATGCCATATCTGGGTTGCCCTTCAGCTTCTATACAGTTTTCACATCTACGTGAGGTGCATTAATGCACATCAACTGAATTTAACAAGCATTATGGCCACACACCTACATGTGCATGCTGTTAATGTGCATTAAAAATGTCAGTTTAGGGCTTATTGTGCTTAAATTTAATACCTGCAATTCCAGGTATCAAATTTAGGTGCATTTAGTTAAGGTGCATTAATGCATGTGGAGACACAACCCAGCACAACCCCAGGGCTCCTGGCTGGTTGCAACTCCTGCTCCAGGGCTGGGCTGTTCTGTGGCAGCCTCTAGCTGGAGGGTACAAAAACCTGTAGCCAGTTTGTGCCTTGGGGCTCACATACCAGGAGTCTGCAGGAGTCTGCTTATCTACGCAGGAGCCCAACAGGCCCCATGTGCGCCCCCTCAACAAGACCCAGGCTATCGCTGGTGAGTGTTGCAAAGAGCTGCTTCTTGCTGCCCCTCCTGCCCAGACCTGAGGTCCCTCCAGGGCTGCTGGCTGGCTGGCTGTCTCTGGCAGCAGGGCCAGCACCTGCTCCCTGCTGCTGCTCACCCCCAGCTCTAGCCTGTGCTTGCAGGTCCTGTGGTGAAGTGCCTCTGCCATGCAGCTCCCAGGCCCTGGCTGTGCCCTTGTGCTGGGCACTGCTGGAAGCTATCCAGGGACAGCCACACAAGGCCAGAGAGCTACAGCAGCCCATAGATCTGGTGCCAGGTGTGGCTGCTTAACACGAACTGGTGGGGCAGGTGGAGTGGCACAGGAGAGCAAGTGAGGGAGGGGTTTGCAGCCAGCTAGGAGTGGGGGGTTGAAGCCAGCTGGGAGCAGGGGTTTTGCAGCCTCCCTGCTCCCAGCTGGAGTGCCTGGATGACTGCAACCTTTACCCTGCTCCTGGCTGGCTGCAAATCCCACTCTGCTCCTGGCTGGCTGAAAACCTCCCCCCTCTCCCCCCCCCGACCACTCCTGTGTGATGCTCCACATGCCCCACCAATATGAGTTCACCATCCACACCTGGCTGATGCAGAAATCATGCCCATTCCATCCTCTCCACTGATCGCCAGCCCCAGCTGCGTGCACGCACCTGTCCTAACTGCCCGGGCCCCAACCTCATGTTTGACCTCATGGCCCTGTGGTGTCATGCTGACATGCAGAGGCAGCTTGTGTGGGGCATGTGCTCAAATGCCCACATATATGAGGCCATCTTTGGTGGGATGCATCCACGAGTCTACTCCCAGGTGGCACGGCACTGCTGTGTAAAGGTCACAGTGGAAGGCTGTGATCAATTTAAATCATCCATCTGGTTGTGACCAAAAGACTATGCCCTTCTTGCAGGAGCTGACCTGAGTTTTGGCATCCCAGGAGACAGGCTGAACCCCTGCAAGTGCCACCAGAAGAGGCAGCCTGCCCATGCATGTGCCCTGCTCTGATGCCTCCAGTGACACATCGCTGGAGGAGGGACCCCCAGGCCTTCAGCATCCCGTCTCACCTTCCTCCCTGGCTGCTGTATCCAGTGGCAGCTCAGGGAGCCCTGTTCAGCTGCTGCCTCACCCACGGCTGAGCTCCACACCCCACCATAAGAAACAGCTGGCCACACCACCACTGGCCATCAGCAGTGCCAACTCCTTCCTGGGAGGGCAAGGTCTGCCTTCCATGCATCATGGACAGTGGGTGCAGCCCATCGCGGTTGGCAGCAGGGAGGCCCATGACAAGTCTCCAGCCTCACCAGCTCCAGACATATGGTAAGCCCTGCGCTAGTTCCCAGTCCCTGCCCCTGCCTCTGGCCCTGGTCCCAGCCCCCGCTCCCTGCCTTACCTACCCACAGGCCCCTAGGCCCAGGGTCCCCTCCCATAGCACACAGACAGATGGGCCACAGTTCAAGACTTTATTGAGCAGCCTATGTCCCTGCAGCTCGGCAGTCACTGGTCTCTCAGACCCCAAGAAAGGCATCAATGCCAGCAACGATATCCTCCTTGGCAGCAGGGGGCAGGAATGCATAGCAGTGCCACAGGTAGTCCTCCAGGCAGTGGTGAAGATTGAGCTGTCTGAATGGACATGTTATAAGAAACAAATAATGTTTTTCTGTGTGACTAGTATTTTAAATGCAAAGCAAAGGTAGTTACTAGTCACCAAGCAACACTGGAAAACTTGGATCAGTGGCAAGCTTGCTTGACTTTCATTGTTTTGGCTGGATGTGTTTCTTTGTGGGATCAGTTAGTCGCCAAACTTATTTTTAAAGTAAATAAATGAACAGAGCAAAGGTATATGCAGAAGGGTATATGTGTTTTACATCCTGTAATTCAGAGGGGATTTCAATTTGAAGAGGCAGTTTCTTAGGCAGAAGTAGCAGTTATGGGTAGGGCTAAGGCACCTGGCTAAAAGCTGGAAAAGTGTTTGGCTCAAGCACATTTCTTTCACTTTCCACTGATATCATAAGCTAGATTCACTTAAACTTATATAGGAAGGTGGAAGATACTTCCCACTGCAACAGCCTGGTATACATCATAGGATAGGGATAACACGTACAAACAAAGAATAACATATTTCCCATCACATGTCCCATCAGCCAGTTAGCCATGTCCCATCATGATTTAGGGATAGTGCTGGTTGCTCCGGAGGAAAAAAGCCCAAGATGTTCAACATAGCAACAACCTTCCAATCCTGGCCTTCTAGTTCAAGAAGCATCTGCAATGCTGTACTACAAGTGAAAGTCCCCAGAAATACTTGAACCAATTGGTATGTATTCGTGATAATATCTACATGTTGCTTAGTTGTGGGCTAAGAACACATTAAACAAAATAAAATATATAAAAATGCATAAACAGGGTGAGAATTTGTCTAAATACTAAGTGGTTTGCCTGACTCCAGCTAAAAAATACACCCCCCAAGTACCAGCTTTTGCAAGAGAGAAGGGGTGATCCTCCAGCCATATATTCGAGACTTTAGATCAGGGTGAGCAAAATACAGCCCATGAATCCCTCAATCCCATCTGGCCCAGGTGCTGTCCAGCACATAGTTTGTCCTGCTGTCCCCAGGCACACAGTGGGGCAGGGGTAGCTCTATGGCTGAACTCTATTTCCCAGCAACTCCACTGGCACCTCCTTGTACCTGCTGCTGCTGCTAGCCCCATAGAGACTGGCTGGGACCCATATGGACAGGTCCTGAGCTTCAGCTCCAGCCCTCTCTGTTCAAGGTATCACAGTGCCTGCTCTGCACCAACCCACCTCGGTCACAATGAGTAGCAGTGGTGACCAGACACAAGTAGTGCTGGGAGTGAGGAAAAAGTGAGACCTGGCAGTAGCCATGGCCACCTCACCCTTGCTACTGCCAGGCTCTTCTTGCTGTGGGCACACAGAGCCCATGCTGGGGCTGTCTTGAAGCTTCTCCCCACTAGGCATGGGGACCTGGGCAGCCCCAAGATGGTACTGGTGGTGGTGGCCCTGGCAGCAAGGAGCCACAGGGCAGTCCTGGCATGGGATCTTGGTGGCTTCAGTGAGAAGGCCCTGGCAGAAGCAAGGGTGAGGCAGCCATGCCTGCCACCAGGTCCCACTTTTTCCCCATACCCAACAGCAGCTTCAGCCCAGCCAGAGGCACGTGGAAGCAGGAAGAGGAAGTGATGAGCAACTCTCAAGTGTCTTGCTGTTGTGATTCTGGACTGCAAATTCCAGAGACCTCAGGGGCAGCAGGAAGAAGAAGGAAAAGCACAGCCCATGCTGACTATACGCCACAGAACCATGCTCTAACACCCCCCAGCTTCTGGCCTGAGTCACTGCAGGTATATGGCTGTTCACTTGTTAGTCAGTTTAATCTTGGCATTTTAGAGTAACCTCGAAAGACTGAATCAATTAATCCTCGGGCTTTTCGACTGTCTGTACTTAGCTAATGTGACAGAAATTGATATTGACAATCCAAGTGATGCATAATAACATTAGAGAAGTAGTTTCTCATCTCGGTTCCATTGAAATCAATTGACCCATGATAATTCACAACTCCTAAGCATCTGCCTGACTGTATATACACATAAGAAATAGAAATACTATCTGAGGAGTTAATAGAAACACTAGATTCTAACTGACTTCAAATTAATTTCCTTAGGGAGAACTGTATTAACATAAAGATGATTCCAAAACAAGATCAAGTCACATAAAACATTTAACAATAGCAAAAGACAGTTTTTTAGCTTTCAGTCAGGTAGAAGAGATCTTTTTCACTTTCCTAAAGCAGCTTCTGTCTTTCTTTAATAGCCACATGCCGGATGTATGATGTGATAGGCAAAGAACAAGTGCTTCCTATAGTGCCTGAGACAACTGGAACTTTAAAAGTATTCTTAACAGCAGGGTAAGTGGTATAACAGCAGGAGACAAAGGGTCTGTGATCTACCTCCTTTATATATTGTAGATAGTAACAACTTTTCTGAGCTAAGTATTAGGCAATGATACCTTAGTGCTCTAAGCAGTCATGTTTCAAAAAGATGTCTCATGCATTTAAGCTTTAAATATATATGCAGATGGATTTTTCTGTAAGTAATAATAACAACTTCAGTACCTCAATTTAATACACTGAAAAACGTCTTTAAAAAAGTGGTTGTAAAATGAAGCAGGAAGAAGGGGTGAGACAAGGAGGTTTCTGTTTCTATTACAATAGATATCACTACGACTTTCACTAATTGAAATCTTTATTGGTATTCCAATTGAGAGAGACAGAGCAATAAATATGAAAAAGCTGGAACTGCCAGCTGACTGCTGAAAGTGGTCTCTCCAACTAAATGCTGAGTCAGACTGGTGACAATGTTAGGGGAAGGTTGCACAGTAGCCGTCTGTGCCAAAACTAGCTTTAAAAAGGACTTCAGTCCTTTAAAAGGGCTGTCAACCTATCACTTTTCATAAGCACTAAATTCATACCACTAAGAAGCACAAGTCCAACAGTGGGATATTTGTTAATTTACAAAGTATTTTATACTATTTAAAGGGGGGGGAAAGTGGCTTTTAAGTGGCTATAATCTTTTTTGTAGCTGTGTATGCTTAAAACGCTAGAAGCGGTACTATGCATAATGGCTGTTCCCTTGTTAAGTGTATTTTGACAAAGGGCTGAGCTCTGCAGACTCGTATTCATTTTATTCAATCCATTGATTCAATGAGTTACCCATTTCCATCCTCTTCCCTCTCTCCCCAGTTCATTTTATTTTGACACTACTATAGTCCCCTACCTAGGGAAGAGAAATCTGAGTAAGGTAGACACGTTTATCTGAATTCACACAGAAGGTAAGGTAGATATGCCCTAAATAAGATACCTATAAAGCATAGGCTTTCATGAACTCAATAAAATAAGCCTGAATTCACAAAAGCTTATGCTTTATATATCATAGTTAGTTAGTCTATAAGCTGCATATCAACTGTGCTTTCTAAATAGAAATCTACAATTTTGACAAATAAAGGCTCATATTTTTCTCAGTTTTGCTCTGGTGCTTCCATCCCCTTTCATTCTTTCTCCCTGATGATCATGCTGAGTTCTTTTTTTCCACCCCCATACCTCTTACCTTTTTATACCATCTTCAACTGCTTCATGGCGAGTCCTCAGGCAGCAAAGAGGCAGAACTCATCACTAGAACTGAATGACATTTTTTTAGGTAATCATTTATTTGTCAAAAAATGTAGTTTCAAAGTATACTAAACAGGGATATCCAAAACAGAAATGATTAAAACAATTCAAATACGTCAAATATTTTCCAAGTAATACATTACTTTCAATACTAGTTTTTTCTATACCAGGCAGTAATAATTTATTAATTAGAGCACTGACCCAGGAAGTAGGATACCTGCTCCCAGGATTGGGAGCTTTAAAAGCTCATTAAATAAAATTCAAAACTAGTGTTGAGACCAGAACCCAGGATTCCCCCTTTCCAAGGAAGGGGATCACCACCTACAGCATCATGCCGCTTTGTGTACGCGCTCTCTCTCTCTCTCTCTCTCTCTCTCTCTCTCTCTCTCTCTCTCTCTCTCTCTCTCTCTCTCTCTCTCTCTCTCTCTCTCTCTCTCTCTCTCTATATA
>JAGPOW010003642.1:93295020-93318115 GCA_030014935.1 Caiman crocodilus | reverse complement strand
TCTCTCTCTCTCTCTCTCTCTCTCTCTCTCTCTCTCTCTCTCTCTCTCTCTCTCTCTCTCTCTCTCTCTCTCTCTCTCTCTCTCTCTCTCTGCATCTTGCATTCCTTTGTAATCAGTGCTGCAGATTAAACAGAAGTGGAGAAGAGTGCTCAAATCCAAGTCTAGCCTAATGATAAGGACATATCTGTGTGATAGAGGGGATGTGGGTCTGAACTCCTACCTCAGGTTAGGGAAAGTAGTGAACCTAAGTCTCCCATTTACTGGATGAACGCTCTAACAGTTATTAAATAAAATACGGACACCATTTTGTCCTAAGGCTACATTTTGAGAGGAAAGACGGAGCCAGTTATCCTTACACAAAGAGATGACTTTATTACCTAAATCCACGAAGTGAATCCCAGTTTCTCATAGGTGCATCACGCAGTGCTGTAAGTACACATGTAAACCCCAGCGACAGACAGGATTTCAGATATTTCCCTCTCTACACCATTCCTTATGACTGGCTTGAGTTCCTTGCCTCTACCATTCCTCCTGACTATATATGGAGCTCCAACACCTAAATAAGGTCTGGGAGCCCCACTCTCAGAGTTGCTCATGTAGGGTTGCTCACCATCGTTCCTTTTTCTTGATCTGGGCCTAAGATTTTCAAAGCCAAAACTGATTTGAATTGTGTGGCCTGTATAAAACCAAGCACATTTCTGTTATATGACAAAAACTAATAAAAATTAAAAAAAATCAATAGGATTATGTGAGTGTGCCAGAGTAAGTTGCTGTACTGTAGTCTACTTCATGTTCTGTCAGTCATATCACATCATGTACCAGTCCACATGATTCAGAAAAGTCATTCGAACTGTAATTGACAGGAGACAATAATGGTTTATTCCAGTAGCTTAATTTGCTTACCACAAAACCATAAACATTTGCTTAGCACAAAACTGTTTACTATAAAAATTCATTTTTGCAAATCTGACCAGAAAAATACTGAAGAAAAAAACCCCTACTTGATGTCCTGATCTTGTTTAGAGCATCTTACATCCTAACATACCTTATTAGAGAAATTAGCTATAAAATCCATATCTAACCCCCCCCCATATCATGTGTATTAACTTAAAAATACAGGCACACATGGCACGCTTTATTTTTTTTATGAATTTGGAGTTACTTAAGTGGGTTCCACTTTTAATTAAATTTCACACAGTGTCTGACAGGGAAAAAATGCATTTATTGCTGTTAATATATTTGCCACACAATTTTGGCAGCTTTGATCAGCTTTGTCATTTCAGGCATCCAGTGGTTTTCATATTGATTCATGCATTAATCAGAACACATTTTTATTTCCGAATTAGCATACGAAAACTGTTCTGTGAGCTATCATGCTAATATGTTCTATCAAAGACTAAATTAACATTTTACTGCTGTTAACCAGAGGAAATGTTTCATATACAATTTAGATGATGTTGCTAAACTTTCTGTATTACCAGCCATTTAAATTTCAGGGTGCTTAAGCTTTTTGGACCCAAAGAAGTAACCCTTAAAAAAAAACCCCCTGATATTCAAGGAACTAATGAAGCCTTGAATTGCTCAAAAGCTTTTACTGTGCTTCCAGCAGTGAGGTAAAGTATAACTAGTTCACCTAAGCAGGCTAATACATTACTTGCACACTGATGAACAAAATGATACAGATAACAGAATCTAAGATCCCCTTCTCCCCATCCCCAGTTCCTTTTATCTTTTCAAACCTCTTCTAATCTCAGAGATAATGTATAAAAGGAAAACAAAATCATGCAAAATGTTGCCGTTCTGTCACATCTGAATAATTTTATCTGACTTGGGGTGGGATGGGGTGGAAGGGAAAGATAAAACAATGAGATAATATTTTGTTCTCTTTCCACTCTCTTGAATACAATCTGGTAAATTTTATATAGAGCCTTGAATACCAATACTTAGGACTATACATTAGTGTTTAGCCAAGAGAAATGCTGATTCTAAATCCTAGGATGTTCACACAGCAAAAGTTGCAATTTCATCTTTCTGAGAACTGTATAAATCAATGCATGCAGCTTTGACTGCTGGACTATGCTTACCACATCCCATTAAATAAAAGTTGACTGCCTTTTTTTACTTACATGATGAGATCAGGGTGTAATGACATAACAAAATAGTGATGAAACCATGCAATTGATGTCAGGAAGGTCAGTGCCATCTAGAAAGATACTGTATGTTTTGTGCATAAATGTAATGGAGACTGAAGAAAATAGAAAGGAGTTGGAAAGAAGGTTTTGTCTTTTACCTGAGTAAAGTCTCCTTTCCCTAGCTGATAAGCAGGGACTCTGGCTTTCTCTGATAAAAAAAAAATCCCCAACTATCAGATTTAAAAAAAAAGTAACCCCAAATCCACCATTTTTCCATGATCAAGATGAAACACCACTGTATATATAGATACAGATAGGGCTAGGTCTCTGGTCTCTGTCTGCCCCTACAGCCATGCCCATATCTCGCAGTTCTCACCAACTAATACTTTTGGTGAGCCTCTGGCCTCAGTCCAATATTGTAGTTCTAAAATCCTCTGTGCCCTTGTTAGTGCTCCAGCCTTCCAGGCCTCTGCCCCCTGTCTGCTTGCTGGGTCTTTAGCCTAGGTTCATGGTGTTGTACCTGGCCCTTCGGCTCCAGCTGGTGTCTCATCCATCTTGGCTCCAGGCTCTGTCCCTGTTAGCACCTCTCTATGGGTCTGGTCTTGCCCCTTGACAGCTCTGGCTATGCCCCTCTAGTGCTCTGGATTCATCCCTCACTTCTCTTGGATTCTGGCGTTGCCCTTTGAGAGCTCTGGAAAAGCCCCTAGTATCTGTGGACTCCTGGCCGTGTGTTTGCCTTTGTCTAGTGCTGGCTCCCTGGCTCTGTTTACCATCCATTGGCTCTACCCTTCCCCTATATTAGGCATTGATTCTTCCTGATAGCTGTCTATCTGGGCCTTGCACCTAGCTCCTGGTAGGACTCAAAGAATCCATGTGTCCCTCAAGCACCACTAGGATTTCTGCCTCCCCTGTCAATCCCAACCTGGTTTTCTAGTTTAAACTGTAACAAAAAAAGTAAGCCCACAGGCCAAAACTGAATCTCTAACCACCCTATCTGCATAACAAAACCCTTCTCATCCCAGAGTGTAGGTCCTGGCCAGACTTTAGCTCATTACTTGCAGTCTGTATTGCTGCAGGTTCTCAGTCCATTGCTCAGCCAGTCATACTAGTGCTGGGCTCCTTCCCTGGCAGCATGCAGGGCCAGACTGCTCTCTTGCTCAAGTCTTGGATTAACATACTTCCGAAGCCCTGTTCCTTTGAGTCATGGGGCTTCCTCAGCCATATGCAGATTTTTCCAACTAAACTTGCTGGCTGACCCAACAGCTGCCACAATGCCCTGGCTGCCCAAGTAAGGCTCTGCTGTATCACACTGGTGTGTGCCCTGATGCCTCAGCAGTCTTGTCCTAGTGTACTATTACAGATACTTAGCTCTGCAATATGTACTCATAACCTATTAATCAACTCCATTCTAATGCCATCTCAATTCACTTCTAATGCTTTCTGAGGCTTTGGCTCAAGAAGATACTCTAAGTATCCCAGTGAAGCCAAGAGACCTATTCACGGGTGCTGATAGATGTGGAGGGGAAAAAAAACAGAAAGAAAAATCATGGCAGTTTGACTCATCTCCACAGCTTCTGTGTAGCTTGCGTGCTTCAGTAGAGCTTTTTGGCACTCTTATCTAATAGTTGATTGGATCAGCTATTAGATAAACACCCTGCTGAAGTGCATGAGCTATACAGATGCTTGGGTGAGTCAGGTCAAACTCATGTGATTCCTCTTCTGGGCATGTGCTGCACGCAGTGCAGGGGCATGCTGAGTTGAAAGTAAAGTGCTGGTGTTGTCTTTCCATGTCTGTAAGCACCTCACATGTTAAAAATTATATTTGTCCCTAATGATCTTTTTAAAATCAAGGTCTTAAAGGAAAACCGCTGATTTTATTCCACTCAGAAATACAAAAGATCTGAGGGAAAGGAAGCTTCATTCACTGCAAATAAGCTTTGAAATATATTTGAAAATTACAAATATTTAATTAAAAATTTACATTTCAGAACATTAGCTAGTAACCAGCTAGATAAAAACTCTCATTTGACATGCTGACAACATAAGAGTCTAAGTAAGAGACAAGCTGCTAGCTTATGTTAGCTTAACAATACAAAAAAAACAGGTGTTAATAATTCAACAATATATTCAATTTTTAACATTAAACATTAAACGTTCTTGTAATCGAGAACTCTGTTTTCCAAGACAGTTACTCTTTGCTCATACAGAGAATAACTTCTTACGTTTCCAAATTGCAGATGTTGAACAAAGTGTGTCTAGTTTCCTTTATGTAGCAATAGAAAGATCCCATTGTGTAAGACTTTGACTTCTTTACTGAAGAGCTTTAGTTTTAGAAGAAACCAGGAAAAACCACATACTTGTTCAATCGTTACCCTTTTGCTTGAAGTAGCACTCATAGCACTGCTGAAGCTAGGTTTATAAAAGCATTTAAGTATCTAATGATCCAGAAAGGTGTCAAATGAAATCTTCAAAGGTGCCTAGATGCCTAACTCCCATTGATTTCAGTGGGTTTTAGGTCCTATTTTAAATCCACATATCTGTGTCATTGGATGCCTAAATACCTTTGTAAATCCAATTCAAAATGCTTTTCAGCTCAAATGAAGATGAAAGAGCTGATCCTGGACATGCAAAGTGAATACAAAACTCTGCCTATAAAAATCAAACCTTATGATTTATGCCAGTGTAACAATCTGTACAAGGCAGTGGAGAATCAAGCTAGTAAGTCCAGCCGCACATTATGCAATCAAGAAGAGAAAGACAAATGAGAGAAATAAAGCTTCTGAGACAAATGATTGACCTGATGTTGTGCATGGAAACTGTTAACTACATGTTTGTTTATGCCCATTACATCCCTATCCTACAATCTGCCTCCAGAATTCAGGTTGTGTGTCTTTCTCCAATATTTATTCCCAACTTCAGCTCCTGCTCCAAACAGACACTCATTTCAATATTCATTCATTCAATACTCATTTCAAAGTAGAAGCAAGTGTTATATAAATGTAAGGAGAGGATTTTTGAAGAAATGCAAAGCCTTTCATCTTGCAAGTCACCCAAATAAAGACCAGAGCAGGGAGCTCAGGAGGCAGGCAGGGGTGGGGGCTGGTGCTAGGTGGGGCAGGAGTCACGGGTGCTCAGGGGTTGGGGGAGGATAGGGCCAGGTGGGGCCCTATCTAAGTAAGACAACCTTCAAGTACAGTTAACCTAACAGTAAACTTCCTGAACTTCTGTACAGGTCACACTTAGACCCACCTAACTAGGGATCTAAGTATAAGGTCCACACCAGGGCAAACTCTTTGGTGGCCATTTTTAACACAATCTAACATCCCCCTAACCTCCATAAACATCTGAATGTACCCAAAGTAAACAAAGGTCCATCTAGCCCAGTATCTATCTCCTACCAGAGCAAGCAGCAGATGCTTTTAGAAGCATATGCCCAATAGTGCAGTAAAATCCATTTCCTATTATATCATCCCAGTCACCAAGGTTCTCCCTTTATATGGAAGCCTTGATCATCTGTGTTGCCCTTCTCTCTATCCTACCTTTTCTACTTCTAATCAACCCTTTTTTGACAGTTTGACCAGAGCCGTGTACAGTATTTAAGCTGGGGATGCACCATGCATTTCCATAATAATGTTTTCTAATATGATTTTGATTCCTTCCTAATGATTTCTTTTTAACCAAATCGAGATATTGGGACATTTTTTAGAAAACTCCATTTTCGTGATTTTTAATATCTAATTCAGAGTCCATTATTGGCAGTGTATAGATTAGATTATTTTGTTACATGCACAGTACTTTGCAATTATCAATGTTTTATTTTATCTGCCACTTTATTGCTTACTCACTCCAGTTTTTTAGATCTTTCTGCAACTCCACACCATCCATGTTAAATTAGACTATCCAAAATCATTATCTGCCACTTTATTGCTTACTCACTCCAGTTTTTTAGATCTTTCTGCAACTCCACACCATCCATGTTAAATTAGACTATCCAAAATCATTTTGCATCAGCTGCAAACTTGTCAATTCCCTATTTGCTCCATTTTCCAGATCATAAGAACATAAGAATTGCTATTTACTTGATCAGATCATAGGTCCATCTACTTTCCTGCAGTGGCAAAGTGTGGCTGCTGAGGGTGAACAGGGCATGTCCAGCATCTTCCACCCCCCTGTTCCTTTCCTATGGTGGCTTCCAGTAAAACTGGAGGTTTAAAATGTTCATATTTTGTGGATGTACCCATATCTACCATGTCCATTACCTACTGATGGACCAAAAATCTGTCCAATCTCTTTTAAACAGAGTTAAGAAGTCAGCCTTCAAAACATCTTACTTGTATATGTGAAATATGTATATGTTGTATATGTATATGTGAAAAAAATTTCCTTTTGTGTGGCTTAATGGTGTCACACATTACATGTATATGAGTTTTGGGGGTTTTAAATGTGTTTGCATCAACACATAGTAAACCAAATCCCAGTGTAGTTTAGTTTGCATCGTTGCAACTTGGACACTGCCGCCCTTAATGTGTCAGTTTGCTCCACCCCCACCACGCAACCCCCCACTGTGGGAGAGGTGAGCAGGATCTGCCAAACCAAAATTGGGCCCCTTGCTAATTCTGCCTTCAGCAGGCATCTGCAGCTGCCAGGACACCTAGCGCTGCCAAGGAATGGGCTGGCTTCCCCCTAGGGCAGCACAGTGAGGTAGCAGGAGGGCAGCTGGGTATGCTGGTGGCTAGAGTAGGCAACAGGGATGGTGCATGAGGCACTGGAAGCCCAAGCAGGCTCGAGGAAGAGTTGGACTGGCACCTCCAAGCTGGGGCAGCATCCATCCTGCTAGCAGCCTGCTGAGTGTCACCACTGTGGAGGAAGGGACTGGATCCACCCACAGCTCAGGGACTCCTCAGCCCACAGGCAGCTCGCCACCCAGCCACAGAAAAGGAGGGCAGGCTACAAAACAATAAAAAAAAAAAGATCTGGCCCCTGGCCACTTCTGCCTTCAGCAGGCACCTGCGACTACCAGGGCAATGTTGTATAAACAGTGACAGAAAACTAAAGCCCAGTGTTTCAATTAAAAATTCACTGTTTCAATTTAAGGGGCATAGACTACAACCCTGCAGGTTTTAAAGCCCTGTCATGTGTACAAGCGCCCCATGAGTTCAATAAGTTAATTTCACATTGTGTGACAAAGGATTTCCTTTTGTTAGATTTAAAGCTACTCTCTAATAGTTTAATTTTACATCCTTTAGTTCTAGTATTTTGAGATATCAAAAATAGTACATCTCTATTTATTTTATCTACCTCATTTTATTTTTTCTAGACCACTATCACGTCCCACTCCCTCTCTTTTCTAAGCTAAGAACTCTTAACCTACTTAGACTCTGCTCATATTGAAGCCTCACTATATTCCCAGTCATTCCTGTTACCCTTTTTTGTACTTTTTCTAGTTCTTCTACATCTCTGTTGCAGCATGAGGACCAAAACTGCACACAGTATTAAAGGTGTAGATATGTCATAGATTTATAAAGCAATATAGTTCTGCTTTTTATTCCCTTCTTAATTCCCTTCTTAATAATTCCAGCATTTTATTTGTTTTTTTGATTGCTGCTGAAGACTAAGTGAACTGTCTTTAGTGAACTGTCTACAGTGACTCAAAGATCTCTTTCCCTGTGTAATAACAGTTAATGTAGTGTCTATCATTCCGTATATACATTTGGGGTTATTTTTTCCCTGTGCATCACTTCATACTTAATAAGACTGAATTTAATCTTCCATTTTAGGATCATATGGTCATAGGAAAGTAGGGCTGGAAGGGGCCTCATGAAATCATCTTATCTAGCCTTCTGTTCAAGACAGGATCATCTCTGACTAAACCATTTCAGCCAAATATCTGTTTAACCTGCTCTTGAAAAATTGCCAGGGATGGACGTTCTACAACTTCTCTACGTAGCCTGTTCCAATACTTGTAAGTCAGGAAGTATTTCCTAATCTCCAACCTTAATTTCCTCTACCATACTTTGGGGCCATTGTCCCCTACAGCCACAGAGAAAACTCTACCTATCTTATTTATAATCGTCCTTCAGATATTTGAAGACTGCTGTCAAATCTCTCTCTAGTCTCCTTTCCTCCAAACCAAATATTTCTAATTCTTTAAGCCTTTTCTTATAAGTCATACTTCTCAAACCTCTAATTGTTTTTATAATTCTCTGCTGGACTCTGCCAATCTGTCCACAGCTTTCTTGAAGTGTGAGGCCCAGTAGTAAACACAGTACTCAAGGTGAAGCTTCTCCAGTGCTAAATACAGCAGTGCTAAATACAGCAGAAGAATCACTTTGCTTGAATTGCAAGTGACAATTCTGTTAATACAACCCAATCTGTTGACCCTTTTTCCAACAAGAGCACACCATTCATGTATATTTTTACCTTATGGTCCTCTGTATCCCCCCAGGTCCTTTTTTGCAGCACCTCAGTTTAGCCAATCTTTCTTCAGTCTGTATTTGTGCATGCAAATATTCTATCCCAAGTGCAGGACTTTGAACTTGTCCTTGTTAAATTTTATCAGACTGATTTTGGGTCATTTTTCCATTTTGTTGCCCAGTTGCTCATTTCCAAGATCCTTCTGTAGTTGTTCACAGCATTAGAGCACATAGGTAGAATGTCTTGCCTGGTGATAGCTAGTCTGCAGCTGACTAAAGAATAAGCCATCATTTCTTAGTTTCACAAATTTTAAAATTGGGAGGATTCCTTTAGGTTCTTAGGTTTCTAGTCTTACCTTCTGAATAAGTGAAGGACAGAAATTTACTCCATTACCTGTGTATTGATCCTCAAAACCTTATTTTACTAGAGAATATCTTTTCAGGAAGGTATTTTTCTAACTCTGAAAACTATAAGAGATTCATCACTTCCATTTTTCTAATGGCTTGGCACACTTAATTTAAAAAATATGGATCCAATTTTCAATTTTAACATCTGATTTGAACTTCTAGTTTATGGTTCTTCTTGTGCCTTTCTTGGGTAGATTGAAGAGCACTGTAGTACTCTTCCTGTATTTTGTCATAGTGAATGTATTTAAACACTGTAATCAAGTCAATTCTTTACCTTATTTTGATAAAGAGCTCAATCTATTTAGCTTAAGAATGTCATTCTGAAGTGTTTTAGCTGGGTCATAAACCACTACCATAGCACTTTGTACTCTGAAGCCTCTCCAATTTTTCAACATCCTTTTTAAAATGTTAAAATTGGATTAGTATGTATTATTCCCATAGTAATCCCATCAATGCCAGATACAGTGATAGAATATTTTCCTTCTTATGTGGCTTATGTCCTGATTTATATATCGAAGGATTATATTAACCCAGCCCAGATTATATTTGGCACAGCCTCATTTTTGGTTCTTCAAACATGAACAACTGGACAACAAAATGGAGAAGTAATCTGAAATCAATCAGATGAAGATCAACATGAGCAAGTGCAAAGTTGATCCACTTTGGCCCGTAAGTTTTCTTTAAGGTCGCTGAAGTGGATGCTGTCTACCATTCTATATCTATGGCCTGAACTGTGTTTTGTTCCACCAAAGAAGCTCTGCATTTTGTTGTATTAAAACGAAAGATTATCAACATAGTAGAATTCCATTGTAAAGGTGTAATGATTTTTCTTATACACAGGACAAAAACCAAAACTTCTTTTAGGTTTCCATTTAGTTGGCTGCTTGCTTATGAGAGATCCAGGTTCAAGTTCCTGCTGAGTAGAGTTTTAAAGTAGAGTTTTAATCCTAAATCATGCCAAATCAAACAGAATGGAACCTTAAACCTGAATCTCCTATATATCAAACTAGTCTTTTAGCCATTTGATACAAGGGTCACAAATTTAAATACATTTTAGCCATTTAAATACAGACATTTACATAAGATACTTGCTACATAGTAGCTCATTACTACTGCGCGGTAGTGTTGCTGGGTACAAACTATGACATGATGCTACTGCGCATTAGTAATGAGCTACTGCACAGTAAATGTCACTAGGCAACTGTGCTGGGATGCTACTGTGCAGTAAACCTGGATACTGTGCAGTCATTTAGTACTCAGTTATGCAAGTACTAAATGACTGCACAGTAACAACTGAACAGTCATCATCTTGTGTAGATGTAGCCAGAGTGAATTAGTGAATGATTCTCTTCTCTCTAACCCCTAATCAGTGCCCTCCCTCAACAGAAGCCTGTCAGAAAAACATTAAAAAATGTCTGGGCTTCAATGAAGTGGTATATTTTACTAAAATGAAATGAAAAACTCAACATAAATGTTTTTACCAGAGCTCATTAAAAGCACATTTTATTGAATAGATCCAGTGTACCAGGAAGCCAGATTGCTCTTTATGACCATCTTGTTTACCTCTCAGCCAGGGTTTGTCATCCACGAATGTTTATGCAATGATTTTGATTTTCATATTTTATTTGTAGATTTATATATACATGTAGATATGTTTTTTATTATTCATATCTATTATCAAGGTGATTGGGGTCTCTCTGACTTGCTGATGAATTTCTCTGTATCTGTCTATGGTTCAGTTTTGGGGGTCACATCTCTGGATAGCCTCTGAAACTGAGAGGAAGTACAGACTACTTTCTGTTTGGAAAGATAGGAAACCAGGCTCCCTTTTACTACCATCCCTTCATACCCGACTGACTGACAATTATAACAATCAGACCTGGACTCTGCTGGGGTGAAATGAATACTTTGCTGAGACTTATCCTTCTATGCTGTAACTAATTCCTGACTGTGAAGAGGGATATAGAACAGCTTAGCATTTCATGAAAAGTGAGGGTATAGATCTATGGCATTCTTGAGGTCTCACCCCTCAGCCTTTCACTGATGAAGCAGAGCCTAGTTGTTTTTCATAGATTCATAGACTGTAGAGTCAGAAGGGACCCAATGGATCATTGTGTCCAACACCCTGCCCACAGCAGGAAAGAGAACCGAGGTCAGACGACCCCAGCCAGGTGATTGTCAAGCCTTCTCTTGAAGACCTCCAAGTTAGGCGATAGTACCACCTCTCTTGGAAGCCCATTCCAGACACTGGCCACCTCAGTGTAAAAAAATTCTTCCTAATGCCTAACCTAAATCTACTCTCCACTCGTTTGCACCCATTATTCCTAGTTACTACCTGGAGCACTCTGTTAAATAGCACATCTCCAATTCCCCCTTGTCCTCCCCGATAAGTTTATAGCTGGCTACAAGGTCACCCCTCAGCTGTTTTTTATATAGGCTGAAGAGATCCAGATCTCTCAACCTCTCCTCATAGGGTCTTTCAGAGAGACCACTAATCATGTGAGTGGCCCTCCTCTGAACCCTCTCCTGATCCTCTGTGTCCCTCTTGAAGTGTGGAGCCCAAAATTGGACACAGTACTCCAACTGCAGCCTGACTAATGCTGCATAGAGGGGGAGCATCACCTCCCTTGATCTGTTAGTCATGCATCTGTTAATGCACGACAAGATAAGATTGGCCTTGTTGATGGCCTCATTACACAGTCGGCTTATGTTCATCTTGGAATCAACTGCTCACCACACCCTCGTCCAAATCATTGATGAAGATATTAAATAAAACCAGTCCAAGGACCAACCCCGGTGGGACACCACTGCCCATATCTTTCCAAGTCAAGAATGACCCATCAACCACCACTCTCTGGGTGTGGTCCCTCAGCCAGTTGTCCACCCATCTGACTATGTAGGCATCCACTCCACAGCCTGTTAGTTTCCTTATGAGAATAGGGTATGAAACTGTATCAAATGCCTTCCTAAAATCCAGGTAGATGACATCAGCCTCAGCTCCTATGTCAAGGCAGTGTGTGACCTGGTCATAAAAGGCTATAAGGTTTGTCAGGCAGGATCTACCTGTGATGAACCTGTGCTGGTTTCCTTTCAGCATTGTTTCCCCTGCTGTGCCTTCACAAATACAGTCCTTGATGATTTTTTCTAGTATTTTCCCAGAGATAGAGGTAAGACTGACAACCTAAAGTTACCTGGCTCCTCCCTTCTCCCTTTCTTAAAAATGGGCACTGTGTTGGCCTTTTTCTAGTCCTCAGGGACCTGACCAGAGCACCATGAGAGCTCAAACAGCCATGCCAGTGGCTCAGCAATGACACTGGCCAATTCCTTCAGCGCACATCGATGGAGGTCATCTGGGTTGGCTGACTTGTACCCATCCAGCCCTTCCAAGTGCTCCTTAACTAGGTAAGCAATAATCTTTGGCAGTCTAGTGCCTTTTGAGCTACTGTCTATGCTCAAGGTATGGGGATTGTCTTGATCAGTATTAAGGAATACTGAAGCAAAGAACTCATTGAACAGCTCCGCCTTTTTCTCTGCGTCAACCACCAACTGACCTAATTTGTCCTGCAGGGTCCCTATGCTACTCTGCACTTTATTTTTGCTCACTGTGCATCTGTAGAAGGACTTTTTATTGTCCTTAATTGTTGTAGCCAGCCTAAGCTCCAGTCCTGCCTTGGCCTGCCTAACTGACTCCCTGCAATAGTGCACCAGGGTGATGTATGCCTCCTTGGCGGCTGCCCCCTGCTTCAGCTGTCTGTACATCTCTTTCTTTGCCCCCAGCCTTTCCTGAAGCTCCCTGTTCAGCCAAGTGGTTTTTTTTAATCCCCTTAGCCCCTTTCCTGCATAAGGGAATAGACTCCTTTTGTGCCCCCACGATCACTCACTTGAGGAACTTCCAAGACTCTTGGACCCCCGTTAGCTTGATGCTCTTGAATTCTGACACCACACTAACTAGGTTTCTAAGTTTACTAAAGTTGGCCCTTCTGAAGTCTAAAACTTTAGCAACACTGGATATTTTCCTCACCCTTTGCTGGATAGTGAACTCTACCAAGTGGTAGTCACTATCAGCACTTGTTCCTTGGGACATAAGGTTTGTATCTTTCAAACCTTACGTCCCATTTTCACCAGTTGTATGTTATCAAGACCATCTTTACAAGGAAAACATTATTTAAAAAATATTATTTATAAACACTGAGGTTCTTCATGTAACCACTAAATCAATTCTTTTGTCAATGAGCTCCACAAGAGCTTTTCATTTCTAAATCACTACAGAAGAATGCCCATATAATATAATAATATATTATATAGTATATATAATATACAGTGATAACATATATTATATTTAATTGTGTACATGCATATATACACACACACACACGTGCGCGCATTGTCTTGGACAAATTTGGAAAGAAACATAATAAGTGTAAGAAATTGTCATCCTAGCAGTCAAGCTGTTCTCAAGTTAGGATTCTGAATGATCCAATGCACTGGTTTATTTTAAAAGATGTAGCAACACACTATACTATTGTAAGTGGACTCTAAAAGGAGGCAACACAACAATTGAACTGTACATATGATTATCACAACTGTTTTAAATTAGTAGTGCTGCAGCTTTAGGTTATATGGGCCAAATAAAGGTTGTGGGGCTGGTCTGTGGGCCAAATCAAACTCAAAAGGAGCCAGATGACAAGGTGCTGGGACTGGATCTGGCTTTCAGGGCAGGGATTAAGCATTCCTAGTTTAAATGATATCACTATTAAACTGTATCCACAAATCAGCAGCCTAATTTTAACTGTGTTGGTTTCAGGAAACCTTATTCGGGAAGCATCAATTCAGGATTTTGCTCCTTTTTTAAAAATTTCATATTCTTCGCATTATAGTGGGTGGCCCATAGAGAACTAAGCCCTTTGAGAGCCTAAACCTGAAACACAGTGTAAAATTACTATCAGTGTATCTGACACAGAGGAATAGCTGGACATAATAAGGGAATGAAATAATGTTTTGTTTAGTTTTGGCAAGAAAATATTACAATAATTCTGGAATGGGCTCCTATGGGAGGTGGTGCCTTCCCCTACCCTGAGGGTCTTCAAGAGGAGGTTGGATAGGCATCTGGCTGGGGTCGTCTGAACCCAGCGCCCTGTTCTGCCTATGCAGGGGGTTGGACTCGATGATCTGTTGAGGTCCCTTCTGACCCCAACATCTATGAATCTATGAATAACATTTTGCTTGATCTGATTTATAGGTTTGGCTTGATCTAGATGTCTTTTCAGCTGTTTACTTCAGAAGCCAAACTGAAGAAACAATTATTTATATACTTCTATCAGAAGCTCCTTACTCATAGTAAAACACTCTTGCAAATCCCTTTATGTTTACTATAAAAATTAAAGCTAAAAATGTTTCAGACATGAATGAGAAGTCTATACTAGTTATGTAGATATGTGTTTTGAGAGGCTAAAAGAAAATATTTGATTTTGAAGACTCAGCAAGTGTAGGAAATGGGGGAATGGAATTTTCTTTATTTTAGGTTGCAATACATTTTCCAATGGCTTATAATGCCTCGGATAGCAATACATGACCTCTCTGAGAGGGTCATGGTTCACCATGAGAGATGACTAGCCTATAGATATTTACTCATATACCTATAGCTCAAGTATTTAAAAAAATGAATAAACAAGTCTGAATCATGCCACTTTTTCATGATATTTTCTATCTTCATTATAGTCTTAAACATTAAAGAACTCATGGGCCCCATGTTTCCTAGCACCAAGAACAGGTAAATGGTTATTTTTTTGGTAGAAAAATGGAAGGGGCAAATGTATCACATTCCTATACCACAGCTAGCCATTGTTACTTCATTTGTGCAACCAATCCCTGAACACAGCTACATCTTATACTGAGCAGGGTGGTGGACAAAGGTGGATTAAGACCAAATAAGAACAAGAGACAGTCCAGTCAGATGTGTAGGAAGTTTGATCAGTGCCCAGAGTTCAGGTAGAGCCTGCTGACAACTGTAGACTGGGGGTGGTTGTGGGGTGGGAAAGGGAAATGGGCTCCCCAGGAGCTGCCCTTGTTCACCTTCCTTCCCCTAGAGATGCTACTGAGTGCAAGGCTGCATCTGCTATGGCAAAGATTCTCCAGGCACTCCCTAACACTCAGTGCCTGGGGATAGTTCAACCCTCACCTCTCCAAGTTACACTACTGAATCCAATCAAAGGATTCCCCTTCATTTAAGGTATTCATAGAACTCCAAGCCCCATGTCGGTCCTGTTCAACTGCGTCTCCAGTAGACCCTGCAATACAGGAAGACAGGCTATCAAGCCCCTGGGTGACTGAATTCAAACTTTATGGGTCAGTGAAAGTCACCCAATTCAGGGTGAAGATTGAGAGATCTTTATTTAACCTAGTTCAGCCTAGGTTGGTAAAATAGAAGAAGAGAGGTTAAATTACGTTGACCATGGGATCTGCAAAATCTTTTCATGTAGACTTGTTGAGCATTTATACATGTGCTCTGTGAATGGGAAGGGAATTCTCAGAACTGCTCTAATTAAAGCACCCCGACCATCTTGTATATCAGAGTCCCCAAAATGAAAAATGGTGGCAGGGGTGCTTTAACTAAAGTTCATCAAATGAGCTTTAGTTAAAGCTCTTCCACCATCAGTTTATAGTGGGGACACTGATACGTGAGACACTGAAGTCTGCTGGAGTGAGGTAATTACTACGCTTCAGCAGACTCAATTATTGCAGCAGCCTTACTGCTCATGTACAGGCTTCCCTGGACTTTAGGTATTTTAGCTGATACACACTGATCACTTCTGATGGAAATAGACATTACCTAATGTCTCATTTGTGCCACCATAACAAAGTTTACTTGTGGCACAAATGGTGGGCAAATAGATGTCACTATCCGTTGTTAACCACATCAAAGGAAAATCACTGGTATGATAAAAGGTAGACACTGCTGCTTTATTGTGGCAGACATCTATTTGCTATGTGACAAGATAGTCTAAACAGCCCAAGCTTTTCAGTGGTCTCTTCCCCTTTTAAATAGTGCATGGCTGAGATCTTCCCATTCAGGTTAAACTAGTCATCAACAGCCCATATTCTGAAGACACCCAAAGTCTTCCACGACCCTGATGTTAATGACAGTCTCACAACAAGCATTTTTGCTGCTGTCATATTTCAGGATGTTATAGTATCAGAATGGGGCAATTAACGAACTGGGCCTCTAATAATGGTGTGTTGAAAGGTGACAGTCAAAAGCAAATTCTAGCACTTCCTTTCTTGTAATAAAGAAGCATTTGCTCTCCAGTTTACTCCCTTACCCTCCAGCTACTCCAGAAAGTTGCTCTGGGTGCCTGCAGGCCCTCAAGCCCCCAGAGCCCATACCTACTGTCCCTGCTTACAGATACAAATCCTAGGGAATTTCAGGGTGCCTTTTGAAAAGTGGGGCAGTCAGGGTCCCCTGTTCAACTACAACTGTTCCCCACAATCACTGAAACATGTCTACTGTACACTGAAAGCAGTGCTTTTCCCCGTTCTACCAAATCCAGTCTTGTGATCTCAGAGGATGCGTCTGGTAGAGCAGGGGAAGTGAGTGGGGAGATCACATTGCCCCTTGTTCTGGACCATCAATGCCAGGACAAGGGGCAACATGCATGTCTAATGAAGCAGATCAGCTATGTCACAGGGTCAGGGAAGACTTTGTGTATGTTTAGAATATGGGCTGCTTGAAAGAGGACAGAAAATCCCTTCCTTCATTTCTGCAGTGACTGTAGTTTAGCCTGAATGGGAACATCGCAACCATGCACTATTTATCAGCTATGTCACAGGACATCATATGCAGCTGATCCACTTCATTCGAGGAAAACGATTTCCAGGCTTAGCTGGAAACCAGCCCCTCACTAGTCAAGGGACTTTGGAAGGAGAGGTGCATCCAATTAATCTGACCAAGTTTCCTCATTTTTGTGGTTGTTTTGTTTAGAAGGGGAAACACCCAGCCTTCTATCTTCAAAGCAGTGTAAGCTTAAGTCAAGGTGATAATATCACAATGTGAAAATGACAAGACATGTTATAACAATGCAAACATCAGTGTCAAAGTGCCAGAAAGTCAATAAACATTATCCTCACATAAAAACAAATACACCAAAACACAGGGAATTTCAAAACTTAATCACTATGTTACGCTTGGGATGAGAAATTTATATCTGGAGATAGAAGAAATTATAAGATGTCACATATCCATAAAGTCTATGCCTAAATCCAGCTGAAGATTTAAAAAAAACAAACAGACTTGTTCAGTGGTCCCTTCCCCTTTTAAATAGTACATGGCTGAGATCTTCCCATTCAGGTCAAACTATAGTCACCACAGAAATGGATGAAGGGGTTTTGTGTCCTTTTTCAAGCAGCCCATATTCTGAAGATACTCAAAGTCTTCCATTGCCCAAGGGGTTGTAAGCAAGACCCTCACAAGCATTTTGTGCTGTTATATTTCAGAATTTTATAGTATCAGAATGAGGCAATGAAGGACTGGGTCTCTAATAATACAAACAGTGTGTTGAAAGGTGACACTTAAGGCACATTCCACCACTTCCTTTCTTGTAATAAAGAAGCATTTATGCAGTAGGTATTTCATTCTGCTGAAAGGAGAAGTTATAGTCAGCAGGAGCCAATGAGTCTGCACCTGGGACCCAGGAGAACAATAATCCTTAATTAGAGACAGTTTCCTGAAAGCATTAGAGAGTCTGGAAGATCACTGACTGGCACTAAGAAGTTTGATTAAGCTGCAGAAGTACAAAGATTTATAGAAAATGCCTGGAGTGTAATAGTGGGAATTCTGATAGGGCAGATGGGCAGAGAGAAAATCATAGAATCATAGAAAGTTTGGGTTTGGAAAGCACCTTAGGAGGTCATCTAGTTCAACTCCCTGCTCCAAGCTGGACCAGCCGCAACTAGATCCCAGCCAGGGCTTTGTGTAGCCAGGTTTTGAAAACCCCAAAGAATGGAGATTCCACTACTGCTTTGAGTAACCTGTTCCAGTGTTTTATTACCCTTCTAGTGAGAAAATACTTCCTAATATCAAACCTAAACTTCCTTTCCTGCAACTTGAGACCATTGTTCCTTGTTCCATCATCTGCCACCACTAACAATAGCCTAGCTCCATCCTCTTTCAAACCCCGCTTCAGGTAGCTGAAGACTGGTATTAAGTTTCCTCTCAGTCTCCTCTTCTCTAGACTAAATAAGCCCAGTTCTCCCAGCCTTTCCTCCCCCAACCCCGTCACCTTTTTTGTCACCTTCCACTGAACTGTCTCCAATTTGTCCACATCCTTTTTGTAGTGGGGGCCCAAAACTAAACATGGTACTCCAGATGTGGTTGCCAGTTCTGAATAGAGGGGAATAATCACTTCCCTTGACCTACTGGCAACATGCCTACCAGTGCAGCCCAGTATGCTGCAAACCTTCTTGGCAACAAGGGCACACTGCTGACTCATATTCAGCTTACTGTCCAGTATAACCCCCTGGTTCTTTTCTGCAGAGCTGCTCCCCAGCCAGTTAGTCCCCAGCCTGTACTGGTACATGGGATTGTTTTAGTTTAAGTGCAGCACTTTGGACTTGTCCTTGTTGAACCTCATGAGATTTCTTTTGGCCCAATCCCACGATTTCTCTAGGTCATCCTGAATCATAGCCCTACCCTCCATCGTATGTACTACTCCCCCCAGCTTGGTATCACCTGCAAACTTGCTGAGGATGCACTCTATGCCATCTTCCAGGTCATTGATAAAGACATTGAATAAAACTGGCCCCAGGACCAAGCCCTGGGGCACTCCACTTGATACTGAGTGCCAACTAGATTTTGAGCCATTGATTACTACTCCCTGAGCCTGATGCTTTAGCCAGTCTTCTATTCAGCTTACAATCCATCCCACCTGTACTTCCTTAGCTTGCCTGTGATAATGCTGTGCAAGATCCTGTCAAAAGCCTTGCTAAAATCAAGGTACACCACATCCACCTATCTCCTCTCATCCACAGAGCCAGTCACCTCATCACAGAAGGCAATCAGGTTGGTCAGGCATGACTTGCCCTTTGTGAATCCATGCTCACTGTTTCTAATCATCTTTTTCTCCTCCAAAAGCATACTTGAAGGTGCGCTTCATCATTTTTCCAGGGACTAAGGTGAGGCTAACTGGTCTGTAGTTCTTTGGATCCTCCTTTTTTCCTTTCTTAAAAATGGCTGCTATGTTCAAGAAAGTGCCCTTTTCCAACCATCTGGGACCAGTCCTAATCGCCATGAGTTTTCAAAAATGATGGTCGATGGCTCTGAAATCACATCAACCAACTCCTTCAGTATCCTCAGATGCATCCCATCTGGCCCCATGAACTTGTACACATTCAATTTTTTTAAATAGTCCCTAACCTATGCTTTCACCACTGAGGACTCCTCACCTCCTCTCCAAACAGTGTTGCCCAATGCAGTAGTCTGGGAGCTGCCCTTGCCTGTGGAGATGGAAGCAAAAAGCATTGAGCACGTCAGCCTTTTCTGCATCCTCTGTTACAAGGTTACCTCCCCTTTTCAGGAAGGGACCCACACAGTCCCTGATTCTCCTCTTGCTACCAACATACTTGTAGAAACTCTTCTTATTACCCTTCACATCCTTTGCTAGCTGCAACTCCAATTGCACTTTGGCCTTCCTGACTTCAACCCTGCATGTCTGAGCAATGCTTTTACAGTCTTCTCAAATTAGTTCTTCAAGTTTCCACTTCTTATAAGCTGCGTTTTTATGATTTAGTTTACTGAAGAGTTCCCTGATAAGATAAGTTGGTCTTTTGCCATACCTGCTAGTTTTCCTGCACATCAAAATGATTTGTTCCTGCATTCTCAGTAACGCTTCCTTAACATACATCCAGCTCTTCTGGACTCCTCTCCCTCCCAGTCTGCTTTCCCAGGGAATCCTGCCCATGAGTTTCCTGAGTGAGTCAAAGTCTACTTTTCTGAAGTCCAGGGTCCTTATTCTCCTGCTCTTCATCCTTCCTTTCCTCAGAATCCTGAACTCAATCATCTTGTGGTTACTGCTGCCCAAGTTCAAATCCACTGCTACGTTCCCCACTAATTCTTCTACGTTTGTGAGCAGCAGGTCAAGAAGAGCATGACCCCTAGTTGACTACTCTAACACTTGCACCAGGAAGTTGTCCCCAGCACTCTCAAAAATCTTCCTGGATTGCCTGCAAACTGCTGTATTGCCCTCCCAGCAGATGTCAGGGTGACAGAAGTCCCCCATGAGAACCAGGGCCTGTGATTGGGAAACTTCCATTAGCTTTTTGAATAAAGCCTTATCCACCACTTCCTCCTGGTCTGGTGGTCTATAGCAGACCCCCCCCCAAAGCATGACCTTTATTGCCCTCCCCCCTAACCTTAACCTAGAGACTCTCAACAGGCGTATCTCCAGTTCCATACTGAAGCTCTGAGGAATCATATGGCTCTTTTACATAAAATACAAGTCTTCCTCTTCTTTTTCCCTGCCTGTCCCTCCTGAACAGTTTATACTCATTCGTGATGTAATAGGGGCTTGGCATGCTGGACAAGTGGATGACATGCTGAAGAAAGTCGGCCAGGCCTGGCACATCTCTATCCTGGACCTGACCAAGAGCTATTGGCAGATCCTGATGGCTGCAGCAGATAAAGGAAAGACAGCCTTCGGGATCCCCTGGGGCCTATTCCAATTCAAACAGATGCTGTTTGGACTGCACAGAATGGCCCCCTTCTTCCAATGGCTAATGGAATAGTTGCTGCCCCCCTCATCAGGAGTACACTGCCATGTATATCGATTATATATCATCATTTTCTCCCAAGACTGGGAAACCCATCACTAACATCTGCGAAAAGTCCTAGAACAGCTATGATGGGCTAGACTGACAGCCAACCACCAGAAATATGTGCTAGATAAAAGGGAAACACTATACCTAGGCTTTATGGTGGGACAAGGTAGTATAAGGCCCATTGCTGATAAAGTTGCAGACCTCCAACAACACCCCCTTCCCTGGACACTACAACAACTGTGATTGTTCCTTGGCTCCGCCAACTACTACTGACAAGTAATCTAGAATTTTTCAGAAAAAGAAGCACCCTTGACAGAACTGACCAAATGTCGAAGGAACCCGATCCAGTTGAACACCCACACCCTCCAAGCCTTTAAGCAAGTAAAAGATGCCCTATGTCAACACCCAATCCTGTACAACCCAGAATTCCAGAAAACCTTCCTCCTGAAAACAGGGATGTGTCAGGCGCTACCCTAGGAGCATTTCTCTTCCAGGAA
Organism: Caiman crocodilus; assembly: GCA_030014935.1. Classification (NCBI taxonomy): domain Eukaryota; kingdom Metazoa; phylum Chordata; order Crocodylia; family Alligatoridae; genus Caiman; species Caiman crocodilus. The sequence continues at coordinate 93,296,857 of JAGPOW010003642.1, read as the reverse complement.
GAAGGTGGGAAGGAAAGGCCCATAGCCTCCACCAGCAAAAAGCTGAAAGTGATGGAGACACGATACTCCATGACTGAGTGGGAGTGCCTAGCCATATGGTAGGGGATAGCACTTTTTCATTATTACCTAATATGGAGGGAGTTTGTATTCATTACATAGCACGCACCCCTACACTGGTTACAGACAGCCAAACTGGATAATCCAGACTAATGAGGTGGTCCCTTGCCTTACAACCCTTTTATTTTACAGTGAGACATTAGGCAGGGAGGAAGAATGGGAATGTTGACTTCCTTTCCCATATGAAAGAAAGATGACACCTTTGACAGAGCACCAGCAGAAGCCGGATGGAGATGAAAAGCTCAAAGATTTTCATTTGGGGACTTTGTTTGAACTAAGCGGGGAAGTGTATAAGAGTGGCTTAGGCAGAAGGTCTGTTACTAGGATAGCCTCGGGGGAGGGAAACCAAAGGGAGCACACTACACAGGTGAAGGGACTTCACACACCTAGGGAAGATTAGGGTAATTAAACCCGTTACTACCTACATAAGCCCAGCTGCTAGGGATCATACTTTGCCCTCGGGCACCAGAGGAGGAGACGACAGATGAGGAGAAAGAGGAAGAGGAGGAGCCATGAAACCCCAAAGGGAGCTGAAGATCGGTGATAGGAATAACCATAATGCCAGTAAGGAGTGGGGGCACCGATGTGAGGCCCATAGATGGCGTGGGTAATTAAGGGAGGATCCAGGGGACCCCACAGAGCCAAAAAGGAAGGGGAATACCAAAGCAGTACATGGAGGGGAGAGCCTTGCAAAGCCATTCATCCCAACAAACAGCCAAGGTGTGCGGCAGGTACGGAGGGACCATGGCAGAAATGCCTCTCCACAGAAGAGCTGATTGAGACAGCCAAGACACATCCCCATCAATGAAGCAATTGAGATGAGGAAGTTGTGCAAGCTGAAGTTGACTAGAGCACTCAGGGAGACCAACCAGCTTAGGTGTTAATTAGATCATCCATACCACTCCCTCTGCTAATGAGTCAATTAGCAGGGGGAAAGCAACAATGTAACACTGATACCAATAAGTTAGCACTGGGAAGTTAACCATCTGGGAGGTCTGTGGTGTGTTCTCACCCTCAGGGATAAACACTGAACATCTTTTCCTTCCAATCAAAGTTTTGGCAGGTGGGTTCTAAGGGAACTGGGAAGGACACAGCCACCCTCCTACACATAACAATGCTCCAGTCATTTGAGCTATGCCACCAAGTCTCTGTTATTCCAATCACATCATGATGCCATGACTTTGCAAGGATTTACAGTTTTTCCTGCTCATTTCCCAGGCTGTCTGCATTTGTGTACAGGAATCTAAAGTAACTAGTTGATTGCCTTGATTTCTCAGAAAGTATGAGAGCGCCTTCCCCATTGCCCTTTCCTTCTCATTTTTCCTCCAGGTCTCCCACTTCCCCACTTACCTCAGGGATTTAGTCTTCATCCCCACCAAACCTAGTTTAAAGCCCTCCTTGCTAAATTAGTAATCCTGTCTACAAAGACACTCTTCCCTCTTTTTCTCAGGTGGATCCCATCTCTTCCCTGTAATCCTTTTTCATGGAACAACATACAGTGGTCAAAGAAGCCAAATCCCTGCTAGCAACATCACCTGCACTGCCAGGTATTGACCTACAGGATGCACCTCCTTGTGCCCAGGCCTTTTCCTTTGGCTGGAAGGATCAGTTTCATAGTGCATAGGGTCAGAAGGGGCCTAGAGCAGGCCATCTAGTCTGACCCCCCGCCAATGGCAGGAACAAGTGCCAGGGTCACAGGACCCCAGCCAAGTACCTATCC
>JAGPOW010003642.1:93280485-93294920 GCA_030014935.1 Caiman crocodilus | reverse complement strand
CCCTGCTTGTTAATTTCACTTGATTAGGTTTGAAACTCCCGCGGTTCTTCAGCTGCCAATCAGCAGTCCCGGCTGCCCGGAAGTGCCTGCCGGCAGCCTTGGCTCTGAGGCTCCCGAGTTGGGGAGGGGGAGTACGGGTCTCTAGCCCAGCAACCCACCTGGGAAAGCAGGAATCACTCCCTGGACCTTCCTCTGAGGGTGCTCCTAGCCCCCTCCTGCCCCCTTGCTGGCTCCCTGTTTGCGCGCTCTGATTGCGCACGGCTCCCTGCCCAGTCAGCTAAAAGCAGTCCGGGAGGCTCCCCTCTGGACCAGCTCCAGCTGTCAGCACAACCTCACTCACCACTTCGCCACCGCCTATGTCGCTGCTCCTCTGTTGCTGCTCCTTTTGCTCAGCGAGGGCTCACGTGTGGCTGAGACCACACATGAACCCTATCAGGAGTCTGCTAGTCTCCCTGCTCAGCTCCTAACACCACCTGAGTGAGAACACCACCTGAGCCCTAGAACCCCTCATCCTTGCACACAGAGCCCTGTAGTTACTTTTGATGTGCTCAGGGTCTCTGCTGTCAGTGTCACTGAAGCCTACATGGATGAGCAGCACGGTGTTGTAGTCAGAGGACTGGATGAACCTCGATAATCTCTCCATGACATCTCAAATCTGGGCTCCAGGCAAGCAGCAGATATCCAAAGACAACAGGCCAGGTTGGCAGATGGCTCCCTCTGTCCTCCACAAAATGAAGTCTCCAACCACCACCACCACCCATTGCTTCTTCTTGGTGGTGGTCCTCTTGATCCTTCCCACCTTGGTAAGGCCAGCCCTGACTTCCTCCACCAATGCTCTTCCCTCTCTGCTGCTAGAGCTGCATATCTATTCTCCAGATGAATGACTACAGGTGGAGGTGAAGATCTGTGCTTGCTGCCAGGAGTTACAAGGTTCCAGGTTTCACCCTCTTCAGAATCCATGTCCTCTCTCTTTTCTGGCACTGCATCAGGCATTTCTTCCTTCACAGTCCCAGACGTCTCCTCAAACATTGAATCAATGAACACCTCATGGTAGATGATGCTTTAGAACATTGCCACTTCCTCCTGTAGTTCTCTTGCCTGTTCCCCAAGAGACACCACTGGGTGGCACTGCTCAGACTGTAAGCACTCCCTGACCTGACCATCACTGGAAGGAACCTGCAAGCTGCAGTCCCCACAGCACCAAACCTGGACCTCGGGGGAAGCCTTGATGATGAGTGTTCCTGTCTGGACAGAATACTCACAGGTGCAAGCAGAGGCATTGTGACAGCTGCCAGCCATTTCCCTGGGTCTCTTAATCTGCCTTCTCTCTATTACTGCCCTTCTTCCAAGCAAACCTTCTCCAGCAAACTCACCTGGAACGGGTCTGTTTATCGCTCCTTGCCCCAAAGGGTTCTTTTTTTCCCCCTGCTTCCTCATGCCAAACTGAAAGACTTGCCACTCAAAAAGGGGGTGAGGGGTCCATGAAATGGCCTTGGAACTGGCCTGTAAACTTTTTACCCTATTTGCAGCTCCTGTTGGCTGGCTTCTTGGTCACAGAGATTGAGGGGAGAAAGAGAGGACAAGAGGCCAGAAATAGGTATTTTTACCAATGGAAATTACCAAGGTAGAAATCCTTCTGGGAGATGAAACATACAGTTGTTCATCTTGCAACTGCTGCCATGTCACTGCTGTCTATGCCTTGGGATGATCCTGGTCTGGGGGAAGGTGTCAGTAGCATTCCTTCTGGCCCCTGGGGAAAATTAAGTGGTGTGAAAAGACTCCCTATCACCCTGGTATGCAGAAGCAGAACAGAGGGAGCTGTGGAGAAACTCTCTGCCTTCTCTCCCCAAATTAGTGACCCCAGTCTAAGAAGTAGCCAGAAGGGAAAGGAGTGGCTGCTTCTCTGCTCATCTCCTGAGCACTGGGAGCCAAACATACTGAGTAATGTGCCACCAACCCCCACCCCACCCCACCCCTTTCCTGTGCTTTTACAGTGCAAACCAGAGTTAGAGCAACAGATAGCAGGTTTTACCCCCAACTCAGGCCCTTCCCAGACTGGTCCAGAGGGGACTGGAGCCACAGGGCAATGACCCTCACCTGTTCCCCCTGCTGGGCAGTCCTTGATCTGAGGAAGTGGGGCAAGTATTATCTCATTTCTTCACTGTCTCCCAGGTCAGAAAAGAGTGGAGTGTACAATTGCTCACTCTTACAAGAGGAATTCTTTCTCAAGGGAAATTGTCCATGTTGACACTTGGAAGATCTTTCTCCCGGAAAAAGCATGTTTCCTTTGAGTGAAACTGTATGAATGTTCATATGCTTGTCTTTTCTACCAAGAGAACAATGATTCTCTCAATAGAAATGTAACACTTGTATGTTGTCAGAGAGAGAGAGAAAGAGAAGAGAAGATCCACCCATGAAGCTTGGAACCAACAATGATTGTTAGAGGGCACTCAGGAAGCCAGTAATACTAAAGGGGAAAAGTTGTAGTGTGAGTGTAAAGTAGAGCAGTAATGGCTGTATAAAGAAATTGAGAAATAGGTGGGAAGACAAGGGAGTGGTAAAATGGAAGGGAGAGTTTGAGTGGTGCTCTTCATTTATATCAGGGGTTTACAAATAATCCTATTTAATTGTTTTCTCTTCAGATTAAGAACCCTATGCTCAAAGGACAAGTAAATAGAACTTGAATAAGGGACTACAATATGCTAGGTTGCATGAAACAGCTACATAGGAACAAACAACTATGCCTTTCACCACAAATATATCACTCCATCTTTTCTTTCTTTAATCTTAGTAATACGATCAGCCAAGAATAACTGTGCAAATATCTATTATTTGATCAGTCATATTTGTTCTTATGTTGTGAATGATTTCCACATAGTCCTCCATACAACTCAATTTAAAAAGCCTGGCTGGAACTCTATTGAGCAAAGGTGATAATGGAGCAAGGATCACATGAGCCTATGAAGACAAGGAAATTAAAGTTTGGCTATTTTTCCTTAAAGCACCTGTCATCCGAACTGACCCTGAATTTGAATTATTTATTGTAGTCAGACCCTTACAAATCCATCACACCACAGCATCTATAAATCAGTTCCAGGATATTAAAGGCATTTAGACACATTGAAAATCTCCCTAAATTCATACACATGGTAAGAAATCTAGGAAAAAAAAACTGGACAATACTTTGTGTCCTCAGAAAGGCAAAGTACTGTATTGTTTTTTCATTGTGCAGACCAATAACTTAATTAAAATTAAACTAAACCCAAGAATTCCATTAAAGTAAATGATAAAGGCCTCCGCACAAAATGGAGAAAAGCCTTGCCATGTTTATTTCTTCCCAGAGTTCAGTCTCTTTTTCTCTCCCGTGTGACTTCATCAGTGCTTTCCTGGCATCTTTTAAATTGAAGGTTCTACAGAAAAGCTGAATCTGTAACTTTTTTAAAGTTGGTGTTAAATTCACACACTCACAGCCATGCTGCTGTTGCTGAAGGTGGGAAAGTCATCACTTTTAAGAAGGGGTATTGTTTCTCTCTTTAACTGCACTCCTGATCACTATGCCCAGCAGAAGTTTTCTAGCTATGTGGGCAATATCAGTGGTAGGATTATTTAAAAAAAACAAAAAGCAAAAAACTGGGAGCAATAGGAAGTTTTGTGTCTTCCAGTGTGCTCAAGGCAAGCATTAAGGAATCGATAAAATGCAGCCTGTCATGTCTTAATGCATGACACATGATCCACAGAATCTTATCAGTTAGTGGGGGGGGGGTCCCACAGCAGAAGATAGGAAGTAATGTTTGTATAATAATGATGATTTTCCCTGTTGTATATACTAAAATTTGCACCATGGCTTATATTGAAGGGGATGGGGGAATAGCATGGAAACATTCTTATACGGTCTGAATTCTAATCTTATCTCTGAAGCCATAGTTTTGCTAATTTCAAAATGTATTTGTTTTCCAAGGAACAGGCACATGAAGAGAGGGTTAAAAATAGGGAGCTTTCTCAAAGACTCTTAATTCCCCCCCAGTTTAGATTCATTACTCCAATTAATTGCATCAGGTTTGTCACTGCCTCAAAATCCGCACACATGGTATTCAAAGTGGCTGTCAATCCCTTCCACTTTCTAGCCTGGTATATTATTTTAGAAAGTGAAGGGCAAGAGAGAATCTGACCTAGCCACTCATTTACACTTTAAATCCACTGAATCATAGCTGACAGGAGAAGGAAGCAGTCTGGTTGCTTCCTCCGCTGAAAATCTTTACTACCAAGTATTGTATGACTTCTGTAGTGAAGCACTCCTAAAACAATCTGACTGCAATTCTGTGGTTTAGAAAGGAAAAGGAAAAGGAAAAAGCAACAAGGAAGCTGCTCCCTCTCTCTGCATCATTCTGTTGCGCAGCAAGGAGAAAGGAGGGAGTAGATTAAAGTAGTAATATAGTAATTCAGGCAGCACCACAAATCACGAATCACAGAACAGGACAAAGCTCATTATACCCTCAGAGGGGTGATGACTCGCTTGCTGCTTTTTGGCAGCTGATGCTACAAGCTCTATTGCTCATGGTGACATTAGCCAATAAGTTTAGGGATAAATTGTGCAACCCTTACTCAAACTGCCTAGGACTCATTTTTCCCTCCATGGGGATACTTAAGTGCTCAGTAGTATTAAGGTTCCTAGTGATACTATTGAATGCCTCTAGTACCCAGTTATATTATTATCATTATTAAGACTTATTTTCTTATGAAAAAAAAACCCCTTAAGTAGGAAAAGAAACGAGCAGAGACAAAAATTAAGCCAGAGGTTGGCGTACAGGGCTCCATGTGGCCACTACAGCTGTAACTGATTCTGGGTTGGAATTTCATGAGGTGAGGTCCAGAGGCACTGTTATTACTGTAGTATTAGTCCACAGAGACCTTTGATTTCCATTCAGCAAAACCTTCAGTTACCGGCCTACAGCAGCAAGCTTACTGGCAAACAACTGAGACTGCCACAAGTCTCAGGGCACTGGAGGCTCGACATTATTCTTCCAAGAGCCAGTACATTCTTGCACCTGTTACTTCTGCTGACCTTGAATTTCATTATTGGGGGCCTAAAAGATTGTTGGTATTTTGGTGAACACAGGTGATGCTATCCCCCTACTGTGGCTTTTAATATAGAACTGATGTACCAAGGGGATAACATGACTTGTCTAACTTCACACCAGCAAACAATGGCAGTTGAACTCAGTAGACCTGAATCCCCTCAGACCACTAAAACACACCGCTTTCATAAGAGATGCTACCTAGAGCCCATACACATTGGAAACCAGGTGTTCCAACGAACACCCCATCTGAACTCATCTTCCTGCAAAAAAAATAATTGACACAAGCAATACTTTGTTCTGTATCTGGTGACTCTCCTGGTGTCTCGCTGGATTTTCCTTTATCCTCCTTCTCAAAATGGATGGGAAAGTCAGGACTAAAAATATACATTGCCAGTGTGACTTGCTTCTGGAAAGCTCATGTGAAGGTGCCCCTTAGCTGACACCTGGAAATTAAACCAGGGAATTCCAGTACTAAAAGCACAAGATGCAACTGCATAAAAATGATGCTGTGTAATAATTGCTTTATAATCTCATACCCTCTGTTCAACTGGGAGCAAACCTGCAGTGGCCACCCATCCTTGCCCCATGCACAGATCCGGAGGGCACACTTCTCCCCATGCTTGCCTATAAGTTCACACAGCAGCAGAAGCTACCCTCGCCCTATCTCAGTGCCCCCCAAATCAGCTGCTCATAGCTCTGCCCCACATCCACTCCAGTTAAGCATCACCTGTGGGTGCCCCTTTCCTTCAGTGCCTGGGGCATTCACCCTGCTTATTCCCCCCCACCACACGCACCCCACCCCTCTTGCTACAGTACTGGAATGATGCGCTGTCAGGAAAGTCCTATGTACAGCATTCATATTCAACTCCGTTTTCAAGCTTTGTTCACACTTGCGCTTCTGTTATCACCTACCAGTGGTGACCTAGGTTTGAATTCCCAATTGCTTGCAGCTCCATTATACCACTATACAGGAGTGTAACTTGTTGGGGGTGACAGGGTGTTATTATGAGTGACTAGTCCCATATGCTAATTTGGGTTAGGAGTACAGAATAGTGGCTCCCAGGGAGTCCAGCCTGCAGCAGCAACTATGGTAGCGTGGGCAAAATGGTAGATCCGACTGTTGGCCAGACTCCATTTCCCAATATCCCCTGCTCGTGTGACTGGGGCCGTTTTCCATGGAAACCCCAGCAGTAGTTAAGCTGTGATAGTGCAAGGCAAGGGTTTCTGTGAAGACCAGCCCCAGCAGTGCTGGCAGGGCAAGAGCTGCTCCGGAGCCTAGCTGCAATCTTGCAGCAGTGGCAACATGGTCTAGAACCAGGGCAGAGCTGTGATCCAGCGTGCGGGCTGGACTTTGCCCAGCCCTGAACTAGGTTCTTTGTGTCTTCAGGGCATTAAGACTGACACCCTCCTCTCCCCCTTTCCCTCATGCTTGTTCCCTATCCTCCTCCCTTCTCTGTGGCTCAGGGCACGAAACTTGCTAGTAATGCCTCTGCTGCCATGGCAGTCTAAAGGGGCCTTGTTTGAGGTGTAAATAACATGTATATTCCCTTTAAGATCATGAGAGACAGACCAAGGAGCAATGGTCTCAAGTTGCAGCAAGATAAGTTTAGGTTAGATATTAGGAAAAAACTTTCTTGATAGGAGGGTAATAAAGCATGGGAACGGGTTAACCAGAGAGGTTGTGGAATCTCCATCCTTGGAGGTTTTCAGGACCTGGCTAGATAAAGCCTTTGCTGGGTTGGTATAGTTGGGGCTGATTCTGCTTTGAGCAAGAGAATGGACTAGATGACCTCCTGAAGTCCCTAATTGTAGCCCTAATTGTAGCCCTAATTTTCTATGATTCTATGATTTCTCATGGTCACAATAGTATAGAGGGACAATAGCATCAATTAAAATTGGTTCCTGTGCATCTTATTCCATTGTCATATTAAAGTCCATTTTGTTTTTGCTTTTTTAAGCAATTGACTATACAACTGAGATGCAATTGATCAATTCTATGAATCCAGAGATAGTAAACATTATGTGCTGTAGTACGGACAGTAAGCACAACATGTACAGACTCACTCAAGTGTAATTATTGGTATGTCAAAGTTAATCTGGAGTGGAGAGGGATTTTGTATGTTAAATAGAATAGCTGTAGTTTTTGCAGGAATTTGGATGAGAGTTTTTTTGCATGCAGTTTGAAGAGCTAATTCTGTGGCCCTTAAATCCCTATATCTTTTGACTTAGGTCTGCTGTGCATCACTGCACTATTGCTCCAAATTCTTGCTTATATTTTCATTATTATCTCATTGTCAGAGCTTTCTGTTTGGAATTGGGATTTTTTCTTTTGCATGGGATCTATTTTATTCCTTTTAATTTATTTTATAAGAAAGGTGGATTATTTTTGGAACAGCAGATTTCAATTTTAAAAGAGCACCCTGCTGCCAGTTATAGGCAACTGCGCTGCTGCTAATTCCATAGGCCTATTTTAAGATCTATTGTTTCTCTCAGTTAACTTATCTAAATCTGAAAATCATTTGAACAGTGCAGTTCTCTACTACGACCCAAATATTGTCCAAGAGTTTTTTCTATTCTTAACCATTTCACAATGAGTATTCGTCTACTTAATAACTCAGCTACTTACAGTCACTTAACTGCACTAGAATCATCTCTCTCGGTGATGAGTCTGGAAATTAACTGATATAACAGTGGGGTGGTAGACTATTTCAACTCCCATGAAGTTGCAAGTGTCCAGCATCTTACAGGACTCAACTCATGTTTAAAACAAAAAGAGCTACACACTTTTCAAAAAATATCATCTGATTATCATAAGAGTTGTCATTTGGCTGGGTTTTGACCAGACTAAATATTTGCATTCAGACTCAGCCTAATCCAGCCTAATTTTTATATCCTAACCCTAGTTTCCCCTGCTTGGTTGTGTGACGTTGAACATCTCCCTTACTCGAATGTCATGCCATCCTGCTACATGCTGTGATCACCTGAACACCTTATGGTATCAACATCTATCTACATGAAAGTCAAATGACAGAGAAACACAGCATATTAAGGGGAAGAAATAACTTTGTTTTGCATTTTTTACAGCGTAACAGTGCATATTTATGGGTGGGTGATTTTTACCCCCTCCTTCTCTCTCCACATCAGTTGTTCAAATTATTTTTCATCAGGAAAGATCCTAGAAAACAACAAACAGCAGATCATATCTTGCATTACATGCTGACTTAGCCCTACCGAGACCGGATGGTTTATATTTTTTCCTGAGTTTGGAGCACTGAGAATCAGGTCTTGTAGTTGTGAAATCAGTGCCTGCCATCAACAAGGACGAAAGAACAACCAGAGGAAATAATAAAATTGCTCTATCAGCCATATTTACACCCTGGCTCTGAACCTGTGAATAGCCATATTGCTTTATACAATTCACCTTTTAAATGACTGTGAATGACATGCATAGTTTGTTGTCCAAGTCAAAATGTCCTTGTTAGTGCATTTTTGCTTTTAAAACACTGTTTTGATTATATAATTTAAATTATATCATTTCAACATCCCTTCTCCATATTTTTAACTCCAATTTCCTTTACCAACAGTGACAGAAAAATTAAATTGCACAAAACTTCAAATGAGTTTTTCACTGTTAACTTGGGCATATTATAAATCTAAAATTAAGCACCATGGTCATGTCCAGACAAGCACGCATGTGTGATTTGTGGCACCACAGACCCATCTGCAGTGTTGCAAATCACTTGTGCTGCACATGCAGGCATGTACTGTGCTGCTAATTAGCAATATGATGGGGTTTTTTGATAATGGGAGATCCCAGTGTCAAAAAAACAGCACCCAAAAAATGTAGGGTGGCACACGTAGCAACAGCTTGCATTGCCCAAAACTGGACCCTGGCCAACTACAGCCACACTCCAGGCATCAGCCACAGTCCATGCACTTAGATTGCTGCTGCTGGAGACCCAGGAGGCCCCCAAAACCCTAGGTAAGGCTGCTGGGACTAGTTCAGGTGCTGGCCCCAGCCTCCCCCTACCCCACCTGAAGCATTTTTGCCCATATTAACTCCATGTGGAGGGATGTGTGCTGGGGTAAAAAGCAGTGGTACAAATTTGTGCTACTGCTTTTTTTCCCCACAACAACCTGCTTGTGGGGACACAGTGCCTGTGGCCAATGTTTTAAGACCTGGATACCTTGATTCCACAATTAAAGCTCATTTTCAAAATATTTTAAACATATGTATTACCTATTTGCTTGAGCCACTTTTCACAGGTGTAATAGCACATGAGATTTAAAACATGTGGTCTGCAAGCATTTTTTTACAATTCAAATATACCAGAATCAGAATGTGTGAAATATTTGCAGACAACCATGACCCCAGGGAGAAAGAGTAAGTATCAACCAAGAGTGTACAGCCTTTACTTCCCACTCATTTCCTCCTTCAGCTATTTCATAGTCCCTCTACAGACCTTGAGAATTTCCCAGTGCCCTGTTCTGCACACTTTACACAGATCCTTCTACAACTGCCCTGTCTTCTAAGACACTTTTCTTCTGAGGCTTAATGGGGAAAAATGGTTGCAACCTAAACTGTTTTTAATTAAGAGTGAGAGTGAAGATCTGCCATTGTGCAGCAACTGGGAAGACAGATTAGGGCTGGAAGCTGAGGAAGGTCTAGCACAATAGTTTATTGCTAAATAAAAAATAGTTTGTGCTACATGTATAAGTTACTTGGACTTGAAAACTGCCCTTTAATATTATATCATGTGTAAAGGGCCTGTTTTTAAGTTGTGAAGCTGAACTGCACTGTTGTTATGCAGGGGACACCATAAACTCATGACATTTACTGCTCACAGTGGTTTTATGTATCACCGTATTTGTGGTGCTTGTAATTTCAAGTACAGGGAATACTGAAAATACCATGGCAAAGTTACTAACCTTTGTCAACTAATCATCATCACACAAGGGAAATAAGAAAATGGCTCCAGAAATGTGCATATAATCCAGTGTTTAATTGCTACAAGAAAACATGGATAAATTGGTATAAAATTCTACAGGTTCTGCTTATGGGTAATTAATGTAGCATTGCTAACTAGCCAGCCACAAGCCCATTATTGTGTTTATAAGTCAACTTTGCTAATTCACAGTGGCATCAGCAGGTGGCTGGGGATTATCTGTTGTGGTCTGCCACTGTTCCATATATATTTATGACACTAATAATATCATACTGGCATACCTAAATAATTCAGGTTCCTTTAGAATTTTCTCATTATAAAGCTCAAGGCACCAACTGACTTACTGGAGTGCCAGTCCACACCAAGGGCGATAACTTATTCAATGCCTCTCCAAGCTACACAGTACACTGAAGGAATGCAGCTGCCAGCGTGCTGTGTAAGACCAAGCAATATATACTTCTCTCTGCTGGCCAGATGCAAAAGGATGGATGTGAAACTTGGTCAAAACCCCAGTATGTGCCTTTTCAGCTAGTTAGATGCCTTCAAAAAGCACCAGGAAGCAACATGGCCTGATCCCGGATTTATTAAAGTGGAGTGTGGCACAGCTCCCATCAGGCTCAGGATTTGTGGGCAAAGGGTGGTTGGAGCTCTTGGGTCTGTGGGGATCACCTGGGAGCTGGACAAAGAGCAGATGCATGAAGGCATGGACCTGCCCTTCATCCTTCATTGACACTGCTGCCACTGTTGTCTCCAACTGAGGTGGGAGTAAGGTAGGCCCAGAGCTGCTCCTGCCCCACTCCAGCTACCGGGTGTGGAGAATGACTGTGCATGCTGCCATGCTCAGGATAGTGACAGTGGTTCATAGTTTCCTCTTTCCAATTCTGCTCCCTGACTGTCCCCTGGTCTGGTACTGAATGGAAGGACCTGTGTACTGCCACTGCTGTTACCAGCTGCTCCCTGCAGCATGGGGCAGAATCAGGTTGGTGGTGGCTCTGGGGCTTCTCCTCTGCCTGGATCACCTAGAGACAGTGGCAGAAGTAGGGTTAGGCCACAATGTTACAGGCCCTGTGGATCCTCCATTGGGAAGGAGTATTGAGTTTAGAGAAGTGGCCTCTAAATTTGGGGAGTTCCAAATAGAGGGTGAATAGTAAGGCCCTTTTACTTGCACAAGTAGACTTGAACAACAAAGGTAGCTCTAATTTCTCCACATAAATAGATGAACCAAACAAAGAGCAGGGCCATACATACTATGTAAGAAAAACATGGACCTGGCTTTATCTGCTATATCATGAACGCTGCAAAAAAATAGGAACTGTGCTTATTTTTTCTTCTCCTTCACAACCCTGTATGTTTCAAGGACAAGGATGAAATGTGGTTGCCACTGTGGAATGAATGAGAAGCTGAAGGCCATCTCTCTTTATACATTTAAAGAAATGTGGGATTAAGTGAAGCCTACACATACAACTACACTGAAAAAGCTGCTGTGTCTGGCAAAAAAAAAAATTGACAATGTGGTACATCATAAAATATTGAAGTGGGACAGGCCTATGTAGAACTCATAGAAAACTGGTTAGCTCAGGGAAAAGGAGCAGTTCAGTAACTCTTTTGCTACAAATTATTAGTTGCAATAATACTGTATTTGAGTAAATTCTTTATTGCACATGTCAATTCTATCTACTGTACTGAATGATAGCACCTGTATTTTCAAAATGGTTCAGATATTTTTAGCTATATGATAAAGTTGCTGGCTTTTATTAAAGCAGCACTCAGGGAAAAAGTTCTCATTCAAAATGTGAAGGAGAAATTTGCCTTAATACTAATATATACAATAACCTAATGAGGAGTAGGAAAGTTAAGTTTCCTCCTCTGGCACACCAGCCGACTCACACTTTTAAAGTTAATGGTAGCAAGAATTGATGCTCCACACTAAGTTTTTTCATAATAAAAAACTTGGCATATGGTCTTTCACATATTTGTCATTTGTACCCAGCATTTCACCCTCTTCTTTCTTCTCTGAATTTAGGTTACATTTATATATAAAATTTCAGAGTAACTATTTTTTTTCACTAACATGCATTTTCAGATAACACAGGAAAAAAAGGAAAAGGACTGTGAGAGACTTACGAGACAAAACATAGTGACTGTAAGAATCTGTACCTGAACCTGAAACATAAAATGGCTCTTGCCTTATTGCTGACCCTACATCAAAAAGAAAAATACTGCCTTTTCACTTAAAGAGGTTATACATAGAAAAGGATGTACATTTATGAAACCAAATGGATAACCTCTGTTCAGCCATCTATACCTAACTTGTTTCAAGTAATCATATATATATATATTTATATATATATATTTACACACACACACACACTTTTTTCCTGAGTGCTGTACACACACACACATACACACATATATATAATTATATATAATAATACATACATACACACACACATGCAACTAACCAATTGCCCATCAAGAATGACAGGTGGGGATGGAGTGCCACCACCCATCACCCACCACCCTGCACTGCCATTGCCTCCTAAGAGCAGGGGGAGAAACTTGCCCCATAGTCCCCTTCATCCCCCTCTGCCAGCACCTTGTGCTGCTGCTGCCTCCAGCACTTCCGGCCTCGACTCCCTTCCTCCCCAGCCCTGCTCCTCAGAGGTGATGGAGCACCGCCATGACAGCAGGGATGACACTAGCCCCTTCACCATCATGGCAGTGTTCCACTGCCTCCAAGGAGCAGGGCTGGTTGGGGTGAGGCCAGCTGTCCCTGCCATCATGGTAGCACTCGACACAGTCTGATTGGTTGTTTCCCTATCCAATCAGAGTGCTCCAACAGTGTCATGGGCAGACAAACTAAGCCCTTTATTATATAAGAATAATATTTCCCCCAGAAGAACTCTGTCATAAATTATTGTTATACTCTTAAATACACCTTCTTTCAGATGGCAATGGTAAAGAATCTCAAAGAGCTGTGTTCTTCAAATATTGAACAAGACACTTTAGCAGAATGAGGAAATCTGTACTAAGCTATGCAGTTTCTTTCTTTGCTTCTAGGAATCTTCCCAGCCTTTCTTTTGTGTGACTTCTTGCTATAAGCCTAGAAGAAAAGTCTACAATATTGTCACAACATCAAGAAAATCATTGCCTTCAAGCTAGTAAAAAGCAGCACAATTTTCTTTTCTATTTATTTGCTTTTATGTGCTCCTTCAGAGCCATTTCTGGGCATTTTCTCTTTCTGGGCATTTTCCTTGTAGCAGCTTTCGACAGTCATTCATTTTTTTCATTATCTTCCCTTTATTTTTTCTGAGTATATTATGGTTAACAATTATGTTACTATCTAGCCAATTGCCTGTAATGAATGATGGAGCATTTCAGGAAGAGCTTATGTGCCCCTCAGTCACACACCTTTTGGGGCCATCCACATAAACCAGGGGCAGGCAATTATTTTGGACAGAGAACCACTTACCAAGTTTTGACAAGTTGTCGAAGGCTGCATGGGTAGCTCCGCCCCTGGGGCAGGTGTCCCACTGCCCGGTCACCATCTTGTGACCAGAAGTCCTGCTCCCTAACCCCTGACCTCTGCCACCAGAAGTCCGCCCCTTTGCCCCCAGAAGTACTCCTTCCAGCAAGGGGTCATGACATCTTGGAACCAGAAACATATCAAATTATATTCTAAAAAGGAAACATCTACAGCATTTATTAATCTGATTTCAAAAAATATTTTTTTCCTGATTTACATGTGTTTGTGTAGTGTACACAGAGGTGATTGCACAATAGCTTAAAATGAAGTTTTACTCTTTTATATTGTGGGGGGTGGGTATAGGTTCAGGTATGTGGGGTGAGGGAGCATGTGGGGGGGTGTGGAGATGTGGGTTGTGGGTGGGTGTGGGGTTTGTGGGGCTTGTGTGTGGGGGAGAGTACCTGGGCTGTGTGAGGGGGTGTGCAAGTGAGGGTCAGCATGTATGGCAGTATAAGAGGAGTATGGGTGCACGTATATAGTGGGGAGTATATGTGGAACTCGTCCTATAAACACACATATACACACACCCATGCACTTAGCCCCTGGCTGCATACACCCACCCAACCCCACCCACTGTGCCCCTGGCTGCACACCCACAACCACCCACCCACTCTGCCCCTGGCTGCACACCCACCCACCCTGCCCTTAGCTGCACAAGCACATTCACCCACCCACTGTGCCCTTGGCTGTGCACCCATACCCACCCACCCTGCCCCTGACTATACAACCACACTCACACACCCACTCTGCCCCTGGATGCATAATCACACCAACCCACTGTGCCCCTGGTTCCACAAACACACCCACCTACCCTGCCCCTGGCTACACACATGATACACACCTCATGCATACTCACACCACACACACACACACACACACACACAC
>JAGPOW010003642.1:93243756-93280385 GCA_030014935.1 Caiman crocodilus | reverse complement strand
CACACACACACACACACACACACACACCACGCACACACATACCCTACTGAGTGTCTCCGTACTCCCCTTTCCTGCCATGAAGCCAGGCCATGTGCTATGGACAGTGCCTGCAGGCAGGGAGTGCAGTTGATGTGGGTGGGGCAGGATGGGCTGCTCAGTCCTTCTGAGGCTCCTCCTGGGTCCTACTGCCCCTGTCTCCAACCAACTTTAACAAGAGCTGGGGAAAGTCAATACATTTTTAAAGAACTCTCTCAACCTCCAGCTCCCTGCCTGAGGGGGTGGGGCCTGTGCAGCCTTTTGCCACCTGCGCTCTCCAGGACACATACATTGTTGGCCCCCAGTCTTACAGACAGACAGACAAAAGCACTAAGCCTTTTATTATATTAGAATATGTCTCTCTCCATCATTTACCTCTGTCAATCTGCACCTAACCTCTCTAATATA
Organism: Caiman crocodilus; assembly: GCA_030014935.1. Taxonomy (NCBI): domain Eukaryota; kingdom Metazoa; phylum Chordata; order Crocodylia; family Alligatoridae; genus Caiman; species Caiman crocodilus. The sequence goes on along the minus strand of JAGPOW010003642.1, from coordinate 93,279,941 downwards.
GCATAAAACTGGTGTTGTTGTTTTTATCTAACTGGTGCTTTCTCCCCCTCCGATACTTTTGTTCACTTTAGTAATCCAGTCTGGTGAACTGGATCTGGTGATAACAGACATCTCAGAAATAATACTACTAAAGCTTTTGGACTGATGAAAGATGCCAAGAAATCTGCAATACAAGGTTTTAGATAACTCCTTTTACATTTTCTTATTACTCTTTAAATGTCTTCATAATACATTTTGCTAACCCATTTGATGCTGGCTGATAGGCAGAAGATTCATTATTCAGTTCTACTTGCACTGAAACTGCAGGCAGAACTCCGAATGACTTCAGTAGAAACATGATCAAATTCTTAGTGTACTTACTGAAATGCTTCAGAAAAATTAAGGATAGTTATCTGAAACAATCACTTCTGGTATCCCAGATGCTGACAGCATTATAGAATTGCCTTGATGATCAGAGCACAAGGAGTGTACAGCAGGCATTTTATTCCTGGCCACTGACCAAACCTAAGTACGGCTGTTTATTCTTCTCTGCAAAATCAATATATACTCTTTGCCTGAGCTTAGTGACCCATTTTTATAGATAGCATCATAACCTGCCTGGTTCTACATTACTCTAACAATCTATTCAAGTGACCACTTCTGCCTTTTAAAAAGCTTATGGAACATCACTCGATCATAGAAAAAAAACAACCAAGCTTTTTTTCTTAACCTTTTGAGAACTTCCATATGATTACTACATGACAATTTATGTAATGACATTAGTGTTACATGATTTCACAGAGACTTCATAAAAATGCAAGTATTGCATCTCTGCAAGGCAAGCTAGCCAGATAAGAAAACATACTTTTGTAAGGAACATTTCAACACAGAGGGTGTGTCTACACATTTTTAATGTGCTATTGCAAATGCACATTTAATTTAGAACCTCTAACATGAGGTACTAACTAAATGTGCATTAGACTTCCTTAATGCTCAGTAGCAAAAGTGTATGCATTTTTAGTGATGCTTAATGCTCAGAAGCCTAATTTTACTGTGTATTAGCATTTTAGCGTTGTTTTTATCATGACGCTCTAATACAAAAATGTCCCCATTTTTTCCAGGTGGCAATAGGGACAGGGCTGCAGTGGTGCTAGGGGCTGATCAGGCAGCTGAGCTTAATTTCCTGTCCAGCTAGCCCTTGCTACACCAAGGTAGCTTGCAAGCAGCCCTGTCCTCATTACTGCCAGTACTTAGAGTCCCATAAAAATGATCTCTTTCCCCCCTTACAACTCCAACTTACCTGGCTTAAATGAAATTAGCATGCCATTGCCTTTGTAAACTAGAAAACCTGGCCATTAATCTTGGCACACCTCCTGTACTCTGTTACTTCTCCTTCATAAGGTTTCTGTGACATTTAGATTGTTCATCTTGATTACTAAACAAATGGTGTGTCTTTTCTATAGGGATTAAACAACCTACCATTTGATTTTCTCTCCCTTAAAGTATGAAATTTCAACATTTGCTTAAGCCAGAAAATTCCTCTATACAAAACCTTAAACATGAATTAGCTCCAGTTATAAGACCTAGGTAAAGCTAAAGTATTTAAAGACAATATTTCCAACTAATTTGAAGTGAACAATAAATATATAAGGAGCCACCCTTGGCCACATGTGGAGCAGTCATGGAAGGTCACTTTATTACAATACTTGCCACTGGACAAACAAAGAGAAGGCACAAGCCAGACAATTTGAACAGGAGATTCAGTAACTAGAGATCTCTCATTAAAAATGGTTAGAAAAAAATATTCTAGCAATGCATCAAATTAAGTAGAAAAGTAGAAGAGAAATGCAGAGGCTTTTACTTATTCTACATGACAGGAAATAAAGATGATATGCATTTGGAATGAGCATCACCATTCCCTCAGTTAGAAAAATACAGTTTCAAATGGCTATGTATTCCACAGAAAAAGGAAATATCTTTTAACCTATTGGCAATTAGACACAGAAGCTATGTTAAAGAATGTGTAAGGTTGTGATCAAGCATTCAAAAGTTAGGAAATTCTAGAACTAAAATTGCAAGTGCAACTTTAATTTAACCCTCTCGTAAGGATGCATTATGCCACAGTCTATTTAATATTAACATACCTCATTCAACGCATGGAATGAACTATGTAAACTATTTGTATGAATGAGTAATTATTTGATATTTCGTTTTGTTCTTGTCATTCATTGTGTAGCCCCATGCATTATCTGTCCTTTTTTCAGACCTGACTCTAAATACAGAAATACTTATTTCCTTCCAGGCTTTTCTATAGTGCTCATGACTATAATGGTCAAGTACTTCACAAAAATAAATTATTTTTCTCAACAAGCTTTTCAGTCAAGAGTAAGTTTTTGTCCCCATTTTACAAATGGAAAGCTAAAGCACATGTCTTCCCAAGCATCCACTAAACTGGGATTGTCAAGCTAAAATTGGATTTTTGACATTATATGCCATTGCATGTGTCACTTCTATTGGTTTCAGTTCCAACTGAGAATGCTGAATACTTCTACAAATCAGATCCCTGATCAGCTTTCTAAAAAAGAAGAACATTTTGGTTTAGTGAGTTGCTCACTGTCCTATACAAATCATGTGAATGAAGCATCAATATAATCTATATAGTGGCTGAAGACCATTGTTTTCTTCTTCTTCATTGAGGCTATATGGAAATCATGCTTCTAAATTTGATGCTTTTGGAAAATCCCACTCCTGGTGAAGATGGCCAAGAGGATAAATGAAGCATCATCAAACTGTGGACCACAAGCAACTACATGGATAGACCTTTGCACTTATGTAGATGTCCTAACTTGGATGTACAAAGATACAAGGATCCATCCACTAAATACTCTTAGAAGTAATGCCTCTAGCAAATGTGATCATAAAAGAAATGTAAGGTTGGGAACTAGACACAGTTCAATTAACCAAGTTCTAAAAGAAAAGTCTTTCTGCATCTCATTGAGTGATAAAAAGGCTTTGGATAGGGTTGAATAGAGTAATTTAAAGCAGCTCATAAAAAATTCAGATTGTCCCCTTAAGCTTCTCTCCTTAAGCTCTGGTAGGCCTAAAGTTTAGGCAAATGGTCTAGGAGAATGATTCAACAAAATGCAGGCAGGCACCGTGACTCCCTATACAGGAATGAATAGAGTTACATGCCTCTTAAGTAATCAAGAGAGCCTGGATGCTGAGTGGGAAGCCAAATAGAGACAGCCAATAGACAACACTAAGTACAGGTGTATGTCGAAGCTCATGGCTCTCTGCTGAGCTTGGCCATTTGTGCATCGAAGCTTAGTTATCGGGACAAGTAAGAGGGAGCTAATTTCTGCAGCTTACTAGGTAGAACACTCTCCTGTGAGGGTGGAGTATTGGGTTCCTGTTGCCCATTCCAGGATTATTTCTATTTCTAATAAATAACTACCTGATATAAACAGTCCAAGCATTAGAAACCAGAACAAGCAGGCTGTGGAGTCAGACTTGTTTATGTATCTTGCCTTAGGCAGTCACTGTTTAAAAAAACAGAAAGTTTCAGAGGAAATTAAAAATTTAGAGGCATCTCTAACTGTGAAGTGAGCAGAAGCAAATTAGAACTCCTAGGGTTTACACTGTCAGAAACAAGTAAAATTCGAGTAAGGAATTTGGTGCTTACAAAATATTTAGGGGCAATGATCTCAACTAGCCTGGAACACCTATGTGGCTTCAGTATAAAGCCATCTCCATTAAACAGTCAGATTCTAGAAGAGGTAGACAATTATTAGAAATACATACTGTCTTTTTTGGCCAAGGTAGCTTTTGTCACAATTAATATCTTTCACAGAGTCTTTTCCCTTCAAGTTCCTTTTCAATTAAAAATCACAAAAAATGTGCCACATGCTGCAAAATTGTGTATGGGATAAAACAGGGCTTAGGGTTGTCTACATAACTTTCTAACTAAAAGACCTACTAAAACCATTATTAGGGACCTGCCAAAAGCCTGATCATGCAATTTTCACAGGAAATGCAAAATAAGGCATTTTCTGCAAAAAAAAAAAGGCAAGCTCCTTGGAAAATTGCAGGCTTGCTGCAAAAATAAATAAATAAATAAATAAAATCCTTACTGGCAAGCAGAGGGAAGCCCGGCAGTCTTGGAGCACAGAGGAAAGCGGGAGGAGGAGAAGGGGAGGGAAGGGAGGTCAAGGACTGCGCTCACAGCAGGGAGGCTACAAGCAGCTTGGGCTCCCTGGCCAGTGGCATGGGCTTGCCAAAGCCGGGGTTGCCTGTGGCAGGTAGCTGCTTACAGAAGCCTGGTGCAGCTACTTGCAGGCTCCCCGCTGCCTACTGTGAAAAGCCCAAGCTCCACAGCCAATGGCAGGGGCTTGCCCAGGCCCAGGCAGGCTGTAACAAGCTTCCAGGAGATTGCAAGCAGATTTACCAGGCTCCACAGAGTCCTGGATCGGCTCCTGGCCAGCAGTAGGTGCACATATGCCTTGAGGCCAACAGTGGAGAAGGGGCCAAGGGCAGTACAGCTCCAGTCCCTTCCCCACCTTTGGTCCCAAGGTACATGTGCACCACTGCTGGCAAGGAGCCAGGCTGAGGTTTCGTGGAGACTGGTATAGCCACTTGTTTGTGAGCGGCCTGAAACTGCAATGTAATTACCCTGATTAAACCTAGGAAATATGGCTGTGCAAAACAACACCATTCCATTCTGACCTCCATTTCAATGGGACAGTGTTTCATTTTGAGTTTCATTTAATTTAGAAATTGCTGTTCTATTTTGTTTCATTGAAACTGTTTTACTATTTCTACACTTTTTCAACGTTTTGCCCATAGGCAATAATGGGGAAGCATGAAAGAACCTGATTTGGATGAAACTTGCAGGGCTTTTAAAGACATGATGTTTGCCAAGCTTCAAGGACATGCAAGTAGTGGTTTCTGGGAAACTGCACCTCAAATTTAGAAAGCAAAACTCATGTCACTTGTGTGTGTTAAGGCACAAAAGGGTGAAAACTGCAGGCATGGTAGCCCCTTCTGAGGCCATGAAGCCTGCCAGCTTTCAAGAAGATAGGTGCAGGGGTTTCTGGGAAACTGTACCTTAGGCTGCTGACAAGCAAACTTGTGACATGTGATTGTGTGTGTGTGTGTTAAAGTGCACCGGCACTGGTGCTGGGGCCTCTACACAATACAGTTGTGTTCCCCAATGACGTCTCCTCCTCCCCTACAGCCTCATCCAATTCACCACTTTAAATAACAATATATAATAATAACTTAGTGAGCAACACAGTAGCATGAGCAGCATCTCAGGCAGCCAAACTGAGACAGAGACTTTCTTTCCTTTCCTGCAGGAACTTCTTCTCCAGCAGCTGCCAGAAAGCTCTCCCTTCCAGTCCCAGCCCTGGAGCTTAGACATGCCGAGGGCCCTGCGTCCTTCCGGTTAAGTGCTAGGGGTGTTGGTCTAAGGACATGGCACTGGAAGACAAGGTCCTTTGCTTTGGGTTAATCTAATCTGTTATGTTTTAACAGACCAAATGAATAGTTAATTACAGAAATATATCTTAGAAAGCTTTCAGATTGAAAAATCCTTGGTCAGGCTGAGGAAGCACCTGTAGTTGGTGTATGTGTGTGCTGTTCCTGCATGGAAGGAATAGTAAAGAAGCCACAGGCTGGCATGCAATGCAGGCAAGAAAGCCAGCCAGTGAAAATGGAAGTGGAGGTGTCAGGGGGTGAGGGTCAGGCTGGGGTGTGGGGAGGAGTGGAATGTAGCAGTGCAGGTAAAAATGAAGAGATAAATGTGGAGTCAGATCCAGCAGGCTGTAGTGTGTCATAAATACAATGTCTATATTGAGTCTGTGGGTTTATGTACCTAGGAGGCTGAAGAAGTGTAGTTCATAGGCCCGGTTGTGAAAAGTGGTTTGTAAATTCAAACAAGTACTGAACCTTGCTAACCTAACCTCATCACCAGAACTCAAGCCATCTTCCTACAGTTCAAAACACAAAACCTGTCAACAATCTCCAGTAACCCCAGAAACTGCACACCAGAATCTACCAAAGACAACAATACCCAACTACTTGTGGGGCATATTTCGCACAAAAAAAAATAGTCTATCTCCAATCTCCCAGGCCTGATCCTGAAAGGGAATTTACAAACTACTTTTCATAGCCAGGCCTATGAACATCACTTCATCAGCCTCAAAGGCAGTAGGTACAGAAACTCATGGATTCAATATACATCTCTACTTTTACCTGTGCTGCTATATCCACCTTAGACCCCCCTCACACCCAGCCTGTCCCTCACCTCCTGGTGAAATGGTGAAATGAGGCCCACATTTCCATTTTCACTGACTGGCTTTCATGCCTGCATTGCATGCCAGCTTCTGGCTTCTTTACTATTCCTTCCATCTAGAAACAGCACATAAACACACCAACTGTAGGTGCTTCCTCAGCCTGACAAAGGTTTTCCAAACCAGAAGCTGGCATCCCAGGCAGCTAAACTGAGCTCACCTGGAGCCTCACAACTCTGCTGCAACCAGGAAGCCTCAGGTCTGTCAAAGACATGATGGGTCTGGGCTTCCCCCAGCCAGGACTGTGTGCATGCATGTGGTAGTTGGAGGTTGTAGAGCCTCCCACTCACATTTCACCAGGGGGATCCTTGGTCCTGGCATTTCTTTGGGCTGCTGTACTGCCAGCAGTCCTACCAGGCTTCCCCAACCCTGGCAGAGTGCAGTTCTAGTGGTCATGCCCAGGACCTGGGGCCTCATCCTTCCCCATAGCACCAGCCCATACCTCCAAGTTTGTCCTGGTACGGGAGCTCAGCAGAGATATGTTCTTCCCCTGTTGGCTGGTGATGCAGTGAGTGCCCCTTCCAGCTCTGAGAGTGGGGTATTAAATGACTTTTAAAAAATAAAAAAAGGAAATAGATGCAGATGGAGCGAGGAGGGTGACACTCCATCTGCACCTGCAGCTTGGGGAACCCCAATAGTGGGAAGTTCCCTTTGAGGAACACAACTACTTGACCAGAGCAGGATCCAAGCAGGTATGGTGGGGTGTCACTACATCCCCAGCAATGCTAAACACCCTGTCCTTTGGAACATTGGTTGGTGGACAGGACAGGTGTTTTCAGGAAACCATAGCCAGGTCTGGCCACATCTGGCTGCAGCTTGCCCAGTAGGCCAAGGGGTCACACAACAGTGGCTCCACATCCTAGGCGAGATAGGCAGCCACCAAGCTCTGAATGCTACCTGCCTGATGGTGAGGTCTGGTGCCCCTGGACCCCACCATGGAAGCCATGCCCTTGGCCCACATTATCAGCACCTGTGGTAGGGGGGAGACTGGTGGATGGCTGGCATGCTAGCATAGAACAGTGGGTCTCCTTCTTCCACGTTCCCCTGCCTCTACCATTCTGCCTCCTTGACTCTCTTCACCAGTACCTCCATCCACTGATTCAAGCTTTGGCTGCCGCATACACTCCCCTTCACCTTCGGGTCACACATGGCGGCCAGCATGTGGACCGTACCGGAGCACAAGGGATCAAACCATTTCCTGATGCCCTCCTTCCGCCACCTCACCAGGGCTTGGACATCTGGTGACAGTAGCTTGCCCCAGCCAGGAACATTGATCACCTGGAAGCTCTCCATTTGGCTCTGAAGTTCCCTCACTGTGGGAATCACCTAGCTAAAGAGGGCATCACCAGCACTGAGGATCTCAGTGGCCTTGAAGAAGGGCTTGAGGAACACAAAGATCTGGGAGATGGTATCCCTCACAGCTCTGTTAAGGGGGTCACTGATCCCAAAATCCCCAAACAAGGCCATCTTATAGATGACCTTCTGTTGCTCCACCAGCCTCTCAAGCATCAGGTATGTGGGATTACACTGAGTCCCCACATTCTGCATGATTTTGTGTTGCAGGATGCTCACCCTTGCTTCTTTCTCCAGCAGCATCTTGCCCCACTTGATGTTTCAGTAGAAGTAGCCTGCCATCTTCCTGCATTTGGAAATAAGCTTAGTGGTGGTGATAGCACTGTCAGTGGCATCCCAGTCCCCATCCAAGGCATTCCTGACTATGAGGTGGAACTTGTGTGCCATACAGCATACACCAAGACCACCTTGATCATATTGACCACATTGTCAGTGACCATGAACCTGCAGATGAGCTCGCCCTGCTCAATGAGACACCCCAGCACCAAGTGGTCCATGGCCCCTATGATCTTAGTTGCCATGTGGGACTCATCTATCGTCTCAGCTTGAAGGAAAGCCCACCAACAACCTGACTGGTCGCACCAGTGTCCTGTGAGAGAGAGGTATGCATGATTGCCACCCCGGCTGCTCCAGATGTCAGAGGTCAAGTGTAAGGCCAGCTGTGGACCTGTCTTACATATCTCCTCCCTCAAATATTCCCTGCCTGCCTCATACAAGGAGGGCACCAGGGTCTTGCTGAAGGTGGTGCCTGTGGGCACTTGGTAAGATGGGGCCATGAGCACCATGAGCCACCTGAACCCTGCCTGCTCAACTAAAGAGAAGGCTGGCTATTCACAGCAAGCATGTCCCCAATGCTCTGGGTGATCTCACTCACTCTTGCAACACACTCCCTTTTCTGTCTGCCTTTCCCCCACTGTTCTAGGGTGGTCTGCCTCTGCTTTGGGGGAACGAGGGCTTTGGAGAGAGAGGGGGACTTCCCTTTGGACATGATCCCACTGATGCCAGGCTGAGGAGGAGCAAAGGCAAGGGGGTGGTCCCTGAAGAGATCACAGCATGAGCAGAGATCATGAGCACCATAGCATCTCTGCGGTGCTCATGTGTTTTGTGCCCTGGCTGTTTTTGGCTCGCAGAGCAGGCAGATAGCATACGTGGGATCATTTGCCAGCTCAAAATGATCCCAGACCACACTACCCACTTGCTTTTGGGGGGGTGCAGTGTGGATGCTGAAGTTTCCCCATCATCTGCAGGTAGAGGCACAGCAATAGGAGGAGTCAACTCAGCTGAGTCGCTTGCCTCCTCAACCTCTACCTCAGCCTCCACTGAAATGCCTTCTGGGGATGGAAACCTCGCTATAGGGGAAACTTGAGGGGTGTGGAGAACAAACGCAGATGATTCTCCATCCTTTCCCAGAATTTCCTTTGCTATGGCACTCAGATCCAGATCCAGCTTCAGCGCTTCCTCTGGCATTGGAAGGCTCAGTATGAAGCAAAATGGGGTTCAAGGAGACAGTCATGCTGGTGCTGGTGCTGCTTGTTGTCATGGTGGTGGGGGATGGGTTATAGCTGGTGCTCTTGGAGAGGATGTAGACTCAGACACAGGCAGTGGCACTGCTCCGCTGCCCCCCTCTCCTTGCTGCTTCTGGAAACCTCATCCCTGCTAGTTGTAGAAAAAGGGTTGTGTCTCAGTTTGTTTGGGGGAACTTACACCTCTCCCTCTACCCCCTCTTCCACCCTCCCTGAAGGCTTGCCAGCTGCCTTTCCAAGACACTTCATGGTGTGTTTCATAGTGTCTTGCTTTTATACAAATATATAAATGTATCTGCATTCCTATATCAATTATGTAAGGTGTGTAGTGCATGCCACAAGGTATACATGTATAGCAATAAAATATAAATGTATCTCCCTTCCTATATAAATTAAAGTCAATAGTGTAATAGACAATATCATTATAAAATTGAAAAGAATAAATCAATTAATATAATAATTAAATAAATGTGTTTAGAAGAAAGAAAAAGCTATTCTCAAATCACTCTTGCTAGGCTAGACTAGCAAGTAGGAAATCAGTCAAATCAATGCTAGTAGTAGCCTTCATTGTCTAATGCTCGTGAACTGCTGGAAGATAGCTCAGTAACTGTCAGACCTCAAGGCAGAAAGCAGGGCAGTTCAAACAATGCTGCCTTTTACACTGCTTTTCCATCCCTCCCCCAGAACACTGGGATTGGAAAGGACCTCAGGGAAGGATAACAGTCACTGGCCAGCTACACAGTCAATATGAGAGCAGTCCTTCCCCACTCTTCCCTCTTCTTCCCCCTCCTTCTATGTACTTTCCGTTTCTCTGCAGGCAAGCCCAGCTTCAGCTTCAAAACTTGAATGTTTCAAAATTTTTTAAGCATTTTGACTGCCCTCATTTCATTTTGAGGATGTTTCAAAGCATTTCATTTCAATTTGGCTGTTTCAAGCTCAAAATGAGTTGAAATAGCGTCAAAATGAAACATACAGCAAAGTGGCACACAGCCCTACTAAGACGCCATTAATTCACACTTAGTAACATATGGCTTAACAGCTTCCTTGGGCTTAATCAGGGTAATTAAGACATAGTTGCAGACTATCTAGCAATCTGCAGGGAGCACTGGGACCACTGGGACCCCTCAGCCAATCAGAGGCATTGCGGGGGGCACCATGCTCAGCCAATGAAAATGGCAGTTGGCTATGAAATCTACCTGAAAAATTGGCTGGCTTCTTCCTCGAGTTAGGTAGTATTAATAACCAAAGAAACACAATATTGAAATGGATTATATAGAAGTCCACATCAAAAATCATTATGTATCCTTGACTAGAGGGAAAAAACATTCAGTGAAGTTAGCTCTCTTCTATCTTCTGCAGTTCCAATATGGGGAAATTTAGGGTACGTTCAAACATTCAAGTAAACCAGTCTAAGTATTGTGATTTAGTTTGTCTAAGTATTGTGATTTTAGTTTGAGCAGCCTAAACTGTATAGCTCAAGCAGCATACAAGCATTCAGTGTTTGGGAGTGGAGGCGCACAAGTAGCCTGTGCTGGGGACTACTGCAGCCAGGGGCCCCTCAGCACATATCTCAGCATGTTCTGTGGGATCCTCAGGCTGCCAAAGATTTCCAAGTACAGCCAAGCATCCAGAGTAGTCCTGACCAGATGGCTACCCCAGGAGATCACATCGCTCTGGAAAACCGCACAGCACAATCACCTATCCCTCCCACCCAAGGTTTCCAGAAAAGACCTAAAGCAATTCCCCTCTCCTGCTTATTGCAAGTGGACTGGTTTCTCTGCCTGCACCCCACCCTGGATCCTTACCCCTTGTGTATAAACCCATGGATTTGTTCCTTGTCTCTAATGTAATTCAATGCCAGTATGTATGCAATGCCACATCTGTTTTCACATGGCTCTGACTTGAGCTTCGTATCTGCCACCAATCTCCCTTGTGTAGTGTGGCATAACAAATGAAACCGCAGCATCTGTCACTGCTTCTTAGTATTTCCTGTTGATTAAATCCTTTTGGTGATCTTTTGTTGGGTACAATAGGGGATGCAGAGGTCAGCAATCTCCTGCCTGCAGGAAGGGTGTTTGGACCACCTTGGAATTAAGGTCCAGCCAGGAAACAACTGGCAAAAAGTTGCACACGAGGTTGTAGGGAACACGAGAGGCTTTGTTTATGAGGGCTTGTACATGCTACAGTTAGTATCTGTGGTGGTGAGGGGGGTTGGGGAAGTGGGGAGAAGTTTCTGCTGTGGTACATGGAGTGGAAGAGTGAGGGAGATGTTATTCTAGTATTTGGGAAGGGATTTGTTTTCTCAACAACAGGCCGCTTTGAGGCATAGTTAGAGTAGTATGACTAAGCCAGATTTTTTTTTCACACTGTTGTCTAATGAGGCACAAAACTTCCAAGGTCATGGACCGGGCATGTCAGGTCCATGGTGGATGGAAGCAGGGGAGCAAGGCTGTGAGCTAGCCAGTGCTGAGTGAATAGTTGAGCAACTAGCACACTCATACATGTGCTTTGTTCAGACAAGGTGGAAGCAACATTTTGACCCCCACTCTCCATGCACAAGAGCTGGGGGGTTGTGCCATGATGGGCTGGTTGGAGTTCTGCCCATAAGGATACTCAGTAGTAGCTACTCACCACCATGGAAAGAGAAGGGAGGCCAGTCCAATAAATGCCTTCAGATGACAGTCTTGGACAGTAGGCTACAGGCTATAGGACCCAATACCTCACTACTGCTCTACCTTCCTATCCATTGATACGGATGATGCTTGGTCATGACCCCAGGGTTGTACAGTTCCCTCTGTCCCTATCCCATCCATGCAGTACAATGCTTACCTCTAACTTCCCATGCAATAGCTCTGTCTGGGGACTATCAGGATCAGTGCTATCCTTGGGATGAAGTGAAGGCATTGTTAGGGTTTGTATGCTGGAACCAGAAAGAAGACTGCTCTTCTAGCCTAAACCATGATGGGACCAGAAGAACTGGTGAGTGGTTTCTTCATCAGTAGCAGGACTTCTGAGGAGCCATTAGAGGGCGGACACCTTTAGTACCAACACAGGAAATTGTGTCTCTGGGCATATAGTTTCTCCCAGATATAGGTAAGCTGAGGTTAGCTGGGGAGCAGGTGTTCATCCTAGGGCTGCTTATGAGGTGGATGGCGTGGAACGTGGGGCCATTCCCTGTATTTCAACAACTATGTTGTCAAAACTGTTCTCCTGGTCCTTCCCCTTGATGGCCAAGATCCTGCTGCCTAGGAAGAAGTTGAGGGAACTGTTACTTAGCTCCAGCTGCACCTGTGTCCCTGCTTCCCCTATGTCCCTGGAGAGCAACACCAATAGCCCTGGTCTCCTTATGTCTCCAAGTTGCTGCTCCTGAACACCCAGTCCTCCTGTCTCCACAGGGTCTTCTTGCACTGCCTGCCACTGGAGGCCTCCTGTAACAAGATGCTGTTCCCTGGTGGTAGTGCCAAAGTTCTGTCTGGGGTGGGAACAGTCCTGTTATTACACAGCACACAGTTCCAAGAATGCAGGAAACCAAAACTCAATTTGAATTGCTATTTAGGGAAAAAAATCAGATAATAGGAAGTTCTAGCATGTGGAGAGAGAAGAATTGGTTAGCATGAGGAAAATCAACTTAGAGAAAAAGACAGTAAATTAAATATTGAGGGTATGTTGTGGTGTCTACATAGGGGTATTACACTATAACATTTATAAAACTGTGCACCCTAGCCAGATCTTTGCCTTGCTCATCTTCACACCAAATCAGGTAGACAACCAATGTGCCAAGCTTTGGCTCCACAGAGAGGATTTGAACATGTAGCTAGTTTAGAGTAGCTGGTATTGCTGTACTCCAGGACACAGCTGTCCTTAGGATATGGCAAATCAGGGCAACTGCCTCAGGCCCCATGCTTTGGGGGAACCCAGGAGCCAGGCAGAGCAGCCATGGTCCTTCCCATGGGGCCTGCTTGGAGCTGGCAGCTCAGCTTCATGCCATGGAAGAAGCACAGAAACCACCCCTACCCCCACCCCCACCCCCTTGCAGGCCTACCACAGCCCATTGCAGTGTTAATCACACAGGCTGATTTGTCCCGGGTGCTGCACCTCCCTAGGGTTGGCTCTGCTCCAGGATCAAGGAAAAATTAATGTCCTGCCTCATGTCTTGCATCAGAAGCTTGATGCTGCTTATTCATTTAGAAGTACAGCATAGTCTTTAGAAATCTGGCATGTCTTGACTCAAATACAAAACATTTAGCTGTTACCGCTAAACAGAAGCATCTATACAGTGAATGTGTGAGTGTGTGCATGTGTGTGTCTTAAGCAATTTGAAAATAGAGAAGGAAAAATTTTGGATCATTACAGAAAGTGTGGACTAGTGGAAAATATACACAAAAGCCAGAGAAAAAAGATAAAAATCTAGCATTTGGACTGGGTCATTAAGATTCAGATACATGTGACAGGATGATTCTGTACTGACTCACATTGCAAAAATGTTTCATGTGACATGTTGTCCAAGAAATAGTGACAGATGGAAAGGTAGGGAAAAGTGAGAGAAATGTGCACTACTTTTCTGTCTGTTTTATTATTGAGTATTGTCTGAATTTCACTCGGTTTACAAAAGAAATACTGCAAGTCCCATGTTTGTCCTTTCATATATAGGACAAACATGGGACTTGCAGTTTTTTCTTTTATAAACTGAGTGAAATTCAAACAATAGGGACTGGATACTAGGAAACATCCATTCCTCCAAGCAGAGTCTCACAAAAAGACTAAATAATAGCATAGCTCCTGCCTAACTTTAATATCTTTCATTTTCTATTCTGTATAATACAGAAAAAGTTTAAAGGAACAACAGATTCAAATTCTAGAAAACATCTTTTTTTTTCTTCATTTAGAGTTTCACTAGATAGCAAGATACTTGCTGGGTTTTCTTCTTACTGACAACGTAGTTCTGGTTCACCTTTTGCCTGATTTAATTGCATGATATGCAAAAGCAGATTAAATTAACACCTATCTTCTAAGGCTGGATTCGGGGCAGATTCACTGCTGTGTAGTTCCTTAGACAAGAAGTTATTTTTTCAAAAGGGGAGATTAAATAATTCATCAATCAATGAGTTGTAAATGTGGAGAACTAATGAGCCAGGGTGTATATAAGTACTACAACAACTCCATCATGCAATACAGAGGCTGAACCAGTTTAGACAACTATTTAAAAGTCACCTTTACAGTACTTCAAATGAATTGCTATGGCCATTTTAAAGGTTAACTGGCTTTGTTACACTGATGGTTTTGTAAACAAATTTGCATTATTTCTAGCGTTTGTACCTGTAGAGAATGATTCTTAAAGTATTTCATGATCCTGACTGAAATAGATCTCCTAACAAAAGATATAATTTCTCCTAAAAACTCACCTAGTATATGAAGAAAGTTCTTTCTTTAGTGGAAGTTTAAATCTTTCAGCATAAGGACATAGGAGGCAAGGTTCTGTGGTTAGATATCTTTTTTAGACCAACTGAGTAGTTGGGGAAAAGATCTTAGCAAGCTTTCAGAAATGGTGACTGATTATTAGTAGGGACCTACCCAAATCAGAATTGTACAGATTTCACAGAAATCATGAGATCAGATAATCTCTGCAAAATCTTCGGGAAAAAATATCTACTGAAGATAAACTGTGGGCTCTGCAGTGAGAGCTAGAAGTCCTCCCAGTCATTGGGGCCCACTGGGGGGAAGAAGGGAGTGGGTCTGGTGGCCTGAAGTGGTGCCAGAAAGGCAGGGCCAAATGATGGATCTCCACCAATTGGAGGGGAGGGACCACTGAGGGCTCTTAGCCAATCAGAGGCATGAGAGGGGCACCAGCATAAGCCCTCAAAAATGGTGGCTAGCCCTGTCCACAAAATTGGCCAGCCACCTCCTCCAGTAAGGAAGATCCCTAGTTATTAGATCTTGTGTTGACACCTGCCTTTTAATAGAGAAGCCCTCTAGCTTCTTAGCAGCATGACACTTGTCATCAATTGTTTTTGCATTATCAATGGTATATGCAAAGCAAATGACCTGTATTTTCTTCTTATCAAGCATCTAATGCATCTTTATAACAAACCTTTTATTTTTTGACAAAGCTTTCTTTCCTCCCTGTGATAGCTGTCATGAGGAAAGTATGTTTAACAGCTTCAGGGCCGCAATAAATAAAGCATGCACAATTCTAAGAGGGGCCAATATTATTCATTAGGGACTTATGGTATTCAGCACATTTAGGGAGTTGACCCAATATTTTTGGCAAAATTTAATGCAATGGAATTGTACTTTTATTCAACTATACATGAAAGAGAACAATAGAATCATAGGAAAATAATGCTGCTAAGGATGTCAAGGGGTCATCTCCTCCAACATCCTCCCTGTTAGAGCCATCCTAGACAAACGTTTGTCTAACCTGCAGTTAACCACTTCAATTGATTGAGATGCAAAAGTGGTTTTGGGAAATCTGTTCCAGTGCTTCATCATTTCCCTAACGAATTTCAGAGGAATGGTGTTACAAATATACCTTCACAGAATTATAGCTCAGTCAGAAAAGTGACATCTTAAGCTTTCCCTTACCATGCAAACAATCTGCTGTTTGAACTATTGCATTGAACCCGATAAGCTTTAGAAATAGAAGACAAAGAAGGCTTTATGGCACAGGTGGTGTTACCAGCAGGGCTTTTGTTCTTTTGATGACAGGATGTTGTTCCAAGAAGAAGGATTGCTAGGAAGAGAGGGGATCCACCAGATGAAGAAAGGGAAGAACATCTTTGCAGACAGGCTCACTAACCCAGGGAAGGGGCTTTAAATGAGGTTCACCAGGAGAAAGAAACCAAATCCCTGAGGTAAATGGAGAAGTGGGAGACCTCTAGGAAGAGCAAGCCTTCAGGGGAGGTGTTCTTATTCTTCCTGAGAAATCAGGTCAATCAACTTCTTACCTGAGGTTCCTGTACATAAATGCATGGAGCCTGGGAAATAAGCCAGAAGAATTGGAAGTCTTTGCATGGTCACACAACTGACATGACTGGAATAACAGAGACTTGGTGGGATAACTCATGTGACTGGAGCTCTGTCATGGATGGGTATAAACTGTTCAGGAAGGACAGACAGGAGAGAAGAGGAGGAGGATTTGCGCTTTATATAAAAGAGCATATGATTGCTCAGAGCTTCAGTATAGAACTGGACATAGGCCTGTCAAAAGCCTCTTGGTTAGGGTCAAAGGGGAGAGCAACAAGGGTGATGTCATGGTGGAGGTCTGCTATTGACCACCAGACGAGGAGGAAGTGGTGGATGAGGCTTTTCTTCAAACAGCTAATGGAAGTTTCCCAGTCACAGGTCCTGGTTTTCATGGGGGACTTTAATCACCCTGACATCTGCTGGGAGGGCAATACAGCAATACACAGACAATCCAGAAAGTTTTTGAACAGTGTTCAGGACAACTTCCTGGTGCAAGTACTGGAGAGGACAGCTAGAGGCCATGCTCATCTTAGTCTGCAGGGAAGAAATGATGTGGAATGTACTAGTAGATGGCGACTTGGGCAGTAGTGACCATAAGGTGATTGAGTTCAGTATCCCAAGGAAAGGAAGGATGGAGAGTGGCAGAGTAAAGCCCCTGGACTTCAGAAAATCAGACTTTGCCTCACTTAGGGAATTCATGGGCAGGATCCACTGAGAAGGCATATTGAGGGGGAGAGGAGTCCAGAAGAGCTGGCTATATTTTAAAGAAGCCTTACTGAGAGTGCAGGAACAAACCATCCTGATGTACAGGAAGACTATCAAGTATGGCAGATGACCAGCGTAGCTTAGCAGGGGACTCTTCAGTAAACTACATGATAAAAAGGAAACTTATAAGTGGAAACTTGGACAAACAACTAGGGAGGAGTATAAAAATATTGCTCAGGCATGCAGGGATGAAATCAAAAAGGCCAAAGCACAATTGGAATTGCAGGTAGCAGGGGAGATGAAGGGTAAAAAGGGGTTTCTGCAAGTATATCTGTAATGAAAGGAAGATCAGGGAAAGTGGGGTTCCTTAATGAATGGTAGAGGCAACCTAGTGACAGAAATGCAGAAAAGGCTGAAGTATTCAATTCCTTTTCCACCTCAGTGTTCACAGACAAGGTCAGCTCCCAGACTACTGCACCTAGCAGCACATTTTAATAAGTAGATGAACAGCAACAGTGGTGAAAGAAGAGGTTAGGGACTATTTAGAAAGTTGGACATGTACAAGTCCATGGGGCTAGGTGAGATGCACCTGAGCATGCTGAGGGAGTTGGCAGATATAATTGCAGAGCCTCTGGCCATCATCTTTGAAAACTCATGGTGATCAGGAGAGATCCCAGATGATTGGAAAAGGGTAAGCATAGTGCCTATATTTAAGGAAAGGAAAAAAGATGATCCAGGAAACTACACACCAGTCAGTCTCACCTCAGTCCCTGGAAAAATTGTTGAACAGATCCTCGAGGAATCCATTTTGAAGCACTTGAAGGAAAAGGTAATGATCAGGAGCAGCCAGCATGGATTCACCAAGGGCAAGTCATGCCTGACCAACCTGATTGCCTTCTATTCTGAGATGCCTGTCTCTGTGGACGCATGGAGACCAGAGGATGTGGTGTATCTCAATAAAAGCAAACTTTTTATACCATTTCCCACAACATTCTCATAGACAAGCTAAGGAAGTATGGGCTGGATGAATGGACCATAAGGTGGATAGAAAGCTTCCTTGAGCACTGGACTCAGAGAATAGTAATCAATGGCTTTATGTCTAGTTGGCAGCTGATACCAAGTAGAGTGCCCCAGGGGTTGGTCCCAGGGCTGGTTTTGTTCAATATCTTTATCAACAACATGAAAGGTGGCATAGAGTGTACCCTCAGCTAGTTTGCAGATGACACCAAGCTGGGGGGAGTAGTAGATATGCTGGAGAGTAGGGCTAGGATTCAGAGTGACTAAGACAAATTGGAGGACTGAGCCAAAAGAAATCTCATGAGATTCAACAAGGAGAAGTGCAAAGTCCTGTATTTAGGAAAGAACAATCCCATGCACCACTACAGGCTGGGGGCTGACTGGTTGGGCATCAGCTTTGAAGAAAAAGACCTGGGGGTTGCAGTGAACCATAAGCTGAATATGAGCCAACAGTGTTCCCTTGTTGCCAAGAAGACTAATGACATACTGGGCTACACTGGTAAGAGTGTTGCCAGCAGATCAAGGCAAGTGATTATTTCCATCTATTCAGCACAGGGGAGGCTGCATCTGGAGTACTGTGACCACTGCTGCCCCCACACACACCCTACACCCGTAGCACACACACTCTTCAGAGAGTATATGGACAACTTGGAGGGAGTCCAGCAGAAGGCAACAAAAATGGTGAGGGGGCCAGGGGAAATGACTTATCAGGAAAAGCTGAGGGAACTGGACTTATTTAGTCTAGAGAGGAGAAGACAGAGATTAAATAGCAGCCTTCAACTATCTGAAGTAGGGTTTGAAAGAGGATGGAGCTAGACTGCTAGTGGTAGCAGATGACAGAACAAGGAGCAATAGTCTCAAGATAGGGAAGTTTAGGTTAGAAATTAGCAAGAATTTTCTCACTAGGAGGGTAGTAAAACATTGGAACAGGTTACCCAGAGAGGTTGTAGACTCTTGATCCTTGGAAGTTTTTAAGACCTGGCTAGACAAGCCTTGGCTGGGGTGATCTAATTGAGGTTGGTCCTGCTTGGAGCAGACGGCTGGACTAGATGACCTCCTGAGGTCCCTTCCAACCTTAATTTTCTGTGATTCTATGATCTTTGGAACACATAGTGAGTGTAGAGACTCTGATTTGAGACAAATAAGGTCAGGGACTTACACCACAGAGAACCAGCATCTCATACAAGTACCACAGCCTTGGTGAGTATACTCAGCCTCAGTCTGGAAAGGACCCTATGAGGGCATCTGGTTTAACTTCCCACCCAAGACAGGGTAATTCCTTTCTAAATCAGCCCAGATAAATATTTATTTAAACTGTCCTTAAAAAATTGCACAGGCAAGGATTCCACAGCCTTTAGCCAGCCAAGAGACAAGATATTTTTCTTTCCATTATTATTGAAAGATAATTAATGACAACAATTATCACACACTGCCCTACAGAAAGTACTTGAAACACATGGGAAACATGTTTATATTTGCTTTACTTTAATCCACCCAAGAGGGAGGCACACATGTTAGTGCTGGTCATGTCCAGGAACTCTTGGGAGGCATCCACCTACAAAATCATTGAAGTGGAAATGATATTAAACAATTAAACAAAAATAAAATGGGATTACTTGCTGCTTCCAGGATACCTAGAAAGCCTGATTCCTTCCAGGCTTTAAGAATGTGTGGTATTTGACAAATACAAGCTTCATCCTTGCCATACATGATTCAACTACATCAAAAGAGCGAAGCTGACAACAGAGGATGGAGGTCTAGAATAAAACGTGATTCAAGGGTCACGAATCATGAATCAAGGGTCTGTGCCATTAAGCATCTTAAAAATAAAGAAAAAGCCCTTGAATATGACTTAATAAGTGGATATGATCTTTTAAAAAATATACAATGAGCTATTATAAGAAAAAATGTGTGGATGTGTGGGTGGAACATAGGCAAATCACACAAGAAGGCTGGCTGATTATAACAATTTAATACATTTGAAACAGTATTATTTGGGATTTTTTCTTTTAAAGTAGGCTGGCCCAGGGAAGCAAATTACATAATCTAATGGCCTGCTGTATACCTTCAATCAGCAGCCAAACTCAACTGAAGTATGCATCTCCAGAAAACGGATCATGTTATACCAGGGGTTGGCAACCCCTGGCACACATGCCAGAGCATGGCACATGAAGCCATTTTGCTTGGTATACTGCAGTCATCTCCAGGACTGGGCAGACCCCTGGTGCCCACCACATAGCCTAAGGTGCTCACAGCAGGTGGCAAGTAGCCCAGGCTCCATGGAAGGAAGCAGGTTCTGCCCAGAGCGCAGGCTTCTCACATCAGGCAGCTGTGAGGCTGCAAGTGGTTGCATCAGGGTCCAGAGCCATGTCATATCTGGTTGCCAGTGACAGCTACACATGCACCTCTGGTCAGATGGTGGAGAAGAGGCCAGGGCTGCACTGCCTCAACAAGGATTGGGCTTCTCGTGGCTTCCCTGCTATCTTCCTCTGGCATGCCAACATGTTTCATGTTGAGGTTGCAGGGTTTTTAGACATTCAGCCTAAAAACATTGCTAACCCATTTCATAGTTTGTAGGGTCAGAAGGAACCTTGACAGATCATCAAGTCCAACCCCCTGCCATGGCAAGAAAAAGTACTGGGGTCAAACAACCCCAGCAAAATGTTCATCTATCCTCCTGTTAAAGACCCCCAGGGTAGGAGCCAGCACCACTTCTCTTGGAAGTTGTTCCAGATCCTAGCCTCCCTGACAGTGAAGTAGCACCCCCTGATATCTAGTCTAAATCTACCCTGTGCCAGCTTGTGACCGTTATTTCTTGTCACTCCTGGGAGTGCTTGGGGGAACAGGGACTAACCCAATGCCTGCTGGTCCCCTCTGACTAGTTTGTAAACGGTGACTAGGTCCTCCTTCAGCCTTCTCTTGTGGAGGCTGAACAGGTTCTGGTCCCTTAGCCTCTTCTTGTATGGCCTGCCCTGTTGCCCCCTGATCACGCGAGTGGCCCTCCTCTGGACCCTCTCCATTTTGTCCATGTCCCTTCTGAAGTGCGGCACTCAGAACTGGATGCAGAACTCCAACTACAGCCTGACCAGTGTCACATAGAGGAGGAGAATCACCTCCTTGGACTTGCTTGAGATGCATCTGTGAATGCGTGACAAGGTGCGACTATCCTTCCTAACCACATCCCCACACTGTTGGCCCATGTTCATTTTGTTACAGCATAGTTAACCAGCAACACAAAGCACATCATTTGCCTTTATTTAACTAGTCCCATCAATAGTACAAGTTTAAAAAACACTACCACTATCTTAAAAATCAATTATCTTTATAGTCAGGCTGTATAAGAAAGACAGGGATTGTATACATATGATTAAGATTACTCAATCCTGTAAGCAGAATTGTATCTGCATTGTTGATTATCTATGCAACTCAGAAGAAGTTCTGGACAGGTCACTAGTAATAAATCACAGAATCATAGAATCAGTGGACCAGAAGGGATCTGGAAGATAATCAAGTTTGGCATCCTGCCATAGGCAGGAGGTTGATGAGTTCAAATTAGCTCAATGAGGAGCTTATCCAGCCTCCTCTTGAACACCTCCAAGGCTGCCAACTGCACCACCTCTGCTGGGAGTGTGTTCCAGGTTCTGATTACCTGTACAGAGAAGAAATTCTTCCTCATGTCCAGGTTAAATCTTCCCTCTGTTAGTTTGTGACCATAGGTCTCCTTTTCTCAAGGGGTGCCTTCCTAAAGAGTTGCTCCCCCAGATCTTGGTGCTCCCCTATGACATAACTGTAGGTATAATTACAGTGTTTAAACTTTATCTTCAAAAGATCAGGATAGCAGTTAGCAACCTTTTTAGGCTCAAAACAGCCTGGGTGTGTCCAGATGAAAGCATGTGGGCCAGGCTTTGTGTGCTTGGATTGCCACCACTACATCCCCAAAAGACCCCCAGAACACTAAGTAAAGTTACTGGAGCCAGCTCAGGTGCTGGCCCCAGCCTCCCATTACCCTGCCTAGGACAGTCTGTCATGCACCAAAGCATGCATGCAGGGGCATTCCCCAGTGTCAAATAGCAGCAGCACAACTATGTGCTATGCCACTGCTATTTGTCCCTGGGGAAACGCACGTGCGCACTCATCTGAACACCCACTCTCCCCTTGTTAGATTCAAGGCACCCCTCAAAAAATGCCAGGTTTCAGCTTTCATTCATTTCTTGATGACAGAAATATAATGGAGCAATTAGTCTCTTGCAAATAACTCAGAAAGTCCACAGTTGGTCAGAATGTTTTTTACACTATGGATTCCCAATTAAAATCTCTGCACCATTACAAAGATCTCAAGGCACCCTAGGGAACCACAGTACCCTAGTTGTGAATTACTAGATTAGGTGCTTTTGCTCTGAAATTTGTTGTATCAAACATTTTTACACTGCATCTGATACAGGAATTTCTTTTCTTTTCTTTTCTTTTTTAAATGGAGACAATTCACATGCCTTCAGGTGCATCTTTTTGTCACTGTATACCCACAGCATGGGCCCTAGTTAATGGGTTTCCCGTGATGCCTCAGATGCAGACTGTAGAGCAAATTATCATTATTTAATTAATGTAGTATAATCTATTTAAAAATTAAATAATGTAATTCCATGTTCAAAATAGATATAACAGGAAAATTCAAGAGCTTGTAATTCAGAATGAATATGAGATAATCCGTAACAGGCAACTGAACAACTTCTCTAAAGTTGTCTTTGGCTAATACAGTCTAGCTTCATTTATCCAAATGATATAGGGACATGAGCATAATTTGGATGGATGGGGTTTGATATAAGTGGAAGATTTTTCTGTGTCTCGATGCACCTTAGTGCTCCTGCCTAGCCAGTTTTTGTGCAAATAGAAGGAGATTCTGCAGGAGCCTGAGACTGAAGAAGAAAACTTGCCCTCTCCAAGGTTGCAGGTTGACTTCAGAGTTGGGTTTTTTTGTGCAAGTACAAGAAATCATGCATCACTGCTCTGCCCACATTATCTACATGCTCTTGAAATGTTTAATCAACACAAGCATAGCCCTCTATAAATAGAAAGACAACAAAGAAAAGAATGCAGCAATTCTGTCAGGAGAACTACCTGCCCTAACTTCAAGATGTTTGTTATTCTTCTGCCTTCCTTTCCTTTTTGTGTCCTTGTGGGAGGGTATTTAGCAGAATTCACAGGTTTGTTGTAATCTGACAGGGTGTACCATAAACACTTCTGCTATGGCCTTGAATTTACAACCCCTGGGCAGGTAACTGAGAGCCTTAACACTCCCCTACCCCATCTGCCTGCTTCTATTTTTATTTCTCCCCCCATCACAGAGCTAGTAAGTAGACATGTGAGCAAAATACTATGTCAAGCATTAGGCCTCCGAGAGGGAAGTTACACATTTACACTTAGACCATACTAGATCTGTGGAATGTTAAGTGGTGTTCACGTTAGAACGTGCTGTAAACAGTCATACATTAATATTGTTTTTTGCCTGTACAGATCTGACTTACCACTAGGGGGGTGGTGAGCAGGTCATAGGTAGGAGTCAGGACACCCGGGCTCTGTACTTGCTCTGAGTGAGCAAGTGGAGCTGGGAGAGGGCGGTTAAAGCAGCTGGAGCATGGAGCTGGGAGTTGGAGGGGCATGAGGGCTCTGGCTTCCCTCTGTAGAGCTCCCAAGTTCCTATCCTGGAATGGAGAAGGGGGAGTGGGGAGAGGGTTGTGCTGTGAGGAGCCCACCACCATCCCTTGCCCACAACCCAGTCTCACACCCTGCCTTCTCCAGAGAGAACTGCCCCTTTTCCTGAGAGTCAGGAAAAGCTGCAGACAAGTTCAATTAATCTAAATTACTAGGAGCAGAGCCACTAAGATTTAGCATAGCAGCACAGAGCCACAGGGAAGCATGATTCCCTGATTTCTGTGACTCCATTATCCTACTGTGATAAACCCTGGGTCCCCATTCTGGTAGCAGAGTCTTTCCTACCACCCCATACACTGAGACAGGAAGGAAGGAAGTCACAGTCCTATAACCCTGCGCCTCCCTGCCTTCTAGCTCTGTGCTTCCACCTCTGCAACCCCCCTTCAGGAACTGGCAGAGCCCTGTGTGCTCCTAGGCAGTACCACCCGCTGGGCAATTGAGCTCAGGGAGGTGGACATTTTGTCCATGGAAGAACAGTGGAGCAGAGAAGGGGTTGCAGGTGAGGCATCCTACGATACTGAAAGATTTCAAATTGCTTGTTTCATCTCTGTGAAGCAGGTTGAAGTTACCTTCACATAGAGGTGGGCAAAAAAGGTCCATGAGCTGTATCCAGTCTACAACTGATCCTATCCAGCTTGCCAGCTGCTGCCAGGAGTCTAAGGAGGGAGGACTGCACCTTGTGCTGCTGCACTTAGCCACATCTGGAGCTGGGCTGTGCACTCCTGGCACCATGGCTTCTGGCACCACGGCTGCTAGCATCTGGGCCTGCACAGGACTGAGAGTGAGGCAACATGCTGAGTAGCTGACCCACCTTCCCATTCACACATGGACATGAGCTGCTGCCATCATGGCACCACTAGGTGATTCTGTGCTGGCCATAGTGGAGGCTTGGCCTGGAGCAGATATCTCCCATTTTCCCAATGCAATACAATGGCAGCAGCTCATTGCAGTGGGTGGGCAGGAGGGCAGGACATCTACTTGGCACACCGTATCTCACCTTGTCCTATGGGGGCCAACCTGCTGGCAACTAGGGTGCCAAGACTGCACAGCACCAACAGGAAGCTGGGCAGGGGTGGAGAGATATATGTGGTGGGGTGGAGGAGTCTGTGCAGTGCCTGGCCCAGCCCCAGCAGAATGTAATGGCATAGGTCACATCCCTCCTCCTCAGGCTCCTGGAGGTGGCAGGCAGGGTGGATAGGATCAATTGGCATCTCACCCCCATCACCCCCAGCCCTCAGCAGCTCCCCCAAACTTGTTAAGTGGCCCCCTAGCTTGTATAATTGCTCACCCTTACTCTAACATAATCTTGGTAAGCACAGCCTAGAGGTAACACTTTCCTTAAGTGATATAACTTTGAGATGCTCAAAGGGTAGCTCACATGATTTAACAAGCTTTAACAATAGATGCTCACATTTTACATGTCCTTAGTATACCCTAAGTTACATATTAAACTTCACTCTGAGTGCAATCATAGATTCATACATATTAGGGTCGGAAGGGACCTCAGTAGGTCATCGAGTCCAACCCCCTGCCCTGGGCAGGAAAGAGTGCTGGGGTCAGACGACCCCAGCTAGGTGCTTGACGAGTCTCCTCTTGAAGACCCCTAAGGTAGCAGAGAGCACCACCTCCCTTGGAAGCCCACTTCAGATTCTGGCAACCCTTACTGTGAAGAAGTTCTTTCTAATGTCCAACCTAAATCTGCTCTTCATCAATTTGTGGCCATATTCATATTCCAATATTTTGGAATCCCTGGAAAGCCATTAACACAAAAATAGGTGGATCCTCTTCCTCCTCAATGTTTTTAGTAATTTGGCTTTAAGGCTAAAAGAAGTCTGAAAACCAAACAGCAGACATGTTTTTTCAGGGACATAAATACGGTGGTATGGGATTGCACTTAGAGAGGTAGACTAGTAGTGTAACTAAGGCCCTACAAACATTAAATTAAAGGTGTGATGGGATCTGATCCACAATCCCAAAAATTGCACTTCCTGCTGTGCCACAAATACATGGCAGTAGGCATAATTGTGGGACTGAGCATCAGCTCCCATCATGCCATATTGCCAGTGCACAATCATGATTATGGAAACTCAAAATGTGATCCCAGGCTCCCCTTGCACCACTAAGTCATAAGCTTGGCTCCCTGTGCACTCCCAGCTGGGAGCGTCAATTAGTTAATTGGGGCTTTCAAGTGGGAAAACGGAGGGCAGCTTTTGGCTTTAATGTACTCCCTTAGCTGGAAGTTCCCATCAGTGGATCAGGCACTTCCAGTCATAGGAGTACATCAGAGACAAGGGCTCCAATGCACTCTCCTGACTTGGAGCTTTGGTCAGCTGATGGGTATTTCTAGTCAAAGGAGTAATAGTGAGCTTCTGTGGCTGGAAGCCCTAATCAGCTGATAGGTGCTCCCAGCTGGTGCAGCACATTGAACCCAAGGCCTACATGTACTCCCCCACCTGGGAACCCTAATCACCTGACAAGCAGCCCCAGCTTCTGGAGCACACAGAAGACTTGAAGGGCTCTGATGTGCTCTAGAGGCAGGGAGCACTGGTGACATGTTCAAATAAAGGTGACATAGGAACCATGAACATATTTTGTGTAATAACTTTGTGGCTTATTCCCTGTTTTATCATGCTGTTAAAGGAATTAATGCATGGCCAAGACATGTCTTAAGTTAATCGTGTCTTCAGTGTAATGTTTTGCCTAAGGCAGGATGACCAGAGCAGCAGCCCTGGGTACCAGCTTTGTGCGGGGTTGAAAAAATAGCAGCAATAAATATTGCTAATTCATACATTTTCTCTTACATTTTCTCTTTTTTATAAGACCGCTCCAGTTCTCCATGCAAATTAATATAGAGAGATTTTGTATTTAGTCCTCTTTCTTGTTAAAGAATATCTGTATGTGCACTAGAAGGCATAGGGCTTATATAAATAGGAATTGAAATCTCAGCTTCATAAACAGATGTTACTGAACAGAAACTGGACATGTGGACATGTACCTTAACACAAACGCCAGCGTGCTAATAATAGCCTGCATTGAGGCAACTTAGGCTGCCTAATATGTCACTGTCTTCCTCCAATGTAATGGTGGTACAATCAGTATCACATGAGGTTTTAGTTACTAGCCTAGTCAATCTAAAATTTGAAGCTTGAATGGCCTTGGTTCCAACATGCACCTGTCAGCTGATCAAAGCTCCCAGCCAGGGGTGTGCATGGAGCTCTTGTCTCCAGTGTGCTTCCCCTGCTGAAAGAACCTGATCAGCTGATGGGAGCTTCCAGTCAAGATAACACAGCAAAGCCAAAGGCTCCTCTGTGTTACCCAGATCTAGAGTCATGGATCAGGACTTGATTGTCCTGCCACCATATAAACACTGAAGGAAAAGAAGATGTCTGGCCCCAAGGAACTTTGAATCTAACTATAACAAGAGATTAATACAGGCAAGCTGACAGGGAAGTACCATGCGATAATGAAACAATGTTAAGAGTATGTTGGCAATGGTCACAGAACACCAGCAGCCCAACTCAACAATTTTTATAGGTGTTACAGAAAAAGTTTTACAGCAGGATTTTAAGGAAGAACACTTTAGCTTTGGAGCTGCCAATGGGGGAGGCCCCTCCCAAAAATGCAGGGCAGCCCTGGAGAAAGAACCTCTGTGCTCTTTGAAAATGTAACAAGTTAGTAATGGAGACTCACATCGCATACTGATCAGAGGTGGGAATCAATCTCTCAGAACTAAAAGAGAAAATATAAACAGGACAGAGATAGTTCATAAAGGGCTTTGGTGGTGATAGCAAGTGGCTTCTCTTTATTGCAAAGGAGATTGGAGACTTAGTGGATGAATGTGCAGAAGACAATGCCATGTTCAAAGCAAGAGTCTAGGAAAAAGATCTTGGGAGTAGAGTTTGAGATGGATATGAACAGGGCAAGACTGTATTTGTCAGGAGAAAAGGATATATTGCATCAGTCAAAATAGGAGATGATGGACTTCTTGGATAAGCATTTTAGGTAACTTGTGCATGGAGGTAATTGCACTTACCATGCCTGGTGGTACTTTGAGGCACTACTCAGAGAAAACAGACCCTTAAACCAGAGCAGCAAGTGACAGTGCCAATTTCCTATCATCAAGCAGATGTGACTGCACTGCTCCTGAAGGCAGCCCAGAGAAGCCCAACATGCTTGAGGGTACCACTGCCAGGGTTTATTGTGTAGTTTGTCGTGTGGCCATGGCCTTAAACATGATAAAAAAAAAGCCAGAAAGAATATCCAACGTTTATGCATGCAGGAAAATTACATAAGGAGATGCTGAAATCAAAGAGGACTCTAAGTCAGTTATGAGTGGCTGGTGAGTTGATGGTGTTGTCCAGGGATCAAGAAAGGAATTAATGAGAAGGTTTTGGAAGGGAAGGTTAGTAGCATGCCTATTTTAGGCATGTGGAGCTTGAGCTGATAGGTAGGCATCCACAGGAAGACGCCAAAGAGTCAGGCTATGACTCTGGGCTGAGCAAGAGGAGGAAGATCTGGAGAAGAGAAACAAATTTGTGAGTCCTCAGTTCTGGGATAGTGGTTGAATTTGTGGTGGCAGACTTATCCAGGGATAAGTTTTAAAGGAAGAAGGAAGGCCAATAATTTATGGACAACCCCCACCCCAAAGTAGGAAGGGGCTGATAAAAAAAGACACTCTAAAATATACTGTGATGCAACAATTTAAGATTCATAGTTGGTAGGGTCAAAAGGGACCTGAGCAGATCATCAAGTCTGACCCCCTGCCATGGCAGGAAAGAGTACTGAGGAAAGAGTCAAATGACCCCAGTGAAGTGTTCATCCAACCTCCTCTTAAAAACCCCCAGGGTAGGAGCCACAACCACTTCCCTTGGAAGTTGGTTCCAGATCCTAGCCACCCTGACTGTGAAGTAGTGCCTTTGGATGTCTAGTGTAAACCTCCTCTCTAATAATTTGTGGCTGCTATTCCTTGTTACCCCAGGGGGGCGCTAGGGGGAACAGGGTCCCCCCTGGTGAGTTTATAGATGGCCACCAGGTCCCCCTCAGCCTTCTTTTGCGAAGGCTGAACAGGTTCAGGTCCCGTAGCCTCTCTTTGTAGGGTCTGCCCTGCTGTCCCCGGATCATGCTGGTGGCCCTCCTCTGGACCCTCTCAATGTTGTCCACATCCCTCCTGAAGTGCGGCGCCCAGAACTGGATGCAGTACTCCAGCTGCAGTCTGACCAGTGTCACATAGAGAGGGGGGATCACCTCCTTGGCCCTGTTTGACCTGCATCTGTGGATGTATGAAAATGCAAGAAAACCAGGAGATATGAGCGTCACAAGAAGAAGACAATTTCATGGACAAGAGTGTAGTCACTCAAAGACAGCTGACAAGTCAAGCAGGATGAGGATGGAGTGCTGTCTCCAAGCTTTGACTAGGAAAAGATCATTACAATTTTAAAGTGAGAGACTACAGTAAAATACAAAGGATGGAAGACAGATTAGAGAGAGTTTAGGGCAGAACTGGAAAAGAGGAAGTATGGACAACAATTTTAAAAAAGCACATCCAGTAAGTTTAGAGATGAAAATGGGACAGGGCAGGTGTGAAGCAGAGATCAAGAGTATGCTTCTTTCTTCTTTTTTTTTAAGAAGGGAAAGAGAAAACAAGTTTTTTTCTGGTGTGGGATGTAGGAGGAACTGAAGGAGAACAAAGCAAAAGAGCAAGGAAAGTATTTGAGTGGGTACTAGGGAGATGATGGGTCCACAGGAAAATGGAAATCTGGGAAGCAGATGGGAGCAGATGGGAGCAAAGCAGATGGGAAACTTCTGCACCTGAGACAGACAGGATTGTAGGAGGTGATAGGAAGACAACTTAAGAAAAGCGGGGAATGTTACCATGTATTATTTGTCAATTTTTTCTCAGAAGAAACCATGTTTGAAATCCCCCTTTATACATGGTTCAAACATTATTATCAGTAAGCCAGTTCATAATGTGAATTGAAGGATCAGGATGCATCAACCATAACCATGGTAGGTCTCTTCTTTCAAAAAAATTAAATTCTAACTTATGCCCTGATGCAGGTGTGCAGTAGACAAGGTTTCTTAATATTTTGGCACAGTCAATATATCTTAATATATTGATACTTCAGTAATACTGGAGCTCAAACACTGTCCCAATGCAGGTTTAGATAATACAATGTCTAGAAGGCCAAAAGCTATTAGTATTTCCATATAGAAAAGTCACCATTACTTTACTGATGAGGCTGCCAGAGAGAGAGACATCTGTAAGAGACTTCAGCATAAACAAAGCCCTAAAATAACAAACTTAAAAAGGTTAAAAAAAAAACCCAAATAAATGGTATTAATATACTCAAAGTAGTTGTCTATTCACAATGGTTCTTCACCTTGTGTTAAAACCTCATTCAACTGCAACTGTATTTAAGCGTGCTTATTATATACGGTGTCCTTGCAGGTATTCTTAGGCACAGGAACCTGTTATTCTTAGATACATTTTCTGGCAGAGTTCACATAGGCCCAAAAGAAAGCAAATTATGAGGAAGTAACTGAAAGCAATTATATTACCTACAGACTTTCTCCCCCTTACAGATAAGAAACAGACCTGTTACTAACCATTTTCTAATTATAGTCTTAGAGGGATTTGCTAGTGCATTTCCAGATGAAATTGCCTCTTGTCTTGTCTTATGTTAACTGAATGAGGAAGGTTGATTGGGGTTATGGTCTATGCTATGACACTTTTCCCTTACTGGCAATTTCATTACCTTTTAAAAAGTTTAGTTTTTAAAATAAGGGGAAAAATGTTAATCCTGTAATTTTTTAATGTAATTTTTTTCTAAATTAATTTTCCATCTCATCTGCTAGGGAAATGAGACATGAAAATGTTTCCCAATTCTGTATAAGAACATTAGGTGAAAAGCGCACTTTCAGCTATGACCTAACTAACAGGTGTGGCGAGGTTATGTTTTTCCATTAGATTAAAAAATTCCAAAATGATTAATTTTACTTTTCATGAGTAAACAAGTATTTAATACAGGGAAAGTATGCATTTTATTGTGAAGTGTCCCAAGCAAGTGCAGTTAGCATTAGATTGTAAGTGGCACAAGAGAATAAGTTACATGTCACTGTGACTTTTAAATAGGGTCTAAGAATTTCCAGCATCTTTTGACACACTAGAAATATTCAAATTGTGTATAACTAAGGGGATCAGCCCACTGCTCTAAGCATCATGCCTGAAACAGAGGGTCTGATTCTGACCTGATAGGAGTATCACTCAGGTAGAATTACACTGCACTGACTTCATTAATGTAATGTCTGGGTCACACGTCTGTAACTGAAACCAATATAGAGCAACAGCTAAATAATATCACCAAGTAACTTTATGTTTATTACCCTCATATTTCCTCAGCGTGTGTTCCTAGCCATACTCATCTGTTGCATCTTGCTTCCAATTATCCTATAAACTCTCCAGGAGGAGACTTTGTTTACGTATGGCTGTACAATGCCTACTACAACAGACAGTCAATCCACATCAGGGTCTCTGAACACTGCTATAAAACTAATCTGAAATAATAATATTCAGAGGGTGTCTAGACAGGGCAGTTGCAATTACTATACCAAGGCCTTGCCATGCTCGTGCTTTGCCTGCAGAGTGTTTAATAGTACTCTGACATCTCACTGGAATATATTTTTGCTATTTTTCAGGCATATGAGTGTTTCATTGTCAGTCAAAAGTTGACAGCAATCTAATCCATACAAGCACTTTGCAGTGCTTTCACATACCCATACTGTACCAAGGCACTCCATCTCAATCAGAGCATAACAAGTCACAGTATCAGTCAGTGTCCAAAAGTTGTATGCAGTTTGCTTTTGCTGACCATCAATCCATTCTCACTGCCACCTGCACTTATATCTGAACATACTTACTGGCAGCGCAGAAGGAAAGTATCTGTCTGTCTCAGTTCTTTCATTCTGCTGAATGCTCATCTTTTATGTTGTGCTCCAAAACCAGGTGCTTTCATTTTTCAGAATCTTATTCCAAGAAAGTCATATTTTGTTTATGTATATAATATGACTACATTTTAAGCAGCTGGTAAAAAAAAGAAGGATTCTGTTTTGCAAAAAGCTTTAAGGTTTAAACATTTGTTTTTGTTCCACATAAAAATCCCTGAAACCTTTCAAAAAGAATACAAGACAGCTTCCAAACCCACAAAGTTGTCCACTAAGTACTTACTTGGAGTAAGTACTTTACTTGATAAGTAAAGCACTTACTTGGAGTTCAGATACTTGATGTGAAAAACAGACTTGAACATGTCTATCCCATATCCCAGAGAAATGTCCTAATCATCAAGCTATTCTGGATTGTTTTTTCACTCTCCATCATCTAAGTTGTTTTCTCTATCTTAATTTCTCTTTCTTTCTGGATATGAATAATCTTTTCCAGTCTATATACACTAGATGCATCTACATAAGACAAGAGTCATGCACTAGCCTAATAACACTGCACAATAGCATGCCAGGCAAGAACCATGCTAACACACTACTGTGCAGTGTCTGTAAAAGCTCACGCACTGGCGCTACTGTGCAGTAGCACCAGTTACGGAGCACTGATTTAGTACTTAGTTATGCATAACTTGTAGATGCACCCACTCCTTCTGAGACAGACGGGGAAAATATTTATGTGCAGCAGTTGTTAGACAAAAGCTATTGATAAAAAGATACTGAATTAAGGTGCTCTGAATGTTACCAGCAGTCTATAAGTTAACTACCTAGTTTGAGAGGCAGAACTATGATATTTCTCATAGTTAACAAGAATAATTCTCTTGTTTCGGAGAAGTTCAATTAGGACCCACCCATCATCATTCTGGACCACGGAAAGAAATATATTCCATTCAAAGTCTCTCTTTTGATAAATTCTATTTCTAATGAAAAAACGTTTTATCGTGAGGAAAACCCAAAAAGAAAGTCCCAACCAGCTGTGTTAGATAATGAATCAGTACAAGAATGTTTTAATTTCTAAGATGAGTTCAGAAGGCTACATTTTCTTCAGGGGTTTTGCTTTCTTTCATTCTGGACCTTATTCATGAATATCGTTTCCAAGGGCAGTTGATTCTGACAAAGGAAGCATGTATTTCTATTGAGTTTGCATCCCACACACATTATTGTTTCTGTATAATAGATGGTCTATGGTTAAGTTCTTGTTCAGTAAGGTCATACAACACTATCTATAGTGACTACCCCCTCCAGATGCTGCAGTTACTATTATTTTCCTCTTTTACATGCTGAAGTACACTACGAATAACAAGGAGAAATGTGAAAAGGATATTACTATTCAAATAATCAAATAAAATTAGCTAGCTGGCTGTTCCATGCAAAAAATATCTAGCATCAAAAGGGAACCTCTTAGTCTATGAAACTAATATCTATTTGGTTCATTTTGAACAAAAACATTTCAAATTTTTGGTTCAGGTGCCAAACTAAGAAAACAATTATTTTCAGAAACCTATCTCTAATATCTTCTATAATCCCATAACTCCCCACTCAAAATAACTTATTTTACTTGTCAGAGTACTGGAATTCAAATTGCTTTGCCAAAGTCTATATTGCAAGAGACTGAAGAGTCTTCTAGTCTTAAGTGGAAATAGCCTGGTTTTCCAACTGCATTTCTCCAAAACAAGAGAACAGACCTATTCTACTTGATGTATCATTGTAAACATACTTCTTCCTCTCAAAACAGGTAGTTAATTTACAGACTGCTGGTAACATGCAGCACACAGGAAGTCAATATCTTTGTATCAATATCTTTTGTCTAACAATGGCTTCAAATAATTAAATATTTTCCCAGACTATCTTAGAATGATTTAGTATATGTTAACCAGGAAAGATTATTCAGATCCAATTAGATGATGACATTTGTCATTAGTTCCTTTATCATTTTTAAATTTGGCTTCAGCACTCTGATTTAGAGATTCACCTTCAATAGCTCATTTGAATCATATGCTCAGGAAATGATCCAATATTATAATGGGCTATCATTTTCTTATGCTTTAACTTATTTTCACTCTTTTTGTACCACTCCAAACTCTTTATCTTCCTCCATTTCCAGCATCTAAATGATGTAACCATTTGACTAAGCAATTCCCTGCCACCTATTTAGGATGTTCCCTTTGTACTTTGATTTCTATCATGCTTTGATCTTCTAGACTAGACCTAGTTCTACCTTTGAAGAACTATGGTAGTTGTGTTGCCTCATCTAATACTTATAGCTCCTTAATAAATTATGTGCACTATTTACAGGTGCCTTAAAACTCAGATCAGATTCTAATTGTAAATTTGTGAGATGTCTTTATTTAGAAACCCAATGAAAAGTTGTCCCCTTTTCATGTGCTCCCATTCATTTGCCAAATTCACAGGCTGTTAACAGATGTGAAAAAAAATCACTTTACCGGAAGAAGCAGTCCATTAGTTTGACTTGGTTTTGCAGCATCTGTATAGATCAAGCACTTTAGTAGAGTATGTTGATGCTTTAAATCTAATAGCTGATTGAAAGCACAAAAGAAGCCCCACTAAAGCACACAACTGATACAGATGTTGCGAAAAACAGATTCAACTAATGTGATACCTCTACCAGATATGTGCTGGGCTCCTTGTGGGAGTGCACCGAATTGAAAGTAAATTGCCTTTTTTTTTGTTACTGTTTTTTACACCTGCAAACAGCCATAAGTGCCTTCCAATTCTTAGAAATTGTGTATAAATATTTTTTATGCTTTCCAAAATAAATCAGTTCCTACGGAAGTAAAACTCTCTTCTGCATTTGGTTTTCTAGAACCAGAATTAGAATTTCACTGTCCAGGTATAAACTTAAGGTAATGAATACCTCCTAGAAGAAAAACTGTAGAAATACGAGCTGCAAATGCTACATATAAATGATAGTAAGATTTTTCTACTATTATTTTATAATGATTTTCCTCAACCTCAGTTTTAAATTAAGATTTTAACATTTGTCATTCTCCCTTCATTAGGCATATAACATTCATGGGCACATCTACACGTGCACTTTAATGTGCATGAGACAATTTTACTGTGCATTAAAGCATTGCGTTAAAAAACTGTGACACTACACTAATGCGTGGTAAAATAGTTTATTGTCCATTAAGCAACACTAAAAAAGCATGCAAATGCACTACTGCACATTAGCACAAACTAATGCACATTCATTCAGTGCTTCACATTGGAGGTACTAAATTTAATGTGCATTAGAAAAGGCACTTTAATGCACGTGTAGATGCACCCAGTGTGTTCCCCTTACATCACCAAATCCATAATGATCATAATGCTCCTTCATAATGACCTTGTAATATTTTAAAGTGCATTGCCTGCAATCATTACCTCTATCCAGAATGACACTATATTATAGCTCTAGTGGAGTGAGATTCCCGTTCGTAAGGCAACAGACCTGTCACAGGTGGAGAAAGGCTGAGGAAACTCCCGAGCTCAGGGAAAGAGCCCCAGAGCCAGAGCCAGAGGGCAGAGTGGAGAGAAAAGAAAAGGAAACAAACAAATTACTCACCACAGGATGTGAGGAGGAACATAGATTGCCGGAGAAGCCCGCACACAGCTGGGATGATGCTTCAAGTCACCTGCAGATGGAGGGTGACGTCATCACCAATTACCGGCTGGTGGGGATTAAGGAGCCGACTGCAGCGAGGAGCAGGGCATGCACGTGGCTGCTGGGAGAATGCTGGGCCGGGGAAGTCAGCTGGAGTCACGAAATGCCTGAGCCAACCATCAGCGTGCAGAGCAGAAAAATGAGAGAGCCCATAGACGAACTAATGCCGGAGGACAGCACATCGCTGCGGGTGAGCCGGGGAAGAATGGGCTAAGAGCCTCAGCAATGCAGAGGGACCAGCAACCCGAGGAAGACCCAGAGAGAAGGCTGCGGGCTGGGAAAGATCTGGAGAGAGGACTGCGGTCTGGGGAAGACCCGGAAGGAAGGCTGCAAGCCAGGATAGACTCAGAGAGAGAGCTGCAAGTCAGGGAAAACCCAAAGAGGGGGTTGCTCCGGGATATACCAGGCAAAGAGTATAGGATAGCGGGCACATGAAGAAAGTGCTAGCAGACCAGGTTGTCAGGTACAAGTGTGCATATGCTCATGACACAGTAACCAGACACAGTCCTAAAAGACAGCTTGAATTATTGCCTAACTAACAGAGCCTCAAGCACTGCTCCAGCTACTAATGAACTTATGACCACAAAAATAAGGAAGTAGACTGCGGCTCCCAGATTAGAAGGAGAGGGCCGCAGTGCTTAGCAACACAGAAAGAAGTAGGCCGTGGTTCCTCAGTTGTTCCAGACAAGGAATACCGCAGAGCTGAGCAAGGGGAATTTTCAGCACAATATAATTGGACAGAGATGTTCAGTGCTTAGCTAATAACCATAGGCTAGAAGCTTGTCGCTGAGTAACACAATATGCGCCGCCATAGGCTAAAATTTGCCCCAGTATGACATAGCGCGCTTACGCGAACCCAAGTATATGTAACCCACCGCAGAACAGGAAGGCAGAGAGACCCTCCG
The DNA here is from genome assembly GCA_030014935.1 of Caiman crocodilus. Classification (NCBI taxonomy): domain Eukaryota; kingdom Metazoa; phylum Chordata; order Crocodylia; family Alligatoridae; genus Caiman; species Caiman crocodilus. The sequence continues at coordinate 93,243,778 of JAGPOW010003642.1, read as the reverse complement.
AGTGACAATCCAGTCACTTCCT
>JAGPOW010003642.1:93222399-93235173 GCA_030014935.1 Caiman crocodilus | reverse complement strand
GACATCCAGCCCTTCTAGAAGCCCTTCCACTAGGTCAACCCTCACCCTCGGCCCAGCAGCGATTCCCGAGGGGGAATACAGTCCTCCAATGGGAGGGATGTCCCGGTCCCCTCTCAGGAATACCGAGGCAAAGAACCCATTGAAGATCTCCGCCTTCCCATCGGCCGCAAGCACCAGGTTTCCCGACGAGTCCCTCAGGGGCCCAACGTTTCCCTGATAATAGATAATATTCCTTAGGTAATTGATTGGTGCTGAAGCCAATTCCTGACCCCTTGGAAAAGGGGCTGACAGGGAACAGCGGAACAACAGAATCCAAGCTCTGAATAGTTAGCAAGTGCATAGTGTGTAGGGGAGGTGGAGCCCTGATGAACGTTGCATCACAAATGTGAGTACCCCCTCCACCTGTCACCAGTATATCTGGGATGAACTCCACTAGACCCCTCCTTTTTCCATTTAACGTTGAGTTGTGGCAGGTGAGTTGAGGGGTGTTCTGGTAAAGGGGAACGGTGTGGTACTCACCACTCCACAGTGGTGCATTGGCTGGGAAGGAATTTTTCTCCATAAGGAGATCAGTGATCCCAAGCTATGTCACAACAGACATGCAGATACCAGTGGTGGCTCATGTGGAGCTCCTGATGCAAGCCATCTAAGCTATAGGGCAGGTGCTCAAGATGCAGCAACTACAGGGGGCCCACCAGCAGGAGTGGATGCAATGCAATGCCACCCTGTTTAATGGTGCAGATGATGCAGGATGATGATTCCAAAGCCTACATAGAGGCATTTGAGAGAATCACCATTCAAACAGGGTTAGATTGCATGCAGTGGGCTCACCAGTTGGGGGCCCTGGTGATAGACCAAGCCCAAGCAGCCTACTGGGCCCTGTCGAGGGAGGATGCCCAAAGCTACAACAGTGTGAAGGCTGCAGTCTTGTACCAGTTCAAGATCTCCCCAGAGAGCCATCAACAGACATTCTAAGCCCAGAAAGCCAAAGAAGTCTGGAGGCCTCACAGTCTGTTATAGCACCTGTGAGACGCACTCAATAAATGGATTCCCACAGGCTGGTTCGACCAGGACGGTGTCATTGATCAGGTCCTGCTGGAACAATTCCTCTGGGACCTGGAGAAGGACACCCAGGTTTGGGTGAGAAGGCACCAACCCTACACTCGTTAAGAGGCCCTGTGCCTTGCAGAGGCTTTTGTCAGCTCAGAGAATGAACACAGTTGGGGGCGAGGCCTCCATCCCCACCATGCCCTGAGAAATAGAAAGGAGGCTGATTGAGGTGAGCCTATGGACTGCAGTTTTGGTTCTACTGCACATGAGGGAGGGTGGGACCACCCAGTCATGACAGCCTGGATCAGGGAGTGAGTGGTGCAAGCAACACTGGACATGGGATGCTCCCAGTCCTTCCTCCACATGGACCTGACCCCTAGAACAGGAATACAGGAAGCTGGGCCATTGCTAATAACCTGCATCTTGGAAGGCGAGATGTGCTTTTGGATCTGTTACCTCCCCTTGATGATGATGGAGTTCCAAGGGGAGCTATGGGTCAGCTTGGTCCCAGCTTTTGCTGTGAGATGATCTTGGGCTGAGAATGGGGACCGTTTTGCAAGATACTAGAACATGTGTGAATGACCGAGGAAGAGAGGAGATTAAGAAGAAGGGGAGGCTGGGCCAGACAGGCTACCTCCCCACAGAAAGAAGTCATCTGAGACAGCATTAACATGGAACAGGTAGCCAGTGCTGCACAGTTCTGGCAGGCCCAACGGGAAGACTCAGAGCTACAATGGCTAGGAACAGAAGACCCAGGAGAGGGGACATCCAGGAACCACCCTAACTTTGAGGAAATAGGGCGGCTACTATATTGGGTTCAAAGGGGTCAAGAGGTAGAAAGGCAGCAGCTGGTAGTCCCCTCCTCACTTCACTGACCAACTTGGAAACTGGCCCACTAGGTGGTCATTTAGGATGCACCAAAGCCTGGGTGAGATTTGTCCAGGACTTCTTTTGGCCCTGTCTGCAAGAGGACATGGAGAGATGGAGGTGCGGCCTGCCCAGAGTGCCAAAGAGCCCAGGAATGGAGGCCTTAGTGGGCACCGCTGCAATCCATGCCCATAATTAAAACACCATTCTCACACGTAGCGCTCGACATTGTGGATCCCCTCCCAAAATCCCATGGAAGATACCAATATGTGTTGGTCCTTGTGGATTACGCTACACAGCTCCTGGATGTGGTTCCACTCAGGTGAACTATGGTGACTCGTGTAGTACAAGAGCTCCTAAAATGGATCACCTGGGTAGGAATCCCATGAGAAATACTCACAGACCAGGGGACAAATTTTATGTTGGGTGGAATGAAGGCTCTCTGTAGCACCTTCAGCATTACCCACCTGAAAATGTCAATTTACCACCCTCAGACCAATGGCTTAGCTTAGAGGCTGAACAGAACCATTAAAAGAATTCTCAGGCAGTACACCTGGGTGGATCACCATAGATGGGACATCATATTGACCCTGCTTTTGTTTGCTCTGCAAGACACACTCCAAGAGTTGATGCAGTTCTGGCCGTTCCAGTTAGTCTACAATCACAGACCCCATGGGCTGTTACAAATCATCTGGGAGGATCCCCAGATGGCCAGGAAAAGTAGCCAATAGGTACCAACAGGAGCTACAAGACCAGATCAACAAGGACCAGTGGATTACTTGCTAGTATCTGTGATGCGCACAAAAATAAGAGGGGCCAGTATAACCAATGAATGAAACCCAGAGAATTCCAGCCAGGGGACATGGTCTTAGTCTCACTTCTGGTGTCAACAAGTAAACACCTTGCAATATGGTGAGGCCCATTTAAGGCAATCTGACAGGTAGGTCTGGTAGATTATGAGGTGCTCAATACCAGACGCCTCCATGAGTGCCAGATTTACCATGTAAACCTCCTCAAGGAATGGAAGGCCCCACAAGCCTGGCTCACACAGAAAGAGGAGGCAGCAGAGGAACTGGGACCCCCCTGCCTAGAATTAGGAGGATCCACACCCATTGGGTGAGTACAACTAGGGGAAGATCTGGATGCCAATCAACATCAGGAATGGAAGGAGATGATAGAGTCTTTCCAGGACACGTTCCAAGAAACCCCAGGACTAGCACAGGGAATCAAGAATGAGATCAGAACACTGCCAGGTGTATTAGTCAGGGAAAGATGGAGGCCTATACCACAGCATCTGCAGCAGGAGGTACGACAGTCGATAGAAAAGATGTGGAAGCAGGGAATCATCAGGCCGTCCCAAAGCCAGTTGCACAGTCCAATCATACTGGTGGCCAAACCTGATGGGTCACTTCACCTTTGCACTGACTTTCAAAAGTTAAATGCACTAGCGACCTTTGACACATTCCCCATGCCCCATTTTGCCCACCTCATCGAAAGAATTGGAGAGACAAAGTATATTTCCACCATCGACCTAGTAAAAGGGTACTGGCAAATCCCGATGAGAGCTGCAGGTTGTGCCAAAACCAGTTTTGGAACCTCTTGGGGCCTATTTGAATTTGTACATATGCCCTTTGGGCTAAATGGAGTGGCAGCCACCTTTCAAAGGCTTATGGATGCCCTGCTGGCACCACGCATAGCATACGCAGCAGCTTACATCAATGACATAATCATCTTCACCACGGATTGGCCCTGGCATCTTGATGCCTTGAGAACAGTCCTGGGAAAACTTTAAGTGGCTGGGATGACTGTCAATCCCCAAAAATGCAAACTAGCAGGAACACAAACTAAGTACATGGGGTTTTGTGTAGGACAGAGGACTATCCAACCCCTGACAGACAAGGTGGAGGTAATATGTCGTTTTCAGAAACCACACAACTGTCAGGAACTCCATTCCTTTTTGGGCCTCATCAACTATTATCAAAGGTTCATACTGCACTTTGTGGAACTTGCAGTACCCCTCATGGATGCTTTCAAAGGACGGGCAGCAGGGACACTAAAATGGATGTCCGTGATGAAGAGAAACTTCAAAGGTCTGAAGGAAACCATGTATCACATAGTGGTGATACATACTCCTGACTTCTCTGCTCCTTTTATTTTACAGACTGATGTATCTGGCAACATCCTGGGGGCCATCGTATTGCAGAGATGGTTTCATGCTGGTTATATGTATTGCAGAGATGGGAAGGAGAAGAGCGCCTGGGTGCCTTCACAAGCTATAAACTCAGCCAAGCTGAGATCAGGTATGCCACGATAGAGGGAATGCATCACCATAAGCTGGGCAATAGAGTATTTTAAATATTATTTGATGGGCTTGTATTATTTTATGGGCCTGTATTTAAAATATTATTTGACAGACCACACTCCACTGCAATGATTAACCAAAAAACAAAGTGAAAAAAAACACATTACCCGCTGGATGCTTGCTCTTCAATCATTTAAATTCACAATAATGCACCGCCTCGGTAAGGATAACCTCATGGTGGACTTTCTCTCTAGGTATGTCAGGGTAGAGGAGACAAACAAGAAGACACATCTAGCACATGAGAGGTAACATAAGGCTATACAGGAGGCCTTAGAAGATGTCAAGATGCCACAAGGCAGCTTAAGGGGGGAGGTCTGTGACAGCGAGAAGCCCCCACCAGCTCTAAGGGGGCTGGGAGAACCCCAAGAGCCACAACAGTGAATAAACAGGACCCCCACGCCCCAGGAAACTTACCTCTGTGAGCACAGCTAGAGGCACGGCTGTGTGAGCCAGCATTATGCTGGCTCTTTAATCAGCTGCTCCCACAGCAGGGGAGCAGCAGGCTAATTGCAGCAGCTGCAGATGCTGCCATGGGAGATTTAAAAACCCTGCCAGCTTCTGGCAAGGAGGGAAGGAGATGGAGCGAGCTAGCAGGGAGCTCACCAGTCAGGTGGTGACTCCAGAGGCTGCCTGAAACATTGGAGCTGGTGCTGCACCCATGCCGGGATCAAAGGGGAGCAGCATCCTGCGCTGGGCTGGGGAAAAAGCAGTCCCCACCTGCTTGCAATCAAAAGTTTAGAGGCGTCCCTCTCACTTGAAGGGAGAAGGATGTCAGACTATGGGAGCAGCCGTTTGGCATCAGGGACTGGGGTTCCAGCCACCTTAACACTTAGGCAATTGATCGTGCTGAAGCTGATGCCTGACCCCTTGGAAAAGGTGTTTACAGGGAATGGCGGAACAACAAAATCAAATCTCTGAATGGTTGGAGAGTGGACAGTGTGAAGGGGAGGTGGATCCCTGTGGAACATCATGTCACATATGTGCGTACCCCCCCCCCACTCCTCCCCATCACTAGGACACCTGGGAAGAACTCCACTGGATCCCTCCTTTTTCTATTTAACATCAAGTTGTGGCAGGAAAGTTGAGGGGCACTCCTGTAAAGGGGGACGTGGTGGTATTCCCCACGCCCTCTAGAGATGCCACAATTCCTTTGGAGAATCCGGCCTGAGAGAATAGAAACAGGTGGTGTACTGTTGTTGTCCTTGATAGATTTCCTGTGTGCGCTCATTCTGGTATGCAGTATTTGCTTGGTATTTCCATGTATTTTTCATCAGACCACTTGGTGCCCTGATGGACATATGTATTGTATTGTGAAGATATTTCCATATTGGAGATACTGTTGGCAGGTTTTGCATGTCTTGCCATACCATAGCCTGGATCCATTCACTGTGTTTTGGGCTGTAGAAAGTCGGCTTCTGGTGATGAGGTGAGCAAGGTTCAGTGCGTGTTTGAATTTACAAACCACTTTTCATTGATGAGCCTATGAACTGTACTTCATCAACCTCCTAGGTACAGAAACTCATGGACTCAATATAGACACACTGCAACCTGCCAGATATCTGACTCCCCAGGTACCTCTCCACTTCTATCTCTGCTGCTATACCCCCCTTCTCCCTTACCCCAGCCTGTCCCTCACCCCCTGATGCCTTCATTTCCAGTTTCACTGACTGGCTTTCTTGCCTGCATTGCATGCCAGCCTTTGGCTTGTTTAGTATTGCTTCTATCCAAGAACAGCATACACACAAACTGCAGGTGCTTCCTCAGCCTGATGAAGGGTTTTTTCAACCCAAAAGCTTGCTAAGATATATTTCTGTAACTATTCAGTTGGCCCTCTAAAAGATACCAGATTAGATTGACCCAAAGGACCTTGCCTGCCAGCACCATGTCCTTACACCAACACCCCTAGCACCTAACCAGAAGGACACAAGGCCCTGGGCACATCTAAGCCCCAAGGCTGGGACTGGCATCTACTGGAGAAGAAGCTCCTGCAAGAGAAGAAAGAAAGGCTCTGTCACAGTTTGGCTGCCTAAGATGCTGCTGGTGCTACTGTGTGGCTGTTCACTGTTATTATTTCACCTGTTATCATTTAAAAGGATGGACCAGGATGAGGCTCTAGGGGAGGAGGAGACCTCATTGGAAAACACAACCATGTTCTGTAGAGGCCTCAGAACCAGTGATGGGACACACACAGAGTCACACAGGGAGGGCACACCTTAACACACATCCGAGAGAAGAAGCTCCTACAAGAAAGGAAAGAAAGGCTCTGTCACAGTTTGGCTGCCTGAGATGCTGCTGCTGCCACTGTGCTGCTCACTAAGTTATTAGTATTAGCGGAGGAGAAGGACTCATTGGGGCACACTACCATGTGTCATGTAGAGGCCACCAGCGCCAGTGTCATGTAGATGCCCCAGCGCCAGTCAGGGCATCCTAACACACACACCAAGTCATACATGTCATGAGTTTTGCTTGTCAGTAGCTTGAGCTGCAGTTTCCCAGAAACCCATGCACCTATTTCCTTGAAAGCTGGCAGGATTCTTGGCCTCAGCAGGGGCTGGAATGCCTGCAGTTTTCACCCCACTGTGGCTTAACACGCACGCGTGACACGAGTTTTGATTGTCAGCAGCCTGAAGTGCAATTTCCAAGAAACCCCTGCACATCTCTCCTTGAAATATGGCAGACTTCATGCCCTCAAAAGTGGCTACCATCTCTGCTGTTTTTATCCAGATCTGCCCAGAAATGATAAAGTTATAGGCAGTGTTGTGCCTCCCTATTATAGCCTGTGGGTGAAATGTCAAAACAGCATTGAAACAGCAAAACAGTTTTCACAAAATGGAACAGGGCTTTCAAAATGAAATGAAACTCAAAACTAAATACTGCCCCGTTGAAATGGAAGTCAAAATGAAATGGTGCTGTTTCGCACACCCCTACTAATTAGTCTACTCTGCAGTTAACGGCACATGTAGACATGGTCACTGTGGCAAAATTACAACAAGCCTATTTGGGCTATGAACTGAGTAAACCTGAAACCATCAGTGCTGAGCCCATTAATAAAGCTTAAACCTTCTAACCTCACAGGTATAATACACTCTTGTCCTCTTATGTGATCCTTATACTTAATGGAACATAGATGGAATTTCAGCCACCGTATCTTCTACTTTTCACCTTCCTCTGAAACACAGGGAAGCTGGCAGACGGGTCTTTAATTAGCACTAAAGGACAATATGAGATTCAGTCAGTGAAGATGAATTTATACAAATTCATATTAAATATAGGTGCAATTTCTAGGATGCATTTACCAACATTTCACATGTTAAAATAATATTGAGTATGTGTATTTAGACAGTACTTTGAACAGGAGTAATACACGGCAGAAATTATCAGCTGAAATGACTTTACCTTACTCAGCAAGTTGGACTAGATGATTACAGTGTTTTTTAACAGTCTTTAAAGCTGTGAATTGAACTATGTTGCCCACATCACCATTCTTTAAATCTCACAGTGATCAGGAGAATACAGTTATTCAAATTAGCATGCAGGAGATAGATGCACCCATGCATAGACTTAAAAAAAAATGGGGGCAGATACACCTGGTATTTTCTTTGTGATCACACCATCAACTGATATAGACTGACTACCGTGGCACTGTTCTAATTTACTCTTTTTGTAAAAACATAGCCTGGATTTACGTTGGTAACTACAACTTAGGTGTTTCACATTGCAATTACCTAGAGATCAGCTACACACACTGGCGAGGTGTAGGGGCTGCACGCAGGTGCACATGCACCCCCTGTGCATGGCAGTTCACCCCCTACAAAAAGGCACTGCTGATAGTGTCAGTAGCACCTGTGGGGGATCCAGCAGTGTCTGCAAATGGTCAGAAATCATCACTGGGCACTGCCAATGCTGCTGGCGGTGTCTGCGGGTGGTCGCCAACCCCCGGTTGGTGACTGCCACCCCCCCATCCCGCTGCCAGCTGTGCCAGCAATGTCTGTGGGAGTTCCCCACTTACTGCTGCTGCACTCCCACTGCCGCCATGCCCCCACAGCCACTGGGGAATGTGTTGTTCATGGCTACACATGCAAAATACTTGTCACAGAATAAAAAGCTCTGACCAGCTACAAAGTTAGACCATGAAAATGTATACTAACTTTATAGCTGGTTGCTACTGAGCTGGAATTTACATGTGTAAATCAGCTGCCCAGGTTTCTAGCCACACCATGTCCAGCATGAAACCAATATCTGTGATCCCCAAGGCTTAGGGGGTGCATGAAACCCCTAGGCCCACACATGCAGTTGGGACCAAGAGTTCTGTACCTGGTGTGTGGTGCCACTGGGACTGAGCCCCATCAGGTGTGGGGCTCAGTCCTGGCAGCATGTGGCCACTGCAGCTGGGAGCTCCTTAAGAAAGAGGAGTTCCCATCTGTGGGAGCCTATTACTTTCCAATGCGGGGGAAGCCCAGGGTAAGGCTCCTTCTACACTGGTAATAAAGCACAATCAATCTAATGCACAATCACATCTCCTGCCATGCCTATGTGGAGTAAGTCTTAAAGTAATAAATACAAAAAGATTACTCCTGTAAGTGATACAATTTGAAATAAAAAAAACCTCTAGTAGCTTTTAACTGCATTCCTGTCCCACATGTTTTTGCTAATGACTTAGTGCAACAACCAAAGACAAGAAATTAAATTAGTAAAAATGGTATCTATTTCTTAAATCAAAATGAATAATTTTCTTTTTCTGCTTGCTGACTTTGTCACGCTGGGCTCATACAATTCTCCCATCACAACAAAAATAACCAAAAATGGTTGACACTGGGAGAGCTGAAGAGCACAGAAGATATGAAATATGATTGATTAGACAGGCAGGCAGGATAAGTGACTGCACTCAGAATGTGGAAATGAAAAATATACCTGCAGGACTTCCACATGCTGTGGTCTCCAGCATTTCATCTGTTCCCTAGCACTGCTAGGATCAGTGCTATATATCAACACCAGTATCTGATGGTTGATCTTCAGAAATCTCAGGAGAGAAAGTAAGAATGAAGACATTATATTTTAAAAAGACAAGACAACATAGCATTTTATTTTTACGCTTTCCTCCCCCTACCCTTTTATCCCCTTGTCATATACAAAAGAGCTCTGAGACCACTAATATAGCATTGTTCACATTTGACATTCTGAATTCTTGCTGTTGAGGCACTGTGGCAATTAGCTAAAGTGATGTTCTACTTGTAATTTTTCTCTTCATATTATATTCTTAAACTCTACATTCTCAGATTTAGCAGCCTAGAATTTGGAGTATGTAGGGACTCTAATATATTAAACTGACCTTAACAGTGACAGATATTATTTCTGAATTTTAGAAAGATATCAGACATGCCCTGTATATCAGATATCAGAAAGCAAATTTTTCACAGTTTTGTTTTGCTTTGGTTTGGTTTAGTTTGGAAACTTTTTGTTTTCTTCTTTTGTTTTATTGATGGAAATCTAGTATTATCTTCTGGATACAAACATAATTTATATTTTCATTTCTATCCAAGAATTTTTTGTTTTTAATGTTTTCACATATTCACTTAAATCAATATTGTCCTTACTAAGAGACAACAAAGGAAAAATGACACAGATGTAGTGATATTCTGCAAGACAGCTTTATGATCAGCGATTCCTGGTATCTAGTCTATTTATATACAGTAAAATCTCCACTATCCAGCATTTAACTAACTGGAAATTCCATTAACCAGAGTTTCTGGCTGTCTGGCTAGATGTATGGTCGGAGGGGGACTTGCACACAGCCACCAGCCACCACCCTGTACTGCCACTGCTCTGTGGGTGGTCACTGTCACACCTCCTTACCATGGGGTAAGATATCAGAGATTTTACTGTATCATATCCAAGAAAAATTATAATAAAAGGCAAAAAAACATGCTATTGTATTTTGTATTATCTTCACTATCCATTGTGTTGCTCTACGCATTAATTACTCTGTGGGCACATCTACACCAGATATTAACTGCTCAGTAGCCTAATAACACTGTGCAGAAGTGTGGCAGCTAAAAATGTACTAATAGCCTACTGTGCAGTGTTATTGGACTAATGCACAGTAAGTGTCACAAAATAACCATGTGCTGGTGCTACTGTGCAATAACTCTAGTTACTGTGCATTTAGTTTATTAAGCAAGTATTAAACTAAAAGCACAGTATTTAAGACACATTAATAGAAGTGTAAACATACCCTGCCTGTATATAACATTCAAACACTGAGCACATCCTTCTAGACTTTTCCATCATTTTCTCAACAATTTCTCATCTCTACTCAAGATCCAAACAGAAGCATTTCAACCTTGGAGCCCCTTCTCCCTTCCCATCCTTTCCTGCAAAAAAAGAAAAGAGAAGAAAAGCTTCAAGCAGACAGACATGTGGCATGGAAAACTTCAGCCTAATGATTTACATTTGAAAAAGTTATAAGTGAAAACTGGGTCTTACAATGGAAAGTTTGAGGCAAGCTTTAGTATAGCACTAATATCTGTAGTATCTATCACAGGCATACACAAAAGGAAAGATTGGTTGGGAATGGACAACCTTAGGCTAGTATCAGAATGATTCTTAATACAGCTTAGAATTCCAAACATGTCAGAAACAGCTCAGCTAGCAGTGCCACAGGTACGACTTTGTGAAAGACAGGTAAGAGCTGATAAATTAAAAGACACATGTATATATATTTATAATTTGGTTGTAAGTTTAAGAAACTGAACAAGAGAAAGCAGAAGTCCAAAACAGGAGTTAGCCTGTGGGAGATTTCTTATACCAAAATGAATGAGATAAATTTGTTTTCCTCCCTTCCTAGCCATGTCAAGCTCAGATGATTCTCCCAATGAAAAAAGCTTTTGATGCCCTGGATTATGTATTCTCATCCAATATACAATATAGACCAGCTAGCAGGTATCATTTCCTATCCTACCACAGGTAGCAACAATAGGAAAGCAATAGTAAAAGTCTATTAAAAACATCTCTGCAAAGATGCACCTTAGATTGGACTAAATCACATTCGTTCAGTGGTCTGATCTGAGTGGAAATGCAAAAACGAGCAATTCACTGTCTGTGCTCATAGCCTTTGGGAAAGATACATTTTCACAGCAACAACTAGATTATATTTCTATAGCTTTTTATAATCAGAAGAATCTAGCTCAAAGCCAGTTAAAGTTCAGGTGATCAGAATATTCAGGGATATTTCCCTGTGCACAGACCTCATTCTTCTACCTGTGAAAATCAGACATAGCTGAAGTGGAATGCAGTGCTCATGCCATGCCAAGAACACAGCACAACAGCTAATATACGACTATCTTTAGCTAAAGCTGTAAAACATGTTATGAAAAGCATGAAGATGAAAGCAGCATCAGATGACACAGAAGAAGGGAAAAGATTAGATTTTACCCTGGCTACCAATGATGGGGCAAGAAAGATGAAATGGAAATAAATGATACATTAAGAATTTGTATACAGATCTTTGAAGTCAATACTTTATTAAAGAGTATTTCTTATTCCTAATACCCTTCTCTCTTCCTTGGAAGATTAAAAAGGCATAATTAAATATTACCCTATGCACTGCCTCTCAGTTAGTTGGTATTTCAGAATATGAGTTTCTTAACATTCCCTTTTGCAAATGGGATGGAACTCAAATAGTCTCCCTTCATTATTTGGTAGAATTACATTAAAAGGACTGGGACCCTTCAGACAGGGTTTATATGAATGAAAAGAAGCAGCAATGTAGAAACAGAAATGAACATCATTTCCATCATTTCCTATCCTACCACAGGTAGCAACAATAGGAAAGCAGTAGTAAATGTCTGATGGGCACGGAGGGTCCCATTTGTCGTCCTGACCCCTTGGACAGAGAGGTCTGCTACCTGCCTGAAGCACAGGTTCAGGTCGTCATGGAGTGCATCCGGAAGATTGTTAGGCCCACTGATTACCATCTGTTAGTGGTAGTCCACATGGGGACCAACAACACTTCTAGAGGCCAGCCAGAGGACATCATTGAAGACTTCAAGGCTCTTGGAAGACAGCTCAAGGGTGTTTGGATCGCAGGTGGTGTTTTCTTCCATTCTGCCGGTGAGTCAACGGGGAAGGCAACATGAGGCGTGTATTGCAGCTATAAACCAGTGCCTTCAGGGTTCATGTTATGATGTGGGCTTCAGATTCTTCGATTATAGCCCACATTTCTCTACGCGGAGCATGTTGGCGGAGGATGGACTTCACCTATCGCCTAAAGGTAAGCGTTTCTTTTCTTCTAGGTTGGCTGATCTCATGCGGCAGGCTTTAAACTAGCTTCACCGGGGGACAGGCCTGTCGGAAGAGGAGAGGACGCTCTGCTGCTGAGCCAGGTGAGTCGGGCAAGCGTATGTGGTTGTAGCTTGGGGGAAACAAGTGGAGAGGGAGAGGCGGCAGTGGGTAGCCTTAAATGCCTCTATACAAATGCTCGCAGCATGGGAGGTAAG
>JAGPOW010003642.1:93180776-93219014 GCA_030014935.1 Caiman crocodilus | reverse complement strand
ATAGTAACACAAGCAGCACATTGACAGAATCACCAAGACCCTAGAAACTATCCCTAATAAATGAGCACACCCCAAAGTAATGGGCAAATTTGGTAACAACCCCCAGCCCCTGGTTAGCACTCTGAGGCAAAGGTGAGGAGGGGTCGGGGAGGAGAACTACTTGTGTGCAGTGCATGCATCTGTTAATGATACTGAGCTTTTCAATCTCCCTTTCCCCGCTTCTTCATACTGTTTGCAAATCTGACAGGCAAGGCAGCCAGCAAGCAGCTGCTAACACAGCTTTTAGCAGCCCATCAAGGAAAAAAAAGCCTTTCTCATTAGTTCAAGCTCTTCTTAGACAGCTTTTTCCAAGGACGGAATGGAGGGACATTACCAAATGACCTGTTGGTTAGTTCCAAAAATCCCTAAGCAGACATTGTCCTGTCTGCCTTTGTCCTGTCTTCCTTTGTCCTGTTCCAGTGAAATTGGAGACACACACAGATATACCTCTCAGCATTAGCTAACATACCACATGCCCAGGGTCTGTGTAACTGGGGTCTGTGCTGTGGGAGATGGGAGGGAGGGAGAAACCAGGGGATCCCTGCTTGAGCAGCGAGTGGAGGTTGGGTGCAGGGGGAAGCTGGGCAAGCCCTGCTGTGCCTGCAATCTCCACCAGAGCTCTGGCTAGGGAGCAGAGAGATGGGACCAGCCTTGCTCTCTGAAGCAGACAGCTCAGCCCAGCCTAGGGCTGCAAAACCTCTGGGATGCTGGGGGGACTCTGGTTTAACCTAACTGGATTCTGGGACAGACATTGCATAAGCTGGTTGGACTCAAATCAGTTAAGTCTCATAGTACATTTAACCACACTTATCTTAAACATATTTCACCCATTTTGAAACTGGTTTATGTGCCCTGAATTTATGTGTTTGTGGCAGGGCATTGTTGGTGCCTGTCACTTTAAGGGCTGAGTCAAGCAGTCAGGAGGTGCTTGATTGTGGTGGTCATTTTAGATCTCTGGCTGCCAATACAAACAGAGCAGTTCGGTGCTGGCCTCAGGCAGAAACGTCGCCTGGCTGCAGGCTAAATACTACATCCTGGAGATAAGGGCAGGAGCTTAAGGAAATGGTTTGGAGACTCCTGGTCCTGGGTATGACCTAAAACTTCACCCTGCCAGGAGTGGGTGGCCTGGTGGAGCTCCCAGTGACATGGGAGCCTCCAGGAAATGCCAGGCCAATTACCACCCCAGTGAATGGTGGGTCAAGGCACCTTAATAACCCCAGCTCCCACAACTGGTTGAATTACACAATAGTAGGGCCAAGACAGTGGACCCAGGGTAGGGAGTGGGCTAGAGTCTCCGAGGCCTGCCTTGAAATACCCTTAACTGGTTAATGCTGGAACCAGGACCAGAAGGGTCAAAAGGGCCAGGGGCCCACTGCAAGGGACACCCAGAGCTAAGGGCCTGGGGTTTCTGACTAGCCTTGGAGGTGAGGCCAGGGCCTGTGTGGCCAAAGATCCTGGAGGGACCACACCCAAGAGGGGGAAGTGTTCAAAGAGCTAGGCAGCCCAGCATGAGGGTGGAGCAGGCTGCCTAATTGGAGGGGTCTGGTTGGGGTACAGATTGGAGGATTCTGGGGCCCAGCGTGGGGCCAGTGATGTTAAGAACAGTGGATGCCATCTGTGAGGCTTGGGCTGTGGTATAGGGGTAGAACAGAACTGCAGCTAGTGCCCCTTGGCATACGAGCAAGAAATAGGCAGCATCCCACCTATTTAAGATCATAATTGTATATCATCAAGGCATGGCAGATGAGGAGGCGGGTGGTTGCCCCGGAAACAGGTGGGTTGGCCAATGGTAGACTGGCTTTGAGAAAGCCCCCTGTTACAGTTCTTTTACAGGTTTAAACCCGTTTGTGATCACTTATACTGGCTTATGTGCAATGTTTGTCCCTAGCCTTAGGGTTCATCTGTGCTTGCTTTGAGCTGAGTGCTGTCCGTCTAAGGGTCTTCCGTGCCACTGCTCAGGGTGGTTGACTGCTCCCTTTCCCGCAAAGGCATTTTTGTAGCCTATGCAAGCTACTGGATTGCTTTCACATTTAGGTAGGCTTGTGTATCCCCACCTTCTGCTGCTTTGCATCTTCTGGTCTCCACTCTGGGCTTGAACCCATAGTTGTTAGCTGCAGGAAACTGCTCTGCTGCTCTTCTTCTCATTCACCTCCCTCATTATCAAGTTTTTCCTTTCTGGTCTTCAGCCTCTGCATTTTCCTTCTTTCCCCAGCCAGTCTCTCTGGTTCTTTCTCTTATTTAATCTCCACTTCTTTTTTATGTAGGGTGTGTTATTTCTTCAACACTTCCACCTCCATATCTGAGCTGCTTGCTGTTCCTGCCTTCCCTTCTGTTCTGTTTTCTGTCTCCTCGTGTGCTGCCTAAATTGTAGACATTTTGCCCTCACTCCTTTCCTCTGTTTCAAGCTCCTGTGGAGTGTCTTCCACCATTTCTATCTCAGTGTCCAACCCACCCTCCCCTTCACTCTCCTGCTCTGGGTTTTGCTGTTCCTCAGGAAGTCTGACTATACTTGCAAAGACATTGGGGTACCTATGATGCGAATGTCCCTTTCCCTTAGAAATAATGCATTTTAGGGTCACCTGTCATTGTGCTGCTCTATGATCTATGCCCTTCACATCTGTAGCATGCTGTGAATGGACAGTGTGTAGACAGATGCTTCAACTTTCCTCATTTGCTGCCCTGTGTTGGCTGCCTGTGGTACTTTATAAAAACTCAAATTTCCCCATTCTAGATCACTGATGGCAGGTGCAGCACCACACCCAGGATCCACATGTCAGCTTGTAACACTACTTGTAACCTCCAAGATCTTGTACAGATCCCATATGTGTTCCTTACTTTCTCTACTGACATTACCTTTGGATGTACTTTTACATCCATCTTTCTATCTTCTGCCTTTAGAAAATCGATGTACAGCCAAACAATAATTACTTTCTCTTGACATTTCCCCTGCTACCAACTTTATCCCTCTTAATTTCTCCCTCCCACATATTCTCCATATTTTTTTTTCAAAACTTCTCATACCTTTCTCCATCCCAGTAAGTAAATTCCCAAGTCTTCTGATTTCAGAAAGCAATCAGGTTGGTGATTTTTGGAGGTGATTGCTTGGATTTTACCTCCAACATTTCAAATGGCACCTTTTCCAGGAAATCATATATGTTCATCATTAATCCTATCTGCCTCCTATTACCAGTTAAAGTTGGCTTTATCCACACACTCCACTCCTCTCTAGCTTCCTAAAGAGGTGCCACTTCCATCTTTTCCCACCATGCAACATAGGAGGTTGATGAAGTACGCTTCATAGACTCATCTGTGAAAAGTGGTTTGTAAATTCAGACAAGCACTGAACTTCGCTAACCTCATCACCAGAAGCCAACTTCCTACAGCCTCAAAGACACTGAATGGATCTAAGCCATGCCATGACAGACATGGAAAACCTGCCAACAGTATCTCCAGTATGGAGATATCTTCACAATACAATACATATCTCCATCAGGGAAGCAAGTGTGCACCAGAATGAGTGCACCTCAAATCTAGAAATCTACCAAAGACAAGAACACCCAACTATCTGTCTCCAGTCTCTCAGGCCTGATCCTCAAAGGGAATTTACAAACCACTTTTCACAGATGAACCTATGAACTGCACTTCATCAACCTCCTAGGCACAGGAAACTTAGCTGGGACCATGAACATTACTTCATCAGCTTCCTAGGCAGAAGGTACAAAAAACTCATGGACTTAATGTAGATGTCGGAATTACGACACACTACAACCTACTGGAAATCTGACTCCCCAGGTACCTCTTTACTTTTAACTGCTACATTCCCCTCCCCTCCCAACCTGTCTCTTACCCCCTGACACCTCCATTTCCATCTTCACTGACTGGCTTTCTTGCCTGCACTGCATGCCAGCCTCTGGCATCTTTACTATTCCTTCCATCCAGGAACAGCACACACACCAACTGCATGTGCCTCCTCAGCCTGTTGAAGGGTTTCTCCACCTGAAAACTGGCATCCCAGGCAGCTAAGCTGAGCTCACCTGGGGCCTCACAACTCCTCTGCAACCTACAAGCCTCAGGCCTGTCAAAAATATGATGGGTCTGGGCTTTCCTCAACCAGGATTGTGTGCATGCATACGATGGGTGGAGGTTATGGCACCTTCTACCAAAATTTCACTAGGGAGATCCTCAGTTCTTGCATTTCCTGGGATTGCTGTGCCACTGGCAGTCCCACCAGACCTCCCAACCCTGTCAGACTGCAGCTTTAGTGCTCACGCCCAGGACCTGGGGCCTCTTCCTTCCCCATACCCCAGCCTATACCTCCATGTTCATCCAGTCATGAGAGCTCAGCAGGGACATGTTCTTCCCCTGTTGGCTGGTGATGGAGTGAGTGCCCCTTCCAGCTCTGAGAGTGGGGCATTAAATGGTTTTTAAAAAATGAAAAAAGCAAATAGGTGCAGATGGAGTGAGGATGGTGGCACTCATTCCATCTGCACCTGGAGTTTGGGGAACCCCAGCAGAGAGAAGTTCCCCTTAAGGAACACCAGCTTGTCCACCAAACCAGGATCCAAGGAGGTGTGGTGGGGTGTCACTATATCACCAGCAATGCTGAACCCCCTCTCACTTGGAAAACTGGGCAGGACAGGTGTTTCCAGACAAATGTGGCCAGATACAGTCATACCTGGCTGCGGCTTGTCCAGTAGACCATAGGGCCACGTAGCACCAGCTTCATGTCATCAGCGAGATAGGCAGCCACAAAACCCTGAGTGCTACCTGCCTGATGGTGGGGTCTGGTCCCCCTGGACCTCACCATGGAAGCCATGCCCTTGGCTCACATTGACAGCAACTGTTGTGGTGGGGGAAACCGGCTGGTGGGTGGCATGCTAGCATGGGACAGTGGATCTCCCTCTTCCGTGTCCCGCCACCTCCACCATTCTGCCTCCCTGACAGTCTTCACCAGCACCTTCATCCACTGATTCAGGCTTTGGCTGCCGCATACACTCCCCTTCACTCTTGGGTCACACCTTGCAGCCAGCACGTGGATTGTAGTGGACCACAAGGGATCAAGCCATTTCCTGATGCTCTCCTTTAGCCACCTCACCTGTGTTTGGATGTCTGGTTACACCAGCTTGCCCCAGCCAGGAACACTGATCCCCTGGAACCTCTCAATTTGTCTCTGAAGTTCCATTACTACAGGGATCACTTGGCTAAGGAGGGCTTCACCAGTACTGAGGGTTTTGGTGGCCTTGAGGAAGGGCTTGAGGACCACCATGATTTGGGAGACGATATACCACTAGGCTCTTTTAAGAGGCCCACTGATCCCAATCTCCCTGAGCAAGACCATTTCAGGGATGGCCTTCCGTTGCTCCAGTGGCCTCCTGAGCATCACATATGTGGAGTTCCATGGAGTCTTTACATCCTGCATGATTTTGTGTTGTGGGCTATTCAGCTCTGCCTTCTTGTCCTACAGTATCTTGCCCCGCTTGATGCTCCAGTGAAAGCAGCCTGCCTCTGGTGCTGGTACCATCACTGGTAGCCCTGTTCCTCTCCAAGGCATCCCTGACAATGAGGTGGAACTTGTGTGACACACAGCAGATACCAACAAAGTTGGCATCACAGGCTGCCTTGGCCATATTGGCCCCATTGTTGGTGACCATGACCCTGAGGGTGAGCTCGCCCTGCCCAATGAGCCACCCCTGCACCAAGCAGTTCATGGCCCTCATGATCTCAGTTGCCATGTGGAATTCATCCATCACATCAGCTTGAAGGAGAGCCCGCCAATAGCCTGACTGGTCGCACCAATGTCCTGTGAGGGAGCGGTATGCATGATTACCATCTTGGCTGCTCCAGATGTCCGAGGTAAAAGACCTGGAGCAGCTCCTCCCTCAAGTACTCCCTGCATGCCTCATACAGAGAGGCTACCACCATCCTGCTGAAGGTGGTGTCTATGGGCACTTGGTATGGTGAGGCCATGAGTGCCATGAGCCACCTGAACCCTGGCTCCTTAACTAAGGAGAAGGGCTCGCCATCCAAAGCAAGCATCTCCCCAATGGTCTGGGTGATCTCGCTCGCGTTTGCAACATGCCCCACTTCCTGTCCACCTTCTCCCCACTGTTCCAGGGTGGTTTGCCTCTGCTTCAGGGGGTAAGGGGGCTTTGGAGTGAAAAGGGGACTTCTTTTTGGGCATGGTCACACTGGTTCCAGGTTGAGGAGGAGCAAGGACAAAAGTATGGTGCCTGTGGAGATGCATCAGCATCTCTGTGGTTCTTATATGTTCCCTTGCCCTGGCTAGTTTTGGATCAGCAGTGCAGGCAGATAAATATGATCCCAGACCACACTACCTGCTCACTTCTGGGTTGCAGTTGCATGTGTGGATGCTGCCTCTTCCCCCTCCTCAGCAGGCAGAGGGACACCAACAGGAGGAGTGGACTCAGTTGAGCCATTTGCTTCCACAACCTCTACCTCAATCTCCTCAGAAGTGCCTTCTGAGGAAGGAGACCTGGCTTTAGGGAAAACTTAAGGGGTGTGAAGCACAAACTCAGATGATTCCTCCTCCTTCCCTAGAATTTCTCTTGCAATGGCACTCAGTTCCAGATCCACCTCCAGCTCCAACTCTTCCTCTGGCACTGGAAGATACAGAATGGGAAGTGAAATGGGGTGGAGGGGATTATGACTGGTATGTGTGGGGATAACTGTTCTTAGAAGGGATGCAGACTCAGACACAGACAGTGGCACTGCTCCCCTCTCCTTGTTACCTGGAAGGCTCATGCCTGCTTGCTGTAGGAAAGAGCATGGGGTGGAGAGGAAGACTTACAGCTCTCCCTCTACTCGCTCTTCTGTCCCTACCTGAAGGCTTGCCAGATACATTTCCGGCACACTTCATTGTGTGTTTCATATGACAAAATCGACTAACAAAAACAGGAATTTGGGGGAAAAATAAATTGAAAGGAATGAATGGATATACTAATAAAATAAAAGGGTATAGAAAGCAAAAGGTATGAACAATCCCACTTGCTAGGAACAGGCTAGCAAGTAGGAAATGATAGCCTCTGTTGTGTGACACTGCTGAACTGCTGGAAGACACAGCTCAGTAACTGATCCCAAGGCAGCAAAGAGTGTTGGGGTTTCAGCTGCCCTCATTTTGTTTTGAGATTATTTCGTTTCATTTCAACTTTGTTTCAAAGCCTTTTGTTTTGTTTGGATTTTGCTGATTTGATCTTGAAACAACTCAAAACAGCAACAATACAAAACAACCAGAGAAATTTTGCACAGTCCTACTTGCCACCACAGCCATTGCTTTGACCTCAAGGTCTCCCTCCTCCATGCCTTACCCTCCAATACTGTGTTGATCGCTTTCTCTGTCTTCAAGGCATAGATCAAACTTTCAATGCTGATAGGAAACAACCACAAGGATAGGTCAATGTAGCCCATTTGAAAAAGACATAATGTGAAGCCCATTAAGTGCAGTCCCCCTCACCACTCACTCTTTTTCAAGTCATGGATTACATTGCATATATTTTAATTTCCTTTTCAATCCCATAGCTGAGCTATACCTTTCTTTCACATTTAAATATTCTTTTTTCTGTGCCAGCCTCAAATGCCTGGAAAACATAATATAACAGGGGCTCAAACAGTTCACCCAAAATTCCTCTGCTGCCCCCTCTCTCAGCCTGGCAGATATGATTAGTGTGGATCCACCATCCATGTGATAGAGTCAAATCAGGTGGTCCTGTGGTAAAAGGGCTGCCAGGGGAAAAAGTTAGGGGAAAAAGTTAGGAGAAAGTAGAGACCAAAGAAGCTACATGACTTCCTAGATTTTTTTCCTGCTGTACCAGTGGAAGGGGAACAAATTCAAGGCAAACCTCCAATTATTAGATTACCTGGAAAATTATAAAAAAATATATCATTTTTCCATATATAGAATTTAATTATTGGGGGATGTCTTATAATCACAGCTGCCTTCTATTCAAGTAAATATGGTGACCTCATATTTTAGAGCAATGGTCTCCAACATTTCTGGATAGGAGATCACTTTTCAATTAAAAAGCAACCCAAGATCTACCTATGCCACCACCTCCCCCCCAGGTCAGTCTGTGAGCAGGGAAGGGAGGAGCAGATAGAGGCGGAAGGAGAAAAAATGATTTGCCCCCCCTTCAAAGGGTAAGTCTGTGGGGAAGGGGAAGGGGGAGGGGGAAAGGCCGTGGGTGAGGGGTGGGGAAGATTGAGACCCCAGCAGTGAAGGAGGGAGTGGATCACAGGCAGGAGCAGAGGCTGGAGGTAAGTGGACCTGGCCTGGCTGGCTGGTGAGAGGCCTCAGTTTGGCCCCCATAACCCTCAGCCCCTGCTCTTACCTGTGCCTTGATCCCTTCATCAATGCTGGGGCCTTGATCTGCACCCCATTATTTGCTGGGTCACCCCAGTGGTGAGTGAAGGAGTGGAGCTCGAGCAGGCCCTGTATGAGCACAGGATGGAGCCATGAGTGGCTCATCTCGGGTGCACGGGAAGAGGGAGGCTCGTGCTCCCAGATCTGTATGTGGGGTGGGGTGCGGCGGGCTAGAGCTGGGGTGGTGCCAGGCTCTTCCCAGCATGATTCTTGGGCTGTGCTGTGACAGCAACAGCATTGGTGCTAGGAGGGGGCAGGGGGCTACAGCAAATTTTGGGGTGCCTGAAACCCTGCTCCCAGTGCTGCTGCTGCCTAGCCTGAGTGCGATTGACAAGTCAACCGGAATTGGCTGATTGGTGACCATTGTATTAGTCATCGAACACTGGACTGTACAAATCATTGTAGAATATAATTATTGTAGGGATGTATTTATTTTACTTCACTTTATTCTTTTATATATTTCCTATTTTCAATTACATCCTTGGCAGTTTACAGTAAGACAAATATAGATTATTAATTAGATTATACTCCATGAGCACAAAGTAAAAACAATCATGGTGATGCCAGCAGTGCTGAATATTTACAGAGTTTGGTAGGTTGGGACTGGAGCAGATAACAGTCATTCTTGTAAACAGCTAGCAATTAATGGGAGTTCATGCTGCTCTTGTCTAGAACTTTTGCTCTATCATATACCTATCTGGCCTAAAATTTAGGATAAAAACCTAAAGTTTTCAACCAGAAACTGTCCTTCACAGATGAAATGTTCTGGTAAGAATTGTATGCCCCTAATCTATTTTTTGAAGACATAACAGGATGTTGAATGCATAAATGAATACAGAAGTTAAACATCTAAAACCAGTAAAAATCCCATTAAACAAAATAAAGGCTTACAAATGCACAAAAAAAATCATTTGGTAGAAGATGAACTGAGGCATCAACAGTCCATTTTAATATTGTGATGTTAACTACTTAAACTCTGTTTACTTGCTGCAGAATGTTTCTTGGCTCAGAAATGCCATTCAGGAATCTCTGTGCAAGTTTGATAAATGTTTTATTTATATGGGAAGGTGTGAAAAAGGTAGGAGCTGACACATCAACATGTAAATAAAACATTTATCAAACTCACAGAGGATTGACTAGCATTTACTTGCTAAGAAATTGTATGCAGCAGTTAAATGGTGTATATTAAACTCTTGTCTGATGTATAGAGTACATCTTGCAGGTGAACATTATCTTCCCAGATCCATATGCCAACTCTGAGTTCAAATGCTTTGTTCTTTCCATGCATACTACTTTTATTGGGCATGTCTGCCTGGGACAAGAAAGTGCACAGCAGAAATACCTTGAGTTAACTGTGAACATATTAGTTCCTGTACCAGAATCTACAAGATACAAGGCATTCAAGTCCCAAACAGCTCTGCAGGGGCTAGCTCTGAACTGGAAGCAGTGTAGCTGTTTGAGCTTGCTGCTGTGCCAGGGCTAAGAAGCGCTGTACAGTGTTAATAAGGCTACACAGCTTCTGGTTTCATACATTCCCTTGGAGATAGGGACGGTTGATTATCCATGTCCAATATATTTTCACTAAACATGCTATACTTGACATAATGATGTCTAGTAATGGGCCACAGTGGGAAGGACTTTAAGTAGATGGTGACATATGAAATGTCATTGAAATCCCCATGATTCCCAGTCTAACCGGTTGGTGGAAAACAATGTCAAAACAATAGAGTACCTACCAGAAAAGGCTGTGGACTCAGACTCTGGTCTCTCTGCAATGCTGTTAAATTACTGAACAGCACCATGAAGCATGGCTTGTCACTTCTTGACATCTTTTCAGACAGAGAACTGAAAACAAGAATGCCATCAATGTTCAAAAATGATAACAGAGGCCCTGGAGATTTGCAGATGTATAAAGGGACAGATAAATCAAAACAAAGACTTCATACAGTTTGGGGTCCTGGGACCTGCTACCTACAATGGGAAACAAGGATTGCAAACTGTAGTGGTGTTATAAGACATAAATTGAACAGGAGTAGAAACCAATTTCTCCAGTGTCCAGAAATAAGAGAGATAAGGAACAGTTAGTCAGCTGAATTGCCCAGGAGCCTCAGACCATAGGGGTTTGAGATGGGAGAGTCTCAGAGCACGGCATAACCACAAGTAACGGGTCTACTACTGCCTGAAACCAGTAGCACTGATGTCACAGAGAAGAGTCATAGGTCTGCATGACAGAGCTGAGCACCTCAGAGGATAATTTAACACTGCTATATAGTGTTACTTAATGGATTGATTATAAATATTGTAAGTTCTGATTTAAGTTAATTTGGTTTATTAACTGGTATTATTGTTTTGTTATTATTGTTGAGAAAGGGAAAGGTGGAAACTGGATCTTGAAGAGGTTCCAGTATGAACCAGCTGGGACCAGTTGTAGGTTAAAGCAAGTATCAAACAATGCTGAATAGTTAAAATTCAGACACGGTGAGAGCATGTCCACATTGAGGTCAACTGTGGGAGAGAGCAAGGCTGTGTAAAAATGTCCCATTTATGTGCACATACATCAAATGTCCCAAAATGTAATATAATCAGGTGCAAAAAATATTAAACATGTGCCAGGAAGCATGATCAACACTGGGGGCTTGTTTTTCAACATTTTATATGTGGAAGGCAGTACAAGTGTAACGGACAAGTTTTCATGGCAGAACTCCCTAGCAGTCAGAGGCACTTTTGGACATGTCCTGACTGAACTCAAGCACCTCAGCTATAAGCCGCTGCTCATCAGCACAGTAATAAACATTCCCACCCATACCTGTGCATCTCTGGTCATCTGTATTCTATAGCCCCATTGGTCTCCAAGTTGCCCAGCTTCTCATGCAGTAAATTAGGCAGAATGGAGAGAAAGGAAAGCTCATACATCAGCAAAGTGGCAAAGAATATAGGCTTTCAAAGGACTAAAGCACATCAAAGAAGTCACTATAAAATTAGATGGCTTTTGTCACCATGCAACATACTGGTCAGTTCTGAAAAGCCTCCTGGAAATCTTTTTAATATTCTACTTAATTTTATTATAAGTAGAGTTAAACTTAAGTGACATAGTAGACAGCCAAATTTCATATCCTGAGTGCAACTCAGTGTAATAAAAACTCAGTGCTGTGAATGATTGCACAGACTTCAGAGTAATAATATTCCATTTTACTGTGCACAGGAGGGTCTCACTATCTTGCATGTAATGAAAACAAAATGTACTAATATCTCCATTAACATAGCTTATGTTTCATTAGTGGCAGGTTTGTACAAATTTTAATGTATAGTTTTTGTTAGGTTTTTAAATCTTATTTTGGCTATTATAGCTGGAATTATATATAAAAGCCAATCTCTACAATTTCACCCTTCCAATGAGCAGTCCCAGATTGACCGTAGGTTTGAAGCATTATTTTTTTTGCTAAAAGCTTCACCTCAAGGCACTTTGAACACAATGGAACTTCGATTGGTTTTTAAGGGTCACTTTTGTTCATGGTAGATCACTCCACTTTGATGACAGGGCTGTACTCTCCTTTGTTTTCCAAGTGGTGATACAGTTTTTGCACTGGAATTCATAGATAATTTTTTTTGTTTGTTTTTTTTTAAATTCCAGGATGTCAAGAGATGCCTGTGTCTGCTTTAGCTCTATAATAAATTCTGCTACAGACATTACAGCAATTTCCCTCTATTGTTTTGAGGGAGTGGGAGAGAGGAAAAACTTTTGACTTTTTAAACTGTTATTACTTTTGAAGCCTTTATTAAATAAATATTAAAAAGGTGAAAGTGCAGAAATGTGTGGCCCTGCACTAGCCCAAGCATGAAACACTTTCAGTAATGAAAACATTTTTATTGCTAAAGATTGAAACTCCCTCCTCCCCAACATTCTTCACAGGGTTCCATGTTTAGGACCAACTGTCTTTCTTGCACTTTGCAGACTGTCCCGTTGATGGTCTAGTGCAACACAATCTGGTCCACATTTTGTTGAACGGTAAAGTGTCCAAACTTAAATGTGATGTAACCCCAGAAACAGAAGCAGAAGTGTTGGAGGGCAGTGTTGGAGCTGGCCTATGCAGCCCAGTTTCTGTGGCTTTTCAGGGCCACCATCTTGGCCTAGTGTAGCAGGAAACTGTCCAGGTACCACACCCTCCCTTCAGCTGCTCGATATGGAAGAGAGAAAATGTACACAGCCTCAAAAAAAGTCCAAGCCCAGTGTGCCAAATAAAGTGTCGAGGGCAGCAACTAGTGGTGATTGGGGGCAGTCCAGGAAGGCAAGAAAGACTCTCCTCCACCTCCACCTCTCAGAAAGGGCAATCTACTGATACCACTGGAACTAGGTGGTGGACAAGATGCTTTTGGCCAGGGCCCCATGCAGCAGCCACTATGAGGTTGCCAGTTCTCTTGTTTGTACAGTGTGTGCCAGGCAGGGCAGGATTGTTTGCCTTGGTGTTACTGTCACTAGTTAAAGCCTCCAGGTCATGTCAGAACAAGCAGTGAAGACACAGGCATGCTGCACTTTGATTGTCCACCTGTACAGTGCCTTCCTAGACAGGATCTCAAAGCAGATCTCACCACTGCTTTCATTGGGCATAGGGAGGGACAGCCACTCTTATCATTGCCAACAGACAAAAAAATAGCAACAATTGGGAGAGATCTGTTTAGTGATCTGTCACGGGGCAGGGCTTATCATGTATAGAGGTGATCCACAAGGGCAGCAACCATATCAACAGGGAAGGCATCTTTCATTTCAGCCACAGAAGTGAAGTAAGAACCAGAAGGACTGGCCTAAGTCAAAGAGGTAAACCAACTTGATAGTATGCAGCAAGACCAGGGAAGCAATGAGGCTTCTGAAGGCATCTCAGTTCATCCTGCTGCAAAGTCAGATTATGAACCAGGGGCTCCTACAGCATCTCTGCAAGTTGCAGGTGCCTTCCCTAGGGTTTCAGTCAGAAGTAAATCCACCAGGCCAAGGTAAGACTGTGGTAGAAGAGCAAGAAGGCATCTCAGCCAAGGAGATTAGGATCCAAGAAGAAAGGTTTCCAGTCAAGACTGAGGTCCCCACCCAAGAGGAGGACACATCTCCACATGCATGTTAATGTCCAGCAATAAGCTCCCAGGTTTATAAATAAACCACATCTATGGGTGTGCCCAAGACCGCAGCATGCTGAGCCAGGTTGGACCAGCCTTGGATGGCAGAGGGGTGGTGGGGGTGGAACCTGTCACCCCAGGGCTGCTCTGCATTGGCTTAACATGCTGTGGAGGGTCTGGCTGGAGCACAAGGGTGCTTCAGTGCAGGAGTAGCTAGCAGACAGACCCCGCACTGCAGCACCCTCATGCCCCAGCCAGCTGGGTCTGCATCCACACGTGCATTGCTGTGCAGGAAGAAACTCTGCAGCTGGATAGTTGTATTTACAAGTGCTACCCTGCTGCAGAGTTTATTGGTTTCTGTGGCCTAACAGGGCTGCACATGTAGACGCTGAGATGTTTACTGCCTAGCTAACTAGTCTGTTCCACAGTAAGCGCTCAGAGAGAAAGGCTGCTTCATTTAAATCTGTGTTTCCATCTATACTAGGACCTACTTTCTCAGTCTTCAGCTGTGTGTTACTGAAGGCAAGCAGACAACATTCCTAGACACTTTGGCATGGTCACAAGTTGTCTTTGCATTGACTGAGGGTGGACAGTGGGTCACTGAGCAGATAAATTCTGTTTATTTTTATCTATAGCAGCTAATCAGGCAGGAAGGTACTCTTAAAACTTCTAGACAGAGTTCCATGATGAAGCAGTGAGAGAATGAATTAATTTAGGGATTTCTTTTTGTTATATGTATTCTAATCAAGTTATTCTTTTTAGTATCACAAGAAAGTAACTGTCTCTGATGCTTTAGCACTGT
Source organism: Caiman crocodilus (assembly GCA_030014935.1). Taxonomy (NCBI): domain Eukaryota; kingdom Metazoa; phylum Chordata; order Crocodylia; family Alligatoridae; genus Caiman; species Caiman crocodilus. The sequence continues at coordinate 93,204,693 of JAGPOW010003642.1, read as the reverse complement.
CCCTGGAGCAGAGAGAGGTAGTTAGCTATCTTAGTCTGAAGTCAGGCAGAAAGCAGGAATAGTATTTCATGGTCCCTTGAAAGAAAGAGCATGTTTCCAGTTTTTCCTACAAGCAGATGACCTATCCAGACCCCAAGTGTAAGAGATCTACCCAGTGGTATGACTGCCATGCTTACATCTTGCCACCAAGCAGTAGGGTGCTGCACTTATTTTATGCCTTCAGCCAAGCAAAATATCTTCCCTTCTGGCAGAATGGAAGGATGCTGACAAAAATCCTAGCGGCTGAAGCACAGGAAGTTCAATTTTTCTCTCCGTGCTTGGCAGCATTGAGGGTTATAGAAAAAAAAGCAGGAAGCACCTCCTAACAAAACATGATCGTCTGAGGAGAAATCAGGTACTAAGGATCTTGAAGAATGCCAGCATCTGTTGGCAGCCCAGTCACCTTGGAAATTGTAATTTCATTATTGCATCCTGCCAGCCCTTCTCCCACACAAGCACCTGTGAAAGGATACAAGATGCAGAGTGACTATGATGCTCTTAACAACTCCAACTATGTAGGGCAATCAAGTTGTGAAATTTCTACAGCAAAGGATTCTGGTGGTAGTGGGTTATTTTCTTGTTTTTTATATTTTAAAATTATTATTTCACTATTGTCTTCTGTTCTGCCTTCTGTAGTATCCTGAGTTTGCTGTATGGCCTAAGGGAGATGGGGCCATCCTTTTTGGCAGGCATGCCACAAGTTAGCCCACACCCCACAAGTAACACTCTGAACCTCTTTCCCTGCGTGATCTGCAGCTCTGGTTTCTGCTCTCTACTCAATCGGCTGCTCTGCTTCCTGAAAAGCATCCTGCTCTATCTGCTCTTGTGCTGCCTGTTCCCTCCCCAGTCTGTCACATGACACACACAGAGACTGCCCATGCCATTTGTAGCACATGTGGCCATGTTGGCCACCCCTGGCCTAGAGTATATTTACTTGATATAACTATATTCCACCGGAAAAGCAGTTTTGTCAGAATTGGGTTAGAATCATAGAATCAATGGATGGGAAAGGACCTGGAAGATCATCAAATCCAGTCCCCTACCATAGGCAGGAGGTTAATGAGTTCAAACTAGCACAATGAGGTGCTTATCTGGTCTCCTCTTGAACATCTCCAAGGGTGGCGGCTGCACTGCCTGTATTTGGGAGCGTGTTCCAAGTTGTAGTTACTCTTACGGAGAAGTTCTTCCTTATGTCCAGTCCAACTCTTCTCTCTGTTAGTTTATGACCATTGGTCCTCGTCCTCCCAAGGGGTGCCTTGCATTGAGAATAAAACAAGAAAAATAACATTGAAACATTTTCTGTCACAACATTGTTGGAATAACACGTTTTGATCATTTTGTTTGAAACCAATTCTTGATCCAGTTTTTCTACCTCTTACTGTCTAACATAACCTTGTAAAAGAGTTAAAATTGAAATGGAATATTTTTGCCTTTGTCAAAATTAAGCATTTCAAAGCCCCAACATGAATTTTCCCCTCTGCATTTTCCTTTATGGAGAATTTAAAATATTTTTCATTTTGTTGCGAGTCAGAGAGTATCCAAATTTCAAAATCTTGAAAGCCTTTGCCAAATAGAAATTCCATCCAATCCATCTCTCATGAATAGACCTATAAATGTGCATACATTTAGAGTTGGAGAAGAGAGACCAAAATGCCTCTCAACTTCAAGCCTTGAATTCTCTTCTAAGAGGCACCGGCAAGCTCAATCTTTGAACTTTTCTCACAAATGTACTGCTTAATACTGCAGCCATCAGTACCAGATTTCCCAAAAAGTGAGAAAGAAAGACAGGTAGGAAGAGGCAAGTGTAGGACTACTATTCTGCTCAACTTGCAGGGGAAGACTAGGATGGAGGAAAGCATATAATTCATCTTTTCCAAGGGGGTAACTGAAATCTCTCTGACCCACAATCCTGAAGGCAACACTTACTACATAAGACATAATACCTCAGCAAGCTCCCACTTGGGAGCTCCCCTATCTACTGGATACACAAGAGCTTATGGAGATACATTTTATTAAGCAGAAACCTCCTGGTGTGTTTTTCTTCCTCCCTCATTGGCATGGATTTTATTTTCTTTTGATTGAACTTTGTTTCTGTTCAAAGATCAGAGCAGGGAGGTGTTACCAAAGCACTAACTCCCAGGATGGAAAATTGGCTCTACATACCAAAAATACCTTTTCTCTGCTGGTAAGCTGAAAAATCAAGTGTTTGCATCTGAACAGGCACACATTTAAACACAATCAAGTAAACAACATCTGTGTTTATGCAATACCTAACAATAACCTAGTTTGTAACAGAGGGTGGCCTTGAGAATGTGACAGGGCAATGCTACTTCTATAAGAAAAATGTTAAAGATTAAGAAATTGGATAGCTTCACAGGATGCCTTTTTATGAGTGTTAGAGGAAACACATTTAAGCCCCATGTATCTGTACCTTTTAAAGGTTTGAAGAAGTTCAGCCAACTATTTGATAAGAAGCCTGATAGCCAGAAAAGACTCCCTCTCACACTACTTAAAAATATTGCAGAGGAAAGAGGAATAATAAAGGATGGAAGGGAAGAATCTAGTTCATGTTTGAGTTTTGGCTTTCAAAGAATAAAAAAGAATTGGCTAGAAAATTTCCTGAAGCAAATTGGTAGATGAATGAGTCTGTTATCAGTCTATAAGTTCCTGATATCACAGCAGACTTGCTCAGTAACTATCTCCACTAGCAAAAGCTAAATCACAAAGAGAAGGAGAGTATATACAATTCAAAACAGACTGTAGCAAATTCCATGACTTATCCTCGCATAGCTACCAATATGTGGCTTCTCTCTAAAGGCCCAATCTAAAACTCAGTATGAAGACTAATAAAAGAGTATTGAAACTCTCAATCACTGAGATAGTATAGTGTTTCAGTCTGTGAAGCCATCATAGGCTAAATACACAGAAGGTTTTGGAGCTGTTAATCACTTGCATGTAAAAAAAGCTGGGGAGTAAATGGCAATATAGATTTTTTATGACAAATAAACAATAAATAAATAATTACAGATGGTGACAGCTGTTAATACAGTGGAGTGGGGAAGATTGAGGGCTGTGTAATTAGATTTCAACTGTTACTTTAATTCAAAGTTTCAGTTTTGAGGAGAAAAGGGTTTAATGCCATTGCCAATTTAAGACAACTGGTTGCTGATACACTGAACAATGTGAGCAACGTAGTTCATTTTCACACTGAAGTGGAACATCTCTAGGAAAAAAGTAAGTACATTTCTGACACTTTATTAGGACAGCCAGAAGACAAACTTTCAGCAGATACATGTTGCATGTCAATGTAGACAGATCTGTAAGAAGATGACCTACATAGCTGCTAATACCTTGTAAAAGGAAGAGGCAGAAAGAATAACTCTGATACTGCCAAGACAAGATTTTTTTTTAAATGAGAGTAAATAAAATGCTCTCAGATTGGTAGCTGGATTTTTTTTATCATGCTACTTGGCATGAAAAAGAACCTAAGCTTTAAGAGCAAGTTGACAGTGTAATTTATATAAAGCAGCTAGTATCATATACACTGCCATCCCATCCATTTAACATATTGTTCTTCTCAGGAAGGACAGTTGTGGCTTCCCAACCCTGGTATATCATTAGTTGTGTCAAGAAGCTTGATAATCATAGAGCTGGTTTTACTCCCTCATTTTCAAATCAGTAAAAAGTCTTTCCTAGCATGGGAAGATCATTACTGTAATGTGTTTTCTCTTCCTACCAGAACTTATCGACTGAATGGTATATCCTGTCTTACCTTGGAAACTGACCACCCTTTATATCTGTCCTCTCACAGCTGAACGAGGCTTTGCTCAGTGAGTCTGAGTGACACAAATTGCTGCAGCAGCCACATCAAACCACTTCTAATGGAATATTCTGTGGAAGCTTGGTGCTCTGGAAAGCATTTAGTTACATAAAGCTATTGCTTTATTTTTCAAGAAGTTCAAATGTAAATATTTGCTCACAGAGGGACCACTAAGAAAGTTCAAGAAAGCTAGCCAACATCTGCAAACTTGATTGTGAACTAAATTGAAACATGTCTCCTCTTCCACAAAATAAGGTGAATATCTCTGTATGAACCTAGCAACCTCCAGAGATGCTATTAAACCTACAACCATGACATTAGTAGATACAGACTTCATGACAACAGTGGAGAGAGCAGAAAAGATAACAACACTGAATTATGGTTTGTTTACAGCTCTTGACCTTTCTTACTCATCCAAGTAATACAGAACATTTGTTTTCTTTCTCCATTGTGCCTGCCACCTGGTATCAAAACATTGCAACAGACTTGACTAATTAGCAGATTCCACATCTGGAGTATCTATATACATGTTGTAGAACAGTGCTGCAGATTTTTATCTGAGCTCAGATTTGAACTGTGATAACTGTAGTTCAGATGGACTTATTCAGTACTCTACATCTAGTTATTTCACTAGAGATGTCGTTACCATAGCTGAGGTTTGAATGGGAACTCGTTCAAGTTATAGACTTGTACTCCATAGGTGCCAGGTGAATAATCAATCTGAGAACAACTGTAAAAATAGTGAATAGTTTCATGCTAACAGTCTTGGAAACTGATACGCAGCTCTCCCATGCCACTGTATCACTGTGTCTCAGGTTTCATTACTAGAGGTGCTCTAGAAGCCTCTCTCAATGGCTAGGGACAGACATTCAAAAAGCCTGCGTCTGAATTGATTCAGTTTTTTGCAGATTAGTCTAACCTGGCTAGGCTAAATCGGTTTTGTAACCAGACAGACATCCCAGAAATGCAGGCACATGCTGGCAGTGGCTCAGGCTCTATGTCAGGAGGGGTGCTAGGTCAGCTCTCCTTCCTCCTACAGCATGGAGATGAGGAGGGGGCATGGCCAGGATCCAGCACGATGTTGTGTTTAGCACAGCAGGGAATTGATAACAGTGTTTACCACTCAATTAAGAAAACAACAAAGGGTGTTACCAGCTACTTGTGGATTCTGCCTGTTGATTCTACCTTTTCCTTCAGCACCAAGGGAGCCAGCATGTGGTCTCCTAGCTAATACACAGACACTTGAGCAAGGCAGAAGTGGGGGGGGGAATTTCTGCTTAGCAGGGAGTGGTGAGGGGGAGGGAGGGAAGCAGCCCGCAGTCTGTGCTAGAGTTGCCAAAGCAGAGGGGAGGAGCCAGCCCTGCTGTGAAGCAGAGAGCCCCATCCAGCCCAGAAAGCATGCTGGGATGCTGGAGGTATCTGGTTTATCTTAAACCAGCAAGGGGTCTGGAACAGACATTGCATAAACCAGTTTGAACCAAATCAGTTAAGTCTGATACTACATTCAACCAGATTTATCTTAAACCAGTTTCAGCCATTCTCAAACTGGTTTATGTGCACTGAACATCTGTTCTATTACAGGTTTAAACCAGTTTCTGATCACTTAAACTGGTTTAAGTGTAATGTCTGTCCCTATCCAATGAAGTCATTACTGCGATGGTTTATTTTGTGTGTATCTGAATGAATCTTCATATATTCATAGATGTTGGGATTGGAAGGGACCTCAGCAGATCATCGAGTCTGACCTCCTGCCCTGGGCGGAAAAGACTCCTGGGATCAGATGACCCCAGCCAGGTGCATGTCTAGCCTCCTCTTAAAGCCCCTCAAGAACATCACCTACCTTGGAAGCCCATTCTAGATTTTGACGAGCCTTACTATAAAGAAGTTATTTCTGATATCTAACCTAAATCTGCTCTCTGTCAGTTTGTGGCTGTTGTTCCTAGTTACTCCAAGGGGTGCCCTGGTAAACAGAGCATCTCCTATTCCTTTCTGTCCACCCCCTCGATGAATTTGTAGGTGGCCACAAGATCACCACTCATCCTTCTCTTGCAGAGGCTGACAAGGTCCAGGGCCCTCATTCTCTCCTTGTAGGATCCAGGTCCCTCATTCTCTCCTGCAGGCCCCTAACCATATGAGGAACCCTGCTCTGAACCCTCTCAAGGTTGTCCACATCCTTCTTGAAGTGTAGCATCCACAACTGGATGCAGTTCTCCAACTGTGGCCTGAACAATGCCACTTAATGGGAAAGTATCACCTACTTGGACCTGTTTGTCATGCACCCGCTAATGCATGATAATGTGCGGTTATATTTACTGATCACTTCATCACATTGATGACTCATGTTCATTTTGGAGTCAACAGTGACTTCAAGATCCCATTCTAATGATGCTCTGCTGAGAAGATCTTCCCCCATTCTGTAATCATGCTGGTGAGTCCATCTTCCTAGGAGTAGCACCTTGCATTTGTCCCTGTTGAACTGCATCCTATTCTGTTCACCCATTTTTCCAACCTGCCCAGATCCACCTGGATTCATTCTATACCCTCTCGTGTGTTAACTTTACTCCATTATTTGGTATCATCTGCAAATTTGGAAAGAATGCTTTCCATGCCCTCATTGAAATCACTAATAAAGACATTGAACAGCACCAATTCAAGGACTGAGCCTTGTGGGACTCCGCTGCCCACGTCATCCCAAGTCAATACTGACCCATCCACCAACACTCTCTGGGTGCAACCCCTAAGCCAATTTGCCACCCACCTGACCATGTAATCGTCTACATCACGGTCACTCAGTTTATATATGAGAATATAATGAGATACCATATTGAAGGTTTCCTTCATGGAGGTCTTTCCTGTACCAAGTTAAAACGAAGACAAAGGGCAGAATATTCTGGAACTGAATTGCCAGAAAAGTACATATTAGGTATATGGGACGAGGGGGTGTCTGCTTTGTCAAATATCGGTCCACTTCCTATGTGAAAGTGGGGCTGTATTGTTGGGATAGCCTTTCACTATCAGTAGACAGAGAACAACTCTTTTAGGGTAGGGACCGACATTCAAAAAGCCTGAGTCTGCTTTGATTCAATATTTGCAGGTTAGTCTAATATACCTAGGTTGAAATGATTTTCGAGTGCACAAACATTCCCTCTGGACTAACGAAATGCAAGCACATAACTACAGTGACTCAGGCTAGAAGCTGGGGGGCACTAGAGTAGCCTTCCGTTCTCTTCCATAGTGCTGGGCTGAAGTGGGGGGTGGCCAGGCCACAGCAGGAGCTCTGATTAGGGAGGGATTTAAACCCCTGCCCTATCTACACAGTCCCAGGCTTTTCCCTGCTCACTGCTCAAGAGGCAGGAGTGTTGCCATACCCTAGCCCCTGAGGCAGAGATGGGGGGAGAGGGGTGTGGTGTATGCATCTGTTGATGATACTAAGCTTTTTACTCTCCCTCTCCCTGCTTTTTCATACTGTCTCCAAACTTGACATGTGAGGGAGCCAGCAGGGGGCTGACAGCATTTGTCAGACCATCAAGAAAACAAAAACCTCTCTCATTAATTCAAGCTCTTATTAAACAGCTTTTTCCAAGGAAGGAATGGAGAGATATTACCAGATGCCCTGATGATTAGCTCTAAAAAGCCCTAAGCAGACACTGTCCTTTCTGCTCTTTTTCTGCCCCAGTGAAATTGGAGACACACATATAGACACAGCTAGCATACCATATGCCTAGGGTCCATGGAGCTGGGGTCTGTACTGTGGGAAATGGGAGGGAGGGAGAGAAGGATCCCTGTTTGAGCAGCAAGCAGCAAGGAGGGGGGTGGGGCAATGGGAAGCCAGGCAGACCCTGCTATGCCTGAAGTCTCTGCCAGAGCTCTCCTTAGGGAGCAGAGGGGCAGGGACAGCCCTGTTCTCTGGATCAAAGAGCACAGTCCAGCCCAGCCCAGGACTGCACAGCATCTGGGATGCTGGGAGACTCTGATTTAACTTAAACCAATAAGGCATTGAATAAACCAGTTTGACCCAAATCCATTAAGTCAGATACTACATTCAACCAGGTTTATCTTAAGCCAGTTTCAGCCATTTTCTATAACATAACAGAAGTTATGTTCTATTACAGGTTTAAGCCAGTTTCTGATCATGTAAACCAGTTTATGTGTAATGTCTGTCCCTATCCTTAAGGCGTGGAATGGCTAGACTATAGAGATGTCATTAAACTAACAGCAAGGGGGAGGAGATGTAAATGAGAATCAAATAGACACATATCTAGCACAAAATCAAGACACTGGGAACAAAATTGGCCAGTACACCAAGGGACACGAAGAGAAGAAACTCTTTAATTGCCTATACACCAATGCTTGGAGGCCTGAGTAATAAACATGTGGACTTGTAATTGCACATTTATAAGAATAATTCAAACCAATATTACAGAAGCCTGGTGAGAAGACTCTGCATGCCTAGAATATTAAAAATAACGGGGATAACTTATTTATGCAAGATTGAGTTGGTGAAAGTGGAAGGGGAGTTATACTCTGTCAAACTGATGCTACCTGTTTCTAAGTAACTGACAACTCAGAAGCAAATAATCTTTTATATTGATGGATCAATGCCCTAGCAGATAAAGCACAAGGTTCTGTCTGGTATCTGCTGCAAACTAACAAATCATATAACAGAAAAGGAGAGAACAGGATGACCGGCTCCTTAAGCACCTATCAATAATGTGCAGGGGTGAAGGGGAAGCTGTGTTATTGAGAGAGTTTAATCTGAGTGACATATGCCTGAAGACTCCTGCTGCCAGGACTAAAGTATCAATGGCATTTCTAAAACATATAGATGGCAATTTTTGTGTTGCATCCAACTTAAGGGATTGTATATCAGACCTCTTCCACTTAGAGATCCTTTTCCACTTAGAGAGAGATTGATCGTGGAACTAAGAATGAGTAGTTGCTTTGATGCAAATGATGATGACTTGCAGATATAGTACTATTCAAACCTAGGATTTTAGGGTGGGACAGTTTACATACAGATACATGCACTTGTTGCTTTAAATGGACACATTTCATAAAGCAAAAAATAATTATAAATCAAATTAGCAAGGGAAGAAATTTTAAACACAGGGAGGTAAATAACAGGGAGTTATCCAAGAACATTAATATGCCTAAAAAGCCACAGATGAGAAAACAAGCTAGTTATCCTAGATCCTTGGGTGGGGAGGACAGAAAGATACTTAGGGTGAAGTTACTAATTACACTTAGACCATGCTAAATCTAAACTGTGTTAAAATTAAAACATGCTAGGAGCAGCTAGTTGGATATTAAGGGTTAATACTGTTTCTTGCCTGTACAGCACTGACTTGTTACTAGAGGGCTGCTGAGCAGGGACCTGGCCAGAACTGGAAAAACCTGGGCTCCATCTCTTCTCAAGGAGAGGAAGTGGGGAAGAGGGCTTAGAAGTACTGCACCCTGGAGGACTGTAATTCACTCATTTTATTTCTGTAAAGCAAATTGAAGGTACCTTAACACAGGTTAAGTAGTGGAACCCACACTTAACCCTCACCCAAAGTGGCATAATTTGCAGCTGCTCAGAGGGCATGTGTCATGAGTTAACAAACCTTAACATGCAGATGCTTGTTTTCAATACCCTTAGTAAGATCTAAGTGTAATGTATAACTTCATCCTTATAGAGGAAGTGAAAGTAGCTTTCTCTGCATGCCCCTCACCTGCAATTGTGGGCACCTATGGAACTGCCAAGCTCAAGAGGGAAGTATCTAGGATATATCTTTATCACTGTAAGGCTGTGCTATGGACTGTATCTTTAGCCAATGCAAACTAATTAATCTGTATGTGGAGTGCTTTAATAAGATTGTTATTTGTTATACTACTTCCAGCTCTGGTGCTATTATGCACAGAACTTGCTAACGCTAGCTCTGCATGACTGTGCCTTTTGCTGAACTATCACACCTGTTTTAGACACTTTCAGCATGAAGCATATATAATTTCCAGTGAATAGTATGCTCCATGTATATATATACCCACCAGGCAATAATTACTTCAGAGATTTTATTTATTAAAATTTACCCCAAAGGGTAAGAGGGAGACCAGAGGGCATTTATACACATGCTCCAGGAGTGGGGTCGGGCACTTTAATTAGATTAGCTTTGAGAGCAGATCTTATTAAAACATTCATGGTTGCAGAGGGTTTTTTAAATGGCTGATCGTGCAAAAAATTAACCCATGTCTGATGAAGTATCAAACAGGAGCGCTCTAAGGCAAAGTGTCTTAGGGAACCTATATACAGGTTTGCTGCAAGGGATAAATTTGGGCAATTCCACCAGCATCCAGTGCAGCTTTGAGGGCTAGACTGGCACTGGCAACCACCACCCTAGCCCAGCTTCTGAGGGTGTCACGGAGAGGAAACAGAAAATGTCTGTCTCCTCAACCTCAAGGAGAGGTTGAGGAGACAGGGGGAAAGGGGTGAAAGCTACTCCTACTAGGGCCTTGTGGGGAGCTGGGCCAGGTCTTGTGCGGAGCAATGGTAGCTGGGGGGCCACATGGTAGGAGGCTCTGTCCTACCTCCCCTGCCCCGCAGCCACTGCTGACAGTTGTCAGCTGGTAGGAAGGTGGGCTGGGGAGAGGGGTGGTCCAGCAGCCTCCTGGGAGGCTGGTCAAACACCCCTGCCTGCTGGCCTGGAGGTAAACACTTGTTGGGTTCAATGTTGCTTTAACTCATGGTGGTTTGTATAAAGTGCTGTAGCAAAACCCTCAGTTTTTCTTTTTTTTTTTTCTTTAAAATGCATTCCCTCCCCTTCCCCAACCATTTCTGACGTTGTCTCTCCCTCTCTATTCCCTATGGATAAGTATAAGTAAGCTAAGATGTAGGATAAGCTCTAACATTTCATTTTAGGTAGGTAGTTTTATTTCTCTCCCCTTTGCAAATAAGTGCTCTGCTATTTTGGCATAGATGTCCACTGTTTTATAAGTGATAATTATTATGTTTGTATTGATTATCTTTTTACTGCTTTTATATTATGTGATTACGGTTTTAGGCCTATATATGTAAGTTAGCATAAGTCATGTCAAGTTTCAATCTTGTAATGTCAAGGCTCCATCTTATCCCCATGCCCAGTTGTGTAACCTATGATTCATACTACCCCTCCTATGTAACTTGGTCCCTGAATGAATGGGGATGAATGAGGGTGCTTGAGAGACCATGGCAGTAGGTCTAAAAATAGCTCCTTCTGAATGACCAAATTATCAACACCAATACCTGCACCAACAACTCAGCCATTGGAACCACCCTCTGCATTCAGGAAGCAAAAGATGAGGCAACCTACCATTGTGCCAAGGCTGCACATGCTCAGTAAGAACATCTGGAACAGGGCTGACCTTGCCTGGGAGGGCCCTCCCCATAGGAAATCAGATGTAGTCTGCCCCATAAAAGGGGGTAGAGAAGACTGACTCCTTGAGAACATCATTTCCATCTGGACCAAGCCAGCTTCATGTCACCCTGCCTATCCTGATGGTGACTCCCCTCTGGAAAACACTGAGCTGAAGGAGATCCCAACTGGTCATCGAAGACCCACTTTCAGCCTTGGATAGGTAGATATCACGTGCATATTTCCTCCTCCAATTCAGACTCTCTCTTTCTCTTCTCCTGAACTTCAGCCCCTGCACCAAGCCTCTTTAACTCCTGCTGCCAGTGTGTGGGTGTGTGTGTGGGTGTGAAGGAACCAATAAGATATTGTGTCACCATCTCCCCTGTTCAATAAAACCACTGTCATTTGTAACGCCAAGTTGGGTTGTGTTTTACTGAGCCCCGGTCCCTTCCCTATCTTCAATTCTGGTCTCTGTCTCTCTCTGTCTCAGCTCCAGCCCCATTTTCCTGATTTCTCAAGTCTGTCTCCCCTTGCCTGCCACCTCTCAGCTCCTCTCTGTTGCTTTTTGCAGGCTTTCAGCCCTGTTCCTGCCACTTTTTGCCCCCTCTCTCTTCCCCTTCTGCAGGTGTTCAGACCTGTTGTTTTCTGCTTTCAATTAACACCAATTAACCCTAAGTTACCCCAATTTCCCTCCAGCCTGCTGGTTCTAATCCCTGCACCAGCAACTTTCAGCTCAGTCTCCAACAGCGGTAACCTAAAGTAACCCCAAGCCTCAGCTCCTCACCCCAGTTCTCTCTAGTGGTTCTAATCCTGTTCCTGGCAACTTTCACCTCCTACACTTTCGTTTTCTCTACTTTAACCTTCCTCCAGGCATTCCAAGTACACCAAGCACATACATACACACCACAACACCCAAGATAGGAACTTACCTGTGTATCTGTGTAGGTGAGTGGTATGTATGTGAACTGATATACATGTATGTCACTATGTGCATGATATATGAATTAATGTTCTGTGTATTGGATGTGCAGGTATTGGTAATTGATTCTGATCTAACTTCTTTTGGTCTGTATAGTGTGTGTAAGTGCTTGAATTGGTGATAGGCATGCATTTGCCTACGCTGGTAATTTTGGATGTGCATGCCTGGATGGGGTGCATGCAACTAGACTGGCACTAGAGTGTGTGTATGTGCCTAATGTGTGTTTATGCACCTAGTAGATTTTTGAGTGTGTGCATGTGCAATTGTACACCATGCCCTCCTGTCTAACAGTGCAATATTGAGATCCTGAGAGTTGGCCTGACCCCACAGGGCAACAGTGCCATGACTTAGAGCACCTACCTGCCAGGCTGCCTGAACTCCTTAGACTAGTGGTCTCCAACCTTTTTAAGTAGGAGATTACCTTTGGCATTTAAAATGAAACCCAAGGTCTACTATGCACCACCCCCACACCCCACCAACAGGTAAGTCTGTGGGGAAGGAAGGGGGGGAAGATTGAGGCAGAGGGAGGCACACCACCCCACCAGATAAGTCCCATCCAGCTGGTGCCCCACTCAACTTACCTCTGCTGCTGCCTCTGCAGCACTGTCCCTCACTGCAGGGGCCTTGATGTAGCCCCCACCTCTTCCCTTCCCTTTCCATGGACTGACCTGCTGGGCTGTGGCGCACTCATGTATGCAGACAGGCACTCAGGCCCCTTCTCCAGCCTTGGATCAACTCAAGAGGCTCCAAGATATACTGGTGGACTGAGATTGACTGGTTGGTGACCACTGCCTTAGACCCTCACTCTAGGGAAAATTTTGGACTGTGAATTGCAGTCTCACTTAGGCACTTACCTCAGATCTGCAGCTTAGCAGCAAAGTCTGATATGTGGAATTTCAACGTTTTAACATTTCCTATTAGCTTGCTTCAGAATTTCCCCCTCCCTTGTCTCTGGAAGTAAGCTGGCTGTTGTGGATCCCATTTTAAGCCCCTCCTCCCCCCAACTCCATACATGCATTATAAAAGGAGTTTAGATGCCTAATTCAAGTTATAACTTCCACTCTTGAAACTAGGCACCAAATCCTTTTTTTTTTCTAAGATCTGAGCCTGAGCAAGGATTACATGTAGTTGTCCACTTACTATATCCTCTCAATGTAATTGTTTGCAAGGGTGAAAAGGGGACAGTGACATTTTTATCTCAGTCACTTAATTGCGTACGTGGCAAGATGTTTAAGAAACTTGCTGTCCCTATTGTGTCAAGGAGTATTTCATGTAATTCTTTCTATAACATACCAAGAAAATAGTGTTTACTAGCTTGTGAGTTTTCTGTAACTATCACTGTCATTTATTGTGTGAAACTGTCTGGTCTGATCATGTATTGGCTCCTCTGATGGCTTCTGTAGAAAGGATTTGAATTGGGGTGTTTGGAACACTATTCCCCTGATGAGACTCATCACTGTTGATAGATTGACTTAACTAAGAATCTTGGAGTTTCCTGGGAACATTCCTAAATAAGTCTCAGTGGCTTCATGTGACAGGACCAACCATCAAGGCCAGCTTTGGCATGCCCTAGCAGTCCTACTTATCCTACTTTGCTCTCCAGCCTCGCTAACCTGCCACAATTTATATTAGTATGATGACCAGGGGAAGAGACAGAGCCTGCAGCTGGAGGCCTTACAACAGAGGTTCCCTGGGTGTATTGGAGGATGATCATAGCCAACAGCACTGTATCAGGGACCTCCTGGATTATGCCAGGAAGGAGTAGGTATATCCCTCTGTGCTGGCCTGGTACATGGAACTACCTACATTGTGTATACCCTGCCATATACTCCAGGAGGTCAAGGCTGCCCTGCTGGACAGTGCTTTCACCTAAACTGACCAAGTCCTGCATGAGGGAAGTCCCTGTCCCCTCCCCGGTATCCCCCAACCCCTCCAGAGCTTATTGTGTGGCTCCTGCCTCAGCAGGCCCCATGGCACTCCCTATTACACCACCTCAACAGGCTGGAAGGTACCAAGCCAGCCCACTTTTCCACAGCCCATCACTGCCAGCTCTACACACTTGTGGTCCACATCCTCCACCATCCCATCCTGTTTCTGGGTAGATTTTCATTGAGTTGTGTGCACTGGCTCCTTGGACCTGTTCAAGAGTTACTGGGCACTGGCAGGTGTACTCTGCTTAGTGCCCCCTCACCCTTGGAGATATCAATATCAGCCTTTGACACTCATTTACATTCCTGTAATCATTTTTAGTTGTCCCAAGTAATCAGTTGACACACACCTAATAGCCCCCTCTAACAAGGGGGTTGGGGGGAAGGATAACCATTTTCCCTGTGGGTGCAACGCCCACGATCCTGCTGTGCATCAAATAGACCTGGAAGGGACAGAGAAGCAAGAAGTGATCTTACAGTGCAGTGACTTTATCCTTCTGTGCTTCCATAGAAAGAAGTTCTGGAAAAAATCAGATTCTTCATTAAGAGATGCACTCCAGTTTTGAAGAACTGATTTCTGCAGGCAAAGGTGCATGTGCGTAAATGTGGTATTAATGTCAAATTATACACTGTATCATAATATTTTTTTTCATGTTAAATGAACCATTTTTAAATAGTTTCCTTTCTTCCACTTGAATGGAAACATTATATTGAATGGAATCATATATATATATTATTCTAATATTATAAAATCCTAAGTCTGTCCATCTGTCCATAACACTTTATCAGCACTCTGATTGGCTGATGGAAACAAACGCTGCCATGATTCAAAAGCCACGCCAAGGACCGGACAGAGGGTGAAGGAGCCAAGGCAGGGCTCGGCTCCCCCACCCCGCTCCCTGCAAGAGGCAGAACAGAGTCAGCGTAGAGAGTTAGGTGGCAGCACTTCATCCCAGCTCCCACCATAGTATTATACCTATTTTTATATATAGTGTTATATAAAAACATTGAGATTTCCCATTTAATGAAAATGCCGTTTTCCAACCTGTTCAAATAGTAACATTCATGGGCATGCTGTACAGCTTAATTGATTACTGTTTGTAAAATATTTTCAGATCCTCACATGGAAATGCAATTGAAGAAAACATATTTGAAAAAATATCTTTGAGTGCCTCTCAGAATGTTTGGGTGCATTTTACTTTCACTGACAAGTATATCCCACCAAAACCATTTCTGCAGATAGGACTAAACACCTCTTCTTTTACAAATTTCCACCCAACATCCAATCCATGATACTCTCCCAGTGAACTAGGAATCTCAGTGAAGTAGAAGCTTTACTTTTAACAAACTCCTTCAGTGTTTTTAGTGCCATTATTAGTTTCAGCAAGTGTCCCCTTCTGGCAGTCTTTATTCTTTGTCTTACTTGAATGAATCCTTGGCTGAATCGCACACATTCTGAACTATAAGAGTGAACAAATTTTACAATCTGAATGGGAAGAAAATGATTCTCTGACAATGAATTTCACCTATCATTCCATTATTGCTATCTTCAGGGAAAAACATGAGGGAAAGAATCCCTAGTTTTAAATAAGCTCCATTTTAAATAATGACGGCAAATTATTAACTGCACTTTAAATGATGGTCTTCCAATTTCTGATTAATTCATATTTAATAAGACATTTATCATACATTAATTAACAGATTATTAGAAGAAGATCTGTGAAACTAGAAAATTAAAGAGGGTAGATAGTATATTTATTAACTCTGGGATTATTAAATTGTAATTGACATGCATTAGTAATCAATTAGCGTTTAACGTACAGTAACTCTTTTTTTAAAACGCCAGTATTGGGTTTTATTAGGTTGCAAGTGTATATCATTTAAATATTAATTACTAGCAATAACCAACCATTCTAATATCGTATTTAACCTTGTCCTGAATAGCTGCAGTACTTTGGCCATCTCCTTTGGGAGCATAGTCAACCTCGCTAGCTCTAACAACTATATAGCTTTAATATATATTATTTTTTTATTTTAAGTTTTCTTCCTTAGCTCCAGGCCATTGTTCCTCTAAGTGGGAGTAATTTTATCACTTCATTTATATTGTTCTCTGGGAGGTATATATAGACTTTAATCATGCCTTCTTGACATGATTCTCTTTTCTAAAATGTATACATTTTACTTTCTCAGTCTCCCCACATTTTATCAGCTAATACTTTTACCATTTTCATTGATTTTTTTGTTGCAAGTTGATTCTATATCCCTCAAAATTTGTCGGCCCAAAACTTTAGGTAACAATCCAGTGTGTTCAAACTAGGTTTACATAATCCTCAATTATTTACTTGTTTGTTTGTTTAATCAAATAATATTTAACTTATGGCCATATTTTCCATAGACACTCACGGGAGAACTCAAAATTTAAATTTCTGGAGGTCTGTACAGAATCATCCCTCAGAGAGGAAGGATTCAAAGTTCCTCAAAGTAGCCAAAGACTATACCCTTTGTAAACTCTTGTACGCTTCACATCCCCCTATCCTGTGACTTTCTATCATCCTCCCTCCTGACACACATTTCTGGGAAATGGAGAGGATAATCAAGTGAAGGACATCTATGAGCCCCATCCTAAAGTTTTATTAACTTAACTTGCTTCTGAGTTTTCCAATTATTCTTTAGAATGAACTATGTGTTTAAAAAAAGAACAATGTGAATTGCTAGCTTAATTTAGAGGAGGAATGGCAGAAACAAGCATTGTTTTCTCTCTCCAGGGGATATCATTTATGATGTTCCTGCTTGTTGTCTCTTCCTTAGGTTGTATTGAAGAGTATCTTAAAATAAAATTGAATATAAAGTTAACACCAAAGGAAGCAAAGTACTTGGTGGGGTTGGAATTCCTGTAGGATTTTAAAGTATTGATTTACTGTTCTGCGTCTCCCACATTCTCTGACTCTTTAAAATTAAATTAAATTAAAAAGCATACCAAGTTTAGGTATTAAAGTACCAGAGATTCACCTAACATCTGTGATGTGTATTTTTTACCTAAAAGCACTAAAATGTGAGCCATAAGACCACTGAAGCATAAGAGCATTCCTGATAATTCCACTGACTTTATATTGGCAAAAGCTGAAATCAGGAAAAAACCTCAAACACATTAATCTAAGGCATGTAGGTTGTAGCCATGTTAGTCTAAGGACATAGAAAGACAAGGTTCTTTGGGTAAATGTGATATCTTGTATTAGACCAATTCAAATTGTTGAAAAATTATTTTTAGAAACATTTCACATGACATTTGCCTCTTAACTGATTCAGGCAATTACTAGGCATATACTACAAATTTTGCTCATGGGCTAGGAGGCTAATGAGTAAGGAGGTTAAATTAATTAAAAACAGGTATGGCCATGTGACCCACAAGGAGTTAACCTGCAACTTCTGGTCTGGCTACCACTGCCTCTATTGCTCTGGTTGCAGCATCAACCAGAGTTTTGGGCTTCCCCATCCCTTCCTTAGCTTCTGCTGCATGCTGCACACCCCTACTCCAGGGCACAGGACAGATCAGCACAGCATACCACAGCACAGTCCAGACTGCCAACAGTTGATAAGTATTACTAGAATAATGACTTTTAGCTTCAGGGGTAGACAGTCATTAATGTGGCACCAATGAGGAAGTCAGACTCAGTCAACTACTGTAATATACTAATGTTTCACAGATTTCATAGACATTAGGGCTGGAAGGGACCTCGGAGAATCATCAATGCAGCCCTCCACCTGAAGGCCAGGAAGTCAGCTGGGGTCATAGGATCCCAGCAAGATAAGCATCCAATTTTCTCTTGAAGATGTTCAGTATAGGTGCTTGAACCACCTCCAATGGCAGGCTGTTCCCGACCTTAGGGGCTTGGACAGTAAAGAAATTCTTTCTTATGTCCAGCCTGAAATGGTTTTGCAGTAGTTTATAACTATTCGACCTTGTCATCCTTTGAGGTGCTTTGTTGAACAAACATTCCCCCAGATACTGGTGGTCACCCCTGATAAACTTATATGTGATCATCAGATCGCCCCTGAGCCTGCGCTTTTCCAGGCTAAAGAGTCCCATAGCTCTCAGCCTGTTGTCATAAGGTCTGTTTTCCTGACCTCTGATCATGCGCGTGGCTCTTCTCTGGACTTTTTCCAAGCTTCTCCACATCCTTTTTGAATCGTGGAGCCCAAAACTGAACGCAGTACTCCAGCTGTGGCCTCACCAAGGTTGAATACAAGGGGAGAATGATGTCCCAGGATTTGCTTGAGAAGCATCTATGGATGCAAGCCAGCATTTTGGTCACTTTGCTAGCTGTAGCATTGCATTGAAGGCACATGTTCATTTTGTGGTGAATGATGACCCTCAAGTCTCTTTCTTTTGTAGTGCTAGCCAGTGTAGCACTGCTAAGCCTATAAGAATGCTGCAGGTTTTTCCTGCCAAGGTGGAGAACCTTGCATTTTTCAAGGTTAAACAGCATCAAGTTCTTTTCCACCATTTGCTGAGCCTGTCCAGGTCAACCTAGGTCACCCTTCTGTCTTCAGGTGTGGATGCTTTGCCCCAAAGTTTGGTGCCATTGGTGAACTTGGCCAGTCCGTTTCTGACTCCAATGCCCACATCATTAATGAAGATGAATAATATGGGTCCAAGGGCAGACCCTTGGGGGACCCCACTGGTCACAGGGCACCATGGCAATTGACTTCCATCAATTACCACACTCTGGGTCCAACCATGGAACCAATTTCCCAGCCAGTGGATCATGGTGGACCCAAGGCCCCAATTGGCCATTTTCACCAAGAGGTGATCATGGGATATCAGATCAAAGGCTTTTTTTGAAGTCAAGATATAAGGCATCAATCTCTTCTCCCTTGTCTAGGTGATAGGTTACCTGGTCATAAAAGGAAAAATGATGGGTCAAGCAAGATACCTGCAACCAACCTGTGCTTGCTATCCCTCAGGATGTTGGTGTTGGCCAGTCCAATAAGGTCTTATGTACAAGCAGCTTTAGGATATTTCAGCAAAGAGAAATTATGTTAATATAAGCAGATAAATATATTATATATTACCCAAGACAGAAACTAGTATTCTGCAACCTTGAATCAACCATGACAACAATATCAGCTGTTATTAGATAATGATTTTTAGGCATGCCAATGAATTATTAATCTGTCAACAGAGCATTTGATATTCTATTCTACTCCCAATTCCAATAGAAAGGAGTTTACAGATGTAAATGCTATTTGTGTGGATACAGAAGATGGAGTTAAAGATAGTTAAATTATTTATTTTAACAAATGGGCACAGGGCATTTATCCAATAGGTCTGGCAACTACTTGTTAGAGCTGTCGGTTGTAGCTGAAACACAGTGGCAGACATGAATCTGGTATTTCAGTAAATGGATTGATCATTGAAGATAGCATCTCAGTCTAGTTAAACAAGCAAACAGAATATATGGGCACATTGAAACAGAAGAAAGTGTACTGAAAAGAAAATTACATAATGATACCATATTGAGCAATGTGTCCCTTTCTCCAGAATCCTAATCTAACCCTTGCTCTGGGTTTAGAAAGACTATATAGCAGAAACTGAAACACACAAGAAAGGAAATGGCTTGTAAATAGTACCAATTTACTAACATATTCAGCAGATATTACACAAAGATATCTTAGAGAAGACAGAGTGAAGATGATTTCATTGAGATATTTGGAATTATGAAGGAAACTGACACAAGTGTAACAATGTGCTCCAGCCAGGGCAGGAGCTTCTCATCGAGAAGTGATGACTTCCAGTTGCTGGTTTCATTTTTTTTAGTTCCCCACCCCACCAAGTTAATGACCATGGTGTTTTCTCTGGTTGCTTCACCCTAGTGTTACCCCTGGAAACTGATGGTGTATCTAGTGAAGGAGTAGTATACTAATCACTCTGTCATTTTGAACATCCCTAAGAAAATAGCTGGACAAAGACAATATGCAGGACATTTAGAAAACATAAAAGAAAATATTTCTTTTCCAGGCATAAATATTTATTTAAAACCTGAGGAATTTACCGCTACTGGGTATCAATAGTCAAATATGTTGACTGGCCTGTTAAAAGAAATTAATAAAGTTCTGGATATTAAGCACATAGGTGCTGTGGTCATTAACAATTAGAAATTATAGTAATACCATATCTCTCCAAGCCTGAACAAAACCTGATAGCTTTAATTTGCACTGCTTTTATGACTATAAGCATCACATTCATACAATTTTGCCAAGATTTTTGAGATTTTAAAACACCAAATGAAACTCATAATAATGTGTCAGTCCATGCTAAGGAGAATTCTAAATCCATTTATGGGCAATTCTATGTTGTTCTTCAGATGTTTTTAAGTGGGAGAAAATAGTTAAAAAAAAAAAAAAATTCTAACTAAGGCTTAAGAACTTTTACCTGGCAACCTGGGCATCTTTTATACATGCAATCCTATTGAAATTAGACTTTTAAAAATATTTTAAAGAATACCAAAGATAAGAAAATTAGGCACCTGTATCTGTCCTCATTTACAATGGATGCAACTCTACCATGTTTGCTTTCAAATCTCTCTAATCTTGTTCGGCCTGTGATTCTCAATCAGTGTGCTTCAACATGCTGGTATACCTTGCAATCCTTTCAAGAGTCCCAGAGTGCCATGCAATGTTACCACTGTTAGGTATGCAAATATGATTCACAGGATAAACCAGATATTTCACATAGGAATCCCATAGTGTTAAAAAACATTCTGACCACTTGTGGAATTCCTGAGTTCTTTGCAACAGAAGAATTGCTCTATTATTATGTACTCAAAAAAAAGTGAAAACTAACAGCTGGCATTTTGTGGTGTCTTGAGTCAAACAAAGGGTGCCCCTAACAAGGGGTCACCTGAGTCTAAAAAGATTGAGAACCACTGTATTAAGCTTTAGGAAGGACCCATTACCTTTAAGAAAATGTAAATCTGAGGGCTAAACCTATTTGAGAGAGTTAATTCAAGCCACTTTATTCAAAAGAACACAATATGGTTAAAAGCAGTGAAGAAGCAAGTTCTCTTTCTCCTTAAGGATTTTTCCTTACTGATCTTTCCACTGTACAGTCAAAATATTAAAATGGACTGGGTACCTGGTTTAATATATTGTTCATGTATGTGTGTGCTCCTCTCTGTCTGTAAAGGAACAAGGTAAAGAAAGGCCTTCAAAACAGTCACCAGTAGAGAACAACAACAAAAAAATGAGTTAGCAGTGTAACCCTTCAGCCAGATACCAGTTGGCAGAAAAACGAGCTGTATTCACATTTCAGGATACCTCATAAACTATAGCAGTGGCTCGAGCTCCCAGCCAGAAATCTGGGAACTCTAAATTTGCTGGGTATAAATTCACTGGTAATGCTAAATTTGCTGTGTATACAAAACCTACCTCACAAGTAGTGTAAACATAAACACCCAATTTTATTACAGAGAATAAAACAAAAGAAAAGAAAACATTAAATATAATTTTAGAACACTATTAACTACAAAGCAAGTCCATAGGTGGAACTGTCCTGGAGAGGCTTCCCCCATGCCCAGTCAGTGTGGGACTTGGGGCTCCCCACCAGGTGCCTCCAGAGGCCTGCACCCCTATACCTGCCCTTCAGCAATGGGCTGGAGATGGATTCCCACACCAGAGAGTCTTATGACTCACTCCTTCAACCCACTGCACCTTGGGGAGCTTCTGGAGAGGGTGGGTCCTTCTGTGTTGCAAGGAGCTCTGTTGCTCTTGAGGTTTCCCTTTCATTATCTGCATGTTTCTTTTCCCTTGGAGGAGACCTCACTCTTCAGGAACCCCTAGCAGATCCTCCCTAGAGCAGCTTAACTCACCTTATATCCCTCTGCATTACACCACCCTGGCCTTGCCCAGTCAGAAAGCCCCACAGTCCAGTCTTTCTCCCAACCAATCTACCTGAATAATCCTCTGCTTCCTATTGGCCACAGGGTTTTACATATTTTACCCAAATCATAGAATCATAGAAATTAAGGGCTGGAGGGGACCTTGAAAGATCATGGAATCCAACTGCCCTGCTCTGGGAAGGAATACTGTTGAGATCAAATGATGCCACCATGGTGTCTGTCCACTCTCCTCTGGAACACTTCCAAGGTTGAGAACTGCACCACCTCCTTGGAAAGTCTATTTCAGATTTTGGTCACCCTTACCATAAAGAAGTTCTTCCTTACATCCAACCTGAAGCCATCCTCTAAGAGTTTATTGCCATTTTTCCTTGTCCTCCCCTGGGGTGCCCTAGCGAACAGTTTTTCTCCAAGGTCCTGATATTCACCCCATAGATACAAGCCCCAGCTTGCCATGTGCTAAACACATGGCCAAAACAATAGGGGCCACCTTGCCTGCATAAAACACATCCACACAAGAAACACAATACATAACCCAAGTGTGTGTGTGGGTATTACAACAGTTTTCCCCTTATAGCTGTTCTAACTGGCCAAGCAATTGCTTCCAGTGGCACTAGTAGACAGTGTCTTCTCATTATAGAGCAAAGCAGTACCTCCACTTCTTTCATTGTGATTATTGATTTCCTCCTTTGATGGATTCCGGATAAAAATAGGTGTTTCTACACATAGCACACAGAAAATCAGCCAACAACAAAACTTTTTATAATGCAAATACCAGACTGGCAAAAAGCAGAGTATGACAGACCAGAAGAAATGAAAGCCAACCTGAAGTACATTTGCTCATCCAACAATATATAGTGGGGCAGTGTCTGGGGGAACCATGATCTACTGTGTGGTCATTCCAACTTTGTTCTTGCACTCCAAATTACCCTAGAACTTATTGGGCTCAGAGAGCTCATGTACATTTTTCTCTCACTATAGCTTCTTGCGGGGAGGAAAAACGCCCTGTGATTTTGGAGCCTACGTGATTCCACTTTCTTTTCCCCCAGTCACCCCTTACAACAAAACCCCTTATTGAATAAAGGCAGGGAAGCCAATATGCACATATCACTGAACTCATATATATGAAATGGGACATATTTGAAAACAAATGATCAGGAATTGGCTCTAGGTGCCATAGAATAAAGATATCTCTTTCAACCATTTTGTGCCCTGTGTAACTACTGCATCAGCATTGACAAAAGAGGTTTAGAAAATGTATTATCCCCAGAACTCCTGGATATGTACAGTGGAAAAACTGTCTAGAACATTTGACAAAAATACACTAATAGAAGAGCCAGAGCTGTTTAAGCTGACGTAAAATGGACAGTGATATTGGGGAAGCTATCAAGATTTGTTGCATATGTCAAAAACATTGATCAAACTTATTGCATATTAGTGGCATAGAAAAAGTTGTCCTTTTGATCAAAGTAGGTATAGTTTGTTCACTGAAAACAATATTTTAATTCTAGATTTTTATTCTTATTTTCTTTAGGCAGCCTAATGAGAAGATGCTACAGCTAAATAGGTGATGCACATCAAATCACATCATGATAAGCCTAACATAATAATGTCTGATAATGGGCCACAGTCTAGGAAGTATATGCTTAAGAAATTTTTAGCAGGTCTTAAAACCACTAATCCTGATTATCTCCAGTCTAATAGGCTGATGGAAAATTGTATCAAAATAGCAAAGCAGTTAGAGGGAGGTTGGAGGAGATTAGAAGTGCATACTGTACAGAAGTTCAGGACAAACCGCCGTTTGGATCGACGGTTAGGAGCAGCAGCAGCGAGTGGCGAGCGAAGCAGCTGAGGAGGCAGCAGGAGCAGCAGCTGATTCCCTGAAGGTA
>JAGPOW010003642.1:93127519-93160253 GCA_030014935.1 Caiman crocodilus | reverse complement strand
GTCCTGTGACCCCAGCACTCGTTCCTGCCATTGGCGGGGGGTCAAACTAGATGGCCTGCTCTAGGCCCCTTCTGACCCTAGTTACTATGAAACTATGAAGATGTCTGCATGGCAAACACAGAACTCAAAGCTGCCTATACATGTGCTCAGTGGTGCCAGGGGGGAACATTTTAATTAGAGCCTTACACACTTACAGATGGCTGCAGGATGCTTTATCTAAACCTCATTCAACAAGGCTTAGATAAAGTGCCCCCATGGTCATTTTCAAAAGTACAGTGGCCTATACACATGATGGTGAGGTCATGCTGGACCATTCTAATTAGAACGCAGAGTAGACTCAATTAATCGAGTCTGCTCTGATACATTCTAATTAGAATGTGAACCAGCGCGTGTACAGGCAGCTCAAGTCTCTAGAGCAGCATTCAACTGCCTTACATTTTCTTTCTGCTTCATTCATTAGGTATTGTTATCTTCTACAACAAATGAAGAACTCGAGTGTGACCGAATCTGTTCTCTGCACTGAATGGGGCAGGGGAGCTGTAGATCAAAGAGTACATAAATCAACACAATATTAGTAGGCATATGCACCATATTAAGAAATGCATAAGCAAGCTTAATTTTGAGTGCCTGATTTTGCAACTTTATTTTTTTTTAAACAGCATTTTTTCCATTGTAATGCCCTAGACTTTTGAAAAAGCAACCAAGGATACATATGTTTTTCCAAGTGATATCATATTAACACCCACCTAGGTCATTCTCAGAAGTGAAACCTTTCATTCCAAAGCACAGACTTCTCCTGATTAGCTAACAAGACCACTGACATTTGTAATACGTTATTGTCTTTTATGTGGTCCAGCATTAGATGCGGGGCGGGATACTTTGCCAATAGGTTGCACAAGCATTGGCTGACAGCAAAAGAATGGTGACACTCAGGAATCATAATTTTATTCCAGGTTTTAAGGGAAGTAATCTCTAGAGAGCCTAGAGCACAAACATAAATCTTCCTGCTCTACCCCCTTAAACTTGTCCTTGTCCTACTCCTTTCTCTTCTGCACAACGACTCCACATCCCAGTCCCATTTCTCCTCTCTTAGCCAGTGTTAATCTCCAGTTCATATGCTTCTCATTCCCATTTCAGTCTCTTTCTCCAGCAATTCCCAGTTCACTCCTATCTCCTCATCTAATGTTTCTCTCTCATTTGTTGAAGCCTCTACTGGCCTCCCATCTTACCAAGAAATAAGAGACAGTGGAAATCACTCTGTGTCTCTCTCCACAGGTTTCTTTTCCCATATCTCTATCTCCACACCCCTTACCTAATCATCAGCTTTCCAACCTACTGGTTCCCAGTCCTAGCCTGCTTACTCAGCCAACTGCTGGATCTTTAATTCAGGCCATACTAAGGGAAGGACAACTGAAATCCCTGTTCCCAGGTAAGATCTTTCAATTTCCTATTGGCTCACAAATGCCCTTTCCCTCAATTCTCTTCCAATCTAACAGATACTTGCCCCAGTAGCTCCAATCCCCCTCAACTCCTGATTGATGTTTTCCCTTATTTTTCTATCACCCCACAGTTATTAGTCTTTCCTTGTCCCAAATTACTCCCTGCATATCCACAGGTCTGGCTCTTATCCTCTCTGTTTTTAAATCACATGGGGTGTCTTTACATGTGCTTTGGGAGTGGGGGTGGGGAGGGGTTGCTTTAATTAGAGCAGGTGCAAGAACTGCTTTACTTAAAGTGTCTGCAGTGTCTCATGTCTTCAGTGTCCCACACTTCAAAATGGTAGCAAGAGTCCTCTAACTAAAGCTCATTTGACAAGCTCTAGTTAAAGCACCCCCACCACCATTTTAACAGTGCGGGGATGCTGAATACATGAGACACAAAAGCTGCTGGAGTGCACTAATTAGCATGCTCCAGAAGACTTGATTAATCAAGTCTGCTCTGATGTGCTGTAGTTACAGAGCATTAGTGCAGCATCCCTGCATGTATGCAGGAACCAATAGCTACTTCCTCCATTTAGTGGAGAGCCACTGAGACCTCAAGAGAGGGTCTATTCAGCCTCAGTTCAGTAAATCGGTTGCAAGGAAAACCCTTCAGCTGCATCCAGATGTGCAGGTATGTGTTGTTTGTGGTACCACAAACCTCTTCTGGCTGACCATGGCAAGGCAGGTCAGGGGACCCACATACAGAAGTCTGCCCAGGCCAGGCACCAGGGACTCAGCTGGTGGCCTGAGGACATGACTGACCTGGCCATTTGCCACACTATGGAAGTTCATACAGGGACAGCACAATGAACACCTCTATTGTGCAATTGCTTCCCAGATGGCCTACCAGGGGCACAGCAAAATGTGCCAACAGTGCCATACCAAAGCCAAGGCATTGCACCAGTAGTCTCATGCAGTGCATGATGCCAGCCTGTGCTTGACAGCAGTGATCCCCCATACCCTCCTATGAGGAGCTGGGCTGCATCTTTGGCCCAACAGGCTTGGAGAACAGCTCCCCTCGTGCTACTCCTTCACCACCAGGGGAGGATTGGAGCCTGTAGCAGCCAGGTGTTCCACCGGCTAGAGTCCCCAGAGGCAGGGCCCTTCTCCAGGCCTGTAGCATCACTGCCACCCAGCTATGCTGGGACTGATAGCAAGGAGGGGTACACACCATGAGCAAGACCCATTGCCACAGCAAGACCTGATGCAAGCCTGGAGCAATGAGTCCTCCAGCTCCTGCTGGAGAGCAGTGGGAGTGGGGGGAGCCCAAAGAGCAGGTGGCCATACCCCATGGCCTTTGCATCAGGCCTCATCCCCATTGAAGGCTAGGTCTGGTTTCAGGTCCCCTGCCTTCAACCAGGGGCCCCAGGAACCATGTTCTCCCAATCAAAGTGATCATCTGTCACTGAGACCTGGTAAATCCTGCACAGCATATGGGAAACTGGGAGCCTCTCCCTGCCTGCCCACTTGCCCTCCCTTCTCTTTCTTTTAAAAAAAACCCTTAAAACCTCACAATCCTAAGGTTCTAGTAGGTCCACGTAAACAACTTTCACATGGCTGCCCAGTATGAAACAATTTGAATGCTGTTCACTTTATGAAATTATGTATTAGAAATGAAGAGACAAGCTGGCTCAACCATCTGATTTGTTCATTTTAAAATAAAGGAGTGCTGGATTACTCAATCAGTGGGTCATTGAAGGTGTTTATACATGTGCTCCAGGAGCCAGGGGGAGGGGGAATGCTTAATTAAAGTGCCTGGAGAGTCTCATGTATCAGCCTCCCTGCACTCATTTGACAAACTTTAGATAAAAACGGCAGCGGGGACGCTGTAAGTAAGAGGACTCTGATACACAAGATGCTGAACGCTGCTGGAGTGTGGCAATTACTACATTCCAGCAGACTGGATTAATCAATTAATCAATCAGGAGCACCCTAGTGTAAATTGCTCAGTAACCCTTACCTAGTGTCTCCTGTGCCCTGTACCCACTTGAAGCAGTCTGACAGTGGGGACTGCTCGTGGTTGTCACCCACTGCTACCTACAACATCATCTGGCCCTTTGGTCCTGGAGCCCCATAGCTGTGCTCCTGCCAGACCTGGACAGGGTCCACATGGCCACCTATGCTGTGGTATGGGCACTCCAGCAGAAATGTCTGAAAGAAGGTACCTGTGTGATATAATATGGGAATACCTAAAATACATACAAATGTGTGTCACAAAACACAAGCAAAATATACTACACAAACAAGTCAATATACACAGTAGGTGCTATTTCAAAATGTTTACAGAAGTTAAACAGCAAATGAAGAAACAAGATACCTATCTGTTGTAGTGTATGTCAACAGTAAGTAATTAAATATAGAACTGTAAACATTTCTCTACATGGTATTGCCCAAGGAACAAGTATCAGATCATAAGAATTTCAGACTTAAAAAAATAAAATTCCAGATCTGACACCATGTCATATATTTTGATTATTGTAAATAGATTTACATCATAGACTGCATAGCTATATGATAATGAAACAAAATAAGACATTATGTGTATTATTTAAGCATTTAGCTCTCTTCCTATGTCAATACTTCTACATTAACAAAAAGAAAATTATAACAATAGAAAAGAGCACAGACCCATCAAGCATAGGCACTCAGGAATAGTATTATTACACCTCAAATTACCATCAAAAAGAAAAAAAGATAGGATTACATGTTTGCCAAGTGGCTGCCTATATTAACACAAATGCCATACAAAAAAAAAGTATTAGAGGCACTAGAATGTTCCCAGCTAAAATAGTATTCTTGATCTCAAATACATAACCAATATTTATTTAAAAGATACTTTGCAAATTAAAAATGATATTTATTAAAACAATCCAAAATTAATATAAATTCCAGAGTTTGAGAAAACCTAGAGTTAAATACAAAGTTTCAGATTTTTCCAGGATCTCTGGAATTCCAGGACCAGTAGGCAGCTTTTTTAAATATTTTTTTTTGCCTTTAATGTAATAAAGCTTCCAAATGGGGAATTGTAGTTCAGTTAATTTAATGCCTCTTGTTCAACTGATAGGATTTCTAGGCTGGATAAACATTTTTGTCCTTTCAAAGACCTTATATAGTTTAACTCATTTTAATTTACTGAAGCTGCACTAGGCAGTAGCATTAGTTGTGGGCAATTTAAAAAAAAATCCTCAGGGCACTTTCAATATTAGGAGAAATTTCTCTTACAAAATATTTTTGAATGAGCTGTGCACAATCAAGAGCTGTAGCATTTTCAAAATCTTCCATGAATGATGCATCTTAAAATTTAAAAGTTTCTGTTTCTTCTGCTGTGTCTACAGTATCCAAATCATTTGAGTAGTGAAAAGATAGGTCAGCATCACTTAATTTTTTTTTAAGGTCGCTGACATTCATTGTCAACAAACAGAAGCCAGTGAGACAGCTGAAGTCCTTTGAATCTCAGTTTCTTGAATCTCCATTTTAGCTGAGACAGAAATGTATCTATGACATTATTTCTCTCAGCTATAAAAGTGTGTCAGGCATAAACATGTGCCCATTCCCTTAAGCATTTTCAGAAGCTGTTTTCTTTCCCTTCTCTCTTTTCACAGAAAAAAAAACATACACACCTTAGTGATGATTTATTCAACTGTGTTTTTAACATCCATTAGGACATCACATATACCATCATCATGAACACTTTGTAGAAAGCTTCTTAGTCCATTTAGCAGTTTTGTGGCATTAACAGTAAAAATGTTTTTATTCTATACATTTTTATTCACACAATCTACTAGTTGCAAAATTGTATCCCAAAAGCTCAGAAAACAGGGAGAGCTGAAATCAACCACTCTGATAAGTCTTGTTCATATGGCCAGGTGCAGCCATTACACTTTGACTGGTATAAGTGATCGGAAACCAGTCTACACCCATAACAAAACAGAAGTTCATCACACATACACTGGTTTTAAAATGGTGCATCCCAATCTAAGATTTGCCTTCCCCTCTTCCCCACTACCAAAGGGCAATTTGTGTTCTGTTTGCTACTGATCTAAACTATGCCACATGCAAAAAACTGTGAGACTTAAATCAATTCCACCTCAAACTTTCTGAATGTCTGTATCTAGCCACTGTGTCTATGATTTTTGAGTTTTCACATTCCTTGTGTAAAATGCTGTAAACCTTTATAAGTTTGAGTTTATACAATATTTTGTAGTCTATTAAGCATCTGTGTCCTTTTAGGGTAGTTTGAAGAGTTTGCATTAAATCAGTGACATCAATCAGTTGAACCAGATAAGAAATTGAAAATGGATAGGACAGTATCGAGAAAAAAAACCACAGTAATGGATATGCTTGATGTCAGCAGAGCATGGAAGGAACATAGAAAATTCATTTGTTTCCATCAGAACTGCTTGGACACCCTTGTATCTGACTAAAATATTTACACCACTGCTATATGCTGGCCATCTACAGTTACTTATGTCAAATCCAAGTTTTGCTAGCTGATTAAAAATTTTGTAGTCAGCCCCATTCCAGATTTCACCTGAGCATCAATGCACTCAGAAAAACTTTTCTAAAAAAGAAATGTATTTGCTTATTTTAATTTATTTATTTATATATATTTTTTATAAATCTTAACATTTCAATGGTTTGCTTTTTGTGGGAGATATCTGAGCTGCAATTAAATATGATGGGGAAAATTAGCATT
Organism: Caiman crocodilus; assembly: GCA_030014935.1. Lineage (NCBI taxonomy): Eukaryota > Metazoa > Chordata > Crocodylia > Alligatoridae > Caiman > Caiman crocodilus. The sequence continues at coordinate 93,154,076 of JAGPOW010003642.1, read as the reverse complement.
TTTAACATTAGAAATATTTTCTAACCTGACATCATAACCCCATTAGCTGAATGGGCTCATTTTGTAGAATAGGCATAAAGTATATAAGCGATGTCTTACCTTCATTGTATCTGGATATAGATTCTGCTAAAGTTGATTGTAATGGCTAAGAAGTTCCAGTACATTTAGGAATACACCACTATGGTACTCCCCAATCTTATCCAGAGACTCTCTTGAGGCCCAATCCTTTCTTCTCTATTTCTACTTTATGCCCTGTTCTCCATTTCTCCTTTGTACCCTCTTCACCTTCAACAGCAGGCTAATATTCACACTTCAGAGATAGACCTACAAGGGGTTCAGTGGTATGGTTATAGCCCCCATTTCCAAATTATGCTGCAAGACCAGCAGCATGGGACTTTTTGTATGTCTCTGAAGCAGGTAAGAATCTACCCCACACCGCTCTTGGCACCTACTCTTTCCTTCTGTTCAGTGGTACTTTCCCTGACCTTTCATATCTCACCTCCCCCACCCACTGCTGCCAGTGCCTCTGGCTGACCTCAGGTGGTGAGTTCCAGAGTCACTCCTACCCTGCTCCATCCAGAATGTGAGGGGAACATCAACAGTGGTAGATGGACTTCCCTCTCTGCCCTTCCCAGTTGTTTCCCAACAGCTCAAGAACATGCATGAGGAAGGGGAACCCCCCTGCATCACTACCATCATTCCCAGCCAAGCCACATTCCATGTGTAGCCACTCACAGCAACCTCAGCTGGAACAGGGAAGGAGTAGCTATGATAGTGACAGCCCAGAAGCATAAGTAAAAAACGGCAAGCTGGGAATAATCAGGAAAAGGAAGTGTCACTGAGCACTGAGAGGGTTCCAGGAGCAGGGCAAAAGAGATTCTTACCTGATTTAAGGATTTAAAAAAAAAGTCTGCATCTACTGCTCTCATGGCATAGTCTGCCTTCCCCAGCTCAGGGCTGACCAGATGCTAACTGCACAGTAGCCTAATAGTACTGCACAGTACCACGTCACAGCAAACAGTGCTAATACACTACTGTGCAGTATTAAGCTACTTTGCAGTAGCATCACTAAAAAGGCATGCACCAGTTCTATTGCACAGTAATGCCGGTTACTTAATGCACAGTAACTACAACATATTAATGAATGTGTAGATGCATCCTGGTTTTAAGCGTCCAGTGACACTCACTGCTCCAGTACCCTATTTTATGACAGCCTGGAGCCACCTATTCTTGACTCCAGCTAGAAAGGTAGGAAAGGAAAAAAAAAAAGATAGAGACACTTCCCAGGCATAATACTCTTTTCAACAGAAACAACGAATGGAGAACAGTAAAGAAGACCCAGTAGAGATTATGCATACTGGAGAGCTGGTTTTACCAATAAATTTCAGTAAACTTGTTATCAATTTAAATACATTCCTTTTTAAAGATGGCACCAGCTGGTGTTTCCATTGACTGAGCAGAGCAAGATGTCATTAAATTTGCAGCTGTCTACATTTTTAAATCTTGTATTTGTGCCTCAGTTTGGTTCCTGAAGTGAAAAAAAAAATTAGTTTCTGATAACATATCTTATTTTACTGAGTTTTCCCTGCTTGCACTAAAGTATGACTTTGCCTGTACTCTATTACACACCTCCCTCATGTCTGTTGGAGAGGAGTGCAGAATAAAGGCCTGTGGCAAGAGCAATACAAAGACTTATCTGGCACAGATTATGTTAGGAGTATTAAATTCATGCCTATGCACAGTTTGTGTGATATTTTTTAGTGGGAAAAAAAAATGTTCCTCTGCTTCAGAGACTTCATTTCAATATCTGTTGTTAGTGAAGAAGGCTCTAGTCCGACTCTAGAACCATAAGCCATTTTGTTTTAGTAATGCCATTCCTTTTTCTATCTAGATTTTGTTTCTGTCCTTGTTTTAATGATGATGAATCATTGAACTAACCCAGTAATGTAATTAGGAGTGGATAAGTGAGGCATCAGCCTCAGACACTGATTTAGAAGGGGTACCACAGTGGCAGCCCTTGGAGAGTCCATGCTATGCCCAAGGTGCAAAAATTATTAGTTACACCTCGAAGTTCTAATCCTCAAAGAGAATTTATAAAACACTTTTCATAGATGAGCCTATAAATTTCACTTCATAGATCTACTGGATACAAAAAATCATGAACTAAATATGGGCAGACAATGTTCTTTGGGTGAATTTGGCACCTTTTATTAGACCAACTTAAATAGTTGGAAAAAAAGTGTTCTTAGCAAGCTTTCAGATTTAAAAACCCTTCATCAGGCTGAGGAAGCCACTGCAGTTGGTGTGTGCTCTTCCTCGATAGAATGAATAGTAAAGAAGGAAGTATGAGCAGATAAGCAAAGTTTGAGGAGATAAGATAAGGGCAGACTTAGGTTCTCCCTGCCTAGCTACTCCCAGGCTCCACTGCAGGCTCTCTCTGCAATAAGGCAAGCACTTTAATACATGTGTGGTAAAAGTGGGAGTTCCCCAGCCAGCCACAGTGTTGGTCTCCCACTGCCTCTGGGCACACCACCCGCCTATCTCTTCTGCCATGCCTTGCTGTTAAGTAGTTAAGAGGAAGAGTACACACCAACAGCAGAGGCTTCCTCAGCCTCATGAAGGGTTTTTAAACCTGAAAGCTTGCTAAGAAAAAATAATTTCCAACTATTTAAGTTGGTCTAATAAAAGATATCAGATTCACCCAAAATACCTTGCGTGCCTATGTCCTTAGACCAACACAGACACAACCTGCAACCCTTAATTAAATAAAGACATTGGATTTATGGTGCAATAAAATCTGCCTGCCTTCTGATAACCCCAGGTACTCTGCCTGCAGCTGACCAGCTACATTCCTTCATGCATTTCCCTCTTCCCACCCCCCTCCCACCTCTACCCATTGTATCCCAAATTGTCAATCATTTGCATTTTCACAGACCTGCATTTTTTCAAGTTAGCATTTTTTCCTACCTTCAAGAACTCCTAGCACCAAAAGAATCTCCCTCTGCTTGAAGGGAGTTTGTGCCCAAAAGCTTGCAAAGAACTTTTTTTTTCCAAATACTTTGTTGGTCTAATAAAAGATATCGCATCTACCCAAAGAACCTTGCCTGCCTTAGTTACATCTCTGCATTGACCCAAAATCAGTGCAGGGACAAGACTGTACTTAGAGACCAAAGTTCTGCTTCCACCATTGCTCTGGGGGCAGTGTTCCCTCTAAGGTGCATGCATGTGCAGCCGCGCACAAGTAAAAAAAATCTTACTGCCCACAAAATTGTAAAGGCCATGCACCCACCCACAGAGAAGCTGGGTGTAGAGTGTAGCAGGGGCACCAGGGCCAGTGTGGGACACTTACCAAAGGTAAGCTCCTCACTTCTCATGCAGGGCAGGGCAGAGCAGGCAGTGGCTCCTCCCCAACGCCAGGCAGGGACAGAGATGGGGACAGGGGCTAGGGCTGGGAGCTGGTGTGGGCTCTGCTGGCTCAGGGGAACTGCTCCGCAGGCTCTGCTGGCTCTGGGGAAATGCTCTGCTCCCCTGTATTGTCCCAGGGAGTGGCAGGCAGAGCAATTCCCCAGAGCTGGAAGAGCCTGCAGAGCAGTTCTTTGGAGCCAGCAGAGCCTCAGACAGGACAGGCAGTGGCTCCTCCCTGAGGCGATACACAGTAGGGATGAGGACTGGGGCTGGCGTGGGCAGGGCCCTGCCAGGTCTGGGGAACTGCTCTGCTCCCCAGTCCTGATGCCATGTGCCAACTTGCTCCCTGAGGTGATGCAGGGGAGCAGAGCAGTTCTGAGGGACTCCTGCTGTTCACCAGGAAAATAACCAAAATAAGATATCTGCAATTTATATGGATGACCAACCATCTTTCTAGATTCAGATGCCTGGAGTCTGTAGACCAGTGACCCTCACCCAGGCTGCTCCAGCTCCCTGGGGTTTCTTGAGATCCTTTCAAGGATCCTGTGAGATCTCACATGCCATTAACACTGCTGGGTGTGAAAATATGATGCACAAAATAAACCTTGAGATTACACATAGGAAGTAAATGTTAAAAACATTTTGGCTGCTTACAGATGTCAAACCTCCCCCCTACTCCCCCGCAAAAAATGGCACTTTAATCTTGGTGTGCCCCTGCACCAAGTGCAGTGCATGCCCAAAAGAAGCACTGCATTCTATCAATTGATTGTGTCCAGCCCATGGCTGCCCCACAGCACTCCACTGAGCTGCTCTGGGCAGCAGTTAGCATGGAGAAGGGTGGTGGCTGAACCCTGCCCGCTCCCACCTGGACACTTAGTTTGGGACTCGTATTGGTGAACTGCACCATGCCAAAAGGGGGAGGCAGGACGAAAGTGACGCACTCACAGACTGAAGTGGCACGCTCATGGACCGCTACTCCGTAGAGGGAACATTGTCTGGGGGGAGGTGTATAAGTGCATTTACAAACCTATGCACCTCTAATGAATGACTATTTCTTCTCTGCTTCATGCGTATTGGTACATCAAAGAAACTGGAGCCCGTATATCACATCTATGTTTGTTCTTCCATACCAATACCCTCTGTTAATTACAGTGCACCTACATCCTACGCAAGGCTAGAATCTAGTCATAATCAAGGGATATTCTTCATTTTGCCTTAGGAACAAGACTGCTCCAAAATGGAAAGAAAATTCGTGACCTTACAACCTGGTTCTCTGCCGTGTAGTCTAGGTTTAAAAATATTCTGGGGAGCATTTTCTGACAGTCCATAGATTGACCAGTCAGTGAATTAGCTCTTCCTCCCTGTTTCCACCTGCTAAATTTCATTAAATCATAGCCACATATATATTTAGGACTTTTTCTATTTTTGGTTTTCCCAAATAAAACAATTTTAATTGCCAAAGAAATGTAAGTGGATTGCCAATGGAAAGCAATTTATACTACCCTGAAAAGGAAGGAAAATGTCAAAAAGATACTCAGACTAGAGAGATATGCTCCAAACTGTAAAAAGATTTGAAATACCTTCTTTTTTTTTTCTCATTTCAATGTCATAATGGTTAAAATGCCAAGCTTTTAACTCAATCATTGCATATTCCAGGCAATGGGAAAATAAGAACACTGGTCATAGTAACTGAGAGGAGGTCAGAAAAGTGCATTCCCATTCCACCAATAGTTTTGAGATTTATAGTATATATTACACATACCCTATTACATCTTAGGACAAAACCAAGAACTTTGAAGATTTGAGAGGGGGGAAAAGAAACTAGACAGCCAAGAAGACCGCTGCCAGAGTAGTCAAATCTTCATAACTATATCATGAAGATGTTTTAAAAACTAAAACTAGCACACTAGAATTTCTCATGGAAAATTTATTTTGAAAGCTGAATTCTTTCCTGTTTAAATATCATCAGTAACTATAATCATGACCCCAATTTTGGTATATTATGGCAGAGTTAAGAGTCAATTGCTCATGTGCATCCTTGAATTTGAACATCATATTAGATTCTGGTTGGGGTTTTTTTGTTATATAAAGTGTTCTTAATGCACTAAACCAAAAGGCTTACCCCATCTGCTTTTATCCATGTCTAGAATACCAATTAAGTCAAAGTTAGTGGTGATGATTCACAACACTTTAAAGTGTCAAAGCAATATGCATTTATTTGATCATACTACTGACTAAAGTAAATGGTAAAGTACAGCTGCTACAATTCTTGGAAACACTTTACCCTTGAACCACATTCTGTCATATGTTTCAGAACACAAGTTGCACAAGAAGTAAATCCAAATTCCATTTCCTACAGTTCATTAGACTTTCTTAATACATTGGAAGGGGTCACCAAAAGCAAGAGCTAAATATTTACATAATGGCAAACATCACAGAGTTATTTCCACTTCAGTGAATCTGTATAGTTTGCCACATTTCTGTGAAATAATTGAAATATAAGTCTCCCTTTATGCACGTCAATGACATCATGTGGAGTCAATATGACAGTACTAATGGAACGGATTTGAAACATGCAATCAAATATTAATAAGCTACTGCTCTAAGTAATTATAGATGCACGCATTTATTTTCACTTGTAAGCCTGAGACATTTTCTTTTTGAACCTCTTTCCATACACAAGCCACAGATAGACAACTCCTACTAGGAAAAATAGAGCATTTCCCTATGTGTACCAGTGTAAATGATTTAATTCAGCCCTTGGCCATGCAAATTAAACAAAAAAAAGTATATGGCTGCACTTATACTTACTTCAGATGCTTACTATTAAATCAGGCCATGAATGTGTAATTTTATATATACTAATTTAAACCATTATCTTAATTTACATTTGAATGGGCTGTAGTAATAAGTGGACTGCATTTGTTTAACTACCAGTATGTCAGCTGTTGAACTTTGCACCAAGTGTAAAACTTTCAAAGATTTTACCAGATAAATAACCGCTATGTCATAGATAAGTACTAATGGATAACAAATAGCCATAGATTCAGCTATCATACACTAAATCTAAAACACTTATGAATTTGGATTTTCTTTTGGTAAATCTTTGGAACTTTAAGGAAAATATACTTGGCAAGATTTTACACTTTAAAATACTTCACAAATCTAGGAAGAGTTTAAGATTAAGGACAATGCAAAAGAAAAGTAAGTAAAAACACTACAGGAAATAAAAAATAAGTAATAACAAATATATAAATAAAATAATTCTTTGCCTTTTAAGAACACTGAATTTATAGTAAATTGACTAGAACACAGAAACTAGCTCATAATGATGACAGGTAGGACTTATGTCTCCCACTGAGTGCTTCCTGCTTCCCTTCCTACCTCCCTCCTTTTTCTTTTTAAAAAGTTTGGCAATAATGTAATTGATACCCTGTCTGGCCTTTCAGTCAGTCAGCCCCTTGTTAGAGAAGTCAGGGCTGTAATGTGCTGCTAGTGTGTCATGGGATCCCTGCTTAGAGCTTCTCTTTTCAGTGAATTTTAGCCTGTCGTCTTGAGCTGACATTACATATCACTCAGCATGGAGATGCCAAAACAACTAGTGCACAGTATCAGCATGTACAGCAGGTTGTCAATGGGTTTGATTCCACTTTGAATCACATTAGATGCCATCCTCATTCCTAGGATAGAGGAACACCTAGTTATGGAAAGCCCACATCAAGAGGGACTGCAGGGGAGCAATAGGAGTTTGGCTAGGGTGGCAAAGAACTCCCAGTGTTCATTTTAGTATCAAAGTATGTTTGGTCCAGTTATACCCACGCCTCTTTGTGTGTTTACTTTCCTTGGGCATTCAAGTTGTCAAGATTTATTTGTACATATGATCAAGGGATGAAAATCTTTAGCAAATCTCTTATGTGAATATCCAAGGGTGAGGTGTATTTTATATAGCATATGTCACTCTTAGGTAAAGTAGATGAACAACAGTTCTCCAAGCCATTTTCTAGAGCCTGAGGCAAGTCTTACCCCACCCTTCACAGTTTAGAATATGCGTGAACAGTTGGTTACATTTAGTCAGTTGACAGGAAATTGCAGGCCTGTCAATGTAAAAATGCACTTGGCATATTATATATGGATGAGATATATAAAAAATGAAAACCATATGAAAAATATCTTCCCAGAACTTTGGGAGAGTGAGGATAGTTTGGCCAACTAGCCAAACCAGACAAGTACCTATCTGCATTTTCTGCAATAGAACCCTAGGTTTGTTCAGGAATTTTTTGCTGCAATAGTTTTTCCACCAAAATATGCCAATTTGTGAAACCAAACTTTTTTGCAGGAACATACCAAAAAAAATCAAGAAGGTTAGAAGAGGTTTTCCAGCTCCACGATAGAGTATCTGTTCAAAGCCAGAGCACTACCCCCATCTTGGGATAACCAGTAACCAGGGGCACATATTTATGTCCCCAGTGCCTGCTTCAATGCATTCTAATTCAATTAGATTAATCGAGTCTGCTGAATCATTCCAATTAGAACATTCCTGCAGCCTTACCATGACATGTTCTCAGCATCCCCATGTTTCAAAATGGTGGCAGGGATGCTTTAAGTAAAATTCATGAAATGAGCTTTAATTAAAAGCACCCCACTGCCGTTTTGAGGCAGGGGAAGCTGCATGCACAAGACACCATGGGCGTTTTAATCAGAGCAGCTCCTGAGATCTGCTATAACTAAAACGTCCTCCCCCCAATCCTAGAGTATGTATAAAGATACCCCAGGTGATCAGTGCATTTGTAGGAGATCTAAAGGAGCCAGATTCAAGTCCTAGGAATGGGTGAGTAACCTGATCATCTGACTTTCAGACATTTTCCCTGTCTCTTTCAGTTTTACCCTCAGGAAGATCAGGAAAAATACTGAACTCTCTAAAAGTTTGGTAGGACAGATAGAGTGTTTCCTATCCAGCATTACAGAGCACCTCATACAAATATGCTGAGGAAAAAAAACCCTCTGAAATCAGTCAATAGCTTGACCATCCTGGATGAGAAAACCAAGAAAAAAAAAACTTTAATTGTCATATTACTACCACTGATTTCAGTGGCCTAATTTTTCTTATAATTTTTCTTAGGAAAATTTTCTGAGGTCAAGAAAGGAAAAGGATTAAAAACACTCTGAAATTCCCAGTACTATCTATCTTCTGTATCTACCTATCCTTTCTCCCTGAAAGATTCAAGCCACAGCTCATCAATGCCTCTGCCAATCAAGAAGAAAACAATAATAATCTTTGACTAATTACAATTAATGAACAAGTCTTGATTTTCCAGCCTAGAATATTTGTCATAACCAAATCAAGTGAGTATCCCTAACACAATAGACCACCAACCAAATGATTGGCATTGTTCTAAATTTGGCATGTTCCACCTAATTAAGTATTCCTACTTGGCAGTTTGTAATTAGCTATTCTAAACGTATAAAAGTTTGCATTGTTTCCACCCAAGTCGGACAGCTCTGAATACGTGGTAATGTACAGAGGACCTTGCCACGCGGCAAAGAAAAGCTGGCAGACTGATCACCCACCAACATCTCCCCGTCTGTTCCCGACGTATTCCTAGCCCTGCATGCTCGTTGTGCTTCCAGGTTCGTCTAGCAAGCTCGTTGGGTTATCTTCTTTTTGTAACTCTGCAAGCAACTTTACCACCTGCGTCACGGCCACCAGCGACGTAAGTAAAGCTTAAGTAAAAGTTATTTTTGCAATCAATACGCTGTATCCTGCCTCTCCATCCACCAGCCTGCCTGACGTCCACTTAATTAAACACTGCTTCCCCTTGGCCAGCTCTGACCGGCCGGCTGGCCGAGACAATATTGATTTTTAAAAAGCTTCAGTCAGAGTATTTAAATAAGTTTTCTAAAAAATGAATAACTACAAATAATCTGAAAGCTTTTTAGTTAAGATTTTGTGTATAAGATACTCTACCAAACATCAGAAAAAAGAACATCTATAGCTTGAGCACCCAATCATGCAGTTGGTCCAATAAAAGACACCTCCCCCCCAAAAAATCTTTGTTTTTCACATGATTTTAAATACATTTTGGTGGATATATTACAGTCTGATAATGGATATTTCTCATTCACCAAAGGAATAATTTCCTCCTCCATCAAACAAGTCGTTGTCCCATCAGCTCTGACAAAACCCATCCAGAATGTACTAGATCTGGCTACCTACCATCCAGAATTAACCTTAAAGTATTCCAAAACAAACTCATGAAGAACCTCTGTAGCTCACTTGACTGTAGTCAATGTTCTAGATGCTAAACTATCAGCATGTGACTTGGACTATGAACCACTCACATACCACTGATCTATTATGTCTAGAGAAGAGAAGACTACGGGGGGATTTAATAGCAGCCTTCAGTATCTGAAAGGGGGTTCGAAAGAGGATGGAACTGGACTGTTCTCAGTGATGACAGATGACAGAACAAGGAGCAACGGTCTCAAGTTGCAGCAAGGGAAGTTTATATTATGAAGAATTTTCTCACTGGGGGGTAGTAAAACACTGGAACAGGTTACCAAGGAAGGTGGTAGAATCTTCGTCCTTAGAGGTTTTCAAAACCCAGCTAGACAAAGCTTTGGTTGGGATGATCTAGTTGGGGATAGTCCTGGTCTGAACAGGGGGCTGGACTAGATGGCTTCCTGCGGTCCCTTCCAACCCTAACTTTCTATGATTCCCTATTTGTATGATCTACCTATGATATTCAATATATATATAGTGTGACCAAGGATCTTGGTTCTCTCTGATAAAAAAATCACCTCAATTTTTAATGATCTTTTGCTGGCTGGACACAATGATCTCTCAAAGTCCCTTCAAACCATAATGTCTATGAAATCAGATTAACAAAGTAATCCAAAATCCACTTTTTTCAGTGATCAAAATGAAACACCATTATAGAGAGCTCTCTATATTAGTTGTGGTTCATTTAGATCTATGTATTAGTGGTGTTTCATTTTTAATCTGAAAATTGGAGATTTCTTCTCATCAGAGAAAACCCTGATCATGAGACAACCTTCACCCAAGGGGTACAGTTTTCCAAGGAAGTTGAGTTCTGTTTGCTTTCCAGGCCTTAACTGATGCATCTTTGGTTCTATACATCAAGTCAGGGGCCCTTGAACTCTGGATAAGAACTCTTTCTTTTTATTTCTATAGAAATCCAAAGGGGAAAAGAAAAGAAATAAAGTTTGAGTCTTCCTTGGAGAGGAAGAACTAAGGATGGAGAATTAATATTTACTACCACATCCCATAAGAGTTATTTCTTTCTAGTCTTACTGGCACCGGTGTATATGATAAGTAGGAAAACTGATGAGGCACACTGGTTTCAAATGCAAAGATGTTTGCTGATGACACACAGCTTGATTTGTCCTTCGTACAACCATGTCACTATCACAAAGTTAGTGTATTGTAAAAATGAGTTCATGGATAAAAAAGTTAGTTGAAACTGAACCAGAACAACAGAGATGCTGTTTCAGTGAGCAGAGGAAAACATTAATAACAGTCTACACCAATGATGATGAAGATGCATGAGCACAACTAGGTCAGTCCTAGACCAGTTCAGATTAGTGTATACTTAGATTTCTCACTCATGGTAAACTCTTGCATAGCCATGTAACCAGGAAGATAATGAATATGTTCTGTCCTCTACAACTGGCTTAGGAAACTCTAGCTAATCTCTTAGACAATAATATGGTTCTAGCTAACTACATCACTTAATTGTCACCAGATATATTGCAGAAGTACAGTTTACTTAACATCAAACATGTAGCTCCTGAGAACCTATAACTAATAAAAAAATTAGCAATCTGCTTGATCGTTCTAGGTCAGGGGTGCTCAGTCTGCAGACCATGGCTCAAATGTAGCTTGCCAAGCATTGGAATCCAGGCTGTGGGGCTCCACAAAGGTCAGCAACAGAGGAGAAGTGGCGGTTAATTCTGCCACTCCCCTGCCAAAATCCGAAGCCCCACTCAGTAGGTAGGACCAGGCCATTACCCTCCCTCCCTCACAGACCAATCAGAGTCTAGACATGCCTCCTCCCCTTGCACAATTGTTTCAGTGCTGGCCCATGCCCTCTTCTTCCCCATTGGATCTGGGCCACTCCCTCTTCCCTCTGACCACCCAAGTTGGGTCACGCCACACTCCCACCCACAGGGCTGAGCCATGCTCCCTTTCCTCCCACCAAGCACAAGTTGGAACTAGTTGCCAGACTGCACCTACCCCAGGTCCTGGATAGGGTCCATTGGCTGGATCTGGCTTTCAGAGGGACCAAGCACTGCCCATCCAGCCTGCTGAACAAAAAGGTTGTGCATGTCTAAACCAAGTTAATCATTAACATTTCACATATTAATACATTGTTTCCTCCTAGAATACCAGGTTATGTTCAAGATATCATTCTTTATTTTCAATGTAATTAATGCCAAAGATTGTCTCTGTTTTCTGAGCATACAGTCTTGACTAAAGAGTCAAGTTCAATGGAAATGTCTATTGTATGGGAGAATAAAGCTCTTTTGCACAGAAGACAGCAGGTTCTCAGGAACTGGTCGCATTAAACCTATGAACCACTGCAACTTCACTACTTTACATTCCAGTGCAAGGAAAACTTGTTTGACTGTGACTTCTCTAATAATGCACAAAATGTCAGATAAAGTAATTTCATTTTTTTTAATCTACCTACAGTACCCCCCCCTGTGAAAAAGGAGGAAAAGAAGAAAGGACCATGCTGGATACATTAATAGTTCTGAATTATATATTCAGCTGTACTATTAATAATTTTACATAACATATTGATTTCCTGTTTAGGACATATGAACTGGATCAACATACTTTATTATTCAATAATTACATGTGTAAATGCCACCACAATCAATCTCTGAGGTTTTCTGCATGTTTAATGCCAAACTTCAAAGCTTTTTTTTTGTAGACATTACATATTCTGCCCCATGGTATTCAAGGCTTTAAAAAACTGAGTCATATCTCAGTTGCTGACACAGCCTCCGATTCAAGAATGGGCAGTAATAAGTACCAGGAAACAGACTCCTACTCATATCTTCCATATGTTTCCTCACATCCTAAGGCTTGTTGTGATTTTGTTACTCATTGTCAACATCCAAAACTCTCAAGCATTTCCAGTGATAATGAGCCACTGATGACTACATTCAAAGCAAACTTAATTAAACATGCACATTCTAAAGTAATCTGCTGTTTTTTTCATGAAACTGAAAAAATGAATCATTGGAACTAGCAATAATGATTCAGCATTAAACAGAAATATTAGACAGCAAGGCCTTCTTCATCTGTCCAATTCATTCTTAACAATTTCTGTATTTGAGAGAGGGGAATTAAATACATAATAGCAAAGGTTTAAAAACTATTTAGATGACTTGTTTGTTTCTGGTATGACTCCAGCTGTGCTAAATTACTTAAATGAATATAAAATAATCCCTGTCCTATGAAGAGGGGGCATTTGAGGAAATACAGGTAGAATGCACAAGATAGTTGTTTTTAGATGAAACCTCTGTATATTTTTGTGGGAAGGATATACAGATTTTTTTAATCAAAATCACAACAGAAGGCAAACAAGCAAACAAACATGCCCCTTGAATAAATAGCTCATGGCTACAAATTTCTAACAAGATTTCAAATGTAAGATACAGCATAGTTCAATGAAATGGGCAAAGTGAATCCAGAAGACCTGGGCTTCATTCCTGGTTCAGTCTGCCTAACCAATATAGACAGGAAGATCTTTGAGGTAAGGACTGCTTTTTACTCTTAGCCCAACTGGGGCCAATTATTTCAGAATCAGTAGACAATACGGTAGTACAAATACTAAAACAAAAATCAGTTCAGGGATTTTTGGGTCCATGAGTTCAGGCCAGTCTCTAATTCAAAGCAGTCTCTATTGTATATGTGAAAATAATACCTTCCCAGAAGAAATCCACAGGACTAGGTGTACATTATATTATTGAAATCTATGAGAATAACACACAGCAGTAATGGCTTGTTTATAGACATGCTGGCAAACTACGTTTGAACAAAGTAAAACATTTAAACGTGATTGTTTACAGAACACAAGATACAGAAGACATATGGAAACAAATTTTAACCCAGAGTACTAGTTCAATTTAAGTGAAATATATCAACATCAGTGTCTAGTGTTGTAAGCAGAGATAGACAGTGCAAAGATTTAGCATACCTGTTATCAATGAAACATCTTTCCCAAAACAGTTGAGCTTAAACTTTGGATATGCTATTTGGAAAAAAACAAAAAACAAAAAAAACCCCAAACCCCCAAATATACTTCCTTAACATGAAATACCACTGATTACATGAATTTCTAATATAGCAGTGCAAGCAAATGGCAATACATAGTAAGTAGAGCTGGTTAAAGTGTGACAACTCCATTTTGTCACAAATTTCAACTTTCAAGATTTGTTTTATTTCACTAAAATACAAACATCTCTTGAAACTTGTCAAAAAATAGAAATGTTTCAGAAGAGTGGGTTTTTCACTTAATGATCTCTCTGGGTGCATCCCCAAGAACACATGTGTATGGTTTGCAACATCACATGTCCTTCTGTGGCAGTGCAAACCATATGAGATATAGATGCATGCATTTGCCGCACTGTTAGAGCCTGAGGTAAAAAGAAAAATGGTGCAGAAAAAAAAAAATTCCAGCATGCATGGCAACAATGTGCAGCATCAGAAAAGGAGCCTGGCCAACCAGACCCATGCTCTGGCTGGCAGCCAGGTGCCAAGCACCTGGATCACTGATGTTGCTGCCCCAGGAGACCCCAGAACCCTAAGTAAGGCTTCTGGGGCCAGCCCAAGTGTTCGTCTCAGCCTCCCCTACCTCACCCAGGACAATTTGCCTCACTCCAGAGCAAATGTACAGGGGAGTACCCAGGGACAAATAGCAGTAGCACAGAAAACACATGTGCAGTGTCAGGGGGATGCACCCTCTTTACCTCTACAGGAGATACTCTCAAGTCCACCATGGACCTCTGGAATCTTCCTCTAGGAAATTTCATTGAAATTAATATAGGTTTGCAAAAAGCTCTGACTTCAACAAGAAATAACTATTTTGACAAAAGTATAGTTGAAAATGTTCCAACCATCTCTAATGTTAAGGTAGAATAAATCCAATTTTCATTTTTCCAATTCTTAAATTGGAAGAGAAACAACTCCTGAATCTAGTTTAATGGTAATACACTGGCGTAAAATAAAACAAACCACAAAATACAACAAGTAATTCTAGGATATAATTTACTATATGATATAATACTCGTATATTTTCAGTATCACAATTGTTAAAGATTTAAAATTGATGGTTTGAGATAATAGCAATTCCATTGACAGGAATAATCCTACTGGTAACAGAAATCTGATCAACCACAGCGAGACAGTTGCTTAATAGGTAACTTTACATAATTTGACCCTCATGGTATATTCTGATTGCTTTGCACAGTATTAACGTTGATTTGATCTGATCTGATTTCTTTTGAAAATAATAAAATGTATTCACAACTTTCATGTAAACCTACCTCAACAATACCATCTTCCAAGATATAAAACTAATTTAGCCAACATGGTGAAAAATGAGAGATTCCAACTGGACTGTGTATTTATAGAGTACCTCTCAGCATAGTATAAGGTTTTTGCTAACTGAAATAGTTCAGAATAAAATACAATGTAATTTTCATTAAAACTCTAAGCTGATTTGCTCTGCTTTGGCTTTTGAATCCATCTAAAGTTGCTATTTATTAATCCATTGGTAGTAGAATCCAATCTTTCAAACTAATGAAGAAAATATTTACATCATAAGCCACCACTGACAAAATGATTTATCAAAGTTAAAGTTTATATGTGAATAATTCTGTGTTGTTATAAAAAAATATTAGCCATACTGTAGCTGCTTTAAAAACAAGGTAAACCGACAAAACCCCAACCTACTAAACTAAATAAAATCTAGATTAAAAAAATGAGACGTTATAATCAGAGCTGATCCAGCCTTGACCAGGGAGTTAAACTAGAAGATATCTTAAGATCCCTTCAATCTCTATTTTTCTATGACTCTGTGACTGTATTTCATTTTAAGTTGTAAATAAATAAAGTAAGGATTGACCCTTTTCATTGAGGAATACAATGCCCTCAGTGTTAATCTGCCATGGATCAAAACAATTTAACTCAGGTGACTGACAACTATCATGTCTAGAAATACCTCAAAATGCAACCCTACCAAAAGAGGAGGAAAACCCCACAAACAATTCCATTATTAACAAACTAAAATATCTGATACTGAACTATCCAACTTGTTTTGTAATATAAAATATGAAGTAGCTTATAAAAAGAAAAAATATCCAGCATTGAAAGTGATCCTGACATGCAAACATGGAAAAAAATTCTTGAAGCCTTACGACAGAGACAAGGCTTCATGCCCTATCTACGGGTCATCCACCTGCCTCTGTCATCTGCCATGCCTTGATGTAATAATATTGATTTAATAATCAGGCTGAAGGCTGACCATTATACACTCTGATACTGGGGTGCTATCCGCAGCTCTGTTCCACCCCTATGCCATGGCCCAAGCCTTGCAGATGACATCTCAGGCAGTCAACTCAACCATCACCTTTGCCCATTAGCTGTGGCTCTTTCCCTGGGATCCTTGGCTTCCCTTTAAGCCCTGGTCCTATCTCAGGTCAGTTGGGACCCCAAGCTTTTTTGCCATGGTAGGCACCTGACCCTTTTGACCTCTATCTGGGTCCTGGCCCCAGCATTGCTCAGTCAGGTCCCTCAGTTAGGTCTAAGCCTCCTGCCTGCACTAAGGGATCAGGGTCCCCCATTCCCATCTCAGGAGCTTCACAAAGCATGTCTGGCGCCACAGGGTCACTCACCCCAACAGGCTCAGGTGCTTCAAGAAGCTTACCTAGTCTTCCCTGGATTAGATGTATCATATGACCCACCCAAAGGTGAAGGCTGGGGTTAAGGTGCCCCTACCCACCTTTCACCAGGGTGGTAACTGTCCTGGCATTTTTCTGGGTTTCCTGTACCATTAGGAGCCTCAGCAGACCACTCACTCCTGGCAGGGTACAATTTTAGGTCATGCCCAGGACCAGAGCCTTCTGCCCTTACCTACATAATATTCCCATACATCAATTGTACCACACAATGTTTCTTGCCTGTCTCCCAGACACTAAACTGCTCTTCTTTATCTAGGCGGCTAGAGTTCTAAAATGGCTGCCATTATCAAACACCTGCTGAGTGTCTGATCTAGCCCTTAAAGTGGCAAGCACCACTGGTGCCGTGCCACAAACCTGAAGCCCAATATGAAGCTACATTGCAATAAGCAAGAAATATATTACTTAGCATTGTTAGAAATTAAAGCAAATGGAATTCCAAATTTTTGCAATAGGATGAAGACTTTTTTTTTTAAATAATCACATCTATTACAATGAAATGTATACTAACCAGGAATCATTACACACAATATAAACCTAACCAAATTAACTTTTGCAGAAGCTTGATTCCCAATGGAATTTGTTATGAAGAGACTTTTTCATCAATATTATGTGTGGATGTGCCACATGGCATTAAAATGGCATTGCTGCTATGCTGTATGTATTTCTATATGTAGCTCTAAGGTCTAGAATCTTTAATTATCTATTATTAAATTACTATAAGTAATTTTGCACCAGTATTAATTTAGCACAAGTATAAATGTAGCACAAGTATTCATGTAGAAACATACTGAGATAAGAAGGTAACAATGCAATTTATACATTGTGCCTCACACAAACTTAGCATACTATGAATTTAAAATATTATGTAAACAGCTCACAAGTGTCCACCAACCAATAAACTAAACTAAAACCACTACACATATCAAAATCAGATGATACTATACACTTTGTAAATACAATTCTATTCACTTCGATGTGAAATCAAAATGATGCTTCTGGATTTTTCATGACAAACAAGAGAGAGACCCCCATTTTCCAGAATGACCAGTAGATTGCTGTCAGAGATTTAGTGCCAACTTGAGCTCATATTACAGGTGAGTGCCCTATCCGCCAGGTTGTTGGATATTATGAGATGGATTTTGTCATTACCAGAAACTGCATCTCAGACCCAAACAAACCTTTGTGATGAAATGTTTGTCTATGATAATTTCATTATGCAAAAAGTTTTGCTTTCAACAAATGAGTATTTTCCAAAAAAAATTAAATATTTCACAACAAATCACATGAATCTGGAATGACAAAAAATTGATATACCATATTTTCTTGCCTAACATGTGATGCCAAATAAGACATGCACCCACTTTTGGGGAGGCAGAACACAGTACAGATTTTTCCAGAGCCCCTAACTCAGTCTTCACTGCACAGGTCGAGTATACTCTGGATAGGGCTATGGAAAACACCATCGTTTCATTTTGATATCTGTTTCATTTTTTCAAAGGGACAGTGTTTTGTATCATCATTTTGTTTTGTTGCAAAGCACTGTCCCATTTCATTTCATTGAAACTGTTTTACTTTTTCAATGTTCTGTCCATAGGCTATAATGAGGAATCATGAAAATACTTAAAACATTGTCATTTCTTGCTCAATTTAGATGGAATTTGCAGGGATGGTAGACCCTTATGAAGCCATAAATCCTGACAATTTACAAAGAGAGGTTTCTCAGAAACTGCAACTCAAACTTCAAAAAATCAAAACTCATAACACTTGCCACCTCCTGTCATCTGGCATGCAGATCCAAGGCCCACACCCCTGGGAGGTCTGCAGAGCTGTGCTGGACTCCTTCTGGGGGTGCATACCTCAGAATATGCACTGGATAACAGGAGGATTCTGCTGCTGCCTGGGACTGGTGCTGGGCACAGCCTGTACCCAGTGCCAAGGAAGACTGATGCTGCTGCCGAACTGAGGCAGAAGTGGCAGCCTCCTATCATCTGACCCAGTGGTGGGAAGCAGGGGAAAGCCAGGGCTGCACTTCGAGTGGCTCCATCGCCCCATGGAGCTTAGCCCTGTGGTAGGAGGTGGAACATAGCCCTGACTTTCCCCACCTCCTGATGCCAGGCTGCGCTCTGAGTGGCTTTGCAGCCCATGGAGCTCAGCCTATCTATGGAAGGTAAAGTGTAGCCCTGGCTCTGCCCACCTCCTGCCGCTGGGCTGTGCTCCATGGGGCTCAGCCCACTGACAGAAGGTGGAGCACAGCCCTAGCTCTCCCTGCCTCCTGCTTCCAGGGAGCACTCTGTATGACTCCACAGTCCCATGGAGTTCAGCCCAGCAGCAGGAGGTAGAGCTCATCCCTGGCTCTGCCTGCCTCCCCCCACTGGCTGAGCTCCATGGGGCTGTAGGGCTGCTTGTAGTGCAGCCCTGCAGCAGGAGGCAGGGAGAGCCAGGGCTGTACTCCCCCTCCTGCCACCAGGTTGAACTCTGTGAGGCTGCAGGGCTGCTCAGCGTGCAGCCTGGTGGCAAGAGGTGGGAAGAGCCAGGGCTGCCTTCTGCTTCCCACTGCCAGGCTCAGCTCCATGGGACTGAAGAGCCTCTTGGAGCATAGCTCTGTGGTGGGAGGCAGGGAAAGCCAAGCCTGCACTCTGCCTCTCGCCACTAGGCTGAGCTCCATGGGCTGCAGAGCCACTCAGAGCACAGCCCTGGCTCTCCCCTGCCTTCTGCCACCATGCTGCTTTGAAACTGGAAACATTTCGAAACTTTCAAAACATTTTGAGTGCCTTCATTTCATTTTGGAGCTGTTCAAAGCTTTTTGTTTCATTTCAATTTTGCTGTTTCAAGCTCAAAACATGTGAAAACAGCTTCAGAATAAAACACTTGGCAAAATTTTGCACAGCCCTACTCCGCAGCATCATCCAAAACTACATTCTTAACCATTTCAGAGCCACTGCAGAACTGGCAGCAATTTTTTTCTGCTCAGACAAGTTACTTCCTATTTGAAACGGTTAACACCGTAGCTCTGACCCTGAACAGTGACCCTGAACATCTCTGCAGCTGGCAGGCAGAGAAACAAGGTAGCAGTTATAGCTACTATCTATGCTTATATTTCTTCAATCCACCACATAAAACCACCCTCAATTTTGGAGGCCTGATTTTGCAGGAAAAGGTGCTCATGGTATGTGAATAAACATATGGTAACATAGACTTGTGTTTAGGAATAAAAAGAGGTAACGCTTTCCCTAGGAAAGCTCTGGGAAATGTCCTGCACACTGCTTCCTGAAGTTTACAGGTTATAAGGCAGGAATATAGCAGGGAACTGGGTTATGCTAAGGCTTTTAGCGATAGTCCAGGCCTTCCCATAACTTAGCAATAAAATTTAACAGAGTTCCTTATAAGGTATTGGAAGAAGTAAGTGCTGTAATTCGAGTACTATATCAAAGCAATGTATAGCACTTTCCCTTAAAGGAAAGCTAACCAAAAGTAGGATAGGATTGGTGTACTATGTGAGGAATGTGTGGCTCAGTGCCAGGGGTTGGACAATTTGTTAGGAAAAAAAACTACACAATTAGTTAACACAAAGGACAACATGTACAAGCATGCAGTGGTTCTGGGAAGACAGACACAGCTGCTATATCCTTCACTTGACTACAAAGGATCCAAAACATCACACTCAGCAAAAAATCCAAAGCCCAGTACAAGTTGCTAGTATAGAGCTGCTTGTCAGGTTGTATTACAGGGAAGAAACCTGTATTGTTGCCTAGGGGTTATTAATAAAGTTTACTTGATACCATATTGGATGAGGGGCCATGTGAATCCTTGGGGGTCTCTGACAAAAAGAATCCTATTGGTAAAAATGTAGACACTCATAGTGCTGAATTCCCTGAGATTGAAGTATGCTCTCCTCTACGGCCAGTCAACCCCTCTGTCTGCAGAATTGGAATGAGAATACTCATCTTCTTTCAGCATTAAGTAGTTAAGCAGAGGTGCAACAAGCAGTTTCTTCACCTTGGCTGGCAGTGCTGGTTGGACCAGCAGTTGCAGCCAGTCCAATGGTGGTGGTGGCCACCATTCATTAAAATGGGTGCCTGGGGCTTCTGTCCCAGTGACCCAGCCCTAGTTATGCTACAGTATTCAGAAAGAAGAAAATACCGGCACAGCCTTATGTTAAAGATCTCAGTTTTACTTCAGCCTGACATCAAGAAACATGTTGATGTAAACAGCTCTTTTATGTAGCTATCAGATGCCAGGCACAATGGAGCCCCACACAAGAAAATAGATGGTGCTGGGCTGTGTTGAAATAACTGGATGGAATAAGAAAAAAGTCTCTAGACAGGCTATAAACTGCTAGGATAATGAACAGAGTCAGTACTACTAAAAATCAATACTGTAGCTATTAAAAAAAATAACAGAACTTTTAAAGAATGTTTTTTATGATCTCCAGACTTGTCTTATACAGAAAAGCAGCAAAACACTTCTAAATTGTTACATGACAATAGGAAATAAACTTCTCTAAGACATAAAATTCTCTTGCACAACAAGATAAAATACAATGGAAACCTGTCCTCACAAATGATCTGTTACATGAATTCTTTTTCTTTATGCTAGTCCAAGTCCATGAAAGAGCAGAATCATTTTTAAATATATACCTGTTAGCTGAACAGACCTATTGAAGGGAGGCATTGTAATCCAACAAATTATCCATTTAATAGCTTTCTGCTGTAGTTTGATCTTTAATGACCATAAAAGAGAAAATCCAGCTAAGTAGACACAGAAAAATATGCATGGCACGATAGAGAATTATATTTTTTTTCTAACAGACCCCATATTATCAAGAACATTATGGAATGGAATCATTTTAGCTTGGAAAGTGACTGCTGAGATATATCATTTAACAAAACATTAAGCAGGAAAGAACAAAACTGTTCAGCATGAAAACTTCAGAATTAACCATGACAAGTTCAACACAGAATTTAGTCATGAGAAGGAAGTGGAAAGACACTAAATGTTATTAACTAATTGAATTTTTCTATGTTAAAAAAAAAGAAAATGTTGCCCGATGATGCAGATGAACTCAAAGTTGGCAAGTTGCAAAAAATGAAGCCATAATCCCACGCAAAACACTGCCATAGTAGCGAAATCATAAGAGCACTCACATGGAAGGGAACTATCTTGGTCCCTGCTCCCTTGACTCTTTAGATTAGACAGTCATTGGAGAAAAACAGAAATAATCCTGGAAGCAGAAACTAACATCCATGGCTTCCCACATCCAGGTGGGCACTCTGGGCTACAGAGGCAGGTTCCATCTAACTCTAGCTTCCTCACTTTTGCATTACACTTCATATTCATTCAACAGTAAGGGTGATAGATGCCTTAGTGGTTAGGGCAGTTTCCTAATAAATGGAAGTTTGAAATCCTTAGCATCTTCTCCATAATCCTTCTCCTCCATGACTGAATCCTGAGTTGACAAAGGTGTCCCAGCTCAAGAGGCAGGAAAGAGTTCAAGCTAATGTTTCCTACTGGCTAGTGTCTGAACCATTCAGACTCTTAACTTGCGTCATCAAGTGTATTGGGCCATCTAGGTGCCTAACCTTGTTTGTTTGACATAGGTGTCATAGGTGATTCTGTTACTTGGATCCTTTTTCTTTATGTTAATCCAAGAGACTGTTCATGAAAGAGCAGAACTGTCTTTTAAATATATATCTGTCTGCCAAACGGGCTAACAGATTTTTTGTGAGCAGATCTTTCCTGACTAACCTTGTTTCCTTTTACAACCAGGTCACAAAGTCCTTGGGTGCAGATGTTGAGGTGGATGTCATCTACCTGGACTTCAAGAAGGCCTTTGACACTGTTTCTCACCCCATTCTCATAAAAAAACCCCAAACTAGGCAACTGCAACATTGATGCCTACACAGTCAGATGGGTGGCAAATTGGCTTGATGGTCACACCCAGAGAGTGGTGTTGGACAGGTCATTTTTGACCTGGAGGGATGCGGGTAGTGCAGTTCCCTAGGGCTTAGTCCATGGAGGTAATCCTTCCCTTCTATGCGGTCCTGGTCAGAACGCAGTTGGAGTACTGCATCCAGTTATGGACACCGCAATTCAAGAGGGATGTGGCTAACCTTGAGAGAGTCCAGAGGAGGGCCACTCGCATGGTCTGGGAGCAGCAGGCCAGGCCCTATGAAGATAAACTAAAGGGCCTGAATCTATTCAGCCCCCACAAGAGAAGAATGAGAGGGGATCTGGGCATCTATAAACTCACCAGAGGGGACCAGCAGAAAATAGGTGAGGCTCTGTTCCCCCAGGCACCACCTGGGATAACAAGGAATAATGGCCACAAATTAATTGAGAGTAGGTTCAGGCTTGATATCACGAGGCATTACTTTATGGGCTGCCAGGCTCTGAAATGGGCTTCCAAGGGAGGTGGTGCTCTCCCCTACCTTGGGGGTCTTCAAGAGGAGGTTTAATAGATATCTGGCTGGGGTATTATGATCCAAGCATTTTTATTATGATCCATGCCCAGGGCATGGGGTCAGACTTGATGATCTGTTCAGGTCCCTTCCAACCCTAGAAACTATGAAACTATAAGGGTAGGTGCTCAGCACTTCATGAAAACAAGACTGTTTAGGCTCTCTCAAATAATATCATGAGTCTGATCTGAAAAATTTCAATCAAAGGTGCCTATTACCTTGGTATCTAAGTGATGCATTCATTTCATTCTCAAGTAACGCTTATCCCAAATCTGTCCTTCTAGCCTAGAATAACACGTCTCTCCTGGAATCAATCCCATATACTTCAGTCAGCCTACTTGAAAAAGTAGGGTGATATTCAATGGGAGGAATAGCATCAGAATTACTCCCTCTACATATAACAATGTTTCTTAACTATTGTCTTAGGAAAAGCTGTACTGCCAACATTATGGAAAGCTAATGCAGAGCACAGTAACAGGTATATGGATATTCAATATTTGCTGGTATCAGTGAAGAGTGACTATTGATTTGAAATGTATCACATACACACACTGTGATTGCCAAGGAAGATTTTGTGCAAACCATAAACATTATCTTTCATATCTTTATTATTTTATCTAAACAGACTCCCCTATGAAACCCTTTACTGCTTCACAGACAATTACAATATAATAATAATGAAAACTTGAGAAATGTATTATGGAATCCAAATTAAATATGAAGAAGAACCATTGTATTGTTTGCTTTCAGAACATTCATTATAAACATTAATAGAAGAGAATATGATTATTATTTTATAAATAAGAAAGATTACTTTTATCCAACTGAATAGAAAAAAATAAACTGATATTTTTTCTGTGAATTCAACACCAGGGTTCCAGAGTACCATGTGAGAGTAAGGTTGGGATATAGGGAGCTGTGACAGTGGTAGGCCACTAGGAGTGACTAAAGGTTCAGCAAGGAGGGAGCAAAAGTTACCCATCAAGTTGGGGTCAGGGTCTTGGCAAAGAACATGAGGACCAATTTCCAAGACAGCCAAAGGGGAGATTCCAGAGACATAGTTTGAGAAGCAAACTGAGATCAGAAACCAGGTGTCAGCGAGCCAGTACTGAGTTCCAGGGGTCAGGGTCAGAAAAAGCCAAAGCTGAGTCACGAGCCAGGAGAACTGGAGAGACCAGTGAACAGGAGGCTTGCCAGAACAGACTGGGGCTATGTGAAACCATGCCTGCAGCCTGAGGTTCCATGTGTGCTTAAAAGGTATGAGAGGTACTTTTACCAGCCAATCTATTTGCAGAGAACTGGGGCATTTGCATTAGCCAGGAATCTGGGACGGGTGTAATAACCCAAGTGTTTGCCCCAGCCAAGAATTCATGATTAGAGGCCCTGAAGGTAGCCCTCCTCCCCCTTTAGAGGATAGTCTCCCAAATGGCCTGGGGCTTAGATTTTCTGGGTACTTCTGAAGGAAGTCTTGGACTATTTGGGGCGTGTTCCCAAAATTTGGCCAGTTCCCAAAATCATTCTTCAGAGTTGTAACCATCCCAATCAATCAAATAGTGGAGCTTGTTTCAGACATGTTTAGACTCTGAAACCTGCTTAACAATATCATCCTTCCACCATTCTTTTCAAACTTCCATTATAATGGGGAGAGAAGGGGGGTTCAGACAGGTAGGAAAGGGGCTTTCAATTAAAAGTTTGAGTATACATGGGAGTATACATGAGGAATACATGCAAAATGGGATATGCTTTAAATGTCTCCGGCAATTGGAGCTTGAATGCAACAGGGCTTACTGGCTCCACAACCTTATACGGGCCCAGATAATGGTGATGCTGTTTAGCTGATTGTCTTGGAGCCTTGTTATTTTTTGAAGAGAGCCAGACATTGTTGCTAACAAATATGGTGGGGCCCAGCTTTCAGTCTTGGTCATCCTATATATGACTTGGCTGCATTGAAATGGGGCTTTAATTCTTGTTGCACCTGTTAGAAGTGAGATACCAGGTCGTTCACACAGGGACCCATTGAAAGGTAGGCACTGCTTAGTGAAACTGAGGATAGAATCCAGAGCTGGAGAAAAAGGGGGTCTATGGATGTATGGACAGGATTGTTGTATGTAAATTCTGCTAGAGGGAGCAAAGCATCTTGTTAATGAGCCATATGTGCCCAAACCAAGAAACCTTGAACCGAGCTGGGTGTTTTCCTTCAGCTATTATCCATTCCTATGCTACCCAATTATCTTTGTGAAAATTGAAAAAGTGCCTGGTATGTTGTTTAAGAGTCTGATATATGTGCTCTGTTTGTTTGTTAGTCTGAGGGTGATATGCAGAGGAGTGAAGAGGTTCCATGCACAGGGCATTACAAAACTTGTATAAGAAATGTGAAATAAACCAGGGTGTATGATTGGAAGGCTCCTGAGTTAGGCAACTGTGTAGAAAAAATATATGCCTCAGAAAAAGATTGGCCATTTTACTGGCAGTGGGGACAGACTGGTAGGGATAAAATGATCATCTTAGTTAATGCATCCATGATGACCATGATCATGGGGCAGTTCTCAGAGTGTGGGAGGTCCACAATTAATCCACTGAAAGTGTTGAGCATGATAGTGTGAGGGTGGGTAATGGCTGGAGGAAACCGCCCAGTCCAGTTCAAGGTGTCTTGGCTTGGGCACATATGACTTATGAATAGACATACCTTTTAACATCATGGCCCATTCAAGGCCATCAGAATCATGAGAAATTTAAAGCTAAGTCTTGGTACATCCAAAGTGACCCCCAAGAGGTGAGTCATGACATTAATATTCTTAATCTTACAGGACCATCTGGGATGTAAAGATAATGTCACAAAAAAATAATGTTCCCCTCCCCACCCACCCCTCCCAGCTGCTGAAAATTGAGTCAGAATGGCCCCACCAGCTGATGCAGATTTTTGGCAAGGGGGACACGTACAAGGGCCATTTGGATGGCTGATAGGAGTCTTTCCAAGTAGTTTCCTCAATGAAGTTTTTAGGTTGAAGAATGATGGAAGGTGGTAACGGGTCTAGTGCAAAGGGTTCACCCTTAGAAGATAGTCCATCTGCCTTCTGGTTCAGGAAGAACTTCAACAGATTATTGAGTCCAACCCTCTGCCTGAGCAGGAAAGAGTGCTGGGAAAGAATGTATCCATGATGTATCCATGATGCATCCAACCCCCTGCCTGAGCAGGAAAGAGAGCTGGGGTCAGAAGACCTCAGCCAGATGCCTATCTAGCCTTCTCTTAAAGACCCCCAAGGTAGGGGAGAGCACCACCTCCTTGGAACCCCATTCCAAATTTTGGCCACCCTTACCATGAAGAAGTTTTTTCCTGATATCTAGCCTAAATCTGCTCTCTGTCAGTTTGTGACCATTGTTTCTTTTTGCACCAAGAAGCACCCTGGTGAAGAGAGCATCTCCAATCCCTTGCTGTGCTCCCCTAATGAATTTAGGGGATCACCTAATCACAAGATCACCTCTCAGCCTTCTCTTAATTTATAGTTTCATAGTTTCATAGTGCCTATGGTCAGAAGGAGCCTAGAGCAGGCCATCTAGTCTGACCCCATGCCAATGGCAGGAACGAGTGCCAGGGTCACAGGACCCCAGCCAAGTACCTATCCAATCTACTCTTGAAGATGCTCAAGGTAGGAGCAAGAACCACTTCCCTAGGAAGCCGGTTCCACATCCTAGCCACCCTA
>JAGPOW010003642.1:93055309-93118831 GCA_030014935.1 Caiman crocodilus | reverse complement strand
ATCAGAGCCCACCAAAAGCTTGCAGCTGCACCATCAAGTGCATGCTCATGATTGGCTCAGAGTAAATTATGCACACATGGCAGTCAGCAATTGGCTCGCTGGCCGTATAAAAGGCTTGGGTGATATCTGCCCAAGTTGGAGGAGAGCTCAGACGCGTGTAGAAATCCCCACGTGTACTTCGGAGCCACGGAGGAGGCCTCATCAACCACCAATGGCTCCTTGTTGCGGTCGCCACGATGTACCCCATAACCCGCATGAGTGTGAGCATTGGTGTGCCTGTCTACAGTTTTGTTTGTGTCTGTCTACGGATTGTGCCTACACTGCATACCTCGTGTATACAGCTTGTAAGTAAAGTTTTTTTTGTTTCAACTACCGCTGCCTCTCGTCCAACTAATTCCACTCTATCAGCGGCCCCATTCTGCCGGTGTTTGTCAGCCCCCACAGATAGAATCTAGAATTATAAGAAGCCACAATTTTTCTTCTTTCAGGCTTACAACGGATAATCAAAATGAAAGTCTAAAATTCTGTCTAGAAAACAGAAATGTCATTACATTTTTACTGTCCCTATACATAGGCTTTCAACAAGATCAAAATAAGTTACATTTACACTTTATCAGACCAACTTCTATAGTAATACATTGCAATGCAGAACAATATACATTTCATGGTAATTTAAACTATTAGATCTAAAAATACAAAATATGCATGTATTTCTACTATGCAAATTATAATAATAGGAAATTAAAGATCACAATAGGAAATTATTAAGTAGAATCAATTATAATACCAATTAAAATCTACCAGTTAAAATATCAATTACTAGCATCCCAAGCAGTCCAGAAGCTCTAGAAATTAGGCAGCCAGCCAGGTGAGGAGCTGGGGATCCAAGGGAGTTGGGCAGCCTGCCAGCCCTCCTGTTGTCTTTTCCTGTTAGATAATCAGACAAGCTGAAATCCATCCATGCCCCATATCGTATTATTAGTAGTTCCCTGAGTACCAATTTGGGACTTGTTTAAAGCAGCAGAAATGGCTCAGGGACATTATTTTGCAAAGACAGTTCACAATGTTTGTTATTTTCATGAGGAAAAAAGTAACTTCAGACAGGGTCTATAGAGAAAAAAATACAGTTTTATCACACAAAAACAGTGTAAACATGGCCAAATTTTTCTTTACTTCTGCACATTTGCCGTCCAACTTTGTGTTAGACAATAAATGTAGAATCTTCTATGACAGTGGTACCGCTGCTTAACCTTTTAGCCCAACAGGCCAGAT
This sequence comes from Caiman crocodilus, assembly GCA_030014935.1. Taxonomy (NCBI): domain Eukaryota; kingdom Metazoa; phylum Chordata; order Crocodylia; family Alligatoridae; genus Caiman; species Caiman crocodilus. The sequence continues at coordinate 93,117,559 of JAGPOW010003642.1, read as the reverse complement.
GACTGTCATAAGCCAGGTCTGTAAGATCTATCTGCAAGGTTAGCACCCTGAATGGGCCCTGTCTGCCCAGATCCAGCCCTGCATTGCTTGGACGCAGCCACATGTCGCCCAGATTTGGAAGTGTACATTCAGATCTGCTTCACACTGCCTGGACTGGGCCCCACATGTGCAAAGAGCTGCAATATCCTTTCCATCAGGTTACTAGGTCCATATATTCAACAGCAGGGGGTGACAATGAATATTACTACTGTTCCCCAGCCACCAAATGTTTAGACCCATAGGGAGACCCATAGACTGAATGGCATGGCTCTGGTCCACGGGCAAGGCTTGAGTGCCTCTGTTCTATGATACTTTAAATGGAATACAACAACATTTCTCATGCAGCAAAAAATTCATTACCACTATGCTGTATATTTTTTAATATATACCTGGTGCTTGCCATCAGTACCACCAGTCTTCATATAGCTTTGGCTTGTGCCTTTCTGCATCACTAAAAAAAGCAGTCAAGCTGTAAAACTGTGGCCTAGATACACATGTATGTAGTTGGGTATAGGAAGAATTACTCTCTCATTTTCTTGTAATATGCCCTTTTCAGTTTCCACGTAGAACATTACATTACACTCCCTGTCTGTCTAGGAAGAAATGAACAGTCACATTAGAAACTTCACTTCATTCTACCTCACCTTATATATTATGCTACACTACTACTAATCACTGCAGAATCTGAGCGTCTTGCACATAAATTCAACAGTATTAGCAATTTCCTATCACAGTTCATGCAATCTCTGGCATTTCTCTTCTTATGGTTAAAATTTTGCTCATGATAAGGCTTTTCTGGTTGTTTGGCTGCCTGGATGTCTTACTGACACAAAGGGTGTATAAGATTCAGAAAAGAAGAAGGTGTTCTCATTAAGTGCCATTTATGATAGAAAAGCTCTCTCAAAGGACATCTTGCCATGTTCTCTTTAGAAACACTGTTCTATACCCCATAGCCAAGAAACTAGGCAAAATGCTATAAACTGATGATAGCAATTTCTTTCTGTCACTTCCAGTTAATTTGTCTAGGTGAAGATGATGACAGTGCAAGACAGGGAGGACAAGGTTTCCCCCTGCCCATCCCCACCGTTATTTTTCAGAAAGAGGGTAAGGTCTAATCTTTTTATCTTTATGAACTTTTCTTGATCTCAGCAACACATATTCCTCAGTGATTGATGATTTTCAAATGGTGTTCAGCTCAGTTTCATCTTAAATGGGCATATAGTTGTTCAGGTATTGATATGAAAGAAAATCTGAATTTTGAAGATTTCATTGAGACTTTACTTGGAGCAGTTTAACCTGTGTTGAATTGTGTGGCTCCACTGAATTAACTGGCACTATTTTAATTTATACTGGTGTAAATGCGATTCAAAACCTTGGAGTCTGATTCTAGCCCAATCTGAAAGTTCTCTCAAGGTTGGATTTCCAGCATTTGATTTCACCTAGAAAATTCTCAACATTAGCAAGTCTCAGTTCTTGCCAGGTCTGTAATTCAAGAATTATAACTATGGGGAGACAGGAAATTCATCCAAATACTTCAGAATCTGTTAAAACACTGAAGTGGAACTCAGTTCTGGAAAGGAATGTAATAGTCAGTGGAGGGTCAGAAGAAGTTCAGTTTCCAGGCCACTCCCCCATAGTTCTAATATTCAAGGCAAAACTGTGTGCATAATGAACAATTCATTGTAATTATGCCTGGTCACCCTACTGTCTTGCTGGCTCTCCTTGGTTGGAGAAAGGCTAAGGGACATTACCCTGACAGAAACACCCTCAATAAGTCATTAGGCAATCAGCAGCAATTCTTATCTGTTGCTATCAGGCAGAGGCTACAACCATTGAGGCACTGAACATCTGGAATCCACCTGACCTTTGGATTCTATCTCAGTGATGAAATGGGGTGGGGTGGGGAGGAGGTGTTGGTGTGTCTTGGGCAGCTTCCACTCCTCCATACTCTTCCCTAGGTGTACACATCAAAGGTCTTGGTGACCGGACCACTCATGAGTACAACATGATCCAATGAATTGATGGTTGCTTACTATAATCACCCTACTACCAATATATAATTCCTTAATTTCCAAAGAGCTTTTTTATCTTAGAATCATAGATAATGAGGGTCGGAAGGAACTTCAGGAGGTCATCTAGTCCAACTCCCTGCTCAAAGCAGGACCATCCCCAACTAGATCATTCCAGCCAAAGCTTTGTCTAGCTGGGTCTTAAAAACCCCCAAGGATGGAGCTTCCACCACCTCTCTGGGTAACCTGTTCCAGTGGTTTTTTTACTACACTTCTAGCAAGAAAATTCTTCTTAATATCTAACCAAAACTTCCCTTGCTGCAACTTGAGACAGTTGCTCTTTGTTCTATCATCTGTCACCACTGAAAACAGTGTAGCTCCATCCTCTTTCAAACCCACCTTGAGGTAGTTGAAGGCTGCTTATTAAATCCCTTCTCAGTCTCTTCTTCTGTAGACTAGATAAGCCCAGTTCACTCAGCCTCTCCTCATAAGTTATGTGTCCCACCCCCTTCACCATTTTTGTTGCCCTCCACTGGACTCTCTCCAGTTTTTCCTTTCTGAAGTGGAGTATTCCAGATGTGGACTCATCAGTGCTGAATAGAGAGGAATTATCACTTTCCTTCACCTACTGGCAACATTCCTTCCAATGCACAACTGGGGAGGGAGGGGATCCCCAGCAGCCAGCTGGTGGTGAAGCCTATTTTGTGGGGTTGGGGGTCATTAGTGTTCTCCATGTCCAACTACATGTCTCCTATGTTTGAGGATCTACTTAATGCTTTTCCTAGGGACTGAAGTGAGGCTGACTGGTCTGTAGTTCACTGGATTCTTCTTTTTCCATTTCTTAAATATGGTCTATGTTAGGCCTTTTCCAATCATCGGGGAGCTCTCCTGATCACCATGAATTTTCAAAGATGATGGTGAGGCTCTGCAATTACATTAGCCAACTCCTGCAACACCCCTGTGTGCATCCTGTCTGGCCCCATGGATATGTACTCATCCAGCTTTTTTTTAATAGTCTCTAACCTGTTCTTTCACCACTGTTGGCTACTCATTTCCCCCTCAAATTGTGCTACCAGGAGCAGTAGTCTGGGAGCTGACCTTGCCTGTGAAGACTGAGGCAAAAAAGGCATTGAGCATTTCAACCTTTTCTGCATCCTGTGTCACAAAATTGCTTGCTTCATTCAGTAAGGGACCCACAATTTTCCTGATTCTTCTCTTCATGCTGTCATACTTGTAGACATCTCTCTTGTTACCCTTCACATACCTGCTAGCTGCAACTCCAATTGCACTTTGGCCTTCCCAATTTCATCCCTGCATGCCCAAGCAATATTTATATACTCCTCCCTATGTATTTGTCCAAGTTTCTTCTTCTCATAAACTTCCTTTTTGTGACTCAGTATACTTAAGAATTCCTGCTAAGCCAACCTGGTCTTCTGCCATACTTGCTAGTCTTCTTGCACATTGGGATGGTTTGTTCCTGAACTCTCAGTTAGACCAGCTCTCCTGAACTAGTCTCCTCCTCAATCTGGTTTCCCAGAGAATCCTGCCCATACTCATAATTACTCCTCAGTGGGCATGGCTACACATGAGCATTTAATGTGCATTAGTACAATTTAAGGCACTTTAAAGGCACATGTCTACACATACTTTTAATGGGCCACAAAAATGGCATAAAGCAAAAGTGATGATTAGTTAAAGTGGCATGATTAGTTAAAGTGTATTAACATAGGGATTTCACTGCTGGGTCTGCCCAGCCACTAGGGAGGGCCATTCAGAGCCCAGCTTCTTGGGTCCTGGCTGGCCACCTCTCCTTCTCCAGAGCTGGGCTGTGCTCTGGCAGCCTCTAGCTGCAGACTAGCTGCAGACTATAAAGCCTCCACCATTTTGTGCCTTTGAGGACATATCACAGGGAGCCTGAGGGAGCCAATGCATTCTGCAGAAGCCCACCAGGCCCCATGTGCCCTCTGGATAAGACCCAGGTAAGCTGTCCTGTCTCCTGGCCAGAGCTGCTTCTTGGCTACAGGTGAGTGATGCAAAGGGCTGCACCCTACTGTGTCCCTTGCCCAACCCTGAGATTCCCCCAGGGCTGCTGGCCCTTCTCTCTATGGCAGCAGGGCCAACACCTGCTCCTTGCTTCTCCTTACCCCCAGCTCTGTCTCTTTGCAGGCATTGTGGTGAAGTACCTCTGCCACACTGCTTACAGTTCCTGATTGTGCTCCTGTCCAGGATGCTGCTAGAAGCTGTCCAGGGCCAGAATTACTGGGACATCAACACAGGGGCCCAGAGAGCCAGCACAGGGAGCATGTCCAGCACATGATCCCTATCAAGCCCTGGTTGCACCTGTATGCCTGCACCCATGTCAAGCGCTCAGGCCCACAACTGGACCCAGGAGGTGAGTGACCTTGTGGTTCTCTGGGGCAAGGCCAAAGTCCAGGGGCAGTTTTCATGGGGCAGGCACTTGAATGCCCACATTTATGAAGCCATATCAGGTGAGATGCATACATGAGGCCATTCTTGGATCGCATGGCAGCGCTGCACAAAGGCCAAGGTCTTGCGGGCACAGTGGATGGCCATGACCAAGTTCAATCATCAGTCCAGTAGTGCCCAAAAGACAATGCCCTTCATGCAGGAGCTGACCTGAATTTTGGCACCCCAAGAGACAGATCACACCCCTGTGAGTGCCACCAGCAGGGATGGCCTGCCTTCATCTGCACCCTGCTCTAATGCCTCCAGTAATATGTCACTGGAGGAGGGGGCCTTGGGCCTTCAACAACCCTGGCTTCTAGCCTCCCCAGCTGCTGCATCCACTGGCAGCTCAGGGATTCTTGCCCATTGGCTACTTTTCCCTTTCCCACATCCCACCACAAATGTGCTGAACACCTGCTAGTAGGTGGGAAGGGTGGTGGAGGGGCTTTGTGTGTTGGGGAGGGGAGGGGCTCTGTTGGTTGAGGGGGAAGGTGGCCAGATTCGGGTGGGGGTGGGGTTGTGAAGGGAGTAAATTTTTTCATAGCAAACATGTGCATGTTCTGGAGTGGTGCTCAGGGGTTGGCAAGGTGTAGGGGGAGTGTTGGTGGCAGGACAGGTGGTTGTCCATGGGGAAGGCTGGGAGTATCTCCATGTCTTCGTGCTTCAGGTGAGGCTGGAGTTGATGGAGCAGGTCATCCAAAGATGGCCCGGGTCATCCAGAATATACCACCCCATTGATCATCATCCTATTCCTATAGCATGATGCATTGCCACCAGTCCTGGCCCAGACATCATGGGGCTGGAGGGACATGAGTGTGATGACAGTCTCAGCATGGTTTCCTGGAGTCAATGGCTGTTATGTCTGGTGACAGCAGCTGCGCAGCAGCAAGGGCCCCAGAAGTCCATGTACCAGTTGTCCACCACATGGCCGGAGCAGGTGGAAGAATTCAGTGGTACAGTGGTACAAGATGGCTGAATGCCAGGCACTCAGAGCAGAGCACTCAGAGCAGCGGTGGGCAAGCGGGACATTTGCAGCAGCCCTGAGAAGCAGGGAACCTTATCCCTGGGCTCGTTCCAAGAGCTAGGGCAGCCAGGGCTGGGAAGCACAGCTGCACCAGGAGCAACATAGGCACATGCTGCCTGTGCCTCTGCCATGCTGCTGCTTTGACACAGGAAGCATCAGCCCAGAGGTCACAATGTGGAGGGTGTGCTTTCAAGATGGCAGCCAAGTGCCAGAAGCTGGCTTTGCCTTCAGCATGGCTGCCAAATGCTGCCAGCCATGTGTCCAGAGGCTGGAGCTCTCCACAGTGGCCACAGGGACACATGACAGGACTGAAATGACTTGGGACTAAAATTAATCCCAAATCCCACCACGTGACACCTGTCAAAAATGCTTACTTTTCATTAGCTTAATACGCATTAAATTTAAGTGCACTTAAATTTATGTGTAGACATGCCAGTAAAAAGGTAAGTTCTGGAAGCTTACCTCTGAATGAAACATTGCTAAAATTGAGTTAGCTTTCACTTATCATGAAGTAACTTTATACACATAAACAGAAATCATGTTGGATGTTCCAGTGCAGTCCCCACTCCTTCTTAATTCAGTTTAATTTGATCATGTGTTCATACCCACAGTCAACTGTCTTTAGTTTGCATTCTCCACAGACCAAAGTATCATGCCCTTTGTTTTGGTGCTTAAAAAATCTGAAAGATATTTACATAAAAACTAATTACAGAAATGAAGCTGAGATACTGACTAGTTTTGCCTAGTCTGCACAGGATTCAAAGGGTAGACATCCCCACATGCACAGGATTCAAAGGGTAAATACATAGCAAAAATTGTGAAAGTAAGTTAGATTTGAACCTTTCAATTTTAAACATCTAAGCTCTTATTTGTATCTGACATTCAAAATGACAGCATCACTTTAAAAAACTATTTACTTGTACAATTGCTCTTCTAGAGAATGTTTCAATGGCCAATTAAATATGATCTTTTCACAGATTTCAGTGAGTTTTGGATCCAAATATTAATATCTCAACACTGAAGAAACATAGATGGAAATAAAAATATGCTGGTAGCTTTTTTGTTTTACAATGGTAAGAGTTTTTTATGGATATTCCCGGAACGTGATTCTTACTTGAAGATGAGACATGTGGGTTTCTCTTGTTCCAGATATATTAAATGACAAATCTTGTTTTAGCAAAGGAAATATCTCTCTGCCAGTAAGAATGGGTAAATTAGTTAAACGTATTTTAGGAGAACAGACAAAGTTATTTAGATATCAAGATTCATTGCATGAAAACAAAGAGATGGTCAGGAGTTACATATCTGTAGACAATCACTGGAGTCTGATTAAAACATTTCAGAAATGTTCAATTTTCTCTTAAAACCATCTCTGTTCTGATCTCACTGACTGGAAGGCACACCTCAAGGATCTACAGTTGGTTTTTTTCTCCCTGAAAATACATTCCCAGAACTATAGTGACTCAATCAACAGAGACAGATTCAGATTCTGCTCCAACCCAGATGCAGACGATACTGTAGAAACCCCATGACAAAGACAATACAATCTCTCTGGATGTCACTTACAGCTCCCATATCAAAGACCTTGGACACATCATTACTGACCTCCAGCTCCTTCTGGAAAATGACAACCACCTCAAGCTAACTTTGGAAGCAAGCCTGTCCTGGCTTACAGACAGCCCCCACTCCTGCACCCCACCCCCAACCTCAAATGAGATCTCTCTACCAATGAACTACCTAACTCCAGTTCTCAGGAAGTCACCAGAACTTGCTACAGACACATCTGCCAGTTATGCACCTTCATAGACACAAACCCAGATAGCAGCTGTGTCTCCTCCTCACTGGATCAAGCAACACAAATTGTAACATCCAGGATTCACCTGCTCCTCCACCAACATCATATACATCATTACCTGCTGACAGAGGCCCTCTGCTGTCTACATTGGCTGGATGAGAAATCCCTATGTAAGAAAATGAATGTTTCAACATCAGTTCCAGAAACATACAAAAAGCCCCTTGAGGAACACTGTAAATTTCCCTGGGCGTTCCATCACTGACCTCAGAGTGACTGTCCCGAGACAAAACAAAACAAAACTTTAAAAAACAACTAGAACTTAATATGCAAAGCAAGAAATCACCCAAAGATTGATTTGTATTAATTACGGTCTCAAGACAGACTATGTTTTTTTTAATCCAGTTATCTGGACCAGCTGTCAACTCCATTGTCCCTTCAGATGTTTACTGCCTGGTTCATTTCAACTGATCTAATCAACTGGCTTATACATTTTCTCTTTAGTAACCCCTTCCATGGGCAGATCTAGAAATTTGAAAAGTTGGGCTCAGATGGCAAGGTGCATCCTCATATATAAAACAACACATATTTTGATCCAGGTTAAAATAAACTAGAAGCTTTGCTAATATGCCAGGGGTCTAGGCCTATATCAGTTTAGGATGACAGCAAAAACAAAAAAAACTCCACTGAAATTAGTTAAAAACAAACTGCAGGGATCATAGGAAATAGGAGCTTCATTATCAGGAGCAGCTAACAGCAGAATTGCAGAACAAAGGTTAGCTTGATTGATGAAACATCAAGACCATTAAAAAGAATAAGTGGTTGTTCACACTGGTGGAATAAAGAGTTTAGAGGGGATCAGGTAGATTATAATGAGTCAAAAAATCAATTTGCACCCTCAGCACTGCCTGAATAGAACTGTTGCAGCCACTGCCAGGATATCAGTTTTAAATTTTGGCTAGACAAGGAATCAAAGTGGTGGTACAAGTGCACCAGTGCACTGCCCTCCTCCCCCCCATACCTGTCCCTGCACCTGTCCCTGTCCCCTATCGCTTTCCTAACTATATCAAATATTTTTCTCTCTGCCAGTCTGTTCATAGCATCTGACAAAGTAGGTTGTCTCCACTAAAAGTTCATGGCCCTCTGAATCAGCCTCCAAGGTTCCACCTTGCTATACCTTCTGCCTGACTTCATACTAACATGACTAACCATCTCTAATTTTTTTAAGAAAATCTTCAGATAATACTAATTTCATTAAAGCAAGATCTTTGAAGGAACATGCTAGTTTTGATCCAAGTTTCACTGGTAAAAGATTTTCAACTCCAAGATAGAATTTCTAGTCAAATCAGAACACAAAGACCTATCCTATGATCTCATCTATGCCCAGCCACCTCTACTTTTTCCAAAGCAAGTCCCCTATTGCAATTTGACTGGAAACTTCCCATTGCAAAGAACAGAGACCACTTGGAAATCATTAATTTATTTGAACAACTGAAATTTCAGGAATTTTATCCTGGTTCCCCAGAATCAGGCCCTCAATATCATAAGTTGGGCTTTAAAATGTCAAGATTTTGGATATTAGTGCTTTCCATTTGCGTTTCAATATTTTCAAGGTTTTCTTGAAAACCATGAGAACATGAATCTTACTTCAAAAAAGAAAAAAAGAAAAAACAAAAGTGACAATCCTTACATAGTGACCACAGGTAATGGAACCATAAGAAAAATACAAAATATGAAAAAAAATTGATAACACTGTTGCTTCTTGGTTTCCTTTAAGTTTTGTAATTCCTTCATCTTTTCTGGCCAGGTATAATTTTCCTTCATATCCATTAAAAAAACAAAGAATATTCTCCCCCATAGTGCAAAAGTATATCCTCGTATGGTAATGTTTCTTGAGACCTAAATGCTAGGAAATTTATTTTGGGGGATTTTCAGACAGCTCGAGTGTGATTCCGTTTTCATTTTCTTTTTTTCTTTTTTTTTAACGGTACCCAGAATGAAAGAAAAGTGAAAAGATAATGGAAGGTTGTTAGCCAACAATTACAGTAAACAGAAAGAGAAAGGATTTCAGTTCACAGAACAGGTAAATTGGCTCCCTTCTTCAATGATCTTTTTTGTTCAGACTTAAGCAGAGAAATCAGTGCACGCAGTAGTAACAGGTAATGCTTTCATTCTATCTCTTTCAGGAACTTCACTGTCAAGTTCTCTTACACTGAAATAAGAGAAGATAAGACAACATTATAAAATTTCCCTGAACCTTACCTAGGCCAGACACAAAATCTACTTCCTTGCACTTGCTGTGGTGATTGTTGATAATGAATAAATGAATATTTTACCCCTTTTCAAAAACATTACTCATTTTCAGTGAGTGGAGAAGTTGATTTTTTTCTGCATATATTGAAAAATACAATCTCACTCATGTTCCAGGGAAGTCTGCTGGTTTTAAAGCAAGCAAGTAAAATATATAGAGGGATCTACCAATTTAATTGACATGTTATGCAGATGCTAACCAACTTTCATGGAAAAAGAGTCATGATTTGAATGTAGAACTGCATTTCAGATATTGTCTTGAACTAATAAACCCTTGGGAAGATCAGTCATGGATCTGAACTTTGTGACATAAGCTGTAACTTCTAACCTTGGCTCTGAAATGCATCTTGGTCAAGTTATTCCACCCAGCTGTCTAAGCTTCTCCATTGGTAAGAATAAAGTACTAATAGCAGCACACAATACACACAATAAAATTATGAAAATGTTTATTTATTTATTTATTTTATTTATTTTCACTTTTATGATATGTTTAGACATTACACTTAGAACAACCTAACTAGGGTTAGGTCTATATAAGTACCAAACTGTACATGTTTGGAAGTTTAGATTAGGCAGAAAAATGACCAGCCTCATCTATCTCAGTTCATCTGAGAAGGTGAATTATATAGATCATGCCCAATCTAACATGTACACATTCAGAACACAGCTCCAGTCACTTGCCCCAGCTCTGGAGTTCTGCCTTTCCTATTCTCCCCACCCTGACCAGTCTTTTTTCAGTCCTTTTTACCACCACCACCTCCAGATGTACAACCCCCAAGTGGACTCACCAACTCCCACCCCTGAAAGAGATCCACCAATGTCCCTTTCCCCCCCCCAGCCCAATATGTCAAACACTCTCCAGATGTGCTAAATCCCACCATGGACCCACTTGCCTGCCCAATGCCACTCACCCTCATCACACCCTGATTTACCTGACATGGCTTCCAGCACAAGCAAATATGTGCACATGAAGGAACCTGATCTACAATCACGTAGCTTAAAGTAAACCTCAGGATTGTAGACTGCGTCCCAGGACTTTCTGCATGTACCCTTGGTTTTAACTTTTCACCATTCAAGCCCACCTAATGTGCCATCTCCCCTCATTGACTCTGTTACCACATCCTTCAGTGAAAGCTCAGTTCCCTCAGTAGGAAACTCAGGCTGTACCTCCCAGGCTCTGCAAAACATGGACCTTGCCTACCTGTAAAAAGGTGCTCAGCCTTCAGGGGGTTAAAACCCAGCTACAAGTGATCTGTAGTTTATAGTCTGCTTGACTGGAAGGCTGCTGGCAAGCTGAAACTGATAACCAGGGATCCTGGTTTTCTCTCTTAAAAAAAATGCAAATTCTCCGATTAAAAGAATTGTGAATTCTCTGATTAAAAAAACAAAATCCATGTTTTTCCATTATTAAAATGAACTCCCACCATATATATAGGTATCCATTAAAAACAATATTTTATTGATATCATTACAATTTTAAAGCAATTTGGAAGTCTACCTATGCCTTTATCACTATAATAAAATACCTAACTAAATACCTATAAATAACTAAATACCTATACATTTTCGAATTTGATTTTGGATTTTTTTATGATGGAAAATCACAGCTCCGCCTGCTCCCTTCGATCACCAGGATATGGATTCAGTTGTGGCTATCCCCACCCCACTGTCGTATGGTGCTGAGCAGCCCTGATATGCCAGTTCCCTGCCCATGCCATTGCCCTTCAACTCCTGAGTCACAGACCTCCAGCCCTGCCAGTGCTCCTCACTCCCAACTCACAGGCTCCCCCAGCCCTGATGGTTCCCCTCACTGACAATCTGCAGCCCCTTGTCTCCCAAGCCCTGCTGGAGTGGGGCCCCAGCTGCCAGGACTACAAAGCCAGAGACCTGGGTCTGCAGCCCCATACCCACCCCCCAACCCCAGCAGCAGCGTCTGAGCCCCAGCTGCCACCCTTAAAAAGAAAATCCATGTTTTTTCTCCTGAACAAGAGCAAATCTGCATTTTTCCATGGCAAATGGAAGTCCAAGATCTCTGCTTATGACCATCTGAAGCCACAAAAGTGTTAAGAGCTCCAAAAGCAGAGTAGAAGGAAAGGGAGGAGAGAGGTAGGTTGCCATACTGGGGAATTGCACAGAGTGAGAAGTTGCCATCTCTTAATGTTTGAAGGAAGGCACTTGTTTGTTTTGTGCATTTTGCTTTGGTTAGCTTGTTTGTTGTGGCTTCAAACCTGCTTCTGGAGCAAATAAAACTCTTAAGAACCTGCAAGCAGAAATAACGCCCCTATCTTGGCCCACTGACAGTATTTAAAAAGAAAGTGCAATATGATTTGCTGCAGGATGTCAATGATCACACCTCTGCCCATTCATGACAGGAGACAGAGCTGCCAGAGCTCTTAGCTGCAGAAGCCCAGGGTGCACCTCCACCCCTGTGGCTAGGAGCTCCAATCACTGATGGGGCTCCCAGTTGTGGGAGTCTATGGTCTGGCAGCTGACTGGGGCTGCTTCCAGCTAAGGGAGCACATTGTGCTCCCCCAGCTGAGAACCCCAATCAATTGACCAGTGCTCCCAGCTAGGGTGGCCATCATAGAGGACAGTCTGGTTGTCCTCTGTCCACTATTGATACAAAACCTTTATGTCCTCTATTTTTCTCTTGAAAAGGAAAATAGAGGGCATAAAGGCATTGGGTTTCGTATCAGTAGAGGACAGAAAACAGAGTCACAGAAAACTGGAATGTCCTCTATGGTAACCACCCTACTCCCAGCTCCAGAGCACACAGGGTTGTCTTCCAGAGGCTAGGAGTACTTGCTACATCTTCAAGTAGAGGTGTGAGTGGAATGAGCGATGAAGTGATTACACATACTTTGTGTAATAACTCTGTCACTTATTCCTGGTTTTATCACACCATTAACTTCTTGAACGTGTGGCCAGGTCACTACTTAAGACATGATTAACCAATGATCATATCTTAAGTGTAATGTGTGTCAGGGGCCTCAAGGAAGCAGGGTAGATGACTTGCTTATTCTACCTCTCATCTTGACTTGCCTGTTTTAAGCCCTACATCTTATTCTATACTCTACTAATTATCTAGCATTGTTGCTTCTTCCTTCATTGACTATGCTTTTGCTTCTTGTGCTTTGTTTGGGGCTTTTTTTTCTGAGAACATGCAGGGAGACAGAACTACCATCTACAGCTGCCAAATGTGGCTACTCAAAGAGAAAACAATACAGTCACTGAAGGATAGCCTCCTGAAGGCCTGTAGGTGAGTCAGTGAAGTCTCATGATCAGCAGTATAGAAGATAACACATGGAAAAACAAAACAAGTAATCAGCTATATCTAGCTAATGAGAATAACTCAGTGCCTGTAAAAATCCACTTCTCCCAGATGGAGCTTGCTGTCTCCCTTTCTTAATGCTACATTTCCTCTCTCAAATGAAGTCCTCCCCATTTAAATAGATTTACATTTTATTCCCTGTACCCACAAAATTTAGATCTGTTGTACATGTTCCCCCGGGGCTTCCAAGCATATTTATTTTTCTTGCCTTCTTGCAGCAATGATGCACCCAGAAGACTTGAGTGATTCTCCCTCTATAATTGACAGAAGTCTTTTGGGGTACATTAGTGCTTCCTCATGAGAAGAAGATGAGGATGGAAAACAAATGGGCTCAGAAGCTCTGGGGAACATTACAGTTGCTGCAGGCAAGCAATAGAAAATGAATACAGTTAAAGTATCTTTCCCCACAATAGCATGTGTCTTTATCTAAACATTTGCAGGCTGCTGGAAGTGGAGGGTGCAAACCCAGATCCCATTCCTTCCAAAGTCCTAAATTCTGCAAGGAATTAAGAAAATAACCATTGTAGCATTCACAAAAGCATTGTGATGCAGCCATTTGGAAGGTCTTTCATGGTATCTTACTATTTTGATTAAACAATTTTTATAGTCTCCCCATTTTAAATATTAATGACACACTACAGTTACTGCAGCAGTGCTCCTCCAATAGGCAATAGGCAACTCCAATGCAAGCATAGAGTATTTATAATCTAATGCTAATTAAGTGTTCACTATATATGAGATTATACTATGTGTGTTTAGATACAAAGCTACACTCAGGGTCTAGTTTTAGATATGACAGACAAGAACTGTAAGATATAGGCTAAGATCTCAATTGTACTGGTAACAGGGTCTCACACTATAGGCAATGGGGACATTTTTTTGCCCAGACAGTCGTTTATACCAGTGCAGGGTCCCATTGCAAAGTTAACTATTATGTCTGCATATCCAATCATGATACAAGTTAGATAAAAAACTCTAACTTTGACCCTGAATGAAATAAGGTTAAAGTGTGAACAGTTTTGCTACACTTATATCTCAACAGAATAATGAAGATGTGACCATTGCATCATAACAGCTTGTATCAGTATCATTGACATTGAAATTGATACAACTGTTACTTCTGTCTACAGCTCCCTCCCCTCCACCCCCTCCTCACCCCCCCAGTAGGTTCTTGTGGCCACTGAAAAGGGTTTATATGCTCCTATTACATTGTGACCACCTGCTGTGACACACCACCTGGTGCAACACAATGTTTGGTGTTTCATATACAGTCCCAGATTATGAGGTTACTGATTTCATGACTGCCACAGTTTTCAATTTAAAGAATAATTTTCTAGTTATCCTAGTAAAGAAAAAAAGTTTATAAATGTGATCTCTGTGAACTCCAACACTAAAAGGCATATCTAAAAAATTACATCTATATATATTTTTTAAGAAAACATTATGTTTTTTTTAGGGCTTAACTCATGACCTCTTGGAGTTGTCAACAGTCTGGTCTCCTGCTTCCTGGTCCCTTGTTTGTGGAGTATAGCAACATTAACCTTGAGAAGTCCTTGTACTTAGAACTCTGTGCCTTTGATGTACAGGTTAGTAGTCCTGGATATTTCATCTTCCACCTTTCTGTAGGGTTACAATCCAGGTATTGAGTGTGATTTGCTAGGCATATTCAGAGTCTTGAAATGTCAACAGATAACAGAATCTGCTGCCTCTTCTCTGTGTGCTTCTGGTGATCTGTTTCTCCCTCATGTCTACTTAGCTGGTGTGCTTTCTTTTGTCTTTCCTCTTTCCCTCCTCTTATTCACCCATCTATCTCTATCTAATGAGTAGTCATTCTGTTGATTTTAACTGTAGATAGTCCTTTACAGAAGGTTATTTATATATACAACCCCTTGATCTGGGCAAGAGTAAAGGAAGAAAGGACATTTCTATAAAACACAAATGAACAAATCAGCAATGGGTGGTCCCAGATGAGAGTAAGATATTGAGCTTATGAGAGAGCGGTAAGGAAAAAAGTCACACTATTTCAGCTCATGCTAGGTTCCTGCAAAATAATTTTTAATGCTGCCAAAATCAGCATTAAGGAACATTGAACTGGTTTGCATTGAATTTTAGATGTGGTAGAAGAGTTCTTGCTTTTCAAATACAAAGTTGTGCCTTTATGTCAAGAAAAAATTACTTGAGAAAATTTCTGTGAGTCACAGAAAAAGCCACATTCCTAAACACAGCCTTTACTTCTCTGGATCATGTGCCTTATTTCTGGAAGCCCCCAATTCCCCAGCAGAAGTTAGGGCATCTTTCTGCCTAGGGGCAAATTGCACTATAGCTCCTAGCATTAAATGAAGTGTCTATAGGCTGGTTACTTTTCAGCTGGCTGAGGAAATCTGATAACTGCAGATGAATATTTTACATCTTAGTACCAAAAATGGATAAAAAAAACTCAATTCAATTTGTTAAATTGGTCTGTAATTTTCCAACAATGTAGCAAAATATTTCCTTTTAAGACATTTCTGCAAAGATTTGTGAAAATACCAGATGTTCTTGACAAAGACTTGAAGCAAAATTATTATTCTTGAACAATTTTATCAGGTAGAGACCACAGGCAGTAGCTCAGTAACTGTCCAAATATTGTGTGACCCAAATACTAACTGAAACAGGGAATGGAAGCAGAGTTCTGGTACTCTACGATCATCTGAAAGGAAGATGGGACCCAAAGGTCAGCTAGTTAGGGCATCACAAAGCAAGAAGAGTAAATACTGCAGGCAATATCAATACCAATTTAACAGCAATAATATTTAATCCAAAAGCCTTAAGCAAGATATCTATAAGCAATGTCTAAAAGCAGCTATGCTTATGTTCTACTATAGTTATTTTTCGTGCTTCTGGGTTTTGATGGTTGCCTGTAGGACCTGGAAGGAATATTTTTTTTTTACCTCCTGCTGCTACATGTGTCTGAGAGCATAGCATTCTTTGCCTTCTTCAGAAGCATTCGGTATTGGCCAAAGCCATGTCCAAAAACTCTCATGTTAAAGAAGGTATGCATTAGGAAAAATACAGAAAAATATAGAAAACTATTTAGGGCTGTCAAATGATTAAAATATTTTATAACAATTAGTTGTGCAATTAAAAAATAGCTGCAGTTAATTGTGATTTTAATTGCACAGCTAAATACTCAAAATTATGCACAGAATAAATCAAAATTATGCAAAAGTATGCAGGTACTTTGTATGATTTGGGGTGTGGGCAGGGTGAGAGGGGGCATGTGAGAGGGGAATTTGTGAAGGTCTAGGGGGCCATGGACATTTGTGGGGTTTAGATCCTGGGGGTCCCTGCACACACTGGCAGGATGGGGGGTACTGTTGGTCAGGAATGAGGGGAGCAGCTGGGCTGGGGGAACAGTGGCTTTGGAATGAGAGGCAGGGGAAGGGCTCAGGCATATCATTTCCCCCCCTGCATCATATTATCCCCCCTCCCCACAGGTGTCCTCTTTTTTAAAACTGGAAATATGGTAACCTTAGAGGAATGAAGATTGGTGGCACATAGAGTAGTGCCCAGCAGGTAAGTCTCTGGAGGGGAAGGGGCAGTAGGAGAGGGAAGGGGTGTGAGAGGGTAGATCAAGACCCCCACAGTGAGGGAGAGAATGGGGCAGGGGCAGGAGCAGGGGCTGGGGCTGGGGTGAATGGGACCCTGGGAGCAGGGTGCAACAGGGGATGGAGCTGCAGGAGGCTCATTGGAGGGATGTGGCTCGGCTCCCTGCCACTGCATGCATCCCATATTTGTGCACAGGGTGGAGATGGGCTGTCTGCTCCAGCCTGGGGCTCTGGGTCCTGCTGCCTTTGCCCTGCAAAGCTTCATAATACCATGTTGTGCCTTACACCACAAAGTGGGCAGGGGATGCACAGCATGGCCAGCACAGAGCTCACAGGGCAAGAGCAGCAGGGCACAAGCAGCAAGCAGCCCACTTCCACCCTGTGCACAAGTCCAAGGGGTACATGCCTCACCACATGCCTTCTCCAGGGTTGCATACAGCATCAGGGAGATGCACCCCCCCCCTGTGCCCCTGGATAAGCCCCCATGGCTCCATCTCATGACTCACTTTGGCCCCAGGGCCCCACTCACCCCAGCCCCTGCCCCACTCCCTCCCTCACAGTGGAGACCTCAATCTGCACCCCCAAGCTCTGCTCTACATAGCACCAGGCTTCATTTCTGGTCATATGCATGCTGCAGCTGCTCAGGTGTGCCCTTGTGTGTCTGTACACCACACCCCCTTCCTGCTGCAGCAGCCTACAGGCTCTAAAACTACATGCACAATTAAAACATTAAAAAAAAAATGAATGCAAGAACCAATTAATGCGTTAATTTTGCATGTTAACAGAGATTAATTGACAGCCCTAGAGAACATAAATGGCTATCTGGACAGATTTCTTTCCACCCTCTCCAACACTGGCTTCCAGCAGAAGCTCTATTTAGGCTTCACCTATAAATCCAACCAAGTCCTCAGTCAAGTAGACAAAGGACCCAGTATCAGCACAGCACCCAATATCATTGCTAGTAAACTTTTGCTTCCACCTTCTTTTAGCCTTACATAAGCTGCCACTTCCTGATTAAGTTTTCACTATTGCCAACTCCAGTGCACTAAGTCAGCTGATGCTTGTAGCTACCAACTATCAACTAGATCATTGACGATGATATTTCCAAAATGATTTATTAAACCCTCTGTCATGAGAGGGCAGATAAGATTCCAAAAGGAATCCTTTCTTATCTGTGGCACTCTCACTTTTTACAAAATGATTTTCTGTTCACTGAAGTTTGAGCATAATTTCTGGTGAAAAATTAAAGAAATAGATGCATTAATGAAGACCAAATTGCAGCCATGCCAAGAATGGCCATGCATTATTAGAGTTTTATAACCTCAGTCAAGTGACACAGAGTTTGGCATATTTGCTGTAAAAGAGGCACAGGGGCCCCATTTTACAATAAGGGATAATCATTTGAGAGTCCATTTACAGGCAGATACTGGCATTAGCTTTGGAATGATCATAAATATATACACCCTGAAAAGTATAAGGTGAGTTGAAGGAAGGTGTAGATCATGCAAAGCAGATTTGTTTGTTTTTCTTTTAATATGTAATATATAAAGTAATTGGACTCCTTTCCTCTAAACTGTTACATGACACATTCTAAAGGGAACATAATTCTATTGTTCAGCTCCAAGAGTAATAACTTATTGAGGCAGCTGTGAAAGAGAACTTGCCCTTTCTCTGATCCTCTAAAGCCCAATCAAAGCACTAACCAAGGAACAAAGGAGTAGCTAAGTCTATGAATAACTTTTAACATGTGCATACCTTCCTGTGCAATAAGCAATCTGTAGCATTGCCATTAAAAATGCCTTCAACAAATTTCACAATCTAAGATAAGTCATATTCACTGTATGTAGTAACGCTGAAATGACCAGCCAAGAGACAAGCAAAGTAATAAATTGCTTGGTAGAAGTTTGAGTAAAAGACAAGTAATTTATACTTGAAACATTGAGCTTGACTTTACCCTGACTTCTTCAGCCAGGGACCAGTCTTTAGCATGGGTTTCATTTTGATCAGCAATCTAATGCTTAAAAAACTGGATTTTAATTTTTATATTATAATTTATATTTATTTTATATATATATTCATTTATAAATGTATATATTTATATTTATTATCTATTGATTATATATTTAATATATTGCCAATTAATAATATATATATTAATTTTCACATAGATAATAATACATCTAGTATATGATCAAGCAAACAAATGCTAAAGCAGACAATATACGTCTAACACAGCATCCTTATTCAAACACCAATACCAAAACCGACCGCATTTAAGCAATTTGTTTTGTGGCTATATATATATGTGTGTATATGTCATACACTCCTTTCTTAGATTGATGCCCATGACTTCATGTGTTTGAAAGAGAAAATATAAATTCCAGATTCCACAAAGAGAGTCAACACAGAACAAACAAACAAAACTAAACTTATGTCATTTCAAACAAATGCCAAGATGGTAGAAATATAGTACTCCAAAGGTTTCTAGAATAGCAAAAACCATGCATGAATAAATAGGCAAATGTGCCATAGGGAAAAGCAATAGGTTCTTTCTGTCCTTAGGCCAGTAGAATCTAATCAGGAAACTGAGCTACTTTTGCACATTTTAAAGAATGTCACTTGAGGTTTTAGGTTATAAGAGGCCTGCACAGCGTATGAAAGAAATTAAACAGAAGTTGCCCTCATGCTTTTAGCAAAATAAATGATTTATCTGTTAAACTTTACAAGGTCACAGTCTAAAATACACCGCAAGGTTTACTACCATCACCACCACAATGTAGCCAGTTGGTTTGAGACAAAAATCAGGAGGGATAGCCAAGCATCATTTTCCAAAAGCACACAGAATCATCAGCCACGTGGTTTAATTTTTAATATCCAAAAATATCTCATGATAAACCAAAGATTTATAAACTATCATTGGAAATCATGATGATGGGTCACAGAAAAAATATACTAAAATGTAGTATACTGATTGTGACATTTTATAAGGAATCTTTGTGACCACAGCATTATGGGAAGATACAGAGAAAATAAAGGAGATAAAGTCAGCCAGAAATGTATTTCCCAAATTTACTCAGAAGCAAGCAGAAAAAAAAACTAGGCCTGTTTACTTCATAAAGCCCCATTATGGCATTACAGGGTTATCACTAACTTAAGGTCACTATTAGGGACATCAATGACTTATAGCACACCTGTTTCAAATATACTTTAAATGCTTCATTTGGATTAGGGCCTAACTGATGTCTATTAGCATGATCATACATTTCCTGGTTCCTCTATCATGATCTGTTTGACTGGAGCACCTAGAAGCCCTTTCAGAGACCAGGAGCCCACTCAAGAATGCTATTACAAGCTCCTTGATAAAACAGTCTTTATGGCTGAAACCTGTAGACTAATAGGAGATGCACCTCATGTTTTCTGACCTTCCAACACCTATCCTTCAGGGCGGTGCAAAACTTCAGTTGCTGATTCAATTCAGAGGAGATCCAGCCTGATTTGGCAGCTGAATCTCTGAATCCAAATTGAACTGGAAACCAATTAAAGGGTCCAAATCTATTTGATGCCTCCAAATCAATTCAGAAAAGATTCAGAAAAGATTCAGAGATTTGGGTAGTCCACACTCCCTGCTGCAGGGAGCTAGACCCAGTCTCCTGCCAGTAAGTATGGGGTGGGGGGAAGGGCTGCAGGAGGGGGAAGGGGACCGTAGGGGTATCCCACACCAGACCCCATCCCCTGCCTGTTCCCCAAGCCCTCCTGAGCACTCCCTGACCACTCTCCTAGCCCCATCAATGGCTGCCCCACTCAGCCTCAGCCTCCTGACACTTAAAAATAAAGCAGCCCCACAATCATTATCTCCTGCAGCAGCTACCAGGGACTTTGGAGGCTCATGGCAGAGCCCATGCCCCCATGAAGTGCAGGGCAGTGGGGGGTAGCAAGAATTCCCCCCTTTCCCCACCTGGCAAGAGCCGATGAGTATGGGGCTTTTTTTTTAAAAGTGTCGGGACATTTGGGGCCAGGCAGAGCAGCCATTGATGGGACTGGGAGAGTGGGCCTGGGGATGGGGCCTGTTTGATTCAGAGATTCAGCCAATTCAGCAATATTAATTGCTGAAGAGTATACAGCAGCTATTTTTTTCCATTCTGGAAGAGAAATGAATGGCAAAATATCAAATCCACCATCAATAAATACTTGTACGATCAAAACCTTTCCTCCAAAAGGGATAAGATGGCCAAACAATAACATATTTGAAAATCTATCACTGGCTACACAATAAGCTTGTTTTCTTCCATTCACTAAGAGGAAATGGAAGACTAGGAATAGTTCGACAGAAACAAAATGCAATAGGGGCCCTTGTGGTATCTGGCACAAAGGTGCCTCAAAAGTATTAACAGTGGAAGGGACATTTTGCAATATTGTTTGAACTGCCTAATGCCTGCAAAACCATGTGAATAGTACAAAGACAAATCATGAAGGACAATGAATCTGGTGACTCAGGACAAGTAATCACATATTGTAACTTGTCTCTATCCTGACCTAGAAGTGAAGCATCATAATGAAAATAAGCAATGATGACCTTCATTTGAACATGCCAAACATTTTAACACCTGATTTATATCAATGTTGTGTGGATGTAGATGTTTAAGGTTAATAGTAACATTAAGATTTATTTTATGTGAGTGGATTTAAAGGAATAGTAGCCAAGCTGTTAGTAGGAAACTATGAACCTGATCTTGTTGTCCTTCTAAAGTTCTCCTTTTAAAGATCTTTTGATACTTACTTTTTCTAATCTTCTTTCAGAAGCACCAGCAGTGAACTTAGTACCAAATAGTTATGAATACTATCACAAGCAGCATCCAAGAAAAAAATTAAGGAAGCTTTATGAAAATATTTGTACATCGTAAAATAAATTAAACAACAAGCCATTACAAGAACAAAAATCAGCACTGCATACACAGGTCATGAAAAGATAAAAGACAGTAAGAAGGCTGTGTTTCAGATATTAGCACCATCATTTACAGAACCAGAGTGGAAGCTGGTTACTAAGATGCTGGTATCATTATAAGAATCCATATAAAATAAAATAGGACAGCAGAAGTTTATAATGAGAAGCAGCTACTTTTGAAAATGATTTCAGCAATGCTGATGGTAAGGTTGCTGCACTGAATATATAAAATCAATGGAAAAAATTAGGACTATTATTTTTATAGTTCCCAACATGTGCCTCATGCCTTTCAGAACAAATAAAAAGACATAGGCCATGACTGAAGAGCTCACAAAGAGATGACGCAACAAATGAGGATCACATATGGTACCAAGGAGTAGAGGTGAGGAATGTTAATGGAATATTATGGCTCAGGTGTCAGGCATCACAGCAGTCAAGAAATGAAAGCTTTTCACAGCAACATTAACTCCAGCATTCTAACATCTTGCATATTTAATTTTATAGATTTCACTAAACATTTTAGTGCATTTCATCAAAAAATCAGGAGTAGTAAGTGCTTCACTTGGCCAACTCAAAACCACTTTGAATTACAAAGGGACTTGGATCTGGAACAGATTTGCCTAAAAAGTCATAAGTTCCATATGAGAAGGTAATAAGACTGATATAGAAAAATAAAGACATACCTGAATGATTCAGTTTGTGTAGAAGAGTTAGAATAGACAAGGCAAATTGAATACTCTATGCCAAACTTTCCTTCACTCAATCCTAACATTCCTCAACCCTTATTAGGGAGGTGATAGGAAGGACCACATCTTCAATTAGTGATTTAAAACCTTGTGCTAGGGACAGGCATTAAACATAAACTGGTTTAAGTGACCAGAAACTGGTTTAAACCTGTAACAGAACTGACATTCAGTACACATAAACTAGTTTCAAAATGGCTGAAACAAGTTTGAGACAAACCTGGTTGAATGTAGTATCAAACTTAACTGATTTGGCTCAAACTGATTTATGCAACATTTGCCCCAGACTCCTTGCTGGTTCAGGTTAAACCAGACACCCACAGCATCCCAGCATGCTCTCTGGGCTGGGCTCTCTGCTCCAGCCCAGCCAGACTGGTCCCATCCCTCTGCTCTCCAGCCAGAGCAGGGACTGGCAGAGGTAGGGGTCTGATCAGGGAGGGGTTTTATTCCCCCCCTATCTATCTCACCAGCAGAGACCCAAGCAGGGTATGCCAGGCTCTCCCCTGTCACTGCTGCACTGATGGGACACCATGGCCCCTAAGGCAGAGTGGGGGCAGAGAGGAGAGTTAGTCTCCCCTGTATCCGCACTGGCAGCTGGGTCTGCGCTCCATTGCCAATTCATTCCCTGCCCCCCTAGGGGCCCTGCCTGGCTGTGCCTCCTCCTTGTGGCTGTAGCAGGAGGGGGTAGGGCCCTTGTTGGGGGCAGTAGCCCCTGTCACATTGTGGGGGAGCACAAGCTACCAGTGGGGATAGAGGGGAGACTAAGTCTCCTCCTTTTCCCCCCTCTGCCTCAGAGGACATGGCGCCCTGCTGCTGCAGCAGCAAAGGGAAAGCACCCAGCAAACCCAACTCGGGTCCCTGCCAGTGGGATAGAGAAGGAAGAACTAAAAATCTCTCTGGCCAATTCAGCCCAAACTGGACATGCCCTCCTAGCAAAGATTCCCTGCAGCAGAAGGCATAATCTAGCACTCCCTGGTGCCTGGCCTGAGCAACTGCAGGCATGTGCCTTCATTTCCTCAGTCCAGAGAGAATATTTGTCCTGTCACAAACTGTTTCAGCCTAGGCAATTTAAACTAACCTGCAAAGGTTGACTCAATTCAGGCTCTGGCTTTTTGTATGTCTGTCCCTAGCTTTGTAGTTCGGTCCTTTCTTTATTTGCACAGACTGGTAACCAGTTTGCTTACAGACATATAGAGTTTGGTGATATGAGTTGTTAGATCCAGAATGGAATTGCCAGCTGGCTGCCAAAGATTATATATAGCTTCTACCCTCTCTCCATAACTGTCAAGCAATGGAAAGGAAGTGAAGGCTTCCATGACCAGTCTTTTGAGTCATGGTTATTACAAATACCTTTATATGGATAGGTACAGACACACACAAGAAGCAAAATCTGAACATATCCTTTAAACTTTTAAAATGGCAACAGTACCAAAAGATGAACTTTGTTATTTTGACAGGATGCTATTTGCACAAATTGTCTCACAACAAACACTGGTCATTAATATTTCAAAAACCATAGAGAGTATCTAGAATAGCATAAGAAAAAAGTTACAAAATAATCAGACTATTAAAGGAAGATTGCAATTACACAGGATAAACAAAGTACAGCTCACTAAAGCAAGTTCAACAGCTCACTAACACAAAGGCATTAACAGAAAAACTATCACAATTTAGCTACACTTGTTATTCCCCACTGCCACCAAAAAGGAAGAGTTTATTGAAATATGTGTATACCTGAAATTCCATCTAAAAGGAGATTATTACTATACTACCCTAGGTTTGAAAACCAGACATTTTGAAATAAACCCACAGATATCTATTGTGTTATACATTAATAGAAATATATACAATTTCAAAAGCAAAATATATAAAATGATGGAAGAAAGAATATGACAGTGAGAATGCAGTAGAAAACAAAGCCTGCTTTAATCTCCATGGCTGAAAATAATAAGTAGGTCCAGCTACTGTATAGTATATCTGGGCTGCAATATGCACAAGTAAATAATCTAGTATATATGAAGTGAATTTTACCTATTATCAGAAGAATCACATCCTATTAGAGATTGGTGTGCTTTAATCAATCACCAACAAATATAAAATCCAAGAACATGCAAACAGACTCTTCATTACAGCGTTCCCACACTTATTTATACTGGGGTGGAGCGTAAGAGGCAAAAAACTTTCTTTGCAGCTAGGATTCCAAGCACAAAGGGTATTTAGGGCACTATTGCAATACAAACAATGGTAACATTCATAATAATATGGGCAAACACTCATCAGTTTAGATGAGACCTGTGATTGGGTCAGTGACCAAAGTGGAAAGGAAATGGTTTGTTTCTATTTGGGGCATGTTTAGTGTGGCAGTCTTGGAACCATGAGGAGAGACTTATCTTGGGTAAAGGATAAGCAGAGCCAGTGGGACACCCCCCTGAGCCAGGAGCATGGCAAAAGTGAAACCACAGCAGGAGAAGGCACCACGTCAAAGAGAAAAAAATGGAACTATGGAGCCAGGAGGTACCAGAACCAACTCTCATGCTGGCATGAGCACACTTTATGTTGGCATGCCAGTGCCGATTTGCCGGCCAGTCCCTTGGAGCTGAGATAAAAATCCCTGGCAGAAGAGAGATGTGGGAGACCAGAAGTGGATTTTCCGGTGGACCCAGAGCAGCCTGGAGTAGGACCAAGCCCCACAGAGGGGAAGTGGCGGCTGCCCCAGGAAGGTGCATATGAAGATAAGCCAAAGAGATGACATGGACTCCAGACATCTCCAGACAAGATTGGACCCAGCAGGAACCTGAGGAGAGAAGGAGGGATGGATGTCTAGACTACAGCAAATACAGACCCGAGAAAGGGGGAAATTCACCAGGGAGCAAGGTAACGTGGGGTTGGGTAGGAGTTTCAGCTAGACCAAATGTGACTTGTGAAGAACTGGACTTGACAATGTCCAAATCCAAACAACAGTTCAAAGGCTAGGATATCAGAGCCTGTACCAGACTGGACTTAGGAAGCAAGAGAATAACATCTTCAGTTGACATTAGGTGGGTTGTAGGGGAGGCAGAGCCCCAAACAGAAAGACAGATGGGAAGATTGAAGGAAAGTACCAGGAGGTGAGACATACCATCTTCCTCCCAGTTAAACTCATTTTTTCATCAAGACATGGCAGGAGAGAACCCCTGAGGATATTCCAAAGTCTAACCCTCTAATGAACTGTCCTCTCCTCAAGCAATGCCAAAACTGGAAAAGCCCCTACGAACAAGGTGTGCTGGTGAGTGGCACAGGAAATTATGTTTAGCAATAGCATTTCATGATGGATTTTAAGAAAGTTGTGACAGTGTGGCAAATTATCCCTGTTGGAATAGGAACTGGATCAAATGAATATTAAGATATGCAGTTTGGCAGACATACACAGGAATGCAGAAGAACATTTTATTACACTGATAGAGGCAAACTGAAAATCTATTTGGTGAAAGAACAGACTCATAGTGCAAGTGTGGCAATCAAATAGATCAATGAATTAACAAGAAACTGTATGGGATCCAATCAGATTAATGAGAGAATAATCACAGTGGGTGCATCTATATGCATGCTTAACAGCACAGTAGTCAAATTTGCTGCAATGTAAAGCATCACAGTCTACGAATGCCATGTGCCCCCGGAGGCTAGTGTGGCATGGAGAGCTTCTGCAGGCAGCAGCGGGATGGCAGTTGGTAACCACTCACAGACACCACCAGCAGGAGCAGGAGTAGGAGAAGGAGCAGGCAGTGATGATCATGAACTGTCTACAGACACTGCCACTGGTGTCAGCAGCAGGATGCTGGGTGGTGAGTGGTGATGGGAGGGGGAGTGGTGAGCAGGAACCACCCGCAGGTGCCTCTGGCCTTTATGCAGGGAGTGCACCTCCATGCTCAGGGGGTGCAAGTGCACCTCCTATATGTCGCCAATGCATACAACACTATTAGACCACAGAAAACTAATTTTCTCTGCCATAAAATAGTAGTGCAAATCAGGAGTGAAGGTACCAGCAGGGCTGGAGGTGCTGTGGCTTGAGAGTGAGGGGCAACAGCATGGACAGGGGAAAAGCACCAGCATATCAAGGCTGCTCAGTATCAAAAGGGGTAGGGGGACTCTGATTTTCCATGAAAGACATAACAAAATCAAACACCAAAATATAGAGGTATTTAGAATTAATTTTATTATAATGATTGAGGCACTGGTCGGCTTCCTAATTGCTTTAAAATTGTAAATATATGAATAAAATATTGTGTTCAACTGATACCAATATACGTAGTGGCATTTCATTTTTTTTCTAGAAAAACACCAATTTAGGGAGTTTTTTAATTAGAGAATTTGGGGTTTTTAAACAGAGAAAAACAGTTTCCCTGATTACGAATTAGCACCCTCATTTTTTATCCAGTTCTAGTTTGGATTGCCTTCACTATTTTCTTTATTTAGAGACCCCACATTAAAAGAAAGCATTTAAAGCAACATTTATGAATAAAGATTAACTATAAGAATCAGAGCTTGCAAAAACCTGAAAATCCATTAAGAAATCCTTCAAAGTGGAAGTGTATATATATGTAAAATAAAATTAATGAAAATAACTAGACCCTCTCTGCCTTATTATGTTATGGATTATGTTATTTGTTATACTTTGGAAAGATGTGAAGAAAAAAATAAGCGTTACCCTTTGACTTATACATTTGTATGGCTTTCAGTACAGTAGTCTGCTGTAAGAGTGGGAGAATTATATGCAGATTTTTCAGATTTTTAGTTTAAAAGCTTAGCCATAACTTTTAGGAAACAAACTTTTAAATATAATCATGCTAAATAGCTTGGAGGAAAAAGTTTTTCATGTGTTTTGTCCCTTCCAAAGTGGAGAGGGACTAGTTTACCTTTTCAGTCACACTTATCATTTCCCACACCCTTTCCTTTCCTTTCCCATTTTTCCTCTTCCCCCTTCCCAGTCTTTTTTCCTAGATCAGCTTATCTTCCCCTTTTGCTAACTCTCCATGTCCCCTCTTTACTTCCATTTGGTCTTTTGAAGACACTTTACACACCTAGTTATGTTTAAGACCACTAATAATTCCTACAAAATGAACAGAGAACGGTAAGGTGAGGGTGGCCACAAGAATTGAGGCAAAATAAAACTGCGCTTCTCTGCAATTATGGCATTTTTAAATAGGTGCGCCTACACGTAACACTATGTTGCTGCAGCAACATACAATTTCACTATAGCATCAGCAGGTACGAACCATGATGCCACAGCAACATTGTCATAGCAATGAACGCCCTCACTATAGCCTACAGTGATGTAGGGGTTTACAATAACCATGTGCCCCCAGCATGGTGCAGTGTAGGCTGTTACTGTGCCATCATTTAGTACTTCCAAAAGGAAGTATTATATGATGGTGTAGTAACAATGGCCCATGAGGGCACATGTAGACATGCCCACTGAGCACATCTTGTCCTGAATTCCATTATAATTTGTTCTTGGTTATATAAATAGAATAGGAAGCATGAAGAAGCAAATTTTTGTGAATTAAAAATTAGTCATTACACAATTAATCATCAACGGTTCCAGGTCTAGTTTGGAAGAGGTATCAAGTGCGGTTCCTCAAAGGTCTGTCCTAAATCCATTATAGTTTAAAATTGTCATTAATGATTTAGACACAGGAACTCGGTGCATGCTTAGCAAATTTGATGACAGCAAATGAGGTGAAGTTGCAGATATTCTGGAGGGTAGGGCTAGGATCCAGAATTACTTGGATTGACTGGAGAAATGGTCCACAATCAACCAAATAAAATTCAATAAAGGTAAGTGCAAAATCCTGACTTGGAATAAAATACTTGTTTGCACAGATACAGACTGGCTAGGTCTGAGTAGGTTGCAGTGCTGCAGAAAAAGATTTGGGGGGTCACAGCGGACAATAAACTTGTATAAGACAACCATGTGCTCTTATTGCAAAAAAACCCACTAATGACATTTTGTGCTGTATTGACAAGAGTGCCACTTCCACCTCTATTCTTCCCTTCTATTCAGCATTGATGCAACCCCACTTGACATCCTGTGTCCAGTTTTGGGCCCCACATTTTAGAAAGGATGTGGACAGTTTTGAAAGAGTACAGAAAAGAAAGGAAAAAAAGAGGCCTGGGAGCCATGGTTTATGACAAAAAAATGAAAGAGTTAGGGTTATTAGTCTGGAGAAGAGAAAACTGAGGAAGAATTTGATAACAGTTTCCAAATACCTGAAGGGCAATTATAGAGACCATGGGAATAAGCATTTCTCTGTGGTCATAGGGAACATAGAAGACTAGGAGCAATAGGCTCAAGCTGTGACAGAGGAAATTTAGTTTGAAGATTTGTAAGGATTTTCTGGCTCTGAAGGTGATCAAGCATTGGAACAAGCTTCCTAGAGAAGCTGTGGAATCTCCATCTCTGGAAATTTTTAAGATCAGTTTGGACAGGCACTTGGCTGTGATGGTTTAGTCAGGGATTTCATAGATTTCATAGACATTAGGCATTGAAGGGACCTTAGAAGATCATCGAGGCCAGCCCCTCCCCAGAGGCAGGAAGTCATCTGGGGTCAAAGGATCCCAGCAAGATAACATCCAATTGACTCTTAAAGGAATCCAGAGCAGGTGCTTGCACCATCTCTGGCAGCTGTCTGTTCCAGGTCTTGGGGGCTCAGACTGTAAAAAGGTTCTTGCTTATGTCCAGCCTGAAACAGTCTTGGAAAACCGTTTGACCTTGTCATCCCATGGGGCACTCCTGTGAACAGGAATTCCCCCAAATCCTGATGTACACCCCTTATATACTTATAAGCAGCCACCACATACCCTCTGACCCTATGCTTTTCCATGCTAAAGAGTCCTGTAGCTCTCAGTCTATCATCATAAGGCCTGTTTTCCTGCCCTCTGATCATGCATGTGGCTCTCCTGTGGACTCTCTCAAGCTTCTCCATATCCTTTTTAAATTGTGGAACCCAGAATTGGATACAGTACTCTAGCTGTGACTTCACTGAGGTCGAGTACAACAGGAGGATGACATCCTGGGATTTGCTAGAGAAGCATCTATAGATGCAAGCCAGAGTTTTGCTCATTTTGCCAGATACAACATCACATAAGTGACTCATATTTATCTTGTGATCAATCATGACCCCCAAGTCCCTTTTATCCATTGTGCTAGCAAGTGTAGTTCTGCCGAGCCTATAAGTAGGCTGCGGGTTTTTCTTCCCAAGGTGGAGTACCTTGCATTTTTCAGCATTGAAGGCCATCATGTTTTCATCCACCCATTTTCTAAGCCTGTTGGCTTGGATCACCATCCTGTCCTTGGGTGTGGATGGTTAACCCCAAAGTTTGGTGTCATCACCAAACTTGGGCAGTCCCTCCTGACACCAATGTCCACATCATGAAAATGTTGAAAAGGATAGGCCCAAGGACGGAGCCATGGGGATCCCACTGGTCACAGCTCACCACAATGATTGCCTTTCGTCAACTACCAGTCTCTGGGTTTGACCTCAAAGCCAATTCCCCAGCCAGAAGACTGCAATGTAGCCAAGGCCACAGTTAGCCAGTTTTTCTCTAAGACAATTGTGGGATACCAGATCGAAAGCTTTTTTAAAGTCAAGATAATGATGTCAGTCTCTTCTCCCTTGTCCAAGTGATATGTCACCTGGTCATAGGAGGAGATGAGATTGGTCAGGCAAGACCTACCCACAGCAAACCTGTGCTGGCTATCCCTCAAGAAGTTGCCTTCAGCCAATTTGTCAAGAATGGTCTCTGATGATTTTCTCCAAGATCTTCCCAGGGATGGGCCTGTAGTTCCCTGGATCTACTTTCCTCCCTTTCTTGAAGATAGGTACCACATTGGCCTTCTTCAAATCCTTGGACACTTCACCTGAGCAACATGAGTTTTCGAAGATCGGTGCCAGTGGCCAAGCTGTGATGTTTGCCAGATCCTTAAGTACCCTGGAGTGTATGCTGTCTGGGCCAGCTGACCTGAAGGTGTCCAGCCTCTCAAGGTGTTCCTTCACATAGTCAACATTGATGTGGAGGAATAACTCTCTCTCACCATAGCTGTCCCATACCGTATTGGGCAGGACCATTCCTTGGGGCTGGCAAAAAAAGATGCAAAATACCTGTTTTTCCTGGGTGTCCAATGTCAGTTGACCCATGTGGTTTAGCAGGGGTCCAACGTTACCCTTGCTTTTCCTCCAGCTCCCCACATATCTAAAAAAGGACTTTTTATTGTCTTTGATACATGTAGCCAGTTGGAGTTCAGTAACAGGCTTGGCTTTCCTGGTTCACTCCCTACAGGTCCGGACCAGTGCAGAGTACTTCTTTGAAATGGATCCAGCCTTCCATTCATTAAAGGCTTTCTTTTTAGATGTAGGAAGTCCACTAGTTCCCTGCAGAACCAAGGGGGCTTCTGTGCCCTTTTTCTGCCTTTCCTCTGAGACGGGATAGACATTGCTTGTGCTTCCAGGACAGCTCCTTTGAGGAGCAACCACTGTTCCTGAACACCCCTCCCCTTTGAGTCATTGTTCCTTAGGCCCTCATCAACAAGCCTTCTGAGCTTGTCAAAGTCAGCTTTCCTGAAATCGAGGACTTCTGCTTTCCTGACTGACTTACTTGCTTTATGGCAGATGGTGAAGGTGATCAGCTTGTGGTCACTGTCTCCCAGCTTCCGTTCAATAGTTAGGTTGCTGGTTAAGTCATCCCTCGTTGCCAGTACCAGGTCAAGCTGTGCTTTACCTCTCATTGGTCCACAGACTTCTTAAGTCAGATAGAGTTCATCTACACATGAGGAACCTTTGTGACTGTTCAGATGTGACCGAGTGTTATTCCCATGAGATGTCAGTGTAGTTGAAATCTCCCATGACAACCATGCACTGGGAGCATGCAGCCTCAGGTAGTTGTCTGGTGAATTCATGGTCAAGCTCTTGATCCTGGTTAGGAGGTCTATAGTAGAACGTCACCATTGTGTCCCCTGTGCTTTGCTCACCACAGATTTTGACCCAGAGAGTCTTCAGCTGTCCCTTCCAGGTGCCAATGTTAGCTTGCAGGGATGCGTAGCTTGCCTTTACATAGAGAGTTACACCCCACCCCTTTTGACCACATGATCTCTTCTGTACAAGGTATAGCCATCTATCTGTGGCCCAGTCACAGGTGGAGTCCCACCAGATCTCCATTATCCCCATAAGATTATAATCCTTTGGTTTAGCAGCAGGACTAGTTCCTCCTGTTTGTTCCCCAGGCTCCTGGCATTGGTATAAAGGCACATAAGTGTCCCATTGGGGGCCCTTGCCTTTCCTACAGATCACTCTGGGGCTGGGGTAGGGGTGGGTTCCCTTGAGTGCCTTGGCTTGCTCGGTTTACAAAAACTGCCCAGTGTGGTGGCAGTGGCAGTTCTCCCCATATCCTCCAGTGGGCTCAGTTTAAAGTCCAGTCAAGCAGGTCAGCAAGTGTAACTGAGAAAAGCCTACTTCCCAGCAGAGTGAGGTGCAGGCCATCTTTTCCCAGCAGCCCACTGCTTCCCTCACCAAAGAGCAAGCTGTGATGATGGAAGCTGAAGCCTTCATGACGACATCAGCACCACAGTATCTGGTTGACTACCTCAACCCATCTCACCCTCCTAAGCCCATGATCCACAACTGGGAGGAGCAAGAAAAAGACTGCTTGCACCACCAACCTGCTAAGTCCCAGTCCCAGAGCCCTGTAGTCTCTCATGCCCTGGCTGGGATTGCTCTGAGCCATGTCATTTGTGCCCACATGGATGAGGAGCATTGGGTAGTGGTCAGAGGGCTGGAGAATCTTTGGGATCCTCTCAGCTATGGCCCCTGAGAAGTAGCAGACCTCCTGGGCTAGGAGGTCAGGGCAGTAGATTGCCCCCTCAGACCCCCTCAGGAGTGAGTCTCCCATGACAAGTTTTCTGCATTTCCTCTTAGGGAGAGTAGGGGTAGGTGATCCTCCCTTGCCTGCAGGAGCTGACATCTCCACAGGGTCTACTGGGGCTGCAAGAGCCCCAGAAAGGAGAGGACCTTGGTGTAGTGGGCCTAGGGGCCCCTGATCACCTTGGTCCAAACCCCTGGCTGGACAGTATGGAAGATCCCCAAGTCCTCCCTTGTCCTGGAAGGTAACCTTGGTCTACCCTCCACCTCCAGGGGGTGAAGGGCCCAGCAGTAAGAGTCTATCTCTTGCTCACCACCCCTGTTGGCACACAGTCTCTGGACTGCAGCCTGGAGTTCCTCAATGTAGCACCCAGAGACTCCAAAGTGGAGCAAACCCTGCAAGGGGACATGACTATGCTCCTGATCCCAGGAGCCTGGAAACCTGCCAGGCAGCCCCTGCAGTCAACAGCCAGGGGACCCATCTGCATGGAGCCCAGAACCATAGGTTCTGTCTGGGTGGAGGCCTCTGTGATGCCAGAGTGGGAGGCTACATCCTCCGAGGGGACCTTTGGAATGTGGTGTGTGCCTATCTGCATCATACCACTGGGAGTCTGGCTACTGACGGGACTAGCTTCCCTAGGGTGCACTGGCAGGGCCTCCAGCCCTCCCACTCACCCTCCTGCACAAACTCCCACACTAACTTGCAGACAAGTGTGCCTGTTTGCAAAGCTCTGATCACATGGCTCCCTGGGGGGATGGGCCAAGTAGGACCCAGGGCAGGGTGAGACCCTCCTCGGTTCCTCTCAGCTGCCTCCCTGAGGTTGATTTCTACCAGTCCCTCCCTCCACAGGCCCTGCTTACCTCTGGCTGAGGTAGGGGTCACTGGGGTGCTCTGCAGCTGCTGGGGGTCACTGGAGAAGCTTTGGGGTGCAGGGGTACGATGAGCCTTCACCCATGTGTCTCAAGCCACTCCCAGGGCCAACCTGGGGTTTTTCTTCCATTAGTGGGCCCTTTTAAATTGTGTGCACATGCAGTGGGCCCAATGCCAGCACCATGCTGCTCCCAAGCAAGGGAAGGCCCTGCCCAGAGATTTGGGGGATCCTGCCCCACAGGAGAGGGAGTGGTAGGTGCAATCTCCCTGTCTTTACTCTCCCTGGGGATGATTCTTCCCTGAGCAGGATCTGAGCTCATGAGATCCCTCCAGTCCTCCTTTCCTATGATCCTAATTTCCATCCAAAATTTAAAAGTAGCCCTATTATCAATTGAGAGTCTGCATATCTGAATTGCACGTCATGCTCTCTGTCTCTCATTCCTTTTCAGGGAAAACTGTTTCCCACTAATACCCTTGAGACTAATCATATTGGGCATTTTTACACGTGCTCCGTGGGTGAAGGGAGGTGCTTTAATTACAGTGGCTCTTAGAAAATTTCTTTCTAAAAGGCACTTGAATTAAAGCACCCACAGATTCTCTAATTAAAGTGTCTGTAAAATCTCATGTATTAGTGTTTCCATGCTTCAAAATGTTGGCAGTGATGCTTTAGCTAAGCTCAAATAACCTTTAGTTAAAACACCCCCACTATCATTTTGAAGTGCAGGGACACTGATACACAAGCTATGGAGGCAAGCTTTAGCACACTAATTAGCACACTCAAACAGACTTGATTGAATCTGCTCTGATGTGCTGTAATTTCAGTGTGTCAGAGCAACTTCCCAGCATACGTACAGGTATCCATTGTAATCACTGAGCACACATGAGATTAATGTGATGCAATAAACTCCTGCACATATATATCACACTGGAGTTTGTTGCTGCTGAGTACCACATCTTCATATGCACCCAGCACCAAAGTACATTGAGCAGAGTCAGAGCAGCCCCAGCTGACAGAGAGCCCAGGGAGTCAGCCTGCCAGTCTGAGGCTGCTCCAACCTTTCTTAACATGCTGCAGAGGGGATAGCTGAGACACAAGGGTGCCAGCAGGCAACCCTAATACTGAAGCACCCTTGTGCTGCAGTCAGCTCCATCAGCATCTACACTTGCATTGGTGTGCACTAAATAATGCCCCCATAAGATAGAATAGTGTTTGTGTTTATAAGTACTAACCAGTGGAAGAGATAATTAGTTTATTGTGGCCTAATAGTTCATGTACATCCTGAGACTTTACTGTGGAACTAACTAGGCTGCTCCACAGCAAACTTCCCATGTAGCTGTGCCCAGTACATAAGTGTTGGATAGGTGCTATAAGGTCCTAGTCCCCAGTGAGTTGGCATCTTCCCATGTAGAATTGAGCTAAGAAGGTGCTATGGTTGACCTCAACTTCAATATTGCTTAGAATTATTCATGAGCTAGTTCCCCAGGGAAGGATCACCTCAGATTACCCAACAGGGCAGCTGTA
Organism: Caiman crocodilus; assembly: GCA_030014935.1. Taxonomy (NCBI): domain Eukaryota; kingdom Metazoa; phylum Chordata; order Crocodylia; family Alligatoridae; genus Caiman; species Caiman crocodilus. The sequence continues at coordinate 93,083,033 of JAGPOW010003642.1, read as the reverse complement.
TGGGGCTCCTCCTCTCTACACCTTGTCCTCACCACACCCTTGATTTTCAATTCCAGAACAAAGCCACTCAGGGCTAACCTCAGCCTCAGGCAGGGCTGGCTTGTCCCTTGTTCCCCAGGGTCTCAGGACCTGCCTCCCAATTTGAGTCCCAAACCCCTGATTGGGTCCCTCTAGAGATGGAGAAATGAGTCCAAGTTTACAGAGAAAAAAACCCTCTGTCAATGCAAGAAACAAAGTGAAAAAAACAAAGAAAAACCAAACAGTCCCTTTAAAGCTTGCAGATAGAAGTTGTACCATCTGAAAGGGTTTTAATCCACTGGATCTTCCCTCTCCCTTTCCCCACACCTGCTTATCTCTGGTAGATTCTGACCACCTGCCCCTCCACTGGCTGCATTCCTCATTTCAAAACTTTCACCAGCAATGGTCCTCTGACAAATTTTACCTTCTTCCCAATGCTTCTGTGCTACTGAATATCCTGCACGTGGGTGTCAGGAGAAGAATCTCCAAGCATCTTTGGCTTCCTCATGCTTGACTCTGTCCCTGGTTGCCCCTCTCTGTGGTTGGAAGTACTTTGTGTGGCTTGACTCCAACAAATCCAGAGCAAGTACTTGCTCTGGAAACATGACATGCTTCTCTTCTCCTGAGCTAAGTATGGAAGAATTACACATATTCCTGCCTATATATCTTTCCTGCCTCCAAATCCACCTCAGGACAGTAAGCAATATGTCCTGTTTTCAAGGGTTTCTCCCTCATGATAAGCTTTCTGGCCAACTGAGAAAAATGACAATGTGTTTTTCTGTCATGACCACAAAACCCATTACATATTCCTCGACACAAAGTCATTACATGTGTGATGAATGATTTTATCTCATAGAAAAGTTATCTTTTCATTCAATGTAATCACTTCATTTTTCTACAGCCCACTTCATTTCTTCTTCTGATCTGCATGATGGACACCTATTTTAGGCATACCACATAGCCAGGTGACAGAAAATCTTACAAATGCTTCATGATATTTCTAAGTTTGTGTTGTTTCCTTGCAATAGTCAAACCAGTTTTTGTACCTTTGCAGCAGTCACTCTTCTGGCAAATTTGACTTAGGTACTTGTACAATCTATTAAAAAATTTGGCTACCCTCTCTAGCAGGCATAGGCAAAATGGCAGATCTTGCTGACAGAAGGACTCCATTTCCCAGCAGCCCCTGTCTACATCACTGCAACAGGTTTCCATGGAGACCCCAGTTGTGGCAGTACCATGACAGCATGGAGCCAGGATTTCCATGGAGACCAGTCCCAGCAGCACTGGCAGGATGCATGGTTAGGTGGGGCACTGCTCCGGGACTGGGATCTTGTAGTAGTGACAGAAAAGGTCCAGAGACAGGGAAGAGCTAGAATCCACTGTGTGCACAACCTTCCCTGGGACGCACAGGCAGTAGATCATAGCTCTGTCCCAGCTCTGGACTGCACTGTCACTGCTGCAAGATTCCAGCATTTGGAGTAGCTCCCCATGCAGTTGTGCACCCTGCCAGCACTGCTGGGACCAGTCTCCATGGAAACCCTAGCACCACACTGTCACGGCACTGCTGCTTCTGAGGTCTCCATGGAAATCAGCAGCAGCAATAAGGGAAGGGTTACTGGGAAATGGAGTCTGCCATGGGCCCAATCTGGCCCACAGGCTGAACTTGGCCCATCCCTCTTCTATGTGATTAGTGAAGCTAAAAATTATACTTTTTTCCCTCACCCTTTCTTAAGTATGGATGGTCATGTGTTCCTATCGCACTCACAACCAGATACAAGCTGCTGTCATAAAAGTCTACAATGGCTGAACTAATGTCATCACCATAGAGCATAATCCAACAATGCCATCTTTCCCCCCTGGTTGCTTGCACCTGGTAGGTGAGCAATGATTACACAAACACTACCTTTTCCTGTAGAACTTGTTATTTTGCTATGCCACTGTGCAGGTCAGGCACATTAACTGTTTGAAAATGTAGATGATGGTGGTATGGTTGCATCCTTTGCCACCCTAAAAGAGATGACTATCCAGAATCTGAATCCTGTGATTAACACTTCCCAGAAAAGACATAATTAACATTTACTGCTTTTAAAAAGAAACAAATAAAAAAATCAGAAAAAACACTAAGCCAACCTAATTGCCCATCACACTGTTTTGCAAAGATGTTGATCATTCTGAAGCAAGAATAAGTATTTCAACCCTGCTTCTACCAGTGAGTATTATTGGTCCCCAGCAGTGAGCATTAAAAGAAAAGTGAATTACAGACAAGGGAATTAAGGAGAGAAAATTAGAGAGCACAAAAACATCATTCTAATCGTTCTTTGATTCCTTATGATTATGATGTTAAATCATTCCTTCAGGATGATTACAGCAGTAGCCATTTAAAAGAGAGGCCAGTAGATTAGGATCTTGATGTTTTCTAACTTAGTGTAAAAGGGGGATGATAAACTATAAGAAGATGCTTTTTGCAACCTCTTTCTTTGTTTTTTGTGTGATAAAACAACTACTGTAGAACAAGAGAAAATGATAAACTTGAAATGGTTCCAAAAGAAGAAGGAACAGATTTACAGTAGCATGAAATAACAGACGATTCTCCTTGCTTTCTTGCCACTGTTAATGATGTACTAATGTTCCCATGGGTTTTTGTGCTTTTAAAGTAAAAATAAAGGCTTTTTAAATTTCTCTAAGGGACACTATGTTACAGAGGATTAAGTCTGTTTTCAAATTCCAAAATCACACCTGTATAAGTTGCAGTCAAAAACAGAACAACCAATTCAATCAAAATGACAACCAAACCAACACTCTGACCTGGTCCCCCAATCCAGACTTTTAGTGAAGCTTTGAAAATGGTCAGTTAACTTTATTTTTCATTTTTTCAGAATGTCTGCACTTTCTGTAACAGTGCATTTCTGAAAAACTATGAGGGACTACTCTTATTGTGTTTTCAAAAACAGAAATGCCTAAAATACTGCAAGGCAAGGTTCTTTGGGTAAACCCAATATCTTTTATTAGACCACCTCAAATAGTTGGAAAAATTCTTCTTTACAAGACTTTGGTTACAAATATCCTTTGTTGGGCTGAGGAAGTCTTTGCAGGTCATCTGTGCTCTTCCTGGATGGAGTAGTAAAGCAGCCAGAGGCCAATACATATGCAAGAAAGCCAGTCAGTTGAAATGTAAATTGAGGTGGTCAGTAGGTGAGACACAGGTTGAGGGTATGGGGTAGGAAGGGGAATTAATGTAGCTGTAGTCAATGGATGGTGGAGGTGGGCAGAGGAATGAGAATAGCTGGTAAAAAGTGGTGCATTTATCTGGTGAGATAAATATTAGGCAGGTTATAATGTGCCATAAATCCAATATCTATATTTAGTCTAGATTTTTTGTACCCAGTAGACTGATGAAGTGAAATTCATAGGCTCATCTGTGAAATGTGTTTTGTAAATTTCCGTTGAGGATTAGGACTGAGAGATTGAAGAAAGAGTGGTTTTCTTGTGAGAAATGTGCCCCTGCAGTTAATTGGGATTCTTGACTTTGATAGAGTTTTACTGTGCTTTTCTTCTGGTACACAGTTGTTGTTTGGTTTCTCCTACATATTTTCCATCAGGTCATTTTGTGCACTGGATGAGATACATTACATTTCTGGAGGAATGTTCCTGGATCTTACACCACCACCACCCATATCTCATCCATTGACTACAGCTACATTCATCCCCATCCATCCCCCCTACCTGTCTCTCACCTACTGACCACCACTATTTACATTTTAACTGACTGGCATTCTTGCATTCTTACTGGCCTCTAACTGCTTTACTACTCTATCCAGAAGAAGCAGAGACCATCTGCAGACACTTCTTCTGCCTGACAAAGCGTATTTGTACCCAAAAGCCTGCAAAGAAGATGTTTTCCAACTATTTGAGTTGGCCTAATAAAAGATAGCATATTTACTCAAAGAACCTTGTCTGCCTATGTCCTTAGACCAACATGGCTATGACCTACACCCCTAAAATATTGCAAACAAGTGTTTAAGTAGAATGTATATCCCAGCTTCTTGGGTGCCTATACATGTACTCTGATACATTCTAGTCAGAACACTAGCATTGCCACAGTGTCACATGCATAAGCCCCTGCAGGTTTAAAAATGGCCACTGAGGCACTTTAACAAATGCTCGTCACATCAGCTTTAGTTAAAGCATCCCATGGCTATTTTTAAATTTTCAGGGGCTTAATACATGTGATGTTGCAGGGTTTTAAATTAAAGTGGCTCTCCAGGAACTGATGTAATTAAAACGCTTCCCCTTCCTTCCAAAGCACATGTAGCCTAATGTTAGTATCACCAGATTCAGTCTGAATCAGTAGATTAAATGTACTTGCCCAGTCATGATGGCCAGAACCAGAAGGGTTAATGAGCAACTTATAGCAAAAAGAAAATGCTTTTTGAAGATATTTGAAACAGAGCTTATGAAACTGTTTCCTATCTGTCTGGAGTATAACCCATAAGAATTATATATATAGCTGCTTACACTAGTCTTGAGACAGCATGAGCCCTAAAAAGCAGAACTGAAAAATAAAATTGCAAACCCAGATGATTTAATAATTTTTGCTTAGAGTCAGTAAAAATTAACAAACCTAATCACAAGGTTTAATTAACATAGTAGGTTAATATTGGGTGGGGACATGTTAATCTCAGACCCCAAAATGATGTGGTGTAATTTGCTGATTGGGTAAACCAAAGCTTGGGTAGTAACTTATTGTAATGGTTTCTAACACCTTTTAACCTTACAGTATAACAGCTATAGAATAAAATTATAAATAGCTACGTAGCCAACAAATTAGCATAAACAGGATATAAAAAAACGTGCATGTTAAGTAACCCACAGGAAGGACGAAACAGAAGGGACATTGCTGACCCATTCCACCGGATCTCTCTTATTCCCTGTGTAAACGAAGACCAGATCCTGACTGAGGGATCTTCCCCTTGTTCTCCCTCTGACAGTGTGGATCCGGGACGCCTTTCTTCACTGAATCAACTTAATGTGTATCTAACTGAGGGACTATCAATAAGTTACTAACTAAGTGGGAACTCTTGGTTGATTTCTTTGCCTATTTTATTATCACTGCCAATTTTAACTTATATTGTTATGTTGTCTGTTTATTAGATTAACTTTTTTACTAACTGTCACATGTGCAAACTATATTTTTTGTTGTTATAAGTAAAATTCATTCTTTTTTATAAGTAAAACTTCTCATTGCTTTCCTCCCAACATCACCTCCTCGATCCCAAATCAAAATGCCCAGTGGCTAATAAAGTTGCAGTACTCGGTCAACCTGCAACTAAATTAATATACTCACAATACCCAGCTGGCCTGTGACACCTAGTAAGTAGGAAGTAAATCTCTAAATAGAGAGCCCTGCTTTTTAAGCCTGCTGAACCAAGGCATATAATGCAACTGTTACATAACCTTATTCAAGCACACTTCCATGTGTACCCACTACAGGATTTAAAGTTCTGCAGGATAACCAGTCTATTAGAATTTAGGGTCTATTCAGTTTTCCCCCAGAGTTTTTCAGCTTCAATTTTAATTTTACTTGAAAACTGAACATGTCCTTATGGCTCAGAAAATGTAGTAGAAACTAATGGTCTATTTTCATCATGGCTAATGGCTAACAGTGGGGTGCCTCCTGATTCCATACTAGGTCTATGGCTGTTAAATATATTTATTAAGAATTTGTAAAGGAAAATGTGTAGTGAGACAGGAAAACTGCAGATGAGTAAGTTACTTAGGTTAATTAAGACCAGTGTTGTGAAGAATTTTAGTGTGACTTAAAGTTGGTAAATAAGCAATTCAGTCAGTGAAAATAATTCAGCATGAATACACATAAACTATCTCAAAGTGGATGGAAACAAAGTTAAAAAACTGAACTACTTTGCAAGGTTTTAGGTAGCTATCAGCTCAAGAAAGGGATGAAACTTCACTGCAGCTAGTTCCAAGGATCTCTCAGGGACATTCCATACTATCACTCTTGAGATTTCTATCCCTGTGCTTGACAGGGCAAATGCCTTGGCTTTTCTGATTTACTTTTAAGTTTGCTGTATGTATCATGTATCGCAGATCCACCGGAAGAAACACTATAGGATTCTCTGGCTCTCTTGAATTTAGGTGCAGGGGAGGCTCTGTAAACTGGTCTGCCAACAGTGACTGTTTGGGGGCTAAACAGGGGCATCATGGTGAGGAGAGAGGGAATAGAGGTCCCTGGCTGAGAGCTGCGATTGAGTGGAGATTGACCCTGGAATAGTTTCACAGGAATTTTTATGAGGCCTATTTATAATACACCTACTAGGTTTTTTTGCTATTTTATTAAAGTGCCTATAGTAAATCATGATTTGTGGGCAAATCAATAACCTGGGTATACCCATTCAGCAGAATGGAGCCCAATAAGCTTATACAAATCCAAGGCAAATCTGCAATGGCACCCTGGCACCCCACACAGAAAGTAATCATGAGTCATTAGAATGCATAAGGAATGGTATGGAAAATAATTTAGAAAATGGTAAAATCCATTTATGTAAATTAACCACATGGTTTCATCTGGAACACCATATGTATTGCTGGTTGCACCATCAACAATGTTGTAGAATTAGACAGGATTCAGAGAAGGACAATGAGAAAAATTAGGAGCATAGAAATGCCCTTCTTTGAAGGGAGATTGAAAAGATTCAGATTGGTTACCTTAGAAAGGAAAAATGAGAGCAAGATAAAGTGTATTAAAAGAACAATAAGGTGAACATAGATCAGAAGCTTTTGTTCTCTCTGTTTTATAAAACAAGAACAGGGGAATATTCAATTAAACTAAAGGAAGGAAATTCAAAACTGATAAAAAAGAAATATCTTCAGCAACTCCAATTACACCAGGGAAATCATTCCCAGAGGAAGTGGTTGAGGTCAAGAATATAGCGATAATTAATAAACAGACTTCACATTTATCTGGAAATCAATAATATGCAGAGTTGTTGGCTTACGTTAGCAATTTTTTTAAAAGGACACTAAGCCTTATGGTTTAAGCCAACTATTGAAGACTATGATAAGACTTGTTGGGGGAGGGGCATATTAGCCCATATGTATCCACTCTAATAAATATATCATTTTTGATCCTGAGGGGTGAGTACTGCCTTATATCTACCTTCTTAATTATTATAATCCACAACTAAAGTATGTAAAGAGAGCAACAAATTCTTCAGTCAGACACCAGAACAGGACAACCACTAATGGATATATAATTATCATGAAAGAGAAGCGGGGGGAAAATCCAGTCCTCCACAGGAACAAGGGAAAGAGTTCCCCAAACCATCCAATCATACAATCAACAACCACTGACTTTTATGCTGTTCCAACATACTTCAAAAACATGCCTATATTTAGAGGTAACCCAAGTTCACTAATTCAGTCTGTAGCACCAACTCAGTTGTAAATGCCCTGGGAAAGAAATGACAAGTATGGAAATCAATCTGTGACTGTTTCTGCTCTCCTTTCTGCTGAAATTAGTTTCTTTCAGTCTCTCAAATGCTGCAGTAAGTGTACAGTATAACTGCAATGCAGCCAAATAAAATAACTTTTCAATAGCCCCTAGTCAGGTATTTTTTAATTCCTTTTTCCCACTACGAAACCAAGTCCCTATTTCTTCTAATTCTATCATAACAGGAACACTACTGTGCAATTGCATGCAGTGCTATATAAGCAGTCAACCACAACGATAGCATAGGAACCACTAACCTCAAGGATTCAAGTAAACATCCTGAAAAACATTTGAAAATGTAATATTTCCCTGCTATTCAGCTTGGCTCTGTTAGCACCATCCTTTTAATGAGATATGCTGTACCAGGGATATCTAAGCAAATAAGTCCTCTTAAATAAGGCAAAGAGCACTAGAAAAACATGGTAAAGAACAAGCAGAAGGAAGAACATTCTGTCTTGATGTCAGATGTGTCTCTTTTCATGGATTTCTAAACTAATATTTTTGTAGTTTTGTGTGAATTTAGGTTTCTCATGACGCAACATAGCTTCCATTACCATATCAGTGACTTCAGTCTGTGTTAGTTTCAGAGTGGATCTTGTCTTTTGAGAATACATATCAGTTTTAAAGTCACTTTCCTTCTAAATTTTAAAGACACAGAAGCAAGACGTAACTAATTACTGATGGGAAGATACGGAGGAAGAGAAGAATTTCACAAAAAAAGGACTACAACAAACTGAAAAGGAACAATTTTTGCCTGGTACCTTACAAGGAAAAGACAGACATAGGACCAACAGGAATATTTATTCATTATCCCTACTGATCTGAAGCTGGCAGTGTGTCCTACAATATATTTTGTTACTGGATGGGCCAGTGTGCCCTTAAACTTTTATTTTGAAATTATCTTTATTCAGACACATGGAACCATATTCTAATGTACTTCTCAGGCAGGTAGAGTGGAGGTAGATGCCTAAGAGCAATTCTTTGCCACTTTGCACATGTCCTTGAAAAAACTGTCAATATAAAAGATGGGTGGGTCCTCCTCAGTCTAGCTGCTTTTCTTGTGGCTCAGTCTTAAGGGAGAGATGATGGTATGTTACAAAAGTAGATGAATTAATTTAACTGGGTGGAATAAAATCCCATTTACACACCCAGTAGGAAGAATAAAATAATCCCACATTGTTTCCGATTATTTTAAAATAAATGCAACAACGGCAACATGTAATAGCATCCATGATTTAGCTACCGGGGTGTCAATAGGAGTATTCTAAACTGCAACAAGTTAAGAATACTACAAACATGCCAAGGAACCTATCTGCAGCTGAATCGGGAGCCGAGGATTTGAACTAGTTTTGGTGAATCCTTTCATTTTAATTATTTATCAGTAAACAAACAAAAATATGTTCAAGTTGACATTTAGAAAATAAGTAATGTTTGTAGGATCACATCATATGTTACAAGAGAAATGCTGGGAAAATCCAGAGCATACGTATGTAAATATTAGATATGTTGCAAAGCCTACAATAATATCTAAAAATTGCACTTAAATCTTTGAAAAGGATATTTACAAGGATAATCACTTAAAAAACCAAGTATGGTAATGCTAGAAGCTCTAAAGAAAAACTTTTATTTGAAATCTGTTTTTTTAGACATAAGAACACCCAATGAAGCATTTGATTTCCACACTTCAGATGTGCCTGCAACACATCACTAAAATTACCATAGTAAAATGTGGATATAATACAACATTTTCAATGGCCTAAATTCAATTCAAAGGTTAGACTAAAGACATCTAAGAAACTTAAACCTCTGTCACCTTCTTTCCTTGCCATCACTGCTTTTGTTATCTTAGCAGCATGGTACCCTCTTAGCAAAATGTAATTTGTTGCTATAATATATCACATCTGATTGTGGCTCTTGGGTACCTATACATATGCTCCTGGGCTGTGGAGAGGGCCTTTTAATTAGAGCAGCTCCTAGCTGCTCTAATTAAAATGCCACAGTGTCTTGTGTACTCAGTGTACTGTATTTCAAAATGATGATAGTGGCACTTTTACTAAAGCTCACTGAACGCCACCATTTGAAATGTGGGATGCTGAATACACAATACACTGGAGCACGCTGGAGCATTCTAATCTGAACACTCATCAGAATGCATCAGAGCACATGTATAGCACCTGCAATGTCTAAGAGTCCAAGTTGCTGTTTCCCATAAGGTAAGGCCACAGTAAGAAGGTAACCTAAGTGGAAACATAAATGAAGTAGGTCGTCCACATTCACTGACACACATTTGTGGATGCATAGCCTCTGCATCACTTGAACGTTATTTGTAAGTTTAGCCTGGCATACCTAGCTAGTCAGTAACAATGACAAGGCAAATGTTTGCTTTCATTGCAGCAATCAGAATATTATCCAAGTTAATGAATGGGCATAATACCACATAAGTTGAGAGAGGGAATTAGTCATATCAGTCTGAAATCAGTCAGAAGGCTGAATAGATTTGCACCTTCATAGACTAACTAAGATATTTAGAGAGAGCACAAGTTTTCATGAACCCAAATTCACTTTATTAGATCCTGTAAACAGGTATACATAAAGCGGAACATAAGAAAGTGAGAGAAATTAGGACACAAAAGACAAGGGTGGAGAAGAGAGAGAATGGAGTAGTGCTTGTAGAGAAAAGCAAATGAGTAGTAAAACCTTAGGAACAAAGGGGGTCACAAAAGCTAATTCAGGTAATGAGATAAAAATCCTTAGTCCCTGCTTTTAAACTATACGTAATCCATTCCGAGCCATGAATGATTTCTTGTTCTGCAGTGTCCTATTCAAATTGGTTTTATATATGTATATATGTATATATATGTATATATGTTCTCAGACAAAAAAATATATATATATATTATTTTATATATTATATTTATGTGAGAGAGAGAGAGATATATATTATTTTTTTTGTCTGAGAACAGCCATGCTAAGGTCAGCAATGGAGTGTCAAAGGATGTTGAAGCATAAACTCTCACCATCAAATCAGCTGGTGAGATTAAAAAAAACCCTACAAAAATGGGTGAGCAGAATTTTAACACCATCTACTTAAAATATTCTATGGATATCAGATGAGGTCTTATGACAAGGAAACAAAACTCTGTCTCTCCTTTTTGTTTTGGGGGGGTTGTCTTGGTTTGTTGGGTTTTTTTGGTCATTTCTGATGCCTTTGAGATTTACATTTTTTTCCAAAACTATGTTATTAAGGTTTTTCTTTTCAGATCTCACTGATAAGGGGAAAAAATGCTTGGTTGTAAGAATGAAATTGTAAACATCCCTTGAATCAAAGAAAATTAAAATCTTCCATGATCCTTGCCAATATGTTTAGGGAAAGTAGCTCTTACTTTTATCGAACAGTCAATTTAGGGAACAACTGTTATTACACCTTGCTATTTGAAACATTTATACTTTGGCATACTGGTGGTGTCTAATCAATTGTACCTCTTTCTAAAACTAAAGCTAAGGTAGATTCTGTCAGTACATGCAGGAGTAGAATGTTTATTGCTCTCAGAAGAAAAAAGCTCATCAATATACTATCCTGAATTTAAACAGCATTTATTTATATACCTATTTGTTATTTATGTATTTTGTGCTATTTCTATGCCACCCTTTCCAACAAAAGCTCAGGCTACCTAAGGGTAAGAGAAAGAGAACAACTTTTTAGAATAAATAAAGGAAAATAATAAAATATAGCCAAGATACACTAAACAATGTCTTAGATCCAGAAGCCCCCCAAGGCTGTAAACCTGAGTGACAAGGCCACAGTCCTACGTTTATTCCCCCTCAAGTCACATAGTCTTCCCACCAGAATCACCTCTGTCTTGTATAGATTCAGTTTCAATTGGTTCACTTGCATCCACTGCACAACTGCAGATAAGCACTGGGAAAGATTGAGAGGACAGGATCAAAAAAAAGAAAGGTAGACCTGTGTATCAACACATATTTATGGCATCTCACTCCAAACTTCTGTACAATCTAACAGTTTCATATACACATTAAACAGAAGGAGTGCGACATGAGCTCTCTGCTCAGCTAATTCATCTCCCACTTAGGTTCAACACTCCCCTGTCCTTTGATTTCTTTCCTGCCATGACTTTACAGGAATTGTTGTGGACAGAAACAATGTCTGTCCCGTGGGTTTTACCTTTGCTAATCCTCATTGTCAATCTTCTCCAGGGCTCCTTTCCTCCCCTACACACTGGTCCATCACTCATCCAGTGTGCTTAGCAATTACAGATCTCAAGGTCTATTCTCTCAGCCACCTTCCCTTGAGTGGCCTATGACTTACTCCTGGTCTATTTTGGCCGTGGCCAGATACACTAATAGGTAGTTTCTCTTAAGACAAATGTTATTGATGATGGACCCTCAGGATCTATTTAATAGCTTCTTTGTCCCACCCTAGGTTCAGGACACATCAGGTTCCCTATCGTCCAACCCACATTATTCATAATCCTTTTTCACTCACAGCATTTCAAGACCCTCCTTCATTAGAACTGACCCCTGAACAAGCCCATCTTCTCTCTATTTCAAATCTCAGGTTACAAGGCTCTCATAACAGAGTCCATACCTGAGGCCAACAAATATCTTCCAGAATCCCTGTTCAGTCTCCTGTGTTCTAGGTTCTTGGTTATTATCCCCTTTACAGTCTTTTGGCCAGCAAAGCGCTCAGGAGTTTTCCTCAGTACCATCACTGTAAGGAGAGAGGATGGGCTCCCCCACTTCCCCACTTCCCTCCCCTCCCTTAATGGAATCTACTTCTGGCAAAACTTTTTTTAGCTTCTTCTTTAATCAGTCCAGCCTGGCCACCTTCCATAGGCCATAGTTGGTTCCCATCAAACATCTAATTTGTACACAGTTATAGGTCATTTCTCAACCCATCTCTCATCCCACACCCTTCATTTTATTTTCTGTTATGCTCAGGGCTGTGCTTGCATCCCTGGACGGGAGCTGGATAGGTGGGTACCTTCTTATGCTCCCTTTGGGGATTTGGTGAACAGCTCGCTTCATCAATGGTTTGTCTGCAACCTCACACTGTCATCCAGTTAGTGCATTTTACTTCCCCTCATCCAAAGGTAGTCCATTTTCTTGGAGGGCAGGGTCTGGGCTCTCAACCTGTCTCCCTGCTACAAAGGGAAATACGCTGGACCCTGGAAACCCCAAAGGAAAGGCCCCAAGCAGATAAATATTCTCCCATCAGCACCCTCCAGAATCTCCCTGTTAGATAAGAGTGGATCCAATTTAGAGCTACCCCACAAATAGGCAGTAAGGGTGCCTGTACATGAGCCAGGAGGCTACTCCAAAATGCTGTAAATACAACACATCAGAGCAGATCATCATTTTTATAATTGTGAAGTAAGTATCTTGCTCACCATTTTCTTTGGAAAAATATTTTATAAATCATCAACATTAATATATAGAAAATTACAACATTCTGGAGCATAAATGGGACATTTTGCAACTAGGTTGCATGTGGTAACCAAGAGTGCATTCCAACTGAAGCTATCAGTCAAATAGTTCTTTGTAGACAGTCAAACTAAATAAATGAAAAAATTAGTACTTTACTAGTGCAGAAAAGCTATGCATTGGTATAAAATATCATCCATCTAATATTTAGAATTAAAAAAATTGGTGCTACTCCCTCTAGCTCCCTTCTTCTGAATCAGCCTCTAAGAAATGTCAAATTAAAACCCAGTGAGGAAGAGAAATAAATCTGTATACTGTTTGTGCAGCAATATAGTCAGAAGCATATTGTAGGACATTATGACTTAAAGCAATCCAACAGAATGCAAGCAACAAAGAACTTAAAGCAGACTCCTGAGGAACTCATAATCATAAATTCATCTGAAGCAAGGATAATAAAAATATGGTTACAGTAAACAGACTTAGTTCTCAGATATACAGGATAAATCACATGGAAAAAAATGGAAGTAATGCTTGCAACAGCACAGAGCAGTCATCATTTGTTGAGAATACAAAGGAATTAGCAGGTAATGAGGTAATAGAAATGTCATAATAACAGAATTAGAGGTCATTAAGACCTTCCTATGTACTACAAGCACTTCTGAAAATGTCATATGCAAACTTGAGGGAGCTGACAGGGGAAAAACAGAATTCCTTCCCTATTTTACAATGAAGTTTCTCAAACAATTTTCACACCTTTATTAAATGAAGGCTTTGATAATTAAGGCACATTGCTCTCTCTTGAAGCATTATGGAAGCTCTTGGCTGTGGAGTTCCAGGCTAATCAGATTTTGTATGGTGAAGCATTTTTAAAATTGGATTTCTATCTAAGGAGTCCAACCAGCTAAAAGTTAGAAATGAGAGGAATTAAAAGATTATATTGGTAAGGAGAACTTTGATGGCCTTTGAAATCTTCCCCAGCCTATTTGCCTATAGCAAGCAAATATTTTTCCTGCACATAGCTAGGTTTGTTCTGTTTCCCACCCACTAATGTTCACAGTGTATAAGCGAGTATAATGCATGTGGATGTCATTAACATTTTTTCTGTTTTGATGGGATTTTACACTTCTTGGTTGCATTATGAAACCTATCTTAATTTGAATTCAGTTGTTTAAAAATATATTCTCCCATCTTTTCTTTGCTTAATAAATGTAACAAGGAAATAATAAAGGGGGGAAAGAAGACAAAAAAGAAAGGAAAGGAAAGGAAAGGAAAGAGTATGAGAGACACTACAAACTCATCTTACCCGTGTTCTTTTAAAAGGAATTAAAGCTGCCTAAATATGACATTGTTCCAATGGAAACCCTTTAAAGCAAAAAAAAAATAAAGTCATGGAAGCTTTCTTAGTAAAACCCTAATGACCCTATAGCATGGAACCTCATGAGGTACTCCATCCCTCACTGAGAATTTTCTGACTCCAGTGCATAATGAAACACACTTCACATCTAAGTCCTGCCATGATTTAATGCAAAATTTAATTATCATTTCACCAACACTAACAAATACTCAGAATTCATACATCTGCATCCATTATGTAAATGTATTAGGTTACAACTGAAGTTGTATGTTATTAATGTTCTGCATGGAGTTCTTAACCATAGAACATAAGGATTGATCATAATTCCAGTTGGTTTCCTGGTTTTATTTATTCCATTCATAAACTTTAAGGGATGAGGTCATCTTTATTAGATGCAGCCTCCTGTTTTCAATGCTTTAGTAAAATATTGGCCATCTGTACTGTGAAAATGACTGGTTTTAATGCCACTGTAAGTAACAGAAAATGGTGAATAAGATCAGTTAGGCAGATTATATCAAGTGGAAACCAGCAAACAGTCTGTTTTAACTGTTTTTAGCTTGAGGGAACCAGAAAGGGTGAGATACATAGAACATTTCTTAAAACACTTATGCTTAATTAAATTTAAAAACTAATTAAACATGTTCATTTCAAAAGTATCATAAATGTCAATATTTATTCATAGATAACATAGCATAAAATCTGGGTACACAACACAAGAATTCAGCTTTAAGTGAGAAATTAAACCCAGTCTTTAGTAAATAAGCTCACTTTTGGAATCAGTCCAATGTTCCAACAAGACTGTAAGACAGCTGTGCCAAAAAAAGGATTTTCCAGCCAACAAACACCAAGAATACCCAATCTATTAAAACTGCGTAAGTAAATTTGTACAGTTATAGATCACAAGCTTCTTTTTTGGTTCTACAACAATCTTATATGTGGGCATAAGCAATGAAAATAATTCATATAGCACAGGGGTTTTTTTCCTACCAGCATTTTCAACTTTCTTACATTGGTTTTAGAAGTTATCTACCATCTTTCCTCCCAGCTGAAAAATTTCTGTGGCTTCATTTTTTAAAAAAACAAAATTATATTTTCTCCTGATGCTATATCATATAAAAAGGGACACACAAGTGCTTGTAACAGCCTGCTCTTTCATTCCCAATCTGTCACCTGACATGAGTCAGGGTTACCATGGTTAGAATCTGTATTCATCAACTTTACTAAGCTTTACTAAGCTTGTGTGTGTGTGTGTGTGTGTGTGTGTGTGTGTGTGTGTCTGTCTGTCTGTTTACATGCACATGCAGGCACATGCATGAAATGATTCCCTTAAGTGGCCAACTCACAGGAAAGATGAAAGACATACTCCAACTAAGCAATATGGCAAATCTGATTAGTGAAAGTAGGAAAGGCCTGTGTTTTGGAAGAGAAGGGCTAAGGTTCTAGTGCCAGCTCTGCAGCTATATTTTTTCTTCTAACAAGTGTCTCCATCATGAACATCGCATGTCCGCAGAGGCTGGGGGGGCACAGCGAGCTCCCGCAGGCAGCAGCACCGTCAGTGGTGGGCGTGTGGCGGTGGCAAGCAGGGAGCTCCTCCAGGCAGCTACAGTGCTGTCAGTGGTGGAGGTCAGAGGTGGCGAGCAGCAACCAGTGGTCAGCAACCACCTGTAAACACCGCTGGCTGTAGTGGTGGCAAGCAGCAGCAATTGCGGACCACCTGCAGTGTCAGCAGCGAGGGTGGTAGGTGGCAAGTGGCAACCACCTGCAAGTGCCATTAACGGTGTCAGTGGTGCCTTTTCCTGGGGGGGTGCACTGCCATGCTTAGGGGGTTCACGTGCACCCCCTATGCATCACCAGTGGACTCTACTATATGGATTCAATATGCCAGAATTTTTATACTATATTTGAAGGGAAAGAATATTATTTATGAACTGAATTAAAATGCTGCTTTTAAAATTACCAGGTGAAATTTACACTTTTGACTTCCATGGTTTTGCAGATAATAGATGCACCTACACTTCCATATTTACTATGCAGTAATTGAAAATTACTGTGCAGTATGGGAACATGTTTACTCATATACTCCCATGCTGTGCAGTAACTATGGTGACTTACACCAACCTGGGCATAAATTTGCTACCTGCATGATGCAGATAGCAAGTTTATGCCCAATTAGTTACTGCACAATAAAACACATGTAGATGTCTTACTGTGCAATAACATGGTAGCTTTCTGGCAGGGTTTGCCCAGCTACTACGGGGTCAGCTGGAGCCATTGCCTGACCTTCTTTGCTGATGCTGGGCTGGACTGCTCTTGGGCAGCCCCTAGCTGCAAGCTATAAAAGTCTGCGGCCATTTTGTGCCTTGTGGCACACACAGGGACCCTGAAGGAGCTGCGCTATCCACAAGCCCAGCAGTGCCCATGTGCTCCCTGGACAGCCTGCAGGCTATTTGCCAGGGCTCACCCCATCCCAAGCCGCTGGCTGCCCACAAGTGAATTCTGCAGAGCCCAGCCCTGTGATCCCACCAGGGCTGTTGACTGTGCCACCAGGGCCAGCATCTGCTCTCCAGTGCCGCTCACCCCCTCACCACTCTCTCTTTGCAGGACCATGGTAAAGCACCTTGGCTGTGCAGCTGTGTTGCTGTGACTCCCTGGCCATGCCCCTATTGGGAGGCTGGCATCACAAGGCCACCTGAGTGGAGGCCCAGTTAGCCAGTGTGGAACATGACATCCTTCTTCTTCCCTGTGTCCAGCCTCAGACCCATCCATGTGTGTCCACCCACCTAGAGCCCCAAGGGGCCCAAACTAGACCTGGGAGGAAATGCACACCCTTGTGGCACTGTGAGGTGAGGAGGACATCCTGAGGCAGGTTGCCCAGGGTGGGGACCTAAATGCTCATATTTATGAGGCTCTGGCAGCTGGAATGCATAAGCAGGGCCACTCTTAAGGTCAAGAATGTGGACCTAGTGAGTGGCCATGTTCAGACACAATCGTCCCAACCCCCACCCCTGGCCTTGCCCCTGCCCCCAATCCAAGCCCTGGCCTCAACCTTCCTCCTTGCCTGGCCTGCTTACACTCCCCTAGCCCCAGGTCCCCCTCCACAACACACAGAGAGGTGGGACACAGGTCAGACCTGTACAGAGCAGCCTGTATCCCCATGGCTGGGGAGGCATAGGCCTCTCATGCGCTGTGGTATTCATTGATACTGGCAGTGATCTCCTCCTCAGCAGCTGGGGGCAGGAATGTCTAGTACTGCAACAGATAGCCCTCCAAGTGGTGATGAAGGTTTTGGGGCAGGCCAGGCTTACCGCCCACATGCCACTATAGCTCAAGGTCCCAATCCAAGAGTGCAGGTATGCCTGGGGCACCAAGAGGATCATCAGCAGCAGGGTATCATGGCCCAGGCAGCCCTCTGCCTGCACAAACAGCCTATCATGCACTGCCCACAACACATGCATCAGGGACACATTCAGGTCCTAAAGGTGGCATGGCAGGGGGCTGGCCCTGGGGCACCTTTTCAGAGAGGCCCCAACCCCCGTTATCTGGGAGCCCTGAACATCCCAAGCCTAGGCAGCAGGGGCTGGGCAGCTGTGCAGCAGAGTGATGGGCCTGAAGGAGCAGAGTCGGGGGTCAGCAGGAGCTGGAACTGTGGTAGCAGGTGCTGCCAGCAGCCTGACCTGACCCACCCTGGGAAGGGGGCAGAGGAGGCAGGTGTCTCTGGCCAGCCCCTGGGGAGCAAGTGGGGATTGGGGGTACTCAGGCGGCATCCACCTGGGCCCAGGCGTGACCTCCAGACAATGAAGGACCCCTGGAGGAAAACATCTTATATCTCAAATGGTGCCAAGTCTCACAATGGCCTTCTGTCTCTTGCCCTTGCAGAGCCAACATCTGGACACAGCAGGCTCCTTGCAGCACCCTGAAGCTATTGCCGCAGCATTTCCCTGGCCTCCGCTGTGAGCTTTGGACCCACAGGGCACTGTCTGCAGTCAGAGTGCACCCCTCCACCACACACAGATGGACTCAGGGGTGGGGTCAGACACATGAAATGTATGTTAAGTTTGGGGAACATGGTTTTTATTGTTGGTGGGTTGCGGGTTGGTAGAGGGGCACTGTATGTGGTGGGGGGGAGGGGAGAGAAGGCTGTGTACATCAAGGGGAGGGAGAAGGGATGTGGGGGTTGTATTAATAAAGTGTGTATTGTTTGACTGATGTATGTGTCCTGAAGTGGTGCTAGGGGTGGGCAGGAGGGTTGGGCATATGTAGGTAGTGGAGCAAGTGGGTTGGAACAGGGAATGCAGGAGGAGGTTGTCGGCCAGTCCCACAGCCAGTGCTCTGGGCCCAGCAGGTGGGTGAATGGCTGTCCTGGAGCCTGGAGGGGAGGGGGCTTAACAGGGCCGGCAGGCCAGCCTCGTGGTCAGCAGCAGCACACCATGCTGGTCATTGCTGGCAGAGGCCAGGCTGGAGCCGCAGGGTGCTGCGTGCCACTAGCAGGCACAAGGACAGCTGTGGTGTGAGGAGGCAGGGTGGTTGGGGAGGGAGCTGTCGCATGCTGACCCAGCTCTTGGCATGCAGCTCCCATGCAGGGGAGGGGTTAGGCAAGGATCAGAAGGCAGGGATCTGCTTTTAAGATGGCCGCAAACTGCTGGCAGCTTCCTCTGGCCTCAGCATGGCTGCCAAATGCTGGCAGCCATGTAACTGAAGGATGGAGCTCATCCCAGTGGCCAAAGGGGCTCAGGTAGGCTGCTCTGATTTGGGACTAAATCTAGTCCCAGGTCAACTGCACATATAGATGCCAGCCCTGTTCCTGTTTACTGCACAGTAAATGCACATGTAGACATGTCTGGCATTTGAGCAGAGTCCTTCTTTACCTAGATTGATGAATTCTACAAACTTTTGCCTTTTCTTAATTCTCTTCCATTACTGATATTTCAAAGCAATTTGGTCTCATCCAAATATAAACTTCCAATCTGATAAACCAACCACCAGAATTATGCAGCCCACTCCTGACTCATCACCAAGACAGTCCTGAATCATTACTGAGAGGGCTGACAGCAACCAGCAGCCATATTAGTAGATGTGAACTGTTGCAGTGAAAGCAGTTCCTGTCTACTAATAAAAATGTTTGGAATTTCTTCCCCCTGTGACAGCTGCCAGAGTATAAATATGAGTGTTTTATACTTTTAGTTGAGAAAAAGTTAAGGCAGATAGGTGTCATGTGTCCTATGAGAATTACAGAGGAAATCTCGATAAACAAGGCTGGAATCTACTCTTTCAAAGAATACAGTACAAAGGCACAACACTAGGGAAAAATAAGCTAAGAATGTCAATTCTCTAAAGGTGGTACAGCACCCTGGTTCTGTGTCAAAAGCTGGATTCTGTTCTGCAACACCTGAAATGTACTAGAAGAGGCAAGCTAAATATTTCAGAACAGTTGCTCAAATGCAGGACTGCATACTCACCTGAAATCTAATCCATCAGATATGGTCAAGAAGGGGAAAGCAAGACTAGAAGTCTTTTAGAGATTAGAATTCCATATTTAAAAAGCATATTCACCATTTATTTATAGTGCCTATGCTTCATCACCCGTGTCATAAACCCTTGAGCACCCTGTTAACTTTTTTCCTTTGTAATGTGTCTGATCTAAATATTTGCTGTTGGAAATCCTCTAAAAGTTAGGAGTTAAGAAACATGTCTGGTATGCTACAATACCTTGGACTTTGTATTAGCCATTAGGATAACAACTTGGAGGTTCCTTGCAGGTTGGAAGAGCAGTTGCAGAGGTGATGATTTGGAGGGTGAGACTAGGAAACTTCTAGGAAGCTCTGCATGCTTGGGGAATTTTGCACACAGCTTTGAACAACCGGCAGCACTGAACACAGTGCACTTAATATAAAGCTCCAAGTTGTTACAGTACAAACAGAGCCCCTTTATTATTGCATAAAGGTCTGAGTATGAAATAATTAGTATCTAAGTACAGTGAGTACAAATAATAATGATGATATGCTAGGTGGCAAGTCATTAGAGAATCAAGATAATTATGTAAGGCTCAAACTGCTATAGGAATCCAGGTTTTTAACTATTTTGGCTACTTTAAAATTCCCTTCCTAGCTATGCAAGCATCTATTTTGTATCTATATTTACCCCATTCTTCCAAAAAGAGCAGAATCTCTAAGAAAATAATCATGAAATATGCCACAAGATCTTTGGAGAACTTGGTGTTTCTTGTCATATGGTCATATGGTGTTTCTTGTCACCCCTGGAAATCAGGATATGGCTAAATGTTAAAGTAACAGAGAAAAAAAAAAAACCTTTGGAATTTGGCTGTACATGAGCTACAGCACTTCCAGAAGCTATATTTTCTATGTGACAGACCTTTAAATGTCCAAGAACTTTCTTTGGGTTTGACTTCACTACAGACTTAACCAAAGTTACCACTCAAATCCTTTTCTATTCCTATCTGACCAGGAAAATTTGTACAGTAAGGCCAGGAACAGATATCACATATTACTAATACAAGTGTTTGGAAACCAGTCTATAACCATAACAAAAAAGACATTCAGCCCACATACTCTGATTTAAAAGTGGCAGATCTCAGTTTAAGTTTTGCCCCCTGCCACTCCCATCTCCAAACGGCATATGTGTGTTTTGTTCGCTACTAATCTTAAACTATGCCGCTTTCAGAAAACTGCATAATTTACATGAATTTCTCCTTGGCCTTTTTAAATGTCTGTACCTAGCCTGAGTGTAGTGGTGTTTTTAACTCAAATTTGTTGAAGTCCTACTTAACACAACTAACTACTAACAGAACAATTTGCACACTGAATATTATTTCACAGTGCCAGCCACTTACTCTCAAATTGACCTCTCTCAAAAGGAATTAACTCTAGTGTAGGTAATATATTATTGTTATGAAGATATCCCATATGGCTGCAGGGGGTGCTTCAACCTCTCAGGTCATAGAGAGATGCTCATTTCATTTTCTGGGCTATTTGCAGCACCATGCAAACATAGCATGACATGCACATACAGCTCTTCTGTGCTGCTTTAAGCCTTGCTATATATTCTTGTTGTTATTATTATTAAAAAGCGAATGAATGGCTGGTATTTTCACATCCAGTCCAGATCCTGTATAATTATATTCTTTGTCACAGCCAAGTATCATACAACATATAGATTCAGAGTTACAGCTACTGGCTCAGGGTATCAAGTCCAGATATCAGACAAGAAGTAAGGGCAGAGACCACAGAATTTGATTCAGAGTGTCCAGGCTGACTATCTGGCAAGGGTCAAAGTCAAGATTTACACTAGTGCCTTAAGACAATGTTGAGCTGTCTGCCACTGCTTCCTTATGAATCTAATAAATACCCTGCTCCCTGTATCACAATGGACTAACTGGAGTCAAGGACAGCATAGTAAATCAGGCCCAAGCATGTAAAAATATGAGTCACCCTACTGAAGATGAGCAGGAGTTCTTGAGCTCTCAAGTGCTGAGTGGTTGCCCTGTATATGAAGCTAAGTCATCATATTCCCCTTGTGGGGTATTTCCAGCTTCTGGCTGCATAATGCAGTTCATTAATGTATTTGCAATTATCCAGCTTTATTCCCATTTCATAAGAGTGGCAAATTATTAGTTAAAGAACTTGAGTTTTTTCCTAAATGTTCTGTGCTTTTCCTTGGCAGACACCTGTCACAGTAGAGAAATTCATCATCTTTATTCTCTTTCATTTCGTTCTGGAGACTACTGAAGGGAGCTAGTTCTAACAGCTTTCTGATCAGTACCAGGGTTTTTGTCCTTCTGCATTAAACTCTGACAGACTGCTGTTAAAGCTATGGCCCAGTTTTTAAGAATAGATCAGTTCCAGATCCTCCACCACTCTTTAACAAGATTTTGGCAGAGGTCACTGCAGTTACCACTCTTACCTTTGCTGGCATCCTCAAAATGATGTTTGATGGTCAAAAGTCCCCTTTCTTACTGATTTTTTTGGATGTCCTAAAATGCATTGTGGGAAAATATCTGAACTTAGTATATCTGGAATCCTATATTTGATAAAAGGTTCTTTTAAATTTGCAGGTGGCTGTCTTTGTTCTTCAAATAACTGATTTTCTTAAAACACTGAGTAAAACCCACTCTTTCTTAAAACCCACTCTGAGATTAGGTATTTTTTCTTGACAGAACATTAAGAGATCTTCCTCCTCTGTCTTTTTCATGCTTTGCCTTCTATCTCCTGACTAGAACATTTTCCTCTTTATTCTCCCACATATGGGCCTATGGGAATTAGAGAGGTAACTCGACAAACAAACCCCCATTTATTCTTTGTTGATGGCGATAATTCTAAAAGCATCAGCACTCTAGCATTGTATTCAAAGAGGATCTGCTGTTTTAGATGACTCTAGGGCTCCAAAATAAGGCTGCTGAGAACAAAAGAACTAACAATGACCATCAGAGTCAGAAATTGCCAACAGTTTCTTATAGCCCATTGGTACCCCTGGTATGGTATAGCTATGGTATGGAAGCGTTTGCAATATTTAGGACAGGAATTAGCCATCTGATTCCTGCTGACAAATATATTTCTTAATATAATAAGTAGAAAGAAACAAAATGGGGGCTTGCAAGCAAAGTAATTGTTAAAGTACACTAAGGATACATGATTAGCACCTTACCAATGAGCACATTAAAGCAGAATATTAACACGGGAAACTACATGACTACAAAAGATGTTTCTAAGTACTAATGCAAAGTATAGGCGGGACCTCATATGAAATGCTGTGTACAATTCTGGTCACCCATGTTCAAGACCATTGAACAGGTACAGAGAAAGGCTACTATGACAGCCTATCTTCTGAAAGGAGACTAAGAAGAGCAAGGTTTGTTGAGCCTGGCAAAACAACGGCTGACAGGGACATGGATGTTCTCTATGAATGTATCAGAGGGCTAGCAGGAGGGAGGGAGAGCAATTTAAAGTGACAGACAATGATGGCACAAAAGCAAATGGCCATAAATACATTTAAACTGGAAATTAGGGGATTACTAACCCTCAGAGGAGTGACATTCTGGAACAACCTTCCAGTAGGAGTAGTGGAGATAAATAATTAGTTGTCAAGATATAGCTTGATACTCTTGAAAAGAAATTTATGATGTGGTTTGCCTGTAGTAGCAGGGAAATGAACTTGATGCCCAGCAGGTCCGCATCCAGTCTCTGTTTCTTCTTGCAAACTATATTGGTTGTTTTTGTAACCGTAGGTGTAGGATCCAGATTGGACACTCAATTTGGAAGCTTACTTAACTGAATATATTTAACACAATTTTAAGACAACCCACTATGAACCTCTTAGTTACATTAGAATAATTAGCAGATATAACCAAACTAAGTAATGGTCAATTACCCAATCCTGGAATGCAGACAGGATGCTTCAGTCAACAAGGCATCCATTGCTGCACCTCATCTCAGGGGTTCTGCATTACTCAGTGGTGCCTCATCTTATGGACGCCCAAGTTGCTCCAGTTATTCCCTTCTAGTCCTAAAGTACACATATTTTTATCCTATGTAATTGTTTTTATCTATTCAGGACCCATTTTATTATGCAAATGATCCAGTCATATTATGACCATATTTACTCCTTAACTCAGTGAGATCCAGTATCTACATCAATATCCATTTTGGTATAGTTTGAGTAACATTCTCCTACTTATGCTTGTTTAACAGAATATGCACAGCATCTAAACGAGCTTCACAAAAAAAATTCCATGTCATATAAACATTGAGTTGAACTACATCTCTGAATATATAACCCCAGGTATCATGGGAGTCCTATTAAGCTTAGCATAACAAGTTGTTCAAAACAGGTTTAAGCCCCAATGCGTGATGTCTACATATGCATAACTAATAAGCTTCTATGTAGCAAAACCCCCAGTTTTTCATTTTTTATTATTTTAAAATGCATTCCCTCCCCTTCCCCAACCGTTTCTGACTTTTCTCTCCCTCTCTATTCCCTATAGACAAGTATAAGTGAGCTCAAATTTAGGATAAACTTTAAACATTTTAATTTTGCTAGCAAGTTTTTGGTTTTGGATATCCATTGTCTTATATTGTAAAATTATTAGGTTTGTATTAATTTTTACTGTTGTATATTATATTATTATCATTTTCATTTTAGTTTCATTATTATCCATATTTCATTTTCGTTTCATTCAGTTTCATTATTATCCATATGAAACATATTATCATTTTTATATTGATTTTTATTGTTTCATATGGATATTATATGGTTTAGGCCTGTGTTTTTAAGTGAACCAAAGTCATGTTAAGCCTCCATCTTGTGTTCTCTCTGGGCATCCCAAGTTGCAATAATATGATTCATTGTAACCCTCCCATGTAAATTAGTTCCCCAATGAATGAGAATGATTGAGAATTATTGAAATACAATGTTAGCAGGCCTCTACTGAATGGCCTGTAATGACTGGGCCATCACCTTGCATTGATTCACCTAGGAACCATGGACTTCACCCAGGAACAGAGACAAGACCAG
Organism: Caiman crocodilus; assembly: GCA_030014935.1. Classification (NCBI taxonomy): domain Eukaryota; kingdom Metazoa; phylum Chordata; order Crocodylia; family Alligatoridae; genus Caiman; species Caiman crocodilus. The sequence continues at coordinate 93,058,188 of JAGPOW010003642.1, read as the reverse complement.
CATTTGAAAAATAAAAGATCCTGCAGAACCAGCAACTCTTATCATTGTACCCCACCATTACAGACACCCAAAACTGCACATCCTGCATGGAGCACACATGCTCAGTACATCAGGGGCTGACCCTTGCCTGGGCATGCCTCCTGTCACTAGGGTCACACACGGTCTATAAAAAGGGGCAGTGAAGACAGACCCAGTGGGAATGCCATTTCCATCTGGACCAGACCAGCTTCATATCACCTATCCAGCCCAGAGGCCCTGCCGGTGATCCCCTCTGCACAACACCGCGCTGAAGAAGACCCCAGCTGGCCATAGAGAATCAACTTCTAGCCTGGGATAGGTAGATATTACCTGCACACCTCCTCCTACAATTTGGAGTCTCTTTCTTTCTCTCTCTGTCTCTCTCCTCCTGGACTTCAGTCCCTGCACCAAGCCTCTCTAACCCCTGCTGCCATTGTGTGGGGGGGAGGGAGGGGTGCAAAGGAACAAATTTGGCATTGTGTCACCACCTCTCCTGTTCAATAAAACCACTGTCATTTGCAACCCCGAGTTGGGTCATGTTTTACTAAATTCCAGCCTCTCTCTCGCTTGCTCTCTTTGTGCCGGCATGCTTCCCTGTTCTGCAGGCTTTGGGCATTGGCTATTAGTCAATTAAGATCAATTAACCTAAGGTTACCTGAGCCTCAGTTGTTTGGCTGAGGCCCCTGTTGTCTACTGGTTCTAATCCCGGTCCTGGTAACTTTAACTCCTTACACTTCTACTTTCTTTCCTTAACCTTTCCCCAGGTATCCCAAGTACACCAAGCACATACATACATGCACATCAGAACACACAACATAGGAACTCACCTGTGTGTATGTGTAGGTGGGGGGTATGTGTGTGAATTAGTGAATACACATATATATGCATATATAGATATCAGTGTGCGTGTGTGTGTGTGTGTGTGTGTGTGTGTGTGTGTGTGTGTGTGTGTGTGTGTGTGTGTGGTATATAAATTAGTAATCCATATAGGTGTTTTGGATGTGCAGGTGTTGGTAACTGGTAACTGGTTCTGTCTAAATTTGGTGTGTGTGTAGCATGTATGGACTTAAACTGGTAATAGGTGTGCATGAACCTAGACTCATTATTTTAAATGTGTGTGAATCTGAGCTGCTAGTGTGAGTGTGTATGCCTGGTAGAGGTGTATGCACCTACTGAGTGTATGTGTGCTTAATTGATTTTTATGTGTACACGTGCAATTGTGTACCACACCCTCCTGTCTAACAGCACAATATTGAGATCCTGAGCATTGGCCTGACCCCTCAGGGAAACATCCACACAACACAATTTAGTTTGTGTGACCCTATCCATCCACTAGCAGATACGAGAAGAAAGAAAACATACATATTAAGGAGACTCTCTAAAGCAAGCATCTCTCTCTCCTATTGGGAGTCCTTTGTTAGCACAGTAAGTCAGTGATGATGCCAGCCAGTCAGGCAGCCAGCCATTTTTAAATCACGCAAATTATTCAAGTAATTTATCAAATCTTACTGACTTCTACAGTAAAGGCATGACTCAGATGTTTGTACCTCATAGGTCTCGCTATCTTTTACCTACTAAGGTATCTTCAAGATGTTGTTAACAAATCATTAAGATTTATTATATACTTATTCAGAGTTCAAGCAGGCAAAAATCAATGAAGCTGCATTTTCTGTGCATCATTGTAGTGGTGGCAGAAGCAGAAAGGCTTGGAAAAACAAAGCAATTCTCTGGGTTCCTAAGCTGCCACAAACTACTGTCCAAATTGAGCAACTTCCTACATATCAAACAAGCCCGGTATATGTGCTTAGACTAAATTATATGTATAAGGTAAAACACTGCAAACTGAAAAGCATAAAAAATGCAAGACGTAAGATACTAACTGGATGTATCTATATGAGACATGTTGCTATGCCATTACCTAATTTACTGCACAGTAAGTACATGCATCTACATGTGCGTGCCCTTACTGAACAGTAAATTCCCTTAATCACACTTACATTTTCTACCTGCAAATGCAGGTAATAAATTTAAGCACAATTAGTTAATGTGCAGTAATGCACTTGTAAACATGACCCAGGGGCACACAACAAAGGAATCTGAAGACACTGCAGGCTTTGTGCATCTGCCTGGGCAGGCTTCAGCCCTGTGGTGCCTGCCTCCCACTGCCCCAGAGCTGCTGCTCAGCCTGTGGCTGCTTCCTGTTGAGACTTTGGATGCTGGCTGGGACGCTTTTGGCTGCTGAGCCTGTGGCTGCTGGCTGCAGCTTGCTGTAGTCTCTGGGCAGGCCTTTGAGCCCCCAGGGTCACCTGTAGGTAGCCAAATGCAGCAGGGCCAGCACCACCTCCCTGCTGCACACCATACCCCCAGCAACCTTCCCTTTGACTGCAAGTTTTGCATTCATATGGCTCCCAGTCCCATGCCATGCCCCTGCACTGGGTGCTGCTGGCAGCTGCTCAGGGCCAGCAACAGTCGGACAGCTGTACAGGGACCTAGAGAGCTGAAGCAGGACTTGCAATGGTGCCCTCATCCTCCCTCTCCAGGCTAACCCCCTGCCCACATGCACATACCTGTGCCATCCACTCAGGGTCCCAGCTGGAGCCCAGAGGATATTGGTGACCTCATGGTGCTCTGGGGCAATGCAGAGGTGCAAAAGCAGTTCAAGCAGGGTGGGAATTTCAATGCCTACATTTATGAATCCCTGTCAGGTGGGATGCAGTAGCATGGGCACTCCCAGTTGGCATGGCAGTGCTGCATCACAGTCAAGGCTTTGTGGGCACAGTGGATGGCCGTGATCAACCAAAATTGTCAGTCTGGTCATGCCCACAAGACCATGCCCTTCATGCTCAGATACCTTTTTTTTT
>JAGPOW010003642.1:93043936-93055209 GCA_030014935.1 Caiman crocodilus | reverse complement strand
TTTTTTTTTGGTGCCCCAGGACCCAAGGCACAGCCGTGTGATTTACACCAGCCTAGGGGGCCTACCCAAGCCCCAACCCTGCCCTGAGCCCTCCAGTGACATTACCAGAGGAGGGGCCCTCAGGTGTTCAGCATCCCACTTCACCCAGCTCCCCAGTTGCTTAGTCCACTAGCAGCTCAGGGAACACTGTCCAGAGGCTTCCTACACAGCTCTATAACCCCAGACCCTGCCACGAGGACTATCCAGTCATTACACCATTGGCCGCCAGCAGTGCCAGCTTTTCCCGGGGGGGAAACCCAGCCAGGCACCTGCATGGCACACACCATGGGCCCAGGACACCAGGTGCAGCTGGACACCATCACCAACAGGGAGGACCATACCAACCTGCCAGCCTCACCAGCCCCAGACACATGGTAAGGCCCACACTGGTGGGAGGGCCCTCCCCACCCCAGCCCCTGCCCCTGCCCCTGCCCCTGCCCCCACCCTATCCCCTGGCCCTGCACCGCCCCCTGCCCCTCTTTCCTGCCCAGCCAGCCTGCACTCCCCTGGCCCAGGTTCCTCCCCACAGCACACAGAGAGGTCGGATTCAGTACAAAATTTTAATGAGCAGCCTGTGCCCTCCCAGCTGGGGCAGGCATAGGCCTTTCACATACAAAGGAAGGTGATATCAACAACAATGTTCTCCTTGGCAGAATGGGGCAGGGACATGTAGTGCTACCAAAGGTAGACCTCTAGGCAGCAGCAGAGATTATGGGGCAACCCAGGCTTTCCCCCCATACCATTGTAGCTCAGAGTCCCAAACCAGAATTGCAAGTGCACCCAGGGCACCAGAAGAATCAACAGCAGCTGGACATAGTAGCTTGGGCAGCCCTCACTCTGCACAAACAGCTCATCACACATTACTCAGGGTACACACAGCAGGGGCATGCTCAGGGCACAGCAGTGGCATGGTGGGGGGCCTGACTCCAGGATGCCGCCCCAGACAGGCCCCCCTTGAGGTTAGGAGTGAAACCAGCTTTGTCCCAGTTGTCCAGGAGCCCCACGTGCTCCATGGGCCAAGCAGCAGCACAGCAAAGTGGCTGGCCTTCAGGGGTAGACAAGGAAGAGTGGGGTATGGAGCCACAGCAGCAGGTGCTGTCAGAAGCCTAGCCTGTCCCACTCTAGAAAGGAGGTGGGTGAGGCAGGATGCTGGCAGCCAGCAGCCTGCCAGCTCCAGGAGAGCAAACAGGGATGGGGAGCTTGGCCAGAAGCCTCCTGGGCCCACACCTGCCCAGCCCAACTTACCATGGTCTCTGTGCACCTGTGCGCAGCCGACCCCCAAGTTGGGGCTGGGCGATGCATGGCCCCTGGTGCCGAGCAACTTATCTCTGAAACGTTAAAAACTCTCACAACCAGCTTTTTTCTCTTACCTCTGCAGGGCCTACATCTGGACATGGGGGAGAGGCCATAGGGCCAAGTGAGGTTGTGGGCTTAGTGATGCCACCACCCAGTGCTGGAGCCCTGCGGATGCACTAGCTGTACCAGAGGCTCATGCAGGACAGAACCCTCCTGCTCCAGTGGCTGGTGGCAATGGCTGAGGAGCAGGAGACTTGTGCTCAAGCCCAGTGAGAGGAAGACCTGGCCTACCAGGAGAGCTGACAGGTGCAAAATATTGCCCAGGAGACTGTCTGGGAAGAGGCACAGGACCAGGCAGACTAGTGCAAGTTCTGAGCTGAGCTCCTAGCCCTAGAGAGGGAGCACCTGCAGGCCCTGTGAGCCCAAAACAACATCCTGGACTGGGCCATAGAGGTGACAGACAATGACCAGCAGACCCTGAATAACATCCTGAGCCTTATGGTCTTGTGCATGCCCACCACTGCCTCACCCCCAGCCCTAATGGCTCCCTGGAACCCATCCACCACCTCACAGCAGGCCCCCACCTGGATATGGGAAGAGGTTCTCCTATGCCTTCCACCCACATGATCCTCTGCCCCAGTGGTTCCATTGCCACCCCCTTGGACCCAGCCCTGCCACTCACCATGTGCTACACTCTGTAATGGAGCCAGAGGTGCCTGATGTGGAACCAAAATGGGAGCCTGGCCCTGCTGAACCTGGACTCTGCTAGCCAGTAGGGGAGTTGCCCACCCTAGACATGCACCCGCTGCCATTGCCCCTAGGTGATCCCCCCACCCATCATGGGGACATGTCCAGCACCCCAGCCTCAGACCCATAGGGGAAGGGCCTGAGCCTAGGTTCTGCCCCTTAAGTGCCCTCACCCCGCAGCCCCCCCAGTCTGGAACACTAAATCATATCACCAACTCCTGTAAATAGTTTTGAAACTTGGAAGACAGTTTCTATTGTTGGTAGGTGGGGAAGATGGTGGAAGGGCTCTGTTTGTTGGTGGGGGAGGGTGGAGAAGGCTATGTGTGTAGGGGAAGAAGTGGGGAGGGGGTTTTGTGTATTGAGGAGGGAAGGGGAGAGAGATGGGGGTTGTGAACTGGTAGGGGAATAAAAATTTCTTGTTTGGACATGTGCCTGGAGTGGTGCTGGTGGTGGGCAGGGGGTAGAGTGTCTGTGGGCAATGGGGCAGGCAGGATAGAGGGAGGAGTGCTTCATGAGGTGGCCCACCAGAACCTCCTGTACCCATTGCCATGGCTCTTGCTGGCAGGTGTGCAGCTCACCTAGAACCTCACTTGCAGGGACCTGCCAGTACTGCTACTGCTGCAGCTCATGCTTCCACTGCCAGGCCATCTCTGCCTGCCCTGCCTCCTCTGCCCAGGCCTCATGGAACAATTTTCTCCAGGCCTTGCATATATTTTACAGTACACAGGCTGCAGTGATGACCCAGGAGAGGTTGTTCTTGGTGACTTCAAGGCAGGCAGTGAGTGAGTCCCAGCAGCCCTTAAGGCAACCAAAGGCACACTCAACAAGGGCCACCCAGCTGGCACTCACATATGTGAAGGTTCCCCAGTGGTCCACAACCACCTGCAGGACCACAGATTAGAACCCCCTGTGGCTATAATAGGACCAGTCTCCATGAGGTAGCTGGGTGACCAGTATGTGGGTGTCATCCAAGGCCCTGATACACTGGGGGAACGCCAGTGCACAGAACCCTGCCACCACCACCTGGGAGTCACAACCACAGACAACGGTGTCCACCAGCATGTCCTCCACACCTCCAGAAGGGCCTCCCTGGCAGTGGCCTTGCCCAGGCCAAACAAGTGAACAGTTTATCTGGAAACAGTTCCAGATTCCACATTCCTCTAATGCAGGGGTGGCCAACCTGTGGCACATGGCACAGGCAGCCTGTGTGTATGAAAGAGCAGATTAGGGAGGAGACAAGTAGCACAGCAACTGATATGGCAGGAAACAGAAAGAAGAGCAGTAGATCAGGCAGGGAACACAGGGTGTGGAGCAAAAAGAGTAGTAGATTGGGCAGGTAAAGGGGATCAGAGTGGCACTGGGGGGGCATTAATTTGTGGTATTTTTGTTTAAAAGTTTGTTCCCCACCATTCTAATGTATCATAGCTCTGAAGAACTGGAGACTTTGGGTGGGGGAAGCAGGTAGGTGGAATGCTATTTGCTTTTTATAAAAGGACATGACAAAGCTTTTCAAAATGAAATGAAATGAATCATTCTTTGTTTTTATCATTCATGATAAATGTGTAACTAGTTTATAATCCATCCTTTTATTTTATTCTGTGCACTTATTTTTATATGAAGGGAACTCTACTGAGGCTGTTTAAAATATATTCCTACATGGATACATTTTCTAAATAACCGTGGCCAAACTACTAATATATCCAAGTGGAAATCCAAGCCTGAAACAAGTACTGTTAGAGATAACAATGGTGTTGAGCAAGAAAGCTATCACTGTCATCCTAAATTCAATATTTAAAAAAATAGAAATTAGGAAAATAAATCGCTTGTGAAATATTTGCATGAGGGATCCCAAGATAACCTCCAGATTTATTTGAAGACAAAGTTTAATTGCTAATCTCCATGTATACAGTTAGAATTGGAGTGTTACAAACATATTTAACAAGGTAGAAAGATGGGAGATTATTCCTGTGCAAAAGCAAGCTTTCTTTTCTCAGCAGTTTATGTAGCACAATAATACAGTGTTTACTTTTCAACAGGTTCAGTAAAATAGTTCTGCAGTTCATAATGAATGAAAAGATTTCAGCAAATGAAAAGGTAACTGAGAAAAGTGAAAATATGACAATACTATAGATTTACAGAAAGTAGGAGATTGCTAAAATGTAAGTAACTGTGCTTAAGTTTTCTGTACTAACATCATAATACTTTTTCTATGTATGGAATTTTCTAGAAGTGGAATTTTCTGGGTCCTAGTCTCTCTCCCACAGGTGTCTTTATTAAGAAAGACCAAGGAAAATCGATTAAGTTGTTTTTGAAAAAGTGGAGAGTAAAAAAAATCCTGTGACCTTTTCTGAACAGCTTAAGTAAAAGGCAAATTTAAGTGGAGCCATGCTGATTTACATCAGTTGGCCCAAGGATAGGTAGGAAGACTTTGTAAGTAAATAAATAATAAAAAAAAATTATTTCCTCCAAGCTTAATGAAATGAAACAAGATAATAAAAGGAAAGTAAAGGACCCTTAAAACCTGAAAAGATATTCTCTAACAACATTTATTAGGTACACAATTTTAGTAGTTTTATTATTGCCTACATCAATATACTTTTTTATAATTGAAAAAATGAGCATTCATGTTTGAAATTATACTTATTTTTTAAACAAGTCTCCATGAAATCTCTAACATTTTCCTTTCAATTGATTTATTATTCTCAAATCCATCACTGATCTCTGCCTTCTGTCTTCACACGGCCTCACAAAATACAAAAGCACACAAAAACTTTTTTCTCCAGTATTTCTTCTGTATTCTGTAACTGTTTCTGTCTCCTGCTTCACCCACTCTCACATATTTTCAAGTCTTATTTGGAAATGTTAATCAATCATCTCCTCTTTTCTTGTGTCCTTTTAAAACCCTCTATCTCTAGATTTCATACTTTATTGCTTAGTTTACAATTGCATTTTATCATATTCCATCACACTATACAGCCTAAACCTATTGTGCTTGACAAATAAGTATTTACTTCAATAAAACTATATGGGCAGATAGGGTGCTACATTTAGGGTGTGTTCAAGCATTCAGATGAACTAGTGGAAGTTCATCTGAAGTTCTTCTAGTAGTTTAGTTTAAGTGGTTGGAAACTCTACCAGTAGAAAATTGTACAAAAATTTAAGTGGGGGGGGTGGCTGTGTGCTCTACAGCTAGCACCCAGAGGGCCCCAGAATTCACATCTCAGCATGTTTTCCAGACTCTCCAGTATGACTAGACAGCTGACAGTGTCTGAGGAAAAAGGTCGCAGCTGAGTGGCTAACAGTCAGAGGATGATACCCAAAGGACATGTCCCCCTCCTCCCCACCATAACACCCTCTAACTCCCTCTCAGCTGTCAGGCATTCAGACAGGAAAGGCTATTTATTTGTCCTCCAAATGCCCACAGTGGATCCCAACCCCTCCAGCACCAGCCAACAGACTCAGTTCCAGTGCAGGTCAAGTGAGACAAGCTAGGGCAGGGTGTTGGAGGACTGAGCTTGTGGGTTGGCATTTTGGATGCTGCCATTAGGGAAGTTGAGGGCTTCATACCCAGTGGGGGTCAGGTCCAATAGATGCAGAGCGGGAACCTGGATATTGGTGGTGGGGCTTTGCACCAGAGCTCTGGCCATAGTGGCATAGAGTCTCATGCACACACCCACACACATACATGTATGCGTGCACACACACACTATGACTGTAGAGTCCCAAGCACACACTGCTCCTGCCCAGGGGGGCAGCCTGGAGGGTCAGAATCAGCTGCTGGCAAGCGGGGTTCCCCACTTGTTCAGGGGGGCAGGGCACATAGCTTCACAGCTTCAGTGGCAGGTAGAACCCCATGGTGTGAACAATTTATTCCAATGTGCTTTTGTTTTTTAAATAAACTGTTTAAAACAGTACAACTTGTTTGCATGTGTTATGTCATAACAGAGCTAGTTAACACAAGAATCCTGGTGCTCCTGATTTTTTTGCTATATCCTTATATGGAGGCTTGTATTTTTTTTTCCTGTCCTTTTTTTTTTTTTTGAGTTACCATCAATGATTTCCCCTATATGTTTTAAATTCCTTCTAGTAAAATATTTCAATAAAATTAAATTAAAAAGGATTTGAGGGAATGTTATTAATAAGTGGAATTTCAGTGTCTCAGTATGGGAGATTGAGTTGTGTTTTTGGCTCCTTTCTCATACTTTCCGGTTACAGAAGAATAGATGGCCAGCCAATAAGCCAAGCTTTATGCCTAGAACACCTCAGAATGGAAAATCCTGTTTCAATGAAATCATTCCATGAAATTGCATTGATCATCTGCCCAAGACAGCCACTTCATCAGGAACTTGAAGACTAGATACTTAAAGGAAGAAGTGAGCGTGTGGCTTTGGAAGTATAGGCAGACAGGAAACAGCGACACCTAGGTTCTATTCTGAACTCTGTTTTCAATTTGTGATGAAATTTTGGATGAGTTAGTTAATCTCTTTGTTCTTCAGTTACATCATCTGTAAAATTTAGACAGTTAGTCTTATCATCTTTTCATTCACTGGAATAGAAAAAAAAATGCTTGTGCTCATTAATATAGAATTTACAGATTTGTAGGCCAAGCAACACTTTTCTTTTCCTATAATCTTTTTTCATGCACATCTTAATAGTATGCAGGGTTCTTGGCATTTTGGATAAAAGAACAGAATCAATTCAGAAATCTAAAAGTAGCTGATATCTCCCCAAAATTTACAGCATGTTGACTTAGTTGCTCTCATGATCTGGGTTCAGTTACCTGATTATTTGAAATGTTGTTGGTCTGTATACTGAAGCTTGTCCATGAAATCATCATCAGACATCCTCTCCGTTAAATATGTGTGTTATACAAAATCATATTAATAAGAAACCACATTTTGTTAACATCTAGAGTGCTTAATATGCTAATGCTATAACCAGTATGTACTGTGCTGTTCATAGAGCTGGGCAGAAAAGTTTTGAGATTTCAAAACATTTTCCTTTTTCACATCAGGATAAAATTAAGTCATTAGGGTTTGCATCAGAAGAATTCCTCCCGTGACCAAAAAAAAAGGGAAAGAAAGAGAGAGAATGAGAGAGAGAGAAAGAATGTGAGTGAGTGAGTGAGTGAGTGAGAGAGATCCAGCAAAAGCTCATAAATGATACAAGATACATATTCATTAATGATGGGAGAGACGCAAAAGAGGCACTTGAACTTAAGACATCCAGAGAGTCTTTACATATGCTCTGGGGTGGGGAGAGGGTTGCATAATTAAAGCAATTCTCAGGAGCCACTCTAATTAAAATGCCTGCAGCATCTTGTGTATTATGCACCCCACTCTTCAAAATGGTGGTGGGGGCACTTTAACTAAAGCTTGCTCAATGAACTTTGGGGTTCACATAAATATACGTGATCCCAAGACTGCTAGAGCACTCTAATTAGAACACTCCAGCAGAATTAAATAATCAAGTCTGCTCCAATGCATTCTTGTTAGGTGTCAGAGCAGGCATCAAGCATGTGTTAGGTGCCCCCAAATTCCAGCTGCATGCCAAAGCCACCTGGAAAGTGGTTATTCTGGGACTGGTCTCCCTCTCAAGCTTTGACAGAAATTTCATCTTAGACCTGGGAAATCTGTGTCCATGAATTTTTGGACAAAGCTAGTATGTTCCACACCTGCCACCCAAGTCAGCTTCTCAACAAAAATGTTTCATTGAAAGTTTTTTGATCAGCTCTAATTAAAACTCTACTCCTTACAAAGTCTTGCACGTGTTGATTAATGAACATACATCTATATCATTAAATGGAAATAAATATCTGATAACAAATTAGCCAAATCTCAAAAACCAGCACTCAGTGCTCCTCCTCCTTGACTCAACAGCTGTCCATGACAGCTTGGACATGTTTTCCTTGAGATCCCACTTTACCTTTGGCATACCTAACTTTTCCTGGACCTCCTCAAAAAAAAATAGAAATAGAGCAGGACAAAATATATTTGTTAAAACTTCATATTTTCCAGAGAAATGCAGATTAAATCAATTAAAATATTTTAAATATACAATGACTTCATTAAACTTCTTTTGGCTGAAAAAGCTAGAAAAGCTGAGTTTTGTTTCAAGGTTTGATTATTTTAAACATATTTCATTTGTAAATGTTCTCCTATTTAAAAAACCTGCTTACATTCAACCAAACAAGCCTTTATTTAAGATCTCATAAAATGCTTTGTTTAAGGTAAAACATTTTTCCAACTTTTCATTTTGCTGGAAGAATTAAAAATGTTTCTTTTTAGGCCACCTAAAACTCTAAAACAGTGTTTCTATTTTTCTCTTTATTCAGCAAACAAAAAAAACTCCATACATATTCATTCACATTGCTCTACTAGCTACCTCTCTAAAATCTCTGATGTTCTTCAGAAGAGAAAGAGAACAAGGAATTGTTTGGAAGGCACAGAAAATTCGGGGAACCACTTATATCTCCGAGGAATCTTAGACTGAAGTTTACATTGAGTTAATGAACTATCAGTAAAAGTCAAAACCAGCTTTCTGTATGGACACTCTTCTCCTTCTGCACTTTCTTTCTGCAAAATTTCATCTACAAATGCAAATCCTCCATTTTCCATGTGTAAAAGAATCAATTTACAAATCTATCTCTAATCCAGACTCTTTATCTGCCCAAAATAAAGACTTGGTCTGCTCTTCTGGCACCTCCTCATGGAGGCCTACTCATCAACTCAAAGTCATCATTGCTAAAACTGAACTCCTAAAGCCTCCCAGAAAACTTTATACTGCCTTTATTTTGAGTGCTATGTACAAAATAACCTGCTTGTCACTCAGGCCCATAACCTGCTTTTTATCTTCATATTTGGTCTGAGTCTTTGTTTTTGCATCCAAGTTCTGACTAAATCTTGTCAATTCTTCTGCATAACACTTCTATGATTTGGACCTTCCTTTTGAGCCCGACATCTATACTAATATGTGTCATCATATTACATATCAATCAGTAATCGGATGTGTTGTGGAATAGTGACTAGTGACTCCCACCAGATCATTGCTCCTATTACCAATAAGATGCGTTACTTGTTCGATGATGTTTTATTATGTTGTGTTTGCTAAGTGACAGGATTGTTATGTGAAGGACAAGAAATGCAGTGGCAGAGGATGACCCGGTCAGGAGAGCAGCATGGAGCAGCGAGAGTTAACTAAGCTTACTTCTAGAAGCATCCTTGAAAGGAGCTTCCTAATTGGTTAGGGAGGGTATATTAAGGACCCTGCCCCAAGATTCGTGCGCGCATTCCTGGGATAGCGATCAAGTCAGTCGGTTAGCATATCTGTCTGTCTGGCGCGCTTCCTGAGGAGAATTAACCGAGTAAGGCAGTCAGCTTAGCTATCTGCATGAGTTCCGGAGCAGGAAGTGTTGCCTATTCGATTTAACTGCCTCTCGTGCCTGTCGCGCTGGGCAACCCCAGCGTGAGGAGGAGTGAGTGAGGCCTTAAGAGATCTGCCTTTTGACTCATTCCCTCACAGGTACTCTCTTTAAAGCCGTGGTTTTTGAGTGGGCTCAATCTCCACTCAGGCTCTGAGGGACCTCGACGAGAATTTAGGGGACTCATCTGATAAGTGCTCCGGTACGCTGACATCTGGCCGAAGCCATTGCGGTAATCGTTGCTTTGCACTGTTTACATTGAATGTAACCCCATTTGGTGTGTTCGAAATAAGCTGTCTTCACAAGTTAAGTAAGTAAACTTGTTTATTCCAAAGCCACCTGGAGGCCGCGTGCCACGACAGGATGCAGGACAGTGAAAAAGATGGATGCCACAGTGGTGGAGCGCTCACTGTGCATGTGTCCAGCAAACCTTGGTGGCAAATCAACTGCAGCACCACACTCCCTTGGATCTTCCCTGACCTCAACTACTGCAATGAAATTTGCCATGGCTTTGGTAACTGCAATCTTGTCCCTGCATATCCATTCAGAGTTCTACATCAAAAATCATTTTCCTAGTGTGTCTTTTGGCCAGTCACCAGTCACCAGCATATCACCAGTCTCTTTGAATACCTTCAGTCACTCCCTCTTCCCTCCATGAGATGTATATTTTACTTGTGTTTTGTCATCAGATGCTGTGAAGGACTGCAAGACAAAGAAGGAGCCAATACACATAATCAAGGATAAGGTGGGGAGGGGGGCATTTTAATTACAGCAGCTCCCAGAGAGCTGCTCTAATTGAAATGCCTCATTATTATGTGTATTGAGTCAACATAGGTTTAAAAATGGCCATGGGACACTTTATCTAAACCCTCAGTAGCCATTTTTAAATCTGCGGGGGCTTATACAAGTGATAATGAGGCCATGCTCAAGCATTCTAATTAGAACATGGAGCAGACTTGATTAATTGAGTCTGCTCTAACATATTCTAATTAAAACATGAACCAGCATGTATATAGGCAGCCCATGTTTCTAAACAGAAAGCAGTGGTTATAATACAAGAGAGTAGGAAAGGTGAAAATCTACCCTGCTTTCTGCTTACCTTTCAAGACCCTTCATAAGTATCTCCACAAAAAATAATTTCTTTATTTGTATTTAAGCATACTCAGACTTCATATCAGACCAAGTTGGTAGCCTACACCCCTCATTTCTTCTTTGTTAGGCTCTCAAATTATTTAACTTTCACTCTTTCCTCTTCTCCCCACAGATGCTCCAGAGAGTGGTGAAGAAAAAGGATGGGGCACTGCTGGGAGAGGGAAGGTGGGAAGCTGTACTGCAAGACAAACACGTGACCAACCTTTTAAACTACTCCAGCACCCTTAACAATGTAGAGCAATCCCTATTTCCATTCTGGTTGTGCGATCCCCTCTTCCAGAGACAGACTTATGTAAGGTGATAAGTTTCCACTCCTTCTGTACTGCTGGAAGATTATAAAGGGAGTAAAACTGCTAAGAGACTATGGATCCAAGTACATGAAAATATGTATATCCATGGACATTCATTTGCAAGGAGCTTTATTTTTCTCTTTTATGGAAAAAAGATACTAAAATATTCAGAAATTTCTAAAACTAAAAAAAAGCAAAAAGTATTTTCCATGTTAATCTGAATATTGTTTTTCCATAGTTTCATAGTTTCATAGTAACTAGGGTCAGAAGGGGCCTAGAGCAGGCCATCTAGTCTGACCCCCTGCCAATGGCAGGAAACAAGTGCTGGG
>JAGPOW010003642.1:93024717-93038070 GCA_030014935.1 Caiman crocodilus | reverse complement strand
ATCAAAGCCTAGTGCGGGAAAAAGAAATTAGTTAGAGAGCGTTCGTTCTCGCCCTAGGAGTCTGTGGAAATTAAGGCTCTCAAGGTGCGACAGGGGAAAGGGCCTTAACGGTGGGGGTCTGCTACAGACCACCCAACCAAGGGGAAGAGCTAGACTGGGAATTCTTAAGTCAGCTCACGGAGCTAGTTAGGTCAAAAGATGTGGTCATCATGGGTGACCCGAACTTTCCAGACATCTGCTGGGAAGAGCAGTCAGTCAGCTCTGACTGCTCATGAAGGATCCTAGCTGAAATCCAGGACCTCCATCTAACCCAGGAGGTGCACAGCATCACCAGGGGAGACACCTTGTTGGATCTGGTGCTGGCCACAGGCGACAACCTCATGAGAGGTCTGTGGGTGCTCAACCACCTGGACGACAGTGATCATCACCGGCTGGAATTCACCATCCAGTGCAATGTGGGAAAAGCCTGCAGCAAGGCAGCAGTCCTGGACTTCATAAGAGCGGATTTCAATGAGGTAAGAAAAATAGTTGGGGAAGTACTGAGGTCCCGGAGGGGAGGGGAGTCGGGTGTCCAAGAAGAATGATCATTCCTTAAGGAGAAGATCCTCCAAGCCCAAGGGGAGGTAATTCCAACAAGGATCAAAAGAGGAAAGAGGGTGCAAAACCCCCCCATGGCTCACCAAAAGCATACAGGAACATCTCCTACCTAAAAGGGAGGCATGTACCCAATGGAATGGAGGGGGCATCACCAGGGAGTACTATACCTCAGTTGCTCAGGGCTGTAGGGGAATGGTCAGGAAGGTCAAGGTGGAGATGGAACTGGGACTAGCTACCTGGATCAAGGACAACAAGAAGTCATTTTTTAAATATATAGGGGGCAAAAAGAAGGTACCGGGTAATGTGGGGCCTCTGCAAGACACGTTAGGCAATCTGGTCATCACACCAGACAACAAAGCTAACCTATTTAACAATTTCTTTGCCTCCATTTTCCTGATCTCCACCCCAGAGTGCTGAGGGAATTGGCAGAGGTCATTGCGGGACCCCTGGTATGATTTTACGAGCACTCGTGGTACTCTGGTGTGGTGCCAGAAGACTGGGAAAGGGCCAGTGTGGTCCCTATTTTCAAAAAAGAGAGGAAGGAGGACCCAGGAAACTATAGGCCAGTTAGTCTTACCTCGATCCTGGGTAAGCTTTTTGAGAGAATTGTCCTGGCACATGTCCACGAGGGGCCAGCAGGGGAGGTTATGCTTAGGGGCAACCACCATGGGTTCATTAGAGGCAAGTCCTGTCAGACCAACCTAGTGGTCTTCTATGACCACGTAACAAAATCCTCAGATGCAGGGGTAGCAGTGGATGGAGTCTTTCTGGACTTCAGGAAGGCCTTCGACACTGTCTCTCACCCCATTCTCATTAAAAAACATGAGGACAGTGGTGTCGACACCTACAGTCAAATGGGTCACTAACTGGCTGGAGGGCTGCACCCAGAAAGTGGTGGTGGATGGGTTATTTTTGACCTGGAAGGATGTGGGAAGTGGAGTCCCCCAGGGCTCGATCCTTAGACCCGCACTGTTCAACATCTTCATCAGTGACTTGGATAAGGGGATAAAAAGCACCCTGTTCAAATTTGCTGATGACACTAAGATGTGGGAGGATGTGGGCACGCTAGAAGGGAGGAATAGGCTGCAATCAGACCTAGACAGATTACAGGGGTGGACGGATGAGAACAGGATGGATTTCAACACTGACAAGTGCAAGATGCTGCACCTGCAGAGGAAGAACCAGCAGCATACCTACAGGCTGGAGAATTCCGTTCTAGTCAGTGAACAGGCAGAAAAGGGTCTTGGAGTCATTACTGATGCCAAAATGAACATGGGCCGACAGTATGGGGACGCGGTCAGGAAGGCCAACTACACCTTGTCGTGCATCCACAGATGCATCTCGAGCAGGTCTAAGGAGGTGATCCTCACCCTCTATGCAGCACTGGTCAGGCCACAGTTAGAGTACTGCATCCAGTTCTGGGTGTGACACTTCAGGAGGGATGTGGAAACTTGGAGTGGGTCCAAAGGAGGACCACTCGCATGATCAGGGGGCAGCACGGCAGGTGCTACGAGGAGAGGCTAAGGGACCCGAACCTGTTCAGCCTCCACAAGAGAAGGCTGAGGGGGGAACTAGTGGCCTGTTACAAACTAGTCAGAGGGGACCAGCAGGCATTGGGGCAGTCCCTGCTCCCCCAAGCACTACCAGGGGTAACTAGAAATAATGGTCACAAGCTGGCAGAGGGTAGATTCAGACTAGACATCAGGAGGCGCTACTTCACAGTCAGGGTGGCTAGGATCTGGAACTAACTTCCAAGAGAAGTGGTGCTGGCTCCTACCCTGGGGGTCTTTAAGAGGAGGCTGGATGAACACTTTGCTGGGGTCATTTGACCCCAATACTTTCTCCTGCCATGGCAGGGAGTTAAACTTGATGATCTGCTCAGGTCCCTTCTGACCCTACCAACTATGAAACTATGAAAGAAAACACTTTAGGGTAGTATATATCTATCTAGAGTTAACTTAGAGTAGGATCTGCCATTTTTAAAGCACTTTATGTGCTGTGAACATCTGTTCTGTTAAGGCTGTAAAGCATTTTGAGTGCAGACAGAAGTGACAATTTTTGCCCATCTGGCCACAGAAAACAGTTTATAGCTGTGACCAAACACAAGTGCACAGCTGGAGAAAGCTTCAAAAATGGCCAATTGAGTGAAAATCTGACCCCTGATTGCATGAGGTATCTGATAAAGACTTTTCAGAACACAGCCTCTTTTGTAACTTGTATCTGCAGAGCTTCCAGCCTGTCACTGTTTTCAGAACAGGAGGGGGAAAGGGGAACAGAGGAAGTTCAGTCCAGGGGTTTTCAGCACTCTGCTCCCCCCTCCCCAGGTGAGATGGATGTACTGGAGCCCCACCCCACCCCTGCCTCTGAGGTGGGAGGGCTCCAATTTGCCCATGTCATCTTTCAGCACCAACTGGGCACCCCCAAGAATGAGTTCCCTCCACTGCCTTCCCCACCCCACTCCACTCCCGTTCTGAAAACAGCAAGCACTGGCAGACAGCCCTGGCCATTGCTATGGGCACCTGGCTTCAGGCTGGCAGTCAGCAGCTAGATTTCCCCTCCCCCCAGGAACCAAGAGTGAACTTCTGTTTGGGCTGGGGTATGGTTGTAACTCAGAGCACTTTGAAAACATCATTCTGAGGTACAGCTGGGAGCTGCACTTCTGTCTGCACCCTTTCTGTGTGCTTAACATCCAGTACGTGTAACATCTGCACCTAGCCTGTAATTCTATTTATTGACTTCCCTTTTGGATCCAGGGAAGAAGGCAGGAGAGTTGTACTACATAGAGTAGAAAACTACTTCTGGGAAATATCAACACAGGAAAATTGTCACTTCAATTTGCAATTAATCTTCTCTCACTGACATTGTATTCCAGATTCCAAAATGATAAATCTCAAGAAGAGAATTTAGAAAATATACATGCGATTTCACTACCCTTCTGTACCATCCTATCTCTGAAATGGATGGAATCAATTTTTCAAATTAACTGCTACTCATTCAACTGCACCCTCAAAGGTAGTGTGGCTTTATAAATGATTCAGATAGAAACAGTGTACAGTGCTTAGCTTATTTGTAAGCAAGCAGCAAGTACTTGAGCCTCTTCAACAAGTGAATTTGATTGTCTGTTGCTTGGAAGTTAGTTTGCCTTTTGTAATTTTCAGAATCTGTTTCAGGGTGATGTACTGTGACAGGGGCAGAATCCTTCCAAATCAGTGTATAGTAAGGCTTTCCTGCCCTTTAGTATCCTATCAGGTGATGGCTGCTGAACTTTCATGTGGAAATAAGGCAAATCTTGGCAACGTTTTTAGGAATTAGCTACCAGCAAACAAGGCATAAAGCCAGGGAAGATTCTGTAAGTTTGGCAGATGTTGATGTGTACTTGGGAAACAAACTGCTAACCTAATTTAGCCATGACATTGTAGGAAGTAAGAGAGAAAGAATTGACATACTTATACACAGAGAAACTCAGAAGATTGTTTTTGAATCTTTGATTTATAGGTGGAGGAGGCTTAGAAAATGTTTAAGCAGGAAAGTAATGGAAAGAAAGGATATATCCTTATAGTGAAAATAGTGAAAGAATGAAGCTGGGGCAAAACATTAAAGATTTAGGATATGTCCAAATGAGCAGGCACATGCAGTCTGCAGTGCCTCAGAGCTGTTTGAGGCACAGCAAACCACACACGGCACATGTGCATCCATTTGCTACACTGCTGATCTGCAGCATAATGCCAACATTTGACATTGGGAGATCCTGGTGTCCAAAAAAAGTGCCACTAAAAAAAGCGCCAGCAGTGTGCTCCACCAGCAATGGAGCCTGGCCAGTCAAAGCCACACTCTGACTGCCAACCAGGCCCATGTGGCTGAATAAGTGCCACCGATGCCCCAGGTGAGGACCCCAGGTAAGGCTGCTCGGGACAGCACAGGTGCTGGCCCAGCCTCCCCTACCCCACCCAGGTCAATTTGCCACATGCTGGAGCATGCATGCAGGGACATGCCCTGAGACAAAAAGTGGCCACATAAATATGTGTCATGGGAAATTCATGCCCCTACATGTGCACGCTCACTTGGACATGCCCTTAGGTATTAATATTAAAAACATTTTATTATTAATTAAAAATTAAAATAATAATTGATCCTAGTTTTTCATGCTAATAATAAGGTATAACAGGAGATAATAAGATAATAAAATGGAGGCAGGATGGTTAGGGGGAATAAATTTACAGAGGTTTAAATTATCACATCTGTCTTGCAAGCAAAACTCAGAGCTTAATTCATTCAAGTTTTCAAGAGGAAATGGGAAGGAAGAGGAGAAGCATACAGGACATGTATCCAGAACACTAAAGAAACTAGCACATTGAAGTTTCAAGTCTAGTAGCAAGGATATTTAAGACATCTATCAAATAAGGATGAATGGGAATGATGCATGTATAGTAAACATTTCATGTATATTTAAGAAAGGGGAAAATGGATTTATGTCCTGTAAAGTTGACCTCACAATAAGCACAGCTCTAGGGCTATCTTTGAAGGAACTAATAACTGAAGAGATGGAGGTAAACTGAAAACAGGATATGCAACTTAGGGCCCCTCTACACATGCACATAAAGATGCAATGGGATCTAATTTGCAATCCACACAATCATTCCACTTACCATGCCTCATGTGCATGGCAGGAGATGCAATTGTGGGATTGCACATTAGCTTCTCATTGCACCTTCTTGCCGGTACAGGGGGAACTGGCATCACATCTGTGGCTCACAGTTCTCACGTGGTCTACTGATACACCTAGTCTTTTTCCTTCTTTAGTTTTTCCCTACTGATGAACTGCAGCTTATAGTTGAATCTCTTATTGTTAGTCACTAAATACATGAGCTTTTGTTATGTACTTTTATGTTTTATCCCATTTCTGTTTCTGCAGTCCACAAGAACACCCAATCTTTCAATAGATATGTCCATCCTCCTACATGGTGACAATACCTCAAGTTTGTACCATCAACAAAATTGATGACCCTAGGCTCCCCCTGCACCAATTCTCATAGCTGTAAGCCTGGCAGTTGATATGTCTCAGTGGAAATTGCAGTGGAGGCAGTGTTCTCCAAGCCCCACAGCCAACATTGGCTGCAGGGCTCACAATTACTGCAAGCATTGGCAGCTGCAGGGCTTGCAGTAGAGGCAGCAGGGAAGATGCTGCCTCCACTGCGAGCATTTTGAGGTATGGGGCTTGCAGCAGTGAAAGTCCCCCAGGAGGTCTCCAGGAGGTGCAGTGTTCTTCCCACTGATGCCACAGTAAGCTTGTGGCAACATAGGCTGTGGGGCTCACAGCAAGGGCAGTATGGGGAATGCTGCCAGTACTATGAGGCCTGTATGTCAGGAGGCTCACAGCGGTGGCAGTGTTCTTTTCCCTGCAGGCACCTCAGCTGAAAACACTGCCTCCATTGCAAGCCTCACAGCCAAGGGAGGTTGCAGGGGGCAACATTCTCTCTGCTACAAACATTGCTGCTGATAGTCCTGCCACTACTGCAAACCTTTTCAGCTACATGGCTGGCAGTGGAGGATGCACCCATAGCTTGGAGCATCTCAGCTGAAGGGCTCCTAGACACAGGGAAATACCTGGCCATGCATTCAATTAATGGACAATTTGAACAAGCTACAAATTTTTTCCACATAAAATGTGGAATAATTTTGTAGCTTATTTCTTGTTTTATAATGCCTTTAATTGGCTGAACATGTAGCTGGATCCTAACTTAAGGCATGATTACCTGGTTAGTCACATGCAGAGGGGGCCATGGTTTAAGGCTAATTTCTTCTTCTCTCTTTTTTAAATAACACAACTGCTTTTTTATATGTAACTTAGAGCCCCCCTGCACATGCATATAAAGATGCAATACTATCTAATGTCCAATCCACGCAATCATGCCACCTGCCATGCCACATGTAAACCTGCCATACCACATATAAACCTGCCATGCCACACTTAAAGCAAATGTAACGTATGCAACCTATCTGGACTTCCGTGAAGTATGTGGCCTTGAGCATTACTACTTAAGATAGAGAAAAAGGAAACGAGTAAAGAATTACGAGGAAATATTGAATGGGACTATCAGGCTGAAGGAAGATTATGAAGGAACTCCTCAATGATCAGTCAGTGGCCCTCTCTGCATGTGAAGCTAAAGGTATGATGGAAGCTAATGAGCGATTCACACAATTGCACCTCCTGCTATGCCATACATGCATGGGAGGAGGCACAATGGGATCTAATGCGCAATCCCACAAATCAAGCCTTAATGCTGGTATAGTGGGAGCCTGATCCCAGGCTCCCCCTGCACCAGCAAGCTCCTGTGCCTGCGATCCCCACACAACCTAGTTGAAGGGCTCCCAGCCACAGGGGCACCCCATGCACCCCAGAGGCTTGAGGATCACCACTGCAGCAATCCCCCCTGCCCTAGGGGTGTGGAAAACCCTGGGGCCAGAGGATCATGGCAGCCCCAATCCCTAAGGTCTGGGGGTTTCCCACACTCCCAAGTCCTGGGGATCATGGGAAACCCCTGGACCCTGGGGATCACAGCTCCCACAATCCCCAGCACTCACGAGTGCAGGAAACCCCTAGACTTTGGGCACTGCAGCTTCTGGGGTCCCTAGGGTTCATGGGTTTTATGCTAAGCTCAGTGCACCCTTGCAGCTGGGAGCCCCATCAGCTGATGGGGCTCCCAGATGCAAGGAAGACCCTTCTACATGTGCAGATTAAAGCTCAATATCAACCAGCTATAAAGTTAGTACACATTTTCTAGGTCTAACTTTATAACTGGTTGGAGCTTTTTAGTGTTTGATACCTACTTTGCACTTGTAGCACTTTGTAGCTGGTCTCCATGTATTTGCACAATACCTGGAACATGTAGAGCAGAACATAAGCTCAATTTTCTTTAATTTTTCCATCAATGCCTTTGACAAGGAAACTATGGGTGTGGTCATGAAATCTGATGAACACAAAGTTGAGGCAGTGTCACTATGCATAAGAATGGAAATGTCAAAGTGAAATTTCAGATGCTCTTGTAAACTGCAGACATAGAAATGAGAAAATTTAAAAGCACATAGTACAAGGTCATGTATTTAGCAAATAACAATAAGAATTTCTACTATCAGCTGAGGTTCATCGGTAGGGAAAAAAACTAAAGGAGGAACAAGACTAGGCATATCGGTAGATCATGTGAAAACTGTGAGCCATAGATGTGATGCAGCTATGAAAAAGGAAAATATGATGTGAGTATTGCATCACACCAAGTATTTGTAGTAGAGATATAAACGTACTAACAGCATTATACCTGGCACTAGTAAGAATGCATCTGGAATACTCTGTGCAATTCAGGTTACCCATATTCAAGAAGATGAATTCAGGACACTAAATTCAGAAAAGGGCTACTAGGATGATTGATAGAATGGAAAGCCTAATATAGAAGAGGATGCTAAAAAGAGTTTGGTTTGCTAAGCCAGGAAAAGTGAAGGCTGAGAGGGGACTTAATTCCCATCTGCAATATATGATAGGGGTTAACAGCAGAAAGGGAGAAAGCCTATGTAAGCTAAAAGGTAATGCCAGCACAAGAGCAAGTGGTTATACATGGAAACATGCAGAGTTTTAACCTTCAGAGGAATAAGGATTTTATAAATTTCAATTAATTAAATAGGATTGCATGGCAGGACTCAACTCTATGGCCAAGAGAGGTTTTTTGGTCCTGTGCACCATGTTACTATGTCAGTAAACATGATATGATAAAAAGAAAAGCTTCAAACTTTAATATAATTTTACTGTAAAAGGGTTATGGCATGAATTGGCTCTTTAAAAGGGTTAAGAACGCAGCCCATTTGGAGGCTATGAGTAAATTCAGTTACTGAAGCCATATTCCTATCTCAGGCCTACTGTTACATATTTCAGGAAAGGATACTGGGCACTAAGTATGCACTGCTATAAGAAAGCATTGGCAAGAGCATGAGAAACACGTATGCTACTGCTGACAGAGTATGGTAGCAGGAAGAAGAGGCAACACCAGGATGCATGCAATTTCTGTCACAGGTTCTGAAGAATGATCAGGTGTAAAACAGAAATGTTCCCAAAGAGAAAAAAAATACGCAGAGTGAGACTCTAAGGAGACAAGTCCTTGGAGTTATAATTAGTCAAAGAGGGGGATGCCAGCAAGGTAACCAGACTACATAAGAAGAGGTCCTTAGTCACAGGCTTTTTGCTGCTTTGTTTTTAACTTTAGTTTAGCAAAATATGATTTGGCAGGCCACCCATCTTCCCAAAGAAGGAATCTACAGGTGAAACCACAGTGCAAGTTCCCGGGAGAAGTGAAACAAAGAAGGAAGAAAGGACTGTTGTGGATCTGGGAGTGAAGAATGGTGTCTGTCATTGGCCTTTTATTATTCTGGAAAGGAAGGACTTTGGAGGCTTAGCGAGTGGGCTGAGTATTTCAGCATCCCAAGGTGGGACTCTGCTGAAGACCAAGGGAACACAGTTCATAGAGGCTCCCAACCTGATGGCCAGTGCATCCTAATACTATAAGGAAGATCCAGGAAAGATAACTATTTTCTGCCATTTTCACTGATGAACTCAGAATTCCCTAAGCAGGTAAAAGTCTGATATCTCACAAGTACCTGACAAGATAAAAAAAAATGTGCGCCAAATGTTAACTCTATTTTTGCTTGTCACCAGATAGATCTCAGAATTGCAGCTTTTTATAGCGCTAAAGAACAAGAGTTAGGCACATTATTGTTATTAGGGAAATATGGTCTCAAGACAAGAATTAAAATTTAACTAGGCAAACAGTCGCACAATGAATGATTGTTGCTACAGGTCAAATAGGTGTAGAACAAATTACTAATTACAATTACCATTAATCATTAGGTTCATACAGTTTAAGGGGAAAAGGGATTATGAGTTCCTTTAATGGTCCATACCTTTTCCCTTAGCTCATCCCCTGCATATCCTCGTTATTCCTGTTTACAGTCCAATAACTTGTGTTTGGCTAAAGCACACAGCGTGATTTGGGGTTCTTTTAGATCCCTGGCAGACGTTTCACTTAAAATTAATCACATTTTTAGTAGTGACCTGAGCACACACTCATGCAATTAATAGTGCAATAAAACAGGCAATAAGCCACACAGTAATTATTACACAAAATACATAATCGCTTTGTGGCTGGTTCCCATCACCCCTAAAACTGAATGTGTGACCTGGCTGATTAAGGCCCCCAGCCTTGGGAGCACATCCAAGTTGAGGCCTCCAATGAACTCCCCAGGCCAGGAAGACTGATCAGCTGACTGGTGCTCCAAGCATGAAGCTTGTTATTTGCTAATGGGCTCCCCCTGCACAGGCAACAGAGCACAATTGGAAACTGATCCACTACAATCACTCCTCCTGCATGCACATTGTTGCGTGGCAGGAGGCACCGTTGTTGGGATCATGGATCAGATCCATCACACCTTTAAATGAGTGTCTGCCAAGGGCCTCAGTAAAGTATACAGTCTTGATTTAAAAACTACAAGGGAGATACAAATCTCCTCTTCCCATGACAGCTTCTTTCAACTGCTAATTAAGATCAGTGATAAGAGTTTGCATTTTAGTTCCAGTTGGGATTTGTTTGTCTTCAACTTCCTGCTGCTGGTTCTTGTTATAGCTTTCTCTTCTAAGAGAGAGAATGTACTTTAGTGTACCCAGTAGTGTCTCCCTGTGAAGGGATGTGTCTACTGGAATAAAGTCTCACTTGGCTAAACTAAGGAGACAGAGCTTTTAAGCCTTCAAATATTTTTGTGGGTATTTTTTTTACTTCATCAATCTTTCAACATTTTTTAAATGTTGACACAAGAACTTTGTAAATTCTCTCTCTAATGCAATAGAGACAAATGAAAGCCCTCATTAGTCCACTGCAATGTAGAAGCATATTATTCCTTTTTGTCACAACATCTCAGTAGGAGAGTTTGTTCAGTTGTTTTTCCACTTTGACCAAGGTCCATTCCAGAGAACCTGGTTTCGCTCATTTTGTAGGCAGGGTCTATGCCTACAAAAACAAATAAACTAATGAAAATTTTAATATAAACATTGTTTAATTCAAATACTAGATTAATGTACCAAAAACACTGCTCATGAAGGAAATGAATTTGTGGCTTCATAGAAAATCAGGAAAATATCAATCCTTTCCTCCTGAATGACCTGTGTTACAGAAGAAAAGAAAGCTAGAGAGCAAATACAAAGTGAAAAACTCAACTGAAATTCAATGTGAATTGAAAACACATTTTATTACACTTTTCTCTTGTATAAAAAGGTAAGCCAAAAAAAATCTTCCTTCAGATCAAAATACAGAGTTTGAAAATTTTTAATTTAACTTCCATCATCTCCAGCCATAGATACAAAATTACCTTGTCAAGCAATAGAAGATGAGAAAAGGCTTCACAATTTTGAATCAACTATTACTGTGCTTTAGTGAGAATGTCAAATTTTAGATACCATATTTATGCCCATTTGCTTGACTTTTCAAGTTTCTTGGTTATTTGCAGTGGAAAAGATGAAAGATCATTCAAGAAATTAATCATTCTAAAGTTATCTTTTAGCTAAACTCTAAAAATCAGAAGAAAGAAACTTTAATTCTCAGTACTAGTCTGGCAACTTGCTTCAAGACAGCACAAGGAAAGGCTAACAATTTTTCCCAATGTTGGATTCTCATTGCACAGCAGGATTTACTGGATGGTTTTCAGGCATTACTCCCGTCCCACACATTCAGAGGATGGCTAAACAAAAAGGAGCAGAACACCCTATGATCTGGCATTCCCAGCCTGCCCCTTGGAACAAACTTCCTCTGAACTCCAAGAAAATGTCTTCCAGGAATTTTCACAGCGAGAAGTCATAAAAACAGATGCTTTACAGATCTCTCCCCTAAAACTCATCAGCTGCAATACATAATTATTGAGCACAGCTGAGAAAGAGAAGGGGAAAGACCCCAATTTCTTTTCTTTCGAGGGTTGCTACATAACATGACTCACTGTAACCTTTTTTTTTATACTGGGTCTTGGATTGGAAATTTGCATCCATGAAGGTTGTAAGAACTAAAATTCTTAATGATCAGGAAGTTCAAGTATTAACTTGATGAACCCTGATACAAAATATTTCATCTTGGAATTGCTGAAGAAATTATCCTAATTCCTTTTAATAAATGCTAACATTCTATGTACTGTAGCTGGGATTTCATGTTAATTTCTTCTTCTGTATGTGAAAAAACAAGTATAATTATACTGTGTGTTGAAAACTGGCTCCATTGCTAAAGCAACTAGCCATCCAAAACTTTCCAGGATGATGCTGAATTTTAGGGCTAGATCACAGAAGACTCTTAAACAGAACTTCAGTACTGAAATAATGCCAGGTAATGTCCTATTGCATCTGCTGAGAGGCCACAGAACGATGCATCTTGGCTAGTGAAGTATAAACAAACAATCTTAATTTTGCCCCACAGCCCTGACACAATTTATGAAAAATAATATTAAAAAACCCTAATGCTCTTTAAATACTGGCCTAATTTAATCTGGGACTATAAACCCTAATGACCACATCTTAATCAGATTAGTGTGCCCTGAAGTATGTGCACTGGATAGCACTGAAGTGATATCGTTGCTATCACAATCCAGGAAATATGCAGGAGACTAGAGTTTAGCGTTTCTGTACGTGAGCTCTCTTATTGGGTCAAGTGCATGGTTGGGATGAATTTAGATTCTATCCTAACCATGTCCTTGATCCAATAAAAGCCATCACCCACGAAAACACTATACACTTGAGAAACTACTATTAGACCCCAACTCCATGCGACCTATTGCTCATGGATCCTGTTACTTATTAGCCACAGCAAGCAGGGAGCAAACATCAGCACACATTGCTCACAACAGCTTTATTCAAAATGGAGACAGCTTTGGGCAAGCTCCCTCACAGACACAGCCTGTGAAACCAGGGAGCAGCCTTGAACAATAGTTCTTTCCACATTTATACACCTTGGTTCATGCTCATTAACATTTATTCCACCTTCATCCTTCCTTTGGTTCCGCCCATATCTCCTCCTCTCTTAAGCTCCACCTCTGCTTACTTCATTAGCATGGAATTGCCTATGCATTGCATTCATTTACATGCCTCTCTGCTAAGAGCGCCTGTGCAAGACCATGAACCTGGCTTCTCTTAGTCAACTTTCGTTTATTGCTGACTCCTTCATCTCCAAAGTCTTGCTTCTGCGTTATCTCCTGATGGTAGCCAGTGCGCTGCATTTTGTTCTCCTTATACAATGGCCTCTATAGTTTACAACACTATGACGTTGTTAAGAAACTGCTTGCCTAAGCATTTTGTAATATTACTTTTAATATATCATTCTGCCTTGTGGTCAGTAGGTCTGCTGAAGCCACAGATTAAAGCTTTATTCAGCTGCAAATCCAGGGCTCTCCAAGATCCAATATTGTCACCCTAACAACTACTAGTTTCTGATGACCACGGATCCTGGTTTGCTCTGTTTAAAAATTGCAAATTCTGATTTTAACAACCCCCCCCAGAAATTCTCTGATAAAAACCCCACAAAATCTGTGTTTTTCCACAATTAAAATGAAACACCACTATATACAAGTATCAACTGAAAATAGTGTTTTACTTGTGCAGATTGCATTGTAGGCGGTGACTCATGACACCACCTAAGAGGCCAAACCCTCGTAGTGAAATCAAACCCCTTGTAGTAACGCCTGAGGCCA
>JAGPOW010003642.1:92989076-93016297 GCA_030014935.1 Caiman crocodilus | reverse complement strand
GCACAGGCCAGTGCACAGAGTAGGATCTTTGGACCCCCTGGGGTGGCTCATGTCTTCAACCCCCAGAACTAGACTGGGAGCTCACGGAGGGTGAGGGACCCTGGGAGTGGCTTGAGGTGGCTCAGGTCTACAACTGCTGACACAGGGCAGCAACTCAGTGCAGATGTTGCTGCCCAGTGGGTTTGGGAACAGACTTAGCCCCAGTGCTGCACAAAGCTTTCCAGGCCTCCAACCCCTAGCACAAGGCATAGCACCCACTACAGACAACAATGCATGTGGCCTTAAGCCAGAAAGGCAGCAGCAGGAAAACCTGGTGGGGAACAGAGCTTGACCTGGAGAACAAGAGGCAACCCTCCGGGACTGTGGAGTAGTAAGTCCTCCTGAAGAGAGGGTCCCCACAGGGGAGGGACCCCCACCAAGAATTGCAAAGGGGCACCACATGGGTTGTTTCTGGGTGATAGTGGGGGATCTTTGGGGTCTTCCTCTCCTTTTTCTTTCCCCCCACCTCCTTTCCTGTAGTGGTACCTTAGGAGTGAGGCCACTGCCCTGGAGGGCACCCAGGTAGTCTAAGGATTGATTATATTTGTGGCCTTTGCCTTGCAGTTTATGTGAATAATTCAAAGTAATAGCTTGTATATAAATAGAGTTATAAGGTTGCCAAATCAATATTCTTTGGTCTGGTTTGTTCTATTGTTCATGTGTATTTTAAATGATAACTAGGTGTGTATATGAACAAATTTACAGAACAATAAACTCTATAATACACACACACATTTTAGAGTTTATTGTTGTGTACATGTGTACATATATATGTCCTTACCTTTTAATGGTTTTGTTGTAATAATAAACCTGTATATAGTTAAGTAATAGATTGACTGGACCTGACTCTATAGGGGACAGAGGCAGCGGCTGGGTTGTTGTGTTCCTCCACAGCACACTGCCCTGCCAATAATTCCCTCTGTTGAGGAGGAAAGTACAATCCTGTGTACACGCAGGCTACAATTGCATCTATAAATGTCAGAAGTGTGCTATTGAGGAAGAGGTGGGATACTATTATGCCGATGAGTGGGGTAAAAGTGGACATAATATGTTTGCATTATTGTGAAATCCCATGAGAGAGGGATTACAAGAATTTTGTTGAGAGATGGGGATGATGTCCATTGTGGTGAGAAGGTTCGGATGCAAACAAAGTGGATGGAGATGTGATTTTGCCCAAGAGTGAGAAAGTGGAAGTGTGCTAAGTGCAAGTGACTGTGGAAGGGAGACTGCAGTGGAAGGTGCTGGAGTTTGAAAACAAAGTGTTAGAAATTATTAGGATGTATGCACCAGCTGAAAGAAAAGAAGGAATTGCCCTATTTAAGAAATTAGAGGTGTATGTAGGTGGAGGTAGACAGCAAATTCTGTTGGGGGGATTTCAATTCTACTATTCCAGAAGGGGATAGGAGGAGGGACAGAGGGGAAGGAGAACTAGACAGCTTATCAAAAGTAGTGCTAAACATAATAAAATAAGGATGCTTAAAACAATGTATGAGTGGATGAGGTGTTACAAGGATGGAACCTAATGGGAGAGAGGTGTCAAGGACTGATTTTATATTAACATCATGTTGGGTAGGGATTGGAAAGAAGGAAATTATAGATGTGACTTTTAGGGATACCTGGATGTTGAGAATAGAGTTTAGAAAAAGCAAAGAGGGGGGAAAGGGATGTGCAAGTTAAATGTTCAATTAATACAAGATAAGAAGACCTCTAAAAAATATGTGGAACTGTATAAACATGGATAAACCTGAAGTGATACTAGAAAAGCATCTGGGAGTGGTAGACAGTGATCAAGAGAAGAACAAGAGAATTTTTCAGAAACGTTACTTGAAGAGAAGTGAGGAAGCGGGTGGAAGAGCTAGAAGAACTACAGTCAGGGAAGCAAAAATTAAAAGAGATGGTAAGAGGAGTACAAATGAAAGAAGAACTGGAAGACAAAGCAACAGACTGAAGAATGGTTCAAAAAGGAAATGGAGGAGAAACATCTCCATTCAAAGTGCTTGGTCAGAAAGAAGGGGGAAGGATTGTGTAAGTTTTTTTTTTTTGGCAAAATTGTGGAAAAGGAAGGAACTGAAAGCAGTAAGAGCTGAAGAAGGAAACTGAGTAGCCAAGAGGGCAACGATGTTGGATGCATCAAAAGAGTTTTATAAAGATCTGTACAAAAGAAGAGGAGTGGATGGGAAAAAAAAATGAATGCATTTTTGAGGACATAAAGGAAGGAATAGAGGATGGAAAGAAACACACTTTGTAGAAGTTAAGAATGATAGAAGTGGAGGAGTGCTTAAAAGCTTACAAAAGAGGGAATGCACCAGGAAGAGATGGACTTCCAGTGGAATTCTATGAAATTTTGGCAAGGGCTGGGGACAGATATGATAGAGACATACAGGGAATTAATGGAGAGTTGGGCAACAGGGGAGGATTTTGCAGAAGGTGTGATAATTTTGATATTCAAGAATGGAAAGGAATGTGTGTTAGGCAACTGGAAACCAATAACTCTTTTAAATTTAGACTACAAATTGATGGCAAAAGTACTGGCCAAAAGAATATGTGGCTGTCTAACAGATGTGATATAAGAATCACAGAATCATACAAAGTTAGGGTTGGAAGGGAGTTCAAGAGTTAATCTGTTCCAACACTGCTTAAAGCAGGACCATTCTGAACTAGATTATTTCATTCAGGGCTTTGTCAAGTTGGGCCTTAAAAACCTCCAATGATAAAGATTCCACCTCCTCCCTAGGTAACCCATTCCAGTGCTTCACCATCCTACTAGTGAGAGTGTCAAAGGGGGAGAAGCCCTGGGGGCACTCCGAAGCTCCCCAAAAGAGCTGCGGAGGCAGACACAAGTGGCAGAAGGAAAGGAAAATGGCAGTTACTCACCATAAGATCGCCGAAGAGCCCCACACGTGGCGGGAACAACGGCCTGAAACACCTGTGGTCAGCGGGTGACGTCAGCCCGAGGCACCGGGCGGGGAGGATAAAAGAAGCCACGGCCAGGAGAGGGGGGAGCACATGGCTGCCGGGCAGAGGCCGCAGCAGAAGCGGTTGGAGTGGCGGAGTGGGTGGAGCAGGCTCCGAATGGGAGAGCGAGCCGGAGTCAGCTGCCGACGCGTGCTCCGGGTGAGAGAGCAAGCCCGGAGGACACTGGACACCAGAGCCAGCTGCCAACACGTGCGCCGACTGGGAGAGGGAGCCTGGAGGACGCCGAGCAGCAGGACCAGTAACCAACGAGCCAACCGGAGGCCGCGGGTGTTCCCAAAGGAGACTGAGGCCGGAGAGCAGCGTACCCAGGACGGGTGAGCCAGGGAAAAGCGGGGAGTGAGCCACAGGCACGTGGAGAGACCCGTGGATCAGAGAAGGCCCAGAGGGAGGACTGCATCCCGAAACAGACCCAGATGGGAAAGAGGAACATCGGGGCTGCCTGGAGAGAGAACGGCCAAACTGGTGGGAGCCAGGAAAGGGGATCTATGAAAGGGAGAGCACGGCAAGGGGGTCTCTCCCAGGGGAATAAGATAAGAAGCGGTGGGTAGCTGGCCAGGGAGGCAAGGGCTAGCAAGCGAAGTTGCATGTAGCAGCTCAATGTGGGGGGCTACGACCCCGTTAGGGGATTAGTAGCGTTTAAGTTGTTAGAGTGTTCCTTTGTTTGTGTTTCCCCGGATACGAAGGGGCTGCGGTGTGGGAGTAGGCGGGGAGGAAAGCCATTCCCCATTAGTGGTGACCGGAGAAAGCAGCGGCAAGAACATCTGAAACCGCCAGGCAGGGTAAGGCGAGGTGAAAGGGGTGGAGGAGCCTCGCAGAAGATCTCAACTACAGGTAGCCAAAGGGAACATCCGCCCAGGGGGAAGCTCCACCCAATGGAAGAACAAAGTCATGGCAGGCGAGAAAGGGGCGGATTCCGGTGCGGAAAGAGACCTGTCCCAAGGCCTCCTGAGACGGCTAGCTGGACACCCACAAATCCTCGGGGCAAAGAGGCCCGAGGTAAGATGTTTGACGCCTGGCGGCTACAGAGAGTTTTTCCTAATACCCAACCCAAGCTTCCCTTGCTGCACTGTGAAACCATTGCTCCTTGTTCTGTCATCTGCCACCACTGAGAACACTCTAGCTCCATCATCTTTGAAACAATTTTTCATGTAGTTAAAGGCTGCTTGTAACAGGGGCCAACTAAAGGCCAATTTAACTATGGCCCGCCCACTTGTTTTGGGGCTAACCGCCCACCTTCTCTCCTGCCATGCCTTGTTGGAATTAAATGATGTAATTAAGTGGGAGGCTGCCCATTTCCTGCCCTGATGGCAGGGAGGCGCTATCTGCGGCTCCATTCCTCCACTACATCGCAGCCCAAGCCTCGCAGATGGCATCTAGATGTTATCATCTTCACCGGCCCCCAAACTGAGTCCCAGAATCCTTCTAATTGAAACCCATCTGGATTCCTCTCCTCAGGCAGTCTCATCCACCTTCATACTAGGCAGCATAGCTCCCTGAACCACTTTCCCTTCGGGTGTGGTCCCCCTGGGATCTTTGGCTCACTAGCCCTGGCCCACCTCCAAGCCAGTCAGAACCCCAGGTGGACAGCTCTTGGGTGTTCCTCATGCTGAGCCCGTAGCCCTTTGACCCTTCTGGTCCTGGCCCCAGCATTGACCAGTCAGGGGAAGTTCAGACAGGCTTGTCTATGGCCTTTTCTCTATCTCCAGGGGTCTACCCTCCAGGCCTTTCAAACAAGGGGTAACCCATCCGGTTTTTGGGGCTAGGGGTTAAGATGCCCCAACCCACCTTTCAACAGGGTGGTAACATGCCTGGCATTTCCTGTGGGCTCCTGCACCACTGGAAGCTCCACCAGGCCACCCACTCCTGGCAGTTTTAGGTTGTACCCAGGACCAAGAGCCTCCTTACCATCCCCTATAGCTCTCCCTTACCTCCAGATGATGCCAGCAGCCCTTCAGCCAGGCAGTGTTGTTGCCTGGCCTCCAGCAGCAGAACTGCCCTGTTTATATGGGCAGCCCCAGATTCAAAATGGCTGCCCACATCAGGCATCTGGCAGCTGCCAGCTCCAGGACCTTAAAGTGGCAGGCACAAATAGTGCCCTGCCACACTACTATTGAATCTCACCCCGTCCTTCAGTTTCTCTCTTCCAAACTAAGTATCCCCAGTTCCCTCAGCTTCTCCTCCTAAATCATGTGCTCCAGACCCCAAACCATTATTTTCATTGCTGTCCACTGGAGTCTTTCCAACCTGCCCACATCCTTTCTATAGTGCGGAGTCCAAAACTGGACACAGTACTCCAGATCTAGCCACACCAGTGCATAATAGAAGGTAATAATTACTTCCCTTGATCTGCTTGCAATTAGGGCTGTATGAAGCTTCAGTCCCTGATTCAATTCAGTAGATTTGGCCTGATTCAGTGGCCAAATCTCCATATCCAAATCTAACCAGGAGACTCTTTAATCTTTCTGAATCTAATCAGAACCTTATGAATCGATTCAGAGAGATTTGGTGATTCAGACATAGACACAGCTTTAGATGTTTTTTCTACATACCTCTAGGTACCAGGCAGCTTGTGAATGCTGGAATGTTGGGGCTCATGCAGCATCCCACAGGAGTGTGGTGGGGTCCCCAGCACACTCAGCAGCAGACTCAGAAGTGGACCAGAAGCACTTTTGGTCCACTTCCAGGTCCACCAGAGTGTGAGCACCCCCACCCCCCAGGCTCGGAGACTGGTACCTCCTAGGTCTGGAAGGGGGTCACCTGGGGTTCCCCATGGATGATTGCTGAGCCAGGGGACTGCAGGGGGGGGCCCGGAGTCTGCCCCCCGGCAGACCCAAAAGTGGATGAAAAGTACTTCTGATCCACTTCCAGGTACACCGCCAAGCAAGAGGATGGCCCTCCACCCCTCACTCTTGTGGGATGCTCCATCCACCCCAGCATCGCAGCATTCACAAGTCATGCTGGTACCTTGAGGTATGTAGAAAAAAACTTTTAAAGCTGTGTCTATGTCTGAACCTCTGATTCTCCAAATCAGCATAGAGTCTTCAGATTCGGATTCAGCCAAATCAAATCAGGGACAGTGATCCAAATCATCAAATCAAATCACTGTCCCTGATTTGGGTTGAATCTGAATTGAATAGGGCCTGCTTCACGCACCTCTACTGGACAATGCTCCTACCAATGTAACCCAGTATGCCATTAGTCTTCTTGGCAACAAGTGCACACTGATGGCTCATATCAACCTTATTGTCCACTGTAGTATCACCCAGGTCCTTTGCTGAAGATCTGCTGCCCAGTCAGTCAGCCCCCAGCCTGTATTGGTAGATGTGGTTCTTCCATCTTAAGCACAGGACTTTGCATTTCCCCTTGTTGAACCTCATGAGATTCCTTTTGGCCCGATCCTCCAATTTGTCTGGGTCACTCTGAACACTAGCCCTATCCTGCAATGCATCTACTACATTCCCCAGCTAAGTTTTGTTCCTGTGCCCTTAGTAAAATTTCTTTAAAATAGAACTAGGTCTCCTGTACTCCTTTCACCCTCAGCCTGGTCTCCCAGGAGATTCTGCCCATCAGTTCCGGAGGGAATCAAAGTCTGCTTTTCTGACATCCAGGGTCCATATTCTGCTGCTCTCCTTTCTTCCTTTTGTCAGGATCCTTAACTCACTCATCTCACGGTCACTGCTGCCCAACTTGCCATCTACTTCTACATCCCTCACCAATTTTTCCATTTGTGAGTAGTAGAACAAGAAGAGCATGACCCCTAGTTGGTCTCTCCAACACCTGCAACAGGAACTTGTCTCCAGTGAGATTGGCTACTGGAGGATCCTTCCCCCAGTTGCAGACTGGTGTCAGGGGGGCATGTGCCTCTTCTGACTCAAGAGGCACCAGACACCCATGGAACCAGGACCTGTGATGTGGAAACTTCTGCTAGTTCTCTGAATAATGCCTCATTTAGCTCATCCTCCCAGTCTCGTGGTCTATAGCACACCCACCACAACATTACCCTTGTTGCTTTCCCCTCTGACCCTTACCCAGAGTCATTCAACAAGACTATCTCCAGTTTCATACTTGAGCTCTGAGCAATCATATGGCTCTTTTACATACAGCACAGCTTCTCCTCCTCTTCTGCCCTGTCTGTCCTTCCTGAACAGTTTGTACCCATCCATGACAATTATGCAGTCATGTGAGCTATCCCACCAATAGAGGCGTGTGGGAAATATTCCTCAGTTTTTCCAATCACATCATACTTCCATGACTGTGCAAGGACTGCCATGTCTTCCTGCTTGTTTCCCAGTCTCCATGTATTTGTGTAGAGACATTTGAGGTAACTAGCCAATTACCCTACTTTCTCAAGAAGAATAGGAAGGCTTCCCTCTGTTGCCCCCTCCAACTTTTGCTTCTTCCAGATCATCCACTTCCCCACTTACCTCAGGGTTTTGGTCTCCATTCCTCAGTGAACCTAATTTAGCGAGCCTGTCTGCAAAGAATGTTCTTCCCTCTCTTCATCACATGGATCCCATCTCTTCCTAGCAAGCCTTCTTCTTGGAACAACATCCCTTGGTTGAAAAAGCCAAACCCCTGCTGGCAACACCACCCGCACAGCCATGCACAGCCATGCATTCATTGGATCATGTGTCAGCTCCTGCCAGGGCCCTTCCCCTTGACTGGAAGGACTGAGAAGAACATGACCTGTGTTTCCATCCCCTTCACCCTTGTGACTTGTAGTGACTTTTGATTTGCTCTGACAAAGTCCCCAAGGTGTGAAAGCAAAAAAGCAGCATCTTATTTCCCCCTGCCTGGAGAGTGAGCCTTTGAAGTGACTTTGTAGTACTCCAGCCAGCAGGCTATACACCATGGACACTCCTGTAGTGTTTTATTTCTGTAGCACCACAAAATGCTGAGGCACTTCATAGCACTATAAATGAACAGGCATGTGCAGACTCACAAAATGACTGCTGCCCAATAATGCTAACTATGTATTTACAGTAAACACTGCTTAATTTGCTCATGAGATACTTTGCTAATTTGGTTTATTTCACTGCTGTCTCAAATTCACTTTCAGCAGCCCTTCCTCTGTCGCCTCCCACTACCAACCAATCAACTTCTGATAAGTGGTCACTGCTGTTCAATAATGACATACACCATTATTATTTTCATTCCCCTTGAATTGGCAAGTACTCAGAATTAATGGTAAATTCTTTATGTAATTCACGTACCCCTTGGCATTTGCTTTCTACAAACATTGAAGTGGTTGAGTTTTATTAAACATGTTGACAAAAAGTAAATTTCAAAATCTGATCTACAAGCATGTACAAGAACTCATTTCGAAACTTGCACATTTATATGTGCAAACAGGAATGGTTAACAAGACCATCAGTGAATGTAAATATACCATATAGTTTACTTGTAAATGCAGGCTCAGGAGGCCCCTTCTAGTCCTACGTTCTTATGTTCTACTTGCAACAAAGCTGCACAGTTCAAATGTTGATTCCAATTTTGTAATCAATCTATTGAATAAGACTGAAAGTGGGAACATCAAACTGGTAAAAATGGTGAATGTGCAAGGAAGTTGCAGGTACTCACAGAAATTTGTAGGAAAAATGTAAATGATCTCTATCGTAAGGAATTTTTCTGCATATTCTCTGCTTTTTTTTTAGCAAGCCAATTAAAAAGCAGTGATGGCATTTTGCTTGTGAATATACTGGGGTGGAAGGCATTTTTGTTTGTATTTCAGGACAGAAATAAAATTTGGGAATCTATAAGTGTTTGTATTTTTCACTTTCACAAACCTGCAATTCACCAGCAGGACAGCATCATATCAGACTTTACTACCTTCCCAGTTTAAGTCCTAAGAGGCCTTTACAGTCAAGTGCTCATTTTACGTTGCTTCTCCTCTTTAGTACTTGAAGCATTTCTCTTTCCACTGCAAAGGAAATAAGAGAACTATAAATGTATTCAGTAGGCTAGCCAAGCACTAAAATTGTATTAGGGAATTCTTATTTGTTGAACAATGACAGATTAGGGCTTTTCTTTATCTCCCCCACCATCAAGTAATCTCCTGGGGAAAGAAAATAACTCTGAAGTTGGAGCGGGGGGCAGATTATAGCAATTCTGAAATCACTACTGTACAACCAGATATGGCTATTATTAGCTTAGAGGATGCATAAAGCTATCCAACTGAGTGAGGTACCATGCAATTGACTGATGAGCCAATGCCTGCTCAAGGAAAAGTAGTAATTTAAAACAAAAATACAAGAACATATGTGAGTAGAAGTGACATCAATAACACCAGACTTCTCCAAGTCAGTGACATGCTTTGAATGCAAGGTTGTTCATTAATATTCAGATGTAAATAGTGCACATACTTACTGTGTATTACTTTAAGACTAGGTAATTTCGTATTCTAGAGAGATTCCATTAAATGATGTAGCACATTTGAATTCCACTATTCTTTTTTCCCCTTGGGTTAGAATAATCTTCATATTGTGATAACCCTAGTACTTTCCTACTGGCATGCATAGAACAAGTAACAAAGAAGGATGTCATTAAATTACTATGTAAGACAAACCTTTGAAACTGAAAACTTTGTAAAAATACTATAAATATGTAGTCAATAAAGTTTAACTTTCCCTTCTTCCTTCCCTTAACCTTAGATTGAATAGTGGAATGAATTTTCATTCAATATAAAAGGGGATGTGATTAAATATCTATTTGCTAATGAGAGGTACCATTAGCCTGGTAACTGTGACAACCAACATGTTCTGTTCTATTTAGGTTCTTGTATTCCACCCATCATTGTAATATCTAAGTGCATCTAGGTAAATGTAAACAATTTAATGCTAACAGCTGTACCAAAGAACAGACACCTGAAAGTGGAAGGGTTTTATTGTTGTTTTGTTTCAGAGGATAATTATTATTGAAGACTTTGCTGAAGAATTTTATTTTTTTTTATCTGTCAGTCGTTTTCTTTCCCAGCATAGGAAATAACATGATGGTGAAAAGTGCAAGCTAGCTACTGAGAGAGGAACTGTTTGTTGTGAAGGAAGGGAAACATGTGTCTGGAAGGAACGAAGGAAGGACAAAGACTAATGGTTAAGGGTCTCTCTCTGAAACCCTGGATCCTAATGATACTGTAATATCAAAATGTCATACTAGGACGTGGGCAGCCAGGTTGGGGGCTACTCAGGGATCAAGGTGCCAACCAAGGTCAGGATGGGTGAACAGAGTCTAGAAGATAAGCCAGGGAGGCAGTAGGTCAGCCAGAAACTGAAGTCTAGAAAAACCATACCAAGTCAAGAGTGTAAAAAGAATAGATAGAGAGCAAAGTTACAAACAAGCTGAGGCAGGAAAGTGGGTGATCATGCTAAGAGCAGAGTCCAGGAGCAAGCAGGATGGAGTGGCAGAACAGATATGTCAAACAGAGGACTGTTCCCCTTCCCAATTCTGTCCAGTGGTTTAGATGTAGGAAGTGGAGGGTCAGCTGACTCCAACCAGCCACTTTAGTGACAGGGAGTAGGCAGAGTATTAGGTCCTTTAGGGTAGCCTTTGAGAAGCTAGGAAGAAATCAGTCATAGGGCAGCAGGCTGAGCTGTATTGCCCAGGCTGAAACCCCAGGTTCAAAACTACAGTGCATCAATCTGGGAGACTCCAACCTATGGAGAGCAGAAGGCAATTAGTCCTCTCCAGATGATCTAGAAATGGATTCTTCTTTAGATGGATGTTGCCACAGGGAGAATAAGAAGCTGGACTGGGAAGCCCCACCTGCAGGGTTTGGCACAGAAAAAAAACCCAAAATGAAATAGGAAAGACCAAACCTTTACTTACCCACAGGAGGAGCAACACTGGAACACTCAGGAGAAAAGCCCGCATGGTTCACAAGCCATGCATTTATACAATTAAGGCCGGCAGGTGACTTCACGGGGACGCACCAGTCAGCAAGGGTAAAAGCGGCTGCTGACAGTATGGTGGAGAGAGTGAGTGAGGTGGAGGCTCTCCACGCTAGTAAGGGGCGGAGCCAGTGAAGACAGGGATCGCCTGGACAGTGAGTGGCAGCAGAGGATGCAAGGGATCTCCCCACCTGGGGCACTAGAATCAAGCCCCAAAAGGGGAAGAGCTTTGGGGGTGACATGCCCCTAAAACTACCAGGGACATACGGCCATGAAGATGCCAGATCAAAGCATGATGAGTGCAGTGACACAAAGGGGGAGGCTGAAGCCAGTCCAAGGGATCAGGAGTTACCCTGCATGATCACCCTTAGATACCAGGCTGGGGAGCTGGGCTGGGGGCAGGAAGGATAAGGGGACCCCATGGGACCAGCATTGAGGGATCACTGCCAAGCGTGGGTAGGAGGGCTTGCAGAGTCAGGCAGTAGGGCACCGGACTGGAAGGTCCTTTGGGCTTTCTCCTGCATTTTCCTTTTTTCTTCTTTTCTTTGTTTTCTTTTCTTTACTCCTGTCTGAAAGGGGCATCTCACCAGACCCAGGAACAGAGCTGATCCACTCAAGGAGGCTCAGATCTAGGACCTGAGGTGACTGAACATCCTTCCCCAAGGAGCAGGAGGGATATCGTCTAGAGATCATGCAAAGAACATCCATACAAGAGGGGGGCCATTTCAAAACCAGGCATCCTGCCAGAGGTTGGCATAAGGTTGGAGTGTAGGGAAGGTGGAGCCCCATGAACATCCCACAAGCGGAGTGGTGCTCCCTGAGGGGAACTTTGAGGCTGAACCCCACACTGACTTAACATTCAAAGACATGGCATGTGAGTTCAGGGAAAACCAGAGGGACAACAGAAGTTCATCATGGGGAATCCACAAAGTCAGAGAACAGACATCCTCTACAGCTCATACCAAGGTGGCACATGAGCAGACGTTTAAGGCAAAGCAAGAACAAATTGGTGCTTTGGCTGGGAACGACAGTGAAGATCCAACCCTAGGGGACCTCCCACCATGCAACCAGCATCCATGACCCCTCCAGGGGTTCTGGGGCAAAACTTGCAGGCCCCGACACAAATTCTCAATGTGCAGCAGCAAATGATGGAATGGCAGCAGGACTGGCTGCAGCACAGCCTGACTGCATTTAGGATGCCTAAGATGACACAAAAAGATGGCCCAGAGGCTTACATTGAGGTCTTTGGGTGACACGCTAAAATGACAGGCCTAGATAAGTGGTATCAGGCCAGCCAGATTGGGACCCTTGTGGTTGGCAAGGCCCATACTGCATATCATGCCTTCCCCCATGACTCATCCCAGGATTATGACCAGGTTAAGACCGCCATACTGTACCAGCTGGAAGTTAATCCAGAACATTACAGATGGCTCTTTAGGGCCAAAAAGCAAGCAGAGGAAAAATGACCCTCCCCTGTTGCTACAGTTGCTATGGGACCTCTTCAATAAATGACTGAATCCCACTTCCTGTGACCAAGACACTGTCATCGATCAGATACTGCTGGAGCAGTTTATTAATGATTTAGAAGAGTGCATGCAGCGTTGAGTGCACCAACATTCACCCCATAACTGTGAGGAAGAACTCAGGGTAGCAGAAGCATTCATGGCCTCTGAACCCATTTACAGTCAGGAAAGGCATGTGCCCCGCTCCACGGCGCTTAGTCTAAGAGATTCAGAATGAAAGTGGACCATGTCCAGGGAAGCAGTCAGAGATATGATACGTTTCCATTGTGGAAAGATCAGGCATTTCTCCAAAGAGTGTCAGAGTGCACCTGCTGAGTGATGGTGTCCCAATTGTGGCGGGCCAGTAGGGGGTGCTCTTGTGTTGATCCACCCACCTCCCTGCTCCCAACCACCTTCCAGGTTCCGAGGGCCTCCCTTGTGGTGCCTCCTGTCTGGCCGACCCCTTCCCTGAAGCACACCCGCTAGCCTGGGGTTCCTGCTGCCAGCATCCAAGGCTCTGGACTCACTTCTGGCTCTGTGCACCTTGGAGAACGCAGGCCTGATCATCCACTGGGTCCTAGACCTAGTACAGACACCTGGGGCCCTTCCGCAAGTCAGGAGCTGATTAGGAAAGTCTCCCTTAGTCTGCAGACCTAAGGGGCCTCCTCAGCATAATTTAGACCCACCCCTCAATAAGACTCCCACACTGGTCACAAAGGAGAACTTTATTGATTACAAGGGTTAAAGGTAGAGCAATATCATAGAAATATTAGAGGAATATCAAAGGAATCCCACAGAGCAAACCAGGGTGGCTGAGGTAGCCATTTAAACATGCATCTGAGTTATTGAAGCTGAATATCTAATCAGATCTCGAGTAGCTTACTCACTCGCATCATCCAGAGGTGGTTGGAGTTTTCCTCTGAAGATGGGTTGCTCTTGAAGCATGCGTTAATGAGGAGAGAGCCAGGTTCAGATTCACCTGGATGACCGCATGGCTAATGGCTGCCCTTCTTCCTGGACCAGGCCCTTTTATCACCTCTCTGACCTCAGCAGCCCGGTCCAATCAAAGCTGACAATAATGGCCACAAGCTGAGCAAGCTCCCAAGCATCCCTGGCTACCGGGGCCCACGCACAGGGCCGGGCCTTTTCCCCCTGCCCAGGGACCACAGCATCCACCTCCCAGGCCCCCGGCTTTTGTCATGCAGACCAGGGAGGGAGATCCCTGCCCTGAGGAATTCAACACCAGCGTCTCAGGCTGACAAAGACAGGTCTCAGGAGAGGGGCACCGATGGTGGCTTTAAAAGCTCAGACACAGGGCCTCTCAGGGCCGTGGGTCTGGGTGTGACAGGTCAAGGAGTTCCCACAGGATGCCAGAAGAAGGAAAAGGAAAAAACCTGGAACATGAAACAAGTTATGACAATAACAGATAGAAACCATAAAACCTGATGGCAGTCTTACACTAGTGATCTCCTCACTAGTTTGAGTCCAGAGGGCACCCTACCCATAGTCTTTTTGGGACAAGGCATTCGCTATCACATTCTGGCTTCCCTTGATGTGCTGGACAGTAAAATTAAATTCCTGCAGCTGCCAGGCCCAACGCTGCAGCTTGGCATTGGTGTTGTGCATGGTCTGCAACCACTGCAGCGGGGCATGATCC
Source organism: Caiman crocodilus (assembly GCA_030014935.1). Classification (NCBI taxonomy): domain Eukaryota; kingdom Metazoa; phylum Chordata; order Crocodylia; family Alligatoridae; genus Caiman; species Caiman crocodilus. Next base: position 93,002,240 of record JAGPOW010003642.1, on the reverse strand, counting down.
GACAGGACGGTGAACTGCTGTCCCCACAAATAAGGCTTCAGCTTGTTCGGGGCCAGGACGATGGCCAAGCACTCCTTCTTGATGGATGACAGGCTCCACTCCCTGGGGATCAGCTTCTAGCTGACATACACCACGGAGTTCCGTGTCTCCTGGTGCTCCTGTAAGAGCATAGCTCCCAGTCCTACGTCGGATGCATCCGTTGCCACGTAGAAGGGTCTATCATGGAGCAGTGCCTTCAGGATCGGTTGTTTGACCAGGGCAGCCTTGAGGGTGTCAAATGCTTCCTGGCACCCCTGCTTCCAGACCACCAGGTTCAGGCTGCCCTTCTTGGTCAGCTCGTGCAGCGGGGCTGCGGTTGCTTCAAACCCAGTGTGATGTCGGGGAGTCGCGTTCACAAATACCTTCTCATGGGCCACCCCTCTCCCTCATCCCACCTGCCATGACTTTGATGGGACTTATTTATTTTAGAGTGGGAATCTTAGACACCGGAGAGGAATCCCACCAAGGGGTACTCAAGACTGCAAGGTCCGATGTTCCACGAGGCTCCGCCACCCCTACACCTCATCCACATGGCAACCGGTCACTTGTTGGTTCATTGCTTGAAAGACCTTGGTCCAATGGTCCACGGGTCCTTGTTGACTCCTGATATCGGACTGGTGTTGGTGTCCTGTTTGAGCCACTTAGACCCAGCTGTAAATTCTCTCTAACCAAAGACTTTTTTCCTTTTAGAAAAAATACTCTACCGTCCCAGAGGGACTTCCTAGACCAAAGCCTTGCTCCAGCTAACTTGAGGCAGCAAGCTTAACTAGAGCACTTGGTGCTATGTTAGGTTCTCCCAGCCACTGTGCTGGGAGAGTACTGTTTACATGCAAGACAGACCCCTGAGGGGCTGCAGTAATCCCTCTCTGCAGCCTCCCTGCCTGTTCCTTTCCACTCTCTCTCTCCTTCTCCTCGCCTCCCCAGCCGTAATGCCTGCCGGGGTTTTTAAACTCTCCAGTGGCAGCCGGCAAGGCTGCCACGATTGGCTCCGCTGTTCCCCTTGTTAATAACAACTGTTTAAATGTGTGGCGGGGGAGCAGCTCGCGCAGCTGTAATGGCAGCGGCGGCGGCTGCCGCCACTGCATTTCTGCGTCCCGCCTCATTGCTTCTTCTGCTGGTGAGTTTTCTTTCCTTTTTACTTTCCTTGGGTCTGCCGGTCCTCTGGGACCTTCTTCCAACTTGCCCTGTGTCTCTAATGGCAGCACACTGCCGTCACACCCAGGGACAAATCTTTGGTAGTAACCCACCAGGCCAAGGAAGGCTCTGACTTCCTTCTTGGTCTGTGGAGGCGGCCAGTCCCTGATGGCCTCGATCTTGTCTCACGAGGGAGCAATATGACCTCCACTCTCACGATGACCCAAATAGACTACCTCCAATAGTGCCCACTGGCACTTTTTGGTTTTCACAGTAAGATCAGCTTGCTTGATCTTACCTAACACGGTGATCAGGTGAGTCAGGTGCAACTCGAAATCCTGACTGAAGATGGCGATGTCATTGATGTAAGCCATGGCAAACTGCTCACATCCTCGCAGCAGATTATTGATCAGTCTCTGGAAAGAGGCGGGCAAGTTGCGCAAACCAAATGTTAACACTGTGAACTCGTATAGCCCTATAGATGTGGTGAAGGCAGACTTGGCTATGGCATCCACGTCCAGGGCCATCTGCCAAAATCCTTTAGACAGATCAAGATTTGAGATCACCTTGGCTGGGCTCAGGCGATCCAGCAATGTGTCCATCCTAGGCATAGGGTAGGCATCAGGGGTGGTAATGGCATTCAGCTTCCGGTAGTCCACACAGAAGTGAATGGTCCCATCCTGCTTCCAGACGAGTACCACTGGACTGGCCCAGGGACTCGTTGAAGGCCAGATTACCCCCAACTCTTCCATCTCTGTGATCTCCCATTTTATCTCTTGCCTCACCTTCTCATTAACTGGGTAATGTCAGGAGTATATAGGGCGATGGCTGCCCATCTCTATTGAGTGTACTGCCAGGTCCGTTCTACCTGGTTTATTACCAAACACCGTCTCAAAGTCCTTGAGTGCTGCAAGCAGCTGGTCCTTGTCCTGGGAGGGCAGATAGTCCAGCAGGCGGAGTTCCTTGATCCCTGCCTCACCATCCCAGTCCCCATACATGACCGGCTCCTCGGGATCCTCCGGTGTTCCCTCAATGGAGGGAACCCAGAATACCATCTCCTTCCTGTCAAAGTAGGGTTTAAGCATGTTCACATGAACTGTCTTAGGTTTTCTACCCTTAATAGCCACTACATAGGTCACATCATCCAGTCTGTCCAGGATAGGATGAGGACCTTCCCAAGCAGTTTGCAGCTTGTCTGTTTTTAGTGGCAGGAAAACCATCACATTATCACCCTGCTCAAAGGTACGTAAGCAGGCCTTCTCATCATACCATGACCTTTGCTTCTCCTGGGCCTGTCCCAGGGAGTCCCATGCCACCTTCATCATGTCAGTCAGTTTCTGACGAAAGTCAAGCACATACTCCACCATGGAGGTCTTTGTGGAAGCAATCTTCCCTTCCCACTCCTCTCTCACCAAATCGAGAGGACCTCGCACTTGCCTCCCAAACATCAGCTCTGTAAAATTAAGACTGAATTATATGGGAACATGTATTTGTGCATGAGTTTTGCCATACTATAAAAGTCTCTCTCAGGAAGCAAGGGAAGTCCTGTTTCTTGGTTCAGCTAGAACTGGACAGAAGAAAAGAAACAAAAAGGCAATACTAGGCATGTACTTTAGAGAACATCAATCTAATCTACTAATACCATATTCACTTGTATAATATTTTCAGGTTACACTGGCAAACCCAGTGCTGCTGAATACACACCATCCACTACACTTGCTTGTCCTAGAGCCAAAGTCTTTTAGAGGACCTGTGTTTCTTAAAAATGGTATCAAGAAAAGGACCCCAAATCAAAAGTATGATAAAAAAGTATCACTTGCTTCTCCTGGGGCTTTGCATGAGAGGGGGATGCTTCACGACAGAAAGTTGGTGAGTCTGAGCATCAAACAGTATAAAGTAAACACTGACTTCCAAGGTGGCCACCAAAGCTAAATGGCTAATGCATAGCTTACTGGAGTCATTTGTGCCACTCAAGCCGGCTAAAGTAGAACAGGGTGACATCACAAGAAAATAATCCTATTTCTGAGAGGTATTAAAAAATGGAATAACTGTGAAAATGGGTCATTGGGGTGAGGGGGGGAGAGGGCAGGGATTAAGCCTTGTTAACAGGAGTCACTTTCATCTCCAGACCTTTCAGCTTTGTGGCAACAGAAGCTGAAATTTTTGATCATAAGAATTTTTGCAAGCAAGGCATTTTTTTTGACAAGCAGTATGTTTGGATATGCAGACCTGATCAGGCAAAATTACACATCATGAAAGCTGTGTAATCCTCACAATAATATTTGACAAATGGAGTCTTTTGGCAAAGGTTTGCGATTAGTATCCCATTAGGGATTTAGCTGATTATTCCAATCATAAGAGGAATTTATTTTCATATGGATTTTAAAGCTGAAACTGCAGCAGGAGTTTCTTACAGTGCTATAGCAAAATTCATATTCTAACAAATTAACTATATAGTCTTAATTTACTTACAGCTCAATTATTCACCCTGAAATAAATAAGGAAGAAAGAAAGGTTTTACTCAAAGACAGACCTGATAGAAATAGGAAGCCCTTTAACGTGCTCAAGGTTTAAAGCATTTGTCCTTGAATGTGACTGGGGACTGGATACTTTAAGTTGAATGGAGGTGTGTGCAAATGCCCACATCAATAAAAAAAGGTTTGTACAATGTTAAACACAGTCCTCAGAGTGAACTAATTAGTAAACTAGAGAGTTTTAAAAATCTCAAGTGCCATCTTTGAACTGAAAAAGACATCTACTAATGAAGTCCCCAGTGAGTTAGAAGTCTAGATTTGGCAGAATGCATACTGCAATAGCTGAATTTCAACTACCTTGATATGCAGACAGCAATAAGAAAAGTTGTATTTAAGAGAAGCAAAAAAGGGCAAAAGTACTTAAAAAAAAACTTGGGTGACCAGTATTTCTCTTCACTTTTATTAGTGATAGTTCAAGCTGCAGGGTGAAGAGATAGCTGAAAGGAAAATGGCAAGACAGACATAAGTTTATGGATGATTGGTTTCAAGCCCTATTTGAAAAAAAATGTATGGAAATTAATAAGATGTAATGCAATGAAAGAAGCATAGCTGAGCATAGTTTTACATGGAAAAAGAAAAAAAAATTCTCAATGTAAAGCTTTCTATAAAATAAGGTAAGTGAATTTGCTTTATGCTGAAACTGTTTAGCATAAAGGATCCTGGTTTATGACTAAACTTATATTAGAATTTCAAATGTAATAAAAAAATCACAAACAGTAAATATTCAATTTGGAGCTCTGTACAGATTTCATAATAATCTTAATCTTGACAATGGGAAAAGGATTGTATCTGAAACAGTGTTACACATTGCTTATTAAGCAAACATGATTTATTACAATACAACCAGGGGAGCTGGCAAGAACAGTTGCATTATCTAATAAATATCATACTTTCATATGCTATTATGATTTCATCTTTTCCTTTCACTATGCAGCCTGCAGATTAAACCAAGTTTGCTTCAGGGGACATCTACAACAAATCACAGCTACTAAAGTTTTCAGCTTTAGTACATGTCAAAGTGCAGAGACAGAAGAATATAAGAATATAAAGGAGGCCTGAAATAAAGACAGCAGAAGGTGTCCTTTTAGAGGCTAAGAAAAATCAGGACTTCTAAAGCTGCCACCTAAAAAGAACAAGAGAGAGAAAAAAGGGGCTATGGGGAGTGTGGCTCCAAAAAGGTGGGTGCTGGGTGTCTGACTAGCAGCCAGATCAATAAGAGCAGACACATGCATGAAAGAAGAAATATGTTGTTCTCATCCATACAGAAGGACACCTTGCATTGCACCCATTTTGCTTCTGAATCTAAGCCTGACACCCTCTTTTGACATGTGGCTTTGTAGAAGACAGAAGAAAGTATTCCCGGGCTACTTCAGAAAGCACCGCAGAGCTTTAGTGAACGAGCTTATAATGTAAGGAAAACACCTCAGTTTTGAGGCCATTGGTTGTTTTGTTTTACTTTACCATTCTTATGCCTTAGATAAAGCAGGTTTGAATTTGTTCTATTTTAGTGGCAATGCTCCTTTTTTGTAGAAATTCAAGCTTAAATTTGCTTTGCTGGCACATCACTTGTTTATCAAATGGGACTAGCTTCAAAGGAGCACTTATATTTATTCTATTTCTTTGTGCAGTTGTATTGTTAGTTAGTAAAGAGGCTAACCAAGAATGGCAGGAAAATTTTTCTAAAAATGTTGAAATCAACTATGGGGAAAGAGAGCTAATGTCAGTATTTCTTGTAGAAGCAAACAGGGTGGGGGTTAAACAATCATTCACATTCTCCCTCCCTAATAAGTCAATCATGCAGTATAGGAAAGGGAGACAAAGGGGGGGGCAGGCTGCAGGGTAGATAGCTGCACCAGGTAGGGTGCAGACAGAAGTGACAATTTTCACCTGATCTGGCCACAGAAATCAGTTTATAGCTGTGACCAAGCAAAAGCGCATGGCTGCAAACTGCTTCAAAAGTGGCTGATTGAATGAAAATCTGAACCCTCATTCAGCATTGGTGAGGCCATATCTTCCCCTCTATTCAACACTGGTGAGGCTACATCTGTAATACTGTGTCCAGTTTTGGGCTACCCTACACAGAAAAAATGTACAGATATTGGAAAGAGTCCAGCAGAGGGCAACAAAAATGGTGAGGGGGCTGGGGCACACAACTTTTCAGGGGAGGCTGAAGAAACTGGGCTGGTTTCATCTAGAGAAGAGGAGACAGAGGGGATTTAATAGCAGTCTTCAACTACCTGAAGTGAGGTTCAAAAGAGGATAGATCTAGACTGTTCTTATTGGTGGCAGATGACAAAACAAGGAGCAATGGTCTAGAGTTGTAGCAAGGACAGTTTAGGTTAGAAATTAGGAAGAATTTCCTCATTAGGAGGGAAAACACTGGAACAGGTTACCCAGAGAAGTGGTGGAAGCTCCATACTTGAAGGTTTTCAAGACCCAGTTAGACAAAGCTTTGGCTGGGATGATTTAGTTGAGGATGGTTCTGCTTTGAGCAGGGTGTTGGTCTAGATGGCCTACTGAGGTCCCTTCCAACCCTAACTTTCTTTGAAGTATGAGGTATCAGTTAAACACATTTTAAAATGCAGCATCTTCTGTAACTTGTGACTCCCAAGTTCCCAGTCTAATGCTGTTTTCATAATGGAAGGAGGGAAAAGGAGTGGAGGAAGTTCAGTCTGGGTTTTTTTTAACCACCACTGCAGGGTGAGGTAAGTGTATTGGAGCCGCCCTGAGGTGGGAGGGAGGGATCCAATTCACCCACCTCACCATTCAACACCAGCTGGGGAGCCCCAAAATTACCTCCTTCCAGTGCCTTCACCCTCCCATTCTAAAACCAGTGAGCACTGGCAGAAAGCCCTGACTATTGCTATGGCAACCTGGCTGCAGGCTCCCAGCCAAAAGCTAGAGTTCCTTCTTCCCTGGTACAAACAGTGAATTTCTGTTTGGTCTAGGGTAAGACTGTAACTCAGAATGCTTTGCAAAAGTTGTTCAGAGTTACAGCCGGGAGCTGCATTTCTGTCTGCACCCTTAGATATTTAGATGAGAGGCAAGTATGAAAACAGCCTGTAAGAGGGAAAGATGACAAGCTGCTAGTGGGGAAAGGGAACTTCGAACATAAAATGAGTTTTGGCAATAGAAGAGAATGCATGACCAAAAAAGAGAAGGAGCTGTAAAGAGACACATTCCAGAAATACAGGGATGTGAGAGAAGCTGGCAGCAGAAAGGCAGCCTGAGGCTACATTATCATCTTTCAGTTAAGAAGATTATTGGAAAATGATAAATAGTCCACAGCAGAAAGACACAAAAGTAGGTTATTGTCCCAGCAAATTTAGATACAATCTATAAGCCAGGTTTAGAAGCTTTTACCAACATTTTTGGAAGTCTCATACACAGGCTGCATACAAATGTTGGGGTAGGTTAGGGGGATGTTAGATCTAGTTAAATATGGCCACTGATCCAAGGTATATAGGGATGGGAGGGGCAAACAGGCTCTGGGAGGGAAAGCCAGGAGGTCTGAGGCAGGGAGCTGGGGTTTGCAGGGTTTATGGGGGGATGGGAGGCTAGAAGTTCTCTACAGGGGCTATGTTTAGCTGCACCCCAATCCTAGACAACCCGCCTGAGCCATCCCTCATCCTTCCCCCTCCTCCCCCCAACCAGGACTTACTTCCTTGGCTCCCAGCACTGGTGAATGCTGGTAAAATTAGCACTGTAAGTCTCTTGCAGAATGGCAGGGTTTGGTGGTCTTGGGGTGGGGGGATGGCATATCCACACGACTGTTATCCATGTGGCGGTGGGAGAAGGGCTAGAAGGGGATAAAAATAGCCAGATGCCAGGGGTGGGAAGGAAAAGTGCAGCCCTGGGGCTGGGCCAGAGGTTGGGCTTCTCCAGCCAACCTAATCAAAAGTTAGATTCCCTTAGAGAGAGTTAACTTAGGTTGGGTTAGCCATTTTTAGACTGCTCTTATCTTCCTAGAACTTCTGTACAGTTTGCACTTAGACTGACCTAACTAGGGATCTAAAGGTGCAGACAGAAGTGCAGTTCCCTGCTGTAACTCAGAATGCTTTGTAGGAAGTATTCTGAATTATGGTGCTCCCTAGTTTAAACAGAAGCTCACTGTTGGTTCCAGGGGAGAGGGGAATCTAGCTGCTAGCTGCCAGGCTGTGGCTCACTTCCTCTAGCATCAGCCACTTCCCCCTGCTAGGCTGAAAAGTTTTCAGAATGGGAGGAGGAAAAAGGAGCAGAGGAAGTTCATTGTACAGGTTCTCCAATGGGCAATGGCGGATGGATGGGTGAATTGGAGACACCCCCTTCCCCGCTTCAGTGTAAAAAAACCTGACATCTGCTTTGAAACATTTTCACTCAATCGGCCATTTTTTAATCTTTTTGCAGCTATGCACTTGTGGTTGGTCACAGTTATATGATTCTTTCTGTGGCCAGATAAAGCAAAATTGCCACTTCTGTCTGAACCCTAAGACTAGGGAAAGACATTAAAAAAGCCTGAGTCTGAACTGTTTCAACCTTTGCAGGTTAGTCTAACCAGGCTGGCTGAACTGGCTTGAAGCCAAACAGACATTCTCTCTGGACAAAGGACATTCAGGCATGTGCCTTCAGTGCCTCAGGCTAGAAGCCAGGGGATGCTAGAGTAGCTTTCCCTTCCCTTCCCTTCCCTTCCCTTCTTCAGGGAACTGAGTTAAGGGGGGTGTGATCAAGGCCTGGCAGGACTCTCTCAATAGGGAGGCCTGCCTGCACAGTCCCAGGCTTTTCCCCACTCACTCTTCAAGGGGTGGGAGTGTTGCCAGCCCCAGGCTAGCACTCTGAGGCAAGCGGGGGGTGGGCAGCATGCAGTGCATGCATCTGTTATGATACAGAGCTTTCCAATCTTCCTCCCTGGTTCTTCATACTGTCTGCAGCAAACTGACAGGGAAGCAAGCCAGCCTAACAGTGATAACCAGGGATCCTGGTTTTCTCTGATAAAAATAATCACAAATTCTCTGATAAAAACCCTAAATCTGTTATTAAAATTAAAAGCCCCCCATAGCCCTGCTAGTGCCCCTTATAACCCCCCAAAGCCACCCCCTAGCCCTGCTACTGCCCCTTACTGCCCTCAAAGTCCCCCAGCCCTGCTGGTGCCCCTCACTTCTCCCACAACAGCCCCCCTGCCCTACTTGTGCCTCTTGTCCCTAATGCATAGCCCCTGCCCCTCAGCCCTGCCAGAGGGGGTCCCCAGCTCCCAGGGCTATGGGGCCAGGGACCCAAGTCAGCAGCTTCCTGCCCCCAACAGTAGGCATCTGCAGCAGAAGCAGCATAGAATCAGCTCCCCCTCTGCTGCTGTCAGCTTCCTTTCCCCCTTCCCATTCTGAAAACAGCAAGAATTGGCAGAGAGCCCTGGCCATTGCCATGGGAACATGGCTAGAGGCTCCTAGTCTGGTGTTAGATTCCCTTCACCCCTGGAACCATCAGTGAACTTCTGTTTGGTTTGGGGTAATGTTGTAGCTGAGAACAACACTTTGTAAAAATTGCTCTGAGTTACAGCTGGAAGCTGCACTTCTGTCTGCACCTTAAATTAGATTGGGTAGCCATTTTAATGCACTCTTATCTCCCCCTAAAGTCTGTCTCATCGCAAGTAGCCATCCAGTGGGTAAGTTTAAACTTAAAAGAAAAAGGTGAAAGGAGGAAAAAGCAAGCTTTACCTCAATTCATTGCTTTGAAATTCATAAAGTATCTTGGGTGACCACTATTTCTCTTCACTTTTATTAGTGAGAGCTGTAAGGTGAAGAAGAGATCTAAAGACCCTATTAGCTAAAAGGGTAAAGAATTTCATAGAATATGAGATGCAATAAATGCACATGGTTTCATTAAATATGAGGGTTTCTCAAATACAGACAAGATAAAGAATTCAAAGCTTCTTTTGGAAGCCTTCATTTCTCAGCTGTTTCATTGATTTTATGGTGCACCTGGAAGAAATGATTTGATGGGTAAGAGTCATTCTGACAGTATTTCCTTTCAATAAATCATACCTGTATCTCTCACAACAAGATGCAAATGTGAACTCATTTACTAGAACCTAGGGTTCAAAAAATGGAAGCAAAGGAAAAAGGAAGCCTGGAGGCTGGTGTCATTTTCCAGAGCAAGAATGCTGCAGTTCAGACCCAGAGCAACTGAATAGATGCTATCTGCAAAACAGCAGCCAGCCAGGAATCCTGGCCACTGAAACTGGTGTAGGACCATCTGCAGCCAGGTAAGGGACTACTGCATAGAATAGGCTGGGTGTAAGAGCCAGAACTTCAGGTAGCTATAAATGAACTGGAAGCCAGCAAACAGACAGAAAGCCCCTTCCACACACACCACAGACCTCACCTCCAGACAAAGACTTACCTTGAGAGACTAAGACCCTCAAGGTGAGGAAGCAGGGTCCTGAACTGTATTCAGGCAGGGAAGAAGGCATTCCAGACACAATGGATTGCAGGCTGATGAGCAAATCCCTAGCTAAGGAGGGAAGCAGGTCATCAGACACAGGGAAGGAATACCTGTGAGGAGCTGCAGGGTCATTGGGCTGGATGGCTCATGGCTTAGGAAGCACATAAAGCCAGTGCATGAGAGCAGGTGGGAAAGTCTGGCTGTGAAGACTGAAAGGGAAGGAGCTCCTGAGATGGGAAGCTGCAGGGTACTGCCTGGCTGACTTGAGAGGCCCAGAGATATGCAAATAAGATGCCTACTGGGAAGTAGGACCAAGTATAAGGGGGAGTGTAGTGTGTGGAGCCAGGGAGATGATAATCCAGAGAGGAGAAACTTAGTTACATACAACCAGGGACCTGCTGTTTGTGGTTCAGACCCAATGTGGGGATAGTTTGAGTCATAGCCAGGGGGCTTACATTTTGTTGTATTTTGTGACTACTGGTTTGTGTTTGGAACTATTGAGAAGGTGCAGGTCCCAGCTGTGCCTGCAGGGAATGTCACTGCCTTGAGCCCATACAGGAGTAAGACAAATACCAAAAGTAGCTGAGAAAGGGCTAAAGGCCCAGTGCTTGAGTAGGGTGCAAACCAAGGTCACAAACCTAGTCCAGGAGGGGTGAAATCAGTCCAGAACGGTAGAAAGCAGGGGGCAGGGGCCCAGCTGCCCAGAAGGGTAAATTCTAGGGCCAGGGGCCTGGAACAAGAGACACAAAAGCCATAGAATCAGAGAGGCTGACAAATGATAGGGCTGAAAGTGAGAGCTGGGCCCAAAATGGGCCAGGGCTAGACAAGAGGGAGGCAGAAGCTGAGAAGCACAGGGCCTCTACAAGGGACAGAATAATATCAAGTAAAACCTGCAAGTCATGGGCACAGCTGCTGAAGAGGTTGGAGGCTGTGAACAGCCCATAAGGCAGTGGGTGCCCTGGGAAACGTGCAGGCTAGGAAGGGCCATCTACTGATGAACCAGGTTTGAGCTAGTGGGGTCCAGGAAGGGATCTGCTGGTAAAGAAAGGACAAGGGTGTGTTTTAGTCAACTTTCCCTTAACAATCTAACAATTATATCAAGGTGTGGCAGACAAAGGGCGGAACAGAGTGTAGCTAGAATCAGAGTAAGGCAGTTGCCATTTGGCCACCAGAGGACATCGTGGCTGCCCCTGGGGCCCCATCCTGCTACTGGTACCATTTTTGATCATGCATTTTCTTCTCCTGTTTTGAGTGTAAGTTGCCTTTCAGGGCACCTGAGAATACAACAATTTTCAGCCACAGCTTTACATGTATAAAATTAGTTATATACATAGCTGCATTCAAGGGCACTGACTGATACACTTTGCTCACATAGGTCTGGTGTTTTGCATATGCAAAAAGTGGCTGCAAAACTTTGCATCTGCAGAACTAGAGGCTATTTAGAAAAGTTAGCCCAAATACAAAGACTAGATGACCCAGAAGGTCTGCTGATTTACTCTGGTTTTTCAACTGTTTATTTTAATTGATTTTAGTGTTATTAAGTGAGAAGAGAATCAGGTTATGTATGCCCTGAGGCAAGGGAAAGAGAGGAGGAGGATTATATACATACACATTATATAATAGTGTTCATATTAATAATACAAAGTAAATGTCCCCAGTAAAAATAAAGAAATTAAAATATTAGGAGTTATCTTAAATTGTTCTATTACAAAATCCTAAAATTGGTTCCTGACCTGTCAATGGTGCCCCCAGTGTCTATTTAAGCTCCAAAATATAAGACTAAAGAGGAAAAACAACACTCTCTAAAACTTGAAAACACCATATAAAAAAGCAAATTATGTAGACCCATCTGAATCATTCAATAGCCATTGATTCATGCAAAAAACTCATACATTTGAGATTTTGAGGCCAAATAAATCCCTGGTGTAATTCCAGAAATCCTAAGCATGATGAATCTGCCAGTCTATTTATTTAAACTTTCCCAGCTCCATAAAGATCTTTTTAATGGAATATGCCTCTTTAAAAATATGAATGGCTTTAAAAAGGTGCGTGTCAAACTGCAGAGATTTCCAGATTCTACAGGCCTCATTTTATTTTGAACTTTTGAACAGAACTACTGAGATAGCATCCTGACTAAAATGAGTTTTGAAATATGCTAACATGTTTTCTATTCCCCTGCCAAAACACCCTTAGAAATTCACAGCTCATTAGAACCTTCTGACTAGTTAATAAACAAAGCTTTGTATTATTACAATTATTACCTAATTAAAATATATCTCATTTCAGAGTTTTATTGCATTTCATAAAAATGCCTCTGCTTCAAGGTTATGCAAAAATTACTACTCAGGCTTCTGCTAATTGCACCCCTCAAAGAATAAATCTGTTATAAATTAGCACAAACAAAACTCTCTATAAGTAATATCAGTGACCTCACTTTGGAGAATGCCTATGAAGAGATAATTGTACTTGTAAACCCAGGTTTCCAGGTAACACATCTAAACTTGTAATTTTCAATAATATCAGTCTCCTTGCTTATGACAACCCCCTACACCTGAAGGTTCTCTTGAAAAGATTCAAAGAAGATTCTTATGTTACATTATAGATGTTTCTTGACTTTTTAAACCTTTATCCAGAAAATATTAAAAACAAAAGGTATAAGTGTGTAGCCCCATAAGGGTCTGGGCATGGAAACTTTCATCAATAAAAACTACAATCAAAACTACACATGAAGTCCCCTCCCCCCTTTCACAACATCCTAAAGAAATAGGTACCAATACCTATTTTCAAGTCTTGTTTCTATTTGAAGTGTGATAAATGTAACTTTTTGCATTTTGAAACTAAGACTGTGTACACTATGGAACCTGAACTGACTCCAACAAAAATTGTAATAAATTCCATCTCCAAAACCACATTCATAGTATCATAGTATCTAGGGTCAGAAGGGGCAGGCCATCTAGTCTGACCCCCCGCCAATGGCAGGAACGAGTGCTGGGGTCACAGGACCCCAGCCAAGTACCTATCTAATCTACTCTTAAAGACGCCC
>JAGPOW010003642.1:92974375-92988976 GCA_030014935.1 Caiman crocodilus | reverse complement strand
TCCACAGCCACCAGGAGAGACAGCTCCTCCTGCTTACCTCCCATGCTGTGTGCATTTGTATAGAAGCATTTAAGGCTATGCACTGCTGCCTCCCCCTCCCCACGTGTATCCCCCAAGCTACCACCACCTTTGCTCGTCCGACTTACCTGAATTAACGGCCGAGCATCCTCTCCTCCTCCAGCAGGCCCGTCCTGCAGCAAAGCTAGTTTAAAGCCCGCCGCACGAGATCAGCCAAACTGGAAAAAAAGAAACGCTTACCCTTAGGCGATAGGTGAAGTCCATCCTCCGCCATCATGCTCCACGTAGAGAAATGTGGGCTGTGATCGAAGAATCCGAAGCCCACATCATAGCACCAACCCCGAAGGCGCTGGTTTACAGCCTCAGTACACGCCTCGTGTTGCCTTCCCCATTGACTCACTGGCAGAATGGAAGAAAACACCACCTGCGCTCCAGTTGTCTTGAGCTGCCCTCCAAGAGCCTTGAAATCTTCAATGATGTCCTCCGGCTGGCCTCTCGAAGCATCGTTGGTCCCCATGTGGACTACCACTAATGGATAGTAATCCGTGGGCCTAATAATCTTCCGGATGCACTCCGTGATGTCCCGAACCCATGCTCCAGGCAGACAGCAGACTTCTCGACCCAAGGGGTCAGGACGGCAGATGGGACGCTCCGTGCCCCTCAGGATGGACTCCCCGATGACCAGGACTTGACGCTTGCTCCTCCTTTGGGATCTCTTCTTCTTTTCCACCTGTGTTGATGGTGCACAAACAGCCCCTCGAGAGGGGTTCTCCTCCAGGGTGGCCAGGGCCGCATACATTAGCAGGATAAATATGATTCAGTCTATATGCCTAACTCAGGGGTGGGCAAAGTACAAGCCCATGAGCTGGATCTGGCCTGCAGAAGGACTTTGTCTGGCCTGTGGTGGGTCCCTCAGTCCTACCAGGACCAGGCACCATTCATCCCATTGCACATCCCACTGCCGTAGGCATGCAGCTGGACTCCCAGCTGCTACTGCCACTGACTGTAGCCTCATGGAAGCTAGCTGGAATCTGCATGGGCAGGGTTTGAGTCCCAGCTTAGCACAACCACAACCCCAGCCCTGGCTCTGGCCCAACCTGCACAGGGAGTTGTGGTCCCTGAAGTGCCAGCTCCAGACCCACCCGCCCTGGGCTTGATGAGAAGTGATGATGGCAGTAGCCCTGGCATGGGCTTTGCATCCCACTATTTGCTACCACTTCCGCTTATCATAGCTGAGGTGAGTGGGTCCAATGCAAGTGCTGCAGGGACCCTAACTCTTCATGTGAGGTGAGCCAGGGCTAGGGCCATATTTTCAGCCTGGGGCTTGGGCCCTGCTCACACAGTCTCCCTGGGGCCAGTGGCAGTGGCACCCAGAAGGAGCCACTACTGCCACCACTGTTGCTGCTTCTGCACTGGGACCTCTGCTGCTGAAGTTGGGAAGCAGTTCCAGCCTCTTCATCCCCTCTTCAGGGTAGAAGTGCAGCCTGGAGGTGGCACTAGTGGTGTTTGGGGCCCAGAGGTGGTGATAGAGGCTGAGAGCTGGCAATGGTCCCTTTCAGCTGCCCCAGTCTCAGCCCCAGTGTAGGCAGGACCTGAGCCCTGGGATAAGACACTGCCTTGGCCTTGGCCACCCTATGCAGGAGGTTGGGTCGGGGTGCCTGCAGAGCTCACACTGGACCTATCTGCCTCTGCCATGATGAATGGCAGCAGCAGCAGGAAAAAGCAGAACCCAAACCCCATGCTAGGGCTTCCCTGTGGCTTCTCCCTGATACTGCCACCACCACCAGTGCTGCCTCTGGGCCACCCATTCCCATGCCAGCCCATCCACACCAAATCTCCACCTGCCCAAGGCCCCATCCCACATAGGGAGTTTTTGTAAGGTGTTGCATAGCGGGGGGGAGGGAAGGGTACTGACCTGGCCCATGACAGCTCCCCAAAACTCCCTCTGTGGTCTGCAGGCCCAAGTAACTGCCCACCCTGGGCCTAACTCCTGACAATAAGATACTACACTACATGGATTAAAGAACACTTGTTGAAGCATGTTGTTACTTCTGCACACAGTATAGGAGGAAACATAATGACTTGACTCATTTAGCAGTATCTATTACACCAGTGGGGTCCACATTTCCTGGGCTGAAAGCCAAATGAGTTGTGCAGGGTCAGTCTGTGGGCCTGATCTGGTGCATGGGATCAGCCAATAGGCCTGATTGGACCAGATGGCCACATGCATAGAATTAGGCCCACCATCACAGCCCCAGCCTCACACTCACTGGAACAGGTTCACAACCCATACCCTGACTCTGGCTCTGGTCTTATCCCTGCACAAGCCTGAGCAGACCTGCCACTCTGGCCCAATTAGGGATATAGGGTTATATCATCTGACCATGGGGTTTGGAAATGTCTGGACCTGTGGGGAGCCCGAAAGCCAGATGGCACAGCTCTACAAGCCATATGTGGTCCATAGTCCAGAAGTTGTACACCACTGTAGCACACAATATACGATTGCCTCTTTCTTATTTGAAGGCTCAGGCTGAGATATGGGCCAGATGGCCACTTAGCAATTAATCAAAGAAACGGAGGCTCTTGTGAACTGTTCCTGAAGACAGCAAGAGGTTGCTAAAAAGTCACTAAGTCTCCTTCCCCCTTCAAAAAGCACATGTGCTGGGGTATGGGGAGGAGAGAAAGTTGTGGGTAATCTAAGAGAAAGGAGCTTTTAGAAGAATATCTTAACCTAAGCCAACTCCGTATTAGGCTCATGCAAACCTTGCCCACTTTCACTTTTATACTAAAAAGTGTTGGAGCTTCTCTAGTTACCCAATGCTCAATTCATAGGAGTGCAATATCAAAGAAAAATGAAGGAATAATTCTCAATTGCTTAGGAGCCTGTTACCAAAACAGTACAATGTACACTATGCAATTCAATGACATGACAGGAAAAACACAGGCACTAAGGACATCATAGATCTCCACATTGTTCCCAATGCATTTTTTTAAACCTCTAATGCACACATATTGTGTTTTTGTTTTATGGTGCACTGTATTACAAACATGGACTTCTCCTTGGTGAAGAGGATGGAAAAATGAACACATGACAGAAGCCATTAATGTACTATTAATATCCACAAGAAAAGACCTATTGGGTAAATCTCAACAAGATGTACAATGGCCATAACATAAGATCAGGACAATAGAAGAACAAATCAATAAGGAGAAAAAAGAAGTTGAGTTCTGCATATTACTGAGACACCTTCTATTTTCCTTTGCATTTTTTTAACTTAAGTGTTTTCCTATTTTGTGTGTGCTCTTTTCAGGTGAAATAGTACTTCATAATAAGGCCTTTATTGGGTTTCAAATAATCTTCTTCCATTAGATTTATATTAACTATTAATAATTTTCTTTTTACATTCCGCTGCTTATAAGAGAAAATCTGCATCAGAAAAAGGTTGGGGGAGCTACAGCCTTTATATAGTAAGGTTATTAAGACTTTGGATTCATATAAGTCTCTTCAGAAACTCCAAAATGGCTACCTCCATGGCCTAGGACATTTGGGTTACGTACAGACATTACACTTTTGATGCAATAAGTACTCAGAAAGTCAAAACTCAGAAAGTTTGCAACACAGAGCACTTTAAAAATTATGTATCCTGCTCTAAATTAACCTGGAGGAATGTGGTATCAGACTGAAGTGCTTTAGGTTAGAATGCTTTTTCAAATGCCTGTACCACATCCCATTGCGAGTTAAGGTAGATCACAGTTCCCTGACATCCTATGGGCCCTTCACTGGGCAGCATGCTAGCCTCAGCCAGTATTCATCTGCTCTGGGTAAGCACCAGTCCAGTCCCACCTCCAAGCTATCACAGAGAGGAGACAGAAAAGACTGCCTCCTCCCTGTGCAGCTGGATGGAGAGGTTGGGGAAAAGAACCCCTTTGTTGCACAGGCTGTCTCCAGCTTTCTGGCACAAGTCTTGGGGGAGGGAGAGGCAGGTCCACATGGCAGGGGGTCTCCATTCTTCCCCCTGCCACCAGTGCAACAAAAAGCAGTGCACCTTGAAGACGTAGCTCCTGGCTGCAACTGGAGGAAACAGAGCCCCTCTACTGCATGGGCCTGGACCAGCACCACCCCCCCAGACTGAACCCAGTAAGCTGGGGTGCGGGCTCACAAGGGAGAGGGGTTCTGTTCCCACCCCCTCTCCCTCCTAGCTAATACTGATAGCCTCCAGCTGAGGGGGTGGGCACAGGGTTGGGGAGAGGGACCACTGGCAGCCTCCTGGGAGGCATACAGGAGTATCCTCAGCCTGCAGGCTGCTTCCATGCCTTCCCTACCCCACCTCACCCCCAACCCAAGGATTGGGTGAATGTCAGTTCTGTTTGCTCCCATACTAATCTAGGGTACTTTTTATAAAGAATGATACTTAGAGTGCTTCTGCCTTGAGCTTTTTGAATGTCTATACTTATAACCTTGTTCTCCAGCTCGCAGGACCTTTTTTTCCTGAATATTCTTAATTGCACCTTTCCAGGAGGAACATAGATCACTGAGGGAGACATGTTTGCTGGCATAGTTGTTCCTGACTAACTGGCTAGGGACAGACATGCAAAAAGTCTGAGACTGAATTGATTCAATCTTTGCAGGTTAGTCTAACCTGGATAGGCTGAATCAATTTTGCAACCAGACAGACATCCCAAAAATGCAGGCACATGCCTGCAATGGCTCAGTGGCTGAAGCAGCCCTCCCTTTCCTTCCACAGGACTGAGCCGAAAGAAGGCATGCCCAGGCCCCAGCAGAATACTCTGATTAGGGAGGAGTTTCCCATTCCTGACCAACCCAGCAGGGAACATTTATCACCCCTTACTCAGTGTTTATCAGCCAATTAGGAAAACAACAGAGCTACCTGTTGATTTTGCCTTTGTCCCATGTGACACAGCTTGGAGGTAGCCAGCATGTGGTCTGCTAGCTAATACTGAAAGGTGTCTCTGAGGGATGGGGGAATGCCTGCTTAGCAGAGAGTGGGAAGCAGGGTGGTGGGAACAGAAGCCAAACAGACTCCTACAGTCTGTGCTGCAACTACAGCCTGGAAGCAGAGGGGAGGGGCCAGCCCTGCTGTGGAGCAGAAAGTCCCACCCATCCCAGAGAGCATGCTGGGATATTGGGGAGTCTGATTTAATTTAAACCAGCAAGCGGTCTGGGACAGACATTGGATAAAACAGTTTGAGCCAAATCAGTTAAGTCTGATACTATATTCAATCAAGTTTATCTCAGACTGGTTTCAGCCATTCTAAAATTGGTTTATGTTCACTGAAAATCTGTTCTGCTACAGGTTTAAACCAGTTTCTGATCACTTACACTGGTTTATGTATAATGTCTGTCCCTAGTCACTATGTCTTGAAGCTTGGCACCTGCACCTTGAAATATCTGAAAGTTTTCAGAGGGGTTATTTTAAAACTTAAAAAAATAGAAATAATAATTTAATGCCAAGATCTTAAGAGCCAAGTTCTCATGCAAGGGTTACATCTAAAGATGCTGTTTGGCATCAAGGTATTCCAATTTTAATAACATCACCAGTCCTTATCTTCCAACATGGACTGTTAATAATCTTTTTTGCCTTAAGGAGGACACTTTTTAGTAACATATCAGGTAAAACAGCATGTTCACTATAAATACTTTGTTCTTTAAATATATTTTCCTTTTGTAAAGCCCTTATTTGCATTGTTTCTATTTATTAATGTGTCGTCTATACCTGCATTGTGGCAGTTTTTGTAACCTTATGATAAGCATTTCTGAAAGTTTAATGATGGAAAATGTACCTATCTCATAGTGCTGTGTGAAGCTTTGGTCCCTGATTCAATTTGGCGGAGATTTGGCCCTATTTGGTGGCTGACTCTCCAAATCTGAATCAAATCAGAGGACCCTTTAATCACTCTAAATCAATTTGTAACCCTCCTCATTTCGGACAGATTCAGCAATTTGGACATAGATACAGCTTTAAATGTTTTTTCTACATACCTCTAGGAAGCAGGGTGTAGCCGCCTCTGTTCTGTTAGGCACTCCCTTGCCGCCCTGGCCTGTGTGGGGGCTGAGAGTGGCTGGATGGGGCCACCGATGGAGTGGAATTAGGCACGAAAACTTGTCGGTTGAATTCAAAAAGAACTTTACTTACAAACTGAAATACAGTGTAGGCATGCTCCGTAAAGTTGCAGAAACAAGTAGAAAAACAGAAACCGGGTGGCACACCGATGTTGTCTGAGCATGCAGGGCATGGGATTTCAATGATGGGGAGTCGTTGGTGGTTGATCAGGCCTCCAAGTCCGCTCCGAGATGCACGTGAAAGTTGCTTCCAATTTGCATGCAGAGTTCTCTCCAACTTGAGCAGAAACTTGCCCTAACTTTTATACGGCTAGCGAGCCAATTGCCAGCCACCATGTATGAATAATTTACATTAAGCCAATCAAAAGCATGCCTGCAAATAGTGCAGATGCAAGCTTTGGCAGGACTGATCATTGCACCAAGGGTTTTTCCCACCTTACGGGGGAATCCCTTGCAACCGAACAGTCACATTGTGCTGAGAACTCAGCTGTGCCGAGGCACTTTTAATCACTCAGCACAGACAGCCCGCACCGGTGATCTTCTATGACCAAGGCCTGGGGTGGACTCCCAAAGGTTACCCCAGCTGATGTTCGGGGTTCCCCTTATCTCTCCTGCCATGACTTTGATTGTAACTTCAGTGGAGGGGGTTCTCCCTTGGGGTAGCCTTCAGGACCCCACGCTGTGTGGTGGGCACTCACGGGGCTCCAACCTTCCCTACACCCCAGCCATTCTCCACCTTTTTATCATGGATCTCCTGGCCCTCATGCACCTCTGGATATCCTCAGGCTCTACCCTGATCTCTCTTGTCCATCCAGCCACGAGCAGCTAGCGTCCCTGGGTCTCAGCCCAGAATACACAGGCCCCGAGGCCCTTTGCCCTTGCCTCGTCGATTCCTGCTCAACCCCTTATTTTACCCACACCATGACTGTTGAGCACTCCGACCACTGTGATTGTTATAGTAAAGTGGGTCCCAGCGGGCCTGGAGTTCCCCTGAACCTAACGGCTAGTTCCCCACTTGGGGTTCCTTCCTACAGCTGCTTTTCAGCTACTCTTCCTATCAAGTGGCCAGCTGGCTAGCCAGTCGACTTCCCGGCCAACCTCTCTGCTGTCGGTTTCCCAGCTGGGGTCTTCACCAGCTCTGCTGCCGGCTTGCCTGCTTGAGCCCTTGCTGGCTCCGCTACTGGCTTGTGTGCTCAAGCCCTCATTGGCTCCGCTACCGGCTTGTGTGCTTGAGCCCTCACCAGCTCCCCTGCCAGCTTCCTCGCCCATTCTGCTGCTGGCTTCCTCACCAGCTTTGCTGCTGGATCTCACGCTGGTTCTGCTACCAGCTTCCTCACTGGCTTTGCTGCCAGCTGTCACGCTGGTTCTGCAGCCGGTTCTTTCACCAGCTTCCCTGCCAGCTCTGCTGTTGACACCACTGCCTGTGCCTCTGAAGGCTCCACCCCTGCTGTCCTGGGTTGCCCAAAGCAGCAGCTGTGTTTCTCGGGCTGTGGGCTTCTCCATCGAGCCTCCACTCACCACACCTCCTGTTGCGTACTCAGGGCAGTCTTTTATCCCTGCCAGGCAGCGTCTCCCACTGATGTCACCTTGCCCCAGCTGGATATAAGTGCAGCTAACAAACCGCGCAGGCGGTTTTGCCGTGCACCTCTCCCCGTGTCTTTCAGCCCCTGCAGGAGGTAAGTGAGGCTTTCTTTTGTTTTTGGCCTGAGGTCCTCCGGTCACCCCCATGCCCCTGGGACACAGGGGCTCTGAATCTGTGGTGCTGGGGCAGATGCAGCATCCAACAGAAGCACAGTGGGCTCCCCAGTGCACTCAGCAGCAGATCCGGAAGTGAACCAGAAGGACTTCCAGTCCACTCCCTGGTCCACCACAGAGTGTGCTTGTGGCCTCTCCCTGCCTCCCAGGCTTGGCAACTGGTGCCTTCTGGGTCTGGGTGGGGGGCACCCAGGGTCCCCCTGTGGTCAATCACCAGGCCAGGGGGGGCACAGGGGGGGCTCCCCGACAGACCTGAAAGTGGACCAGAAGTACTATTGGTTCACTTCTTGTTTTGCTACTGAGCATACTGGAGAGCTCCTTGTGCTCCTATGGGACACTCCATGCACCCCAGCACCACAGTGATCATGAGCCATGCTGCTACCTCAAGGTATGTAGAAAAAACTTTTAAAGCTGTGTCCATGTCTGAATCTTTGATTTGCCGAATCAGCATCGAATCATCAGAATCCAAATCAATATCCGAATCAACGGATCAAATCACTATCTCTGCTTCAGGCCAACTCCAAATCAAATAGGGCCCATTTTGCACAGCCCTACTATCTAATTGTTACTGAAGTGTATAAACCAGAACAAAATCATTGTATGCCCTTACCATTTTCCTATAGCTATTAGAATAAAAATTAGCATGTCAAGCTTTCTAATACTGGTCACTGATTTCATTACTTTTATGCATACTTTATTTTTTATGTTATAAGTTGATGAGACAAAATATAGACCCTCTGCTATCATCTTGACAACAGTGCTGACTGTCAATGCTACCAGTTTACTTTCTCAGTACATCCCTGGTATAAAATGTCATGCTTCTTGAGCAACACTGCCATCACAAAATAAAACAATTGCAGAGTAACGGTCCTTTGGATGTTTCTTTTTATGGAGCAGTAAATAAACCTAATTAAAAGAAATTTCTTGTTCAGATTACCTAGACTTTTTGAAATGACAGGGCCTAAAACTGTCAAACAGCATAAGTCATGGGTTCTGTAAATGTTCATTTAAAAATTATGTATGATGTTCTTGTCAAAATATGTCCCTTTATAACCGGAATTATTGTTATAGGCCTAGGAAGTAACATGGTGTTTAACACAGGGAAAGACAATGGAAGGGAAATTAGAGTTTCCTTTCAGTTGTAAATAACATTAAAAGAGATAGCAGAGAGAGCATTTCAACAAATGAGCCACAGGTTTAATAAGTGGGAAAAAGATGTTAAATTAGTTGACACGCTGGATTAGTTCACTGGCATTTTATACCTACAGAGGCAGAATCATACCCTAGTTTATGCTACATATAAAATTAGAAAGTCTTCACCTTTAACCCCCACCCATTCTCTTCCACCAGTTAATAATAATAATAATGATTAATGAAACGTGCCCTGGTTTGGAGAATGTAAGAATAAGACAGTTGTTCAGTAACTGTCATTTTAAAAAGTCAGATCTTGGCAACAATTTGCCCTATAGACTAAGATGCCAATGTAACTCTATACAAACATAAATAGAAGATTACTTCAGAAATTTTCCTGGAATCACAGGCATGTAAATCTGAAAGAGAGCTCAAGAGACGGTTTAGTCTAATCCCCTGTACTGAGACAGAAATGAGTATTTTGTAATACCTACAGACAAATGTGCTCTTCATAATGGCAGCAACTGAAACTATGCAGCTGGTTAGGAAAAACTTCATATTTTTACCTGCTATACTTGTTTATAGCCAACTGGATTTGTTATTCACTTCCATGACCATAATTTAGAAAATATACATTTATTAAAACCTCTTAAACAGGAAATCTGGTGCAAAAATGTATCTGAAAGAAGAATGACCCTTACTCTCACATATTTGCACAGAAAAACAAGGAGATTTAGGCACTTTATATAAAATCCCATTTAGGAATCATTTTTTCAATCAGAAAGACCTCTACCAGCAAGTTCTTACCACATGTTCCCCTACTCCATGTAACATTAATATTTTAATATAAATTAACTGCTTAAGTGCAATAGACATTTTCCCTACTATATCATGTTACTAACATTCTGCATCACTTTCTCCTATTTGTGTGAAAGACTGAGGCATGATTTGTATATTTTTTTTCTCCTCCATGATGCACACAGACATATCTTTGTTAAAACCAGTCGTTAGTATATACATGATAGGATTTTTTTAAATCATTTTTTCTCCAGACAAGAAATCATAGGTTTGGCTGACTTATAAGCTGTACCTGTTGAGTAGTATAAAGTGATCAGGGAAAAAATGAGTCAAGCAAAATTATACATATTCTGTTTGCTGGTCTCACTGACCTACATTACATGAAACAATGACACCCACCTAACTATATATTCAAGTTTCAGTATTGCAGTTCTATTCTGAAGTTGTTTGGGGCAATTTTTTTTTTTTTTTTTAAGTATGACATTTTCCTGGAACCAGAGATTTTTGAGTTAGGTTTTAAAATGAATGCACAGTAGTTTTCCAGCTCAGTTTCAGACTGAGTCATGCCAAATGACCCAGAAGTAAAATGAGAGTTTTGAAAGAGATTCAGAGGGGCAAGGATTTGAAACAGGCTTTTTAAAGGACAGGTTAAGAAATTGCTAAGGAGGAATGAGGGGGAAAGAGAGAAAGATACTGGAGATAGACCAAATAAAATGGGCTATGAAAATTACCATTTAGAGTATTAGTCATTGATATCCTGTTGTAGTACATGCTACATGTGGTGCATTATCTGAATAATTCCCCATATATGCCAGAACACAAGAATTTACATAGCAAAAAAAATCCAGACTCTATATCTGATTTTTAAAATTGTGCACCTTATGAGAATTTCAGGTGCAAAGCAGGTAACCTGCTGATAAAAACAGACATTTTTTCTACACCTTTGGATACATAAATTGCCTCATTTGCATGCACAGTAGCAGGAATTAAAGTTGCAATAGGTGCCCACAGTTGTGCACACCTACTTTTGAAATTCAGGAACACTGTACATCAAGCCTTGACTGATTTCACAAGAATTCCCATGGCAGCCTGATTCTCTATTTCTAAAAGATCAATGGCAATGAGCCATTCTCTGTCTCTTCCATGACACAGTTGCCTTTGCTTTGGTTCTTCTGTGCAAGGCAGTAGCTGCAAAAAGGTCAGAGAAAAGAAGCAGAGTAGTTGATTATATTTATGAGACTATGTGGATCAAAACTTCAGATTTTGACCCCTTTTATAGTCTACTTTTCTATTTTCTTCAACTGGGAAATTAGATGTAGTGATGCAACCACAGCCTTTTATAAACTGTCAGGTTGAGTTGACATTATTCCCATTTTACCAAGAGCTCATTAATGAAGCAATAAAAAGTGGTCCTTTCTCTTTACTGGACTTAAACCTTCTTACCTCCACCTTACCACCATTGGAGGAACATGACAATTTTAAGAACATTGTTTTAGTCTCTGATTAACCACCCAGACCAGGATTATTACTACCACTGTAGCCACTGGGCTTGAACATTTATGATCTTCCAGAAAAAGTATAAGTTACGGAGACACGTTTACTGAGATACGGGAAGAAGAATTCCTTCCCCCACAAATAGATTGAAGAACACTCCTCCCCTTCACAGCTTCCCAGAGTTATATATTTGTGGGAAGAGAAAGAAAGGGATTCCTACCTTAAAAGGCTTGTAATACTGAGACAAAATACTGTGGAAAAGCTGCTCACAGAGTCAAATCTCTACTGTCAGAAGGAAGGAGCAAGTGAAAGTCCTGTCAATTAAAACACAAGTGGCTTTATCCTGTAATCCTATCACAGTTGATTATGTAGATATGTAATGCCTATGTCTGCAAGGAAAAATTAAGCACTACACTCTCCTCAGGCATTATGGTCACTGTGAGACTCTTTCATAGATTGAAAATGTGCCTGGATATCTCAAGTTGCAATAGTCTAAAAGAAGAACAAATGGAAAAGAAGACTGGACAAAACCCAGTAGCAATTTAACTTTCTCCAAATGAACATAAAACCATTCAAACCAAATTCTTGGGTGTTTTGCATTATAAGGATGCAGTTACCTCTTCCCAGCTAGACAAGTGGAGATGTTTTCTGTGCTTGAGAAGAATAGAGACTATTTTAATGTTTTATTAGAATGATCCTCCCATGAGGTTCCAAAGATCTTACTATTAGAAGATTTTACTGTAAAACATGCATGTTTCTTTGGATTATTTATAATATGTGTTCTTTGGCAATAATGCATTCCACACTTGATGTCATTAGTAGTGCATATCTATCAGTATTCTAGTGCTTTCCTGTGTGGGACAATTGTGTGTTCTTAACATATCTTCCATAAGCAGAAAAGTTGGCAATCAAAAATCTTTCTTGACTCATTTCTGGGATTCCTATACTATATAGACTGTATAGCTATATATTAAATCCTTTTAAAAAGCCCCCCCAAAAATTCCACAGTGAAAGAAAAACAAGCTGCAAAATGCACAGTTCCATACTACCCTTCATAAGTTTTGAAGTGCCTCAAAATGCAGATACTATTTCCAGAACAGGCCCATTAAAATAAATACTATGTCAGAAAGGTCCAGCTGAACCACAAAATTATGTTTAAAGTGAGCCGGAGATAGTACTGTATCTATTTTTTATGTCCATTGGCAACACAGTCAATATTTATGATTAGAGCAATCAAAGTGTACATACAGGTATAATCCCCACATGTACTAGGAGGAGAAATATTAAGAACAAACAATCACCTCCCTATTCCATCTCAGATCAGATAGCTACCAGCAGGATCCTGGGGTATGCGTCAAGATGAATGTGCTTATTTAAATTGATAACACTTTTTGGAAAGAGTTTGAAAGAAAGCAGCAGCATGCCTAATTATATTACCAGGATGGCTTCCACTTTAATAATATTTAAGTCAGAGCCTGCCAAAATACTTACTGCAACTTTATTAGCAATGTATATTGCCAAACTAGCAAAAATAATTTACAGTGCCAGCAGTCAAGCCCCTCCCTGCCTGAGGCTGACAGGTGTTGTTTCAATATAACACATTGTCCATGTGTTACCTCTTATCTATGCAATCAGTATTAATCATATAAATCATCACTTAAATCAACATTATAATTTAGACAAACTCAAAATCAATTCACAAGCTTTACCATGCACACCCAATGCCTAATGCAGTGCATTAGCTTGGGTTTAGTGCCTTATGGGGGAGCACTAAAATAAAATCACAATACTCACTTAATTCAAGCACTTGATTTAAAAATAAAGGTAGACATTTTAGCATTTAGTAATTCTCTTCTTCTCATCAACCCTAAATCCTTGTATTATTCATTTTTAATCTGCTTAGTAAATTATCACATTTTCTGCACAATTTTCTCTCTTGCTTCAGTAGAAAAAGAGAATCAATACCTTTTCTCACACTGTTTCTTCCATTTGCTGCTCCAATTCCTCTGCCTCCTCATCTGCTTTTATTAAGTTTTGTTTTATTTCTAAGATTGAATTTTCTAGCTTAGCAAATAATGGAGCTGTATTTTGTGTCAATTCCTTAATTTATCTTCTAAATCAGATGAAAATCTGTATGATTGCCAGTATGGCCACAGTGTTCTCTTTTTGGCACAGTTAGGGTTTTTGTCGCTATTCTGAAAGTAACAGCCTGTTCACTAATGGTAATGTTTTTCTTAATTATATTAGCATCTTACCTTTTTTTTCTTGAAGTCTATGTGATTTTACATCCTTAAAATATAATTAGAGGTCTGGGTAGTTTAAAAATCAGGCACTATCTCTCATTGGTAACAATGGAAGACTTTTGCCTTAAGACTTATAAAAATTTGGCCCTCAGAGTTTAGTAACCACAAGTTCCCTGAATTTAGGTTAGTTTCAGGAAAGGGTTGCACACACCTGTTCAGCCTCCACAAGAGAAGGCTGAGAGGGGATCTGGTGGCCATCTACAAACTGGCCAAGGGGGACCAGCAGGCAATGAGAGAGTCCCTGTTCCCCTGAGCACTACTGGGAGTAATGAAGAATAACGGCCATAAGTTGACTGACAGTAGATTCAGGCTAGATATCAGGAGGGTTTACTTCACAGTCAGGGCAGCTAGGATCTGAAAACTGCAGACATGGTAGCCCTGGTTTGAAGGAGATACATGTGGGGGTTGCTGGGAAACTACCTCAAGCCGCTGACAAGCAAAACTCTTAACATGTGTGACTGTGTGTGTGTGTGTGTGTGTGTGTGTGTGTGTGTGTTAAAACACGCTCTCACTGGCACTGGGGCCTCTACATAAAATGGTACTGTGCCCCAATGAGGGTTCCTCCTCCCCTACAGCCTCAGCTTCAGTTCACCACTTTAAATAACAACAGGTAATAATAATTTAGTGAGCAGCACAGTAGCATCAGCAGCATCTCAGGCAGCCAAACTGTGACAGAGCCTTTCTTTCCTTTCCATCAGCAGCTTCTTCTGCAGCAACTGCCAGAGGACTCTCCCTGCCAGCCCTAGCCCTGGGGCTTACGTGTGTCCAAAGCCCTGTCCCCTTCCAGTCAGGTGCTAGGGGTGTTGGTCTAAGGACATAGCACTAGCAGACAAGGTTTTCTGGGTCAATCTAATTGTGGCAGAAATGCCACCATGGTTGCCCCTCTCCAGAAACCTCTCTCTGTGCCAGCCCAAGAGGCTTGTGTTGAATCCCTCAGGGCGGGGATCTCCCTTACTGTCTGCATGACAAAAGCCTGGGCCTGGGAGGCGGATGCTCTGGTCACCTGGGCAGGGGAAAAGA
>JAGPOW010003642.1:92935652-92965542 GCA_030014935.1 Caiman crocodilus | reverse complement strand
CACAATTCAAAAAGGATGTGGAGAAGCTTGAGAGAGTCCAGAGAAGAGCCATATGCATGATTAGAGGTCAGGGAAGCAGACCCTACGATGACAGGCTGAGAGCCCTGGGGCTCTTTAGCCTGGAAAAGTGCAGGCTCAGGGGTGATCTGATGGCCACGTATAAGTTTATCAGGGGTGACCACCAGTATCTGGGGGAACATTTGTTCACCAGAGCATCCCAAGGGATGACAACTAGGTCGAATGGTCATAAACTTCTACAGGACTGTTTTAGGCTGGACATAAGGAAGAATTTCTTTACTGTCCGAGCCCCCAAGGTCTGGAACAGCCTGCCACCGGAGGTGGTTCAAGCGCCTACATTAAACACCTTCAAGAGTAAACTGGATGCTTATCTTGCTGGCATCCTATGACCCCAGCTGACTTCCTCTCCTTTGGGCAGGGGGCTGGACTCGATGATCTTCCGAGGTCCCTTCCAGCCCTAATGTCTATGAAATCTATGAAAAGAAAAAGGTATGGGGAACAACCAGGATAAGCTGGAAATCACAGCCTGTGAAAAGGACTATGATCTGATTGGTATTGCAGAGACATATTAAGACAGCATGGATGGCTGAATGCCAACCCTGAGGGCTACATTCTGTTTCAAAAGGACAGGACATATACCTGTTCCCTGGTTCAAGGTGAAAACAGAAGCTCAGAATGTATTTGAGGAAAGATAAAAAATGAAAGATACCAAACTGATATAATGGTGGGGATTTATTAGAGGCCACCGAGTTAGGAAGAGGTGGATGAGGCACTCTTCAAGGAGGTAACAAAATTATCCAAGACTTTTGAGATGGTTCTAATAGGAGACTTCAATTTTCCAGATATCTGCTGGAAAACCAATACAGCCAAGCATAAAATGTGAAGCAAATTCCTAACTTTTTTGGATAACAACTTTCTGTTCCAGAAGGTTGAGGATACAACTACAGGATCAGCTATCTTCAATCTTGTCCTGAGCAATAAGGAAGACCTGGTGAAGGATGTGAAGGTGATAGGAAACTTGGGAGGAAGCAATCATAATATAATAGAATTTGTGATCCTGAGACAGGGAAACCATGAGGTCAGCAGCCATACAACACTACATTTCCAAAAGGTGGATTTCAACCAACTCAAGGAGATAGAGGCATCGTGCCACAGGAAGACAGACTGAAAGACAAAAGCACCCAAGAGGGCTGGAATCCTCTAGAGGGCACAGTATTAGAATCCCAACAAGAAACTGTTTTAATGTAATGGAAGCACAAGAATGGTAATAGACCAATGTGGCTATTCAAGGAGCTTCTAGGATGTCTCTGAAAGCATACAGACAAATGGAAAGGGTGGTCAGGTCACCAAGGAAGTATATCAGGAAATAGCAAGAACTTTCAGGAGTAAAAGCAGGAAGGCAGAGGCAAAAACCTGATGAGGGAGGTAAAGGACAATAAGAAGAAGTTCCATAAATATGTTGACCAGAAGAGAAAGATCAAGAAAGCTGTGGGTCCACTGTTAAATAGCCAAGACAAAATCTTAACAGAATAAAGGCAGAGCTATTCAACAGCTACTTTGCCTGTCTTCACAAAAAAGTTAATACAAATCAGTTATATAAAGAAAGGGACAAGCTAAGGGATGAGATAACCAACGAAACACAATCATAAAGCTTTTGATGGATCTGAATTAATTCAATTCAGGGATGAACTTCATCCCAGAGTACTGAAAATGAGATCTCAGAGCCCTTGGCAATTATATTAATGAACTCTTAGGAAATAGAAAAGGTACCAGAGGACTGGAATAGGGCCACAATACATGGGAAGTTATTGGAGCACATCATAAGGAAATCCATTTGCAATCATTTGGAAAAGAAAAGCCTGATGACAAGCAGTCAGCATGGATTTACTAAGAACAAACCATGCCAAACAAACTTGATATCCTCCAACAAAATAATTACTTAGGTAGAAGGGAATGCTGTGGATATAGTGTATCTGGATTTCAGCAAGGCTTTTGACAACATCCCACACGACCTTCTCATACACAAGTTGGAAAAATGCAGGCTAGACAAAACTAGTAGTAGTAGTAGTTTAC
Source organism: Caiman crocodilus (assembly GCA_030014935.1). Taxonomy (NCBI): domain Eukaryota; kingdom Metazoa; phylum Chordata; order Crocodylia; family Alligatoridae; genus Caiman; species Caiman crocodilus. The sequence goes on along the minus strand of JAGPOW010003642.1, from coordinate 92,963,451 downwards.
TTAAAGCTTTTGCCAAAACAGTACAATAAAATGATCGATAAAATTATTCTAATAAAAACAGGCTTAATCTGCCTGTCTGTCTGCCTAATGTGTCTGTCTGTCCATAATGCTTTTTGGCAACTTTGTATATGCACTGAGCGGGCAACAATTGGCCCCATTCACCTCTGCTGCTGCCACCACCATCACTGCAGGCAGGGAGGCAAAGGCAGGGAGGTGGTTGAGGTTGTTCCAGGGGAGGAGGAGGAGGTGGGCAGGGGGAGGGAGGAGCCGCCATTGCCACCACTATGGCTGCCTCAGGCAGGGTGGCAGTTGGAAGCCCCGCTGCTCTGGGGGAGGATGCAGAGGCATGGGGAGGGAGCCCCCACCACCACCACCTCATGCAGGGAGGTGGTTGCAAGGTCTGCTGCTCCAAGGGAGGAAGAAGAAGTGGAAGCAGGCAGAGGGGAGGGAGCCTCCAACTCTTCCACCACCATCTCAGGCAGAAAGGTCCTTGTAAGCCCCACTGCTCCAGGGGAGTAGGTTGAAGCAGGCAGGTGGGGAGGCAGCCTGGGCCACCTCTTTCACTGCCACCTCAGGCAGGAAAGCAGTTGCAGCCCCCGCTGCTCCACATGATGAGGTGGAGACAGTGGCAAAGGTAGCCGAGGGGAAGCCTTTGCTACTGCTGCTACTGCCACCTCAGGTAGGGAGGCAGAGGCAGTGAGGCAGTTTCACTTGCTCCGAGAGAGGATATGGAGCTGGAGGCAGGCCAGGGGGAGGGAGGAGCCACCAGCACCACCACCAGCACTTCCACCTCAGGCAAGGAGGCAGCTGAAAGCCCCACTGCTCTGGGGGAGGATGCAGAGGTGGGGGTGCAGAGGTAGCCTCTGCTGCCTCCACTACCTCATGCAGGGAGGCAGTTGCAAGCCCTGCTGCTCCAGGGGAGGAGGCAGAGGCAGAGGCAGGTGTGGGGGAGATGGAGCCTCTGCCTCTGCCACCTCAGGCAGGGAGGTGCTTGCAAGCCCTGCTGCTCTGAGTGAGGAGGCAGTGGACAAGGCAGAGGTAGGAAGGGGGGATGGAGACTCCATCACCGCCACCACCACCTCTGGCAGGGAGATGGAGGCAGGGAGGCATGTGGAGTTGCGGTTGCGGTTGCGGTTGCTCCAGGGATGGAGGCAGAGGTGGAAGCAGGCAGGGGAAGGAAGGAGCCACCACCACCACCACCTCAGGCAGGGAAGTGGTTGGAAGCCCTGCTGATTTGGGGGAGGATGCAGAGGTGGGCAGGGGGGAGGGAGCCTCTGCCACCACTGCCACCTCAGGCAGGGAAGCAGTTGCAATCCCCACTGTTCTGGGGAAGGAGGTGGAGGCAGGTGTGGGGGAGGGAGCCTCTGCACCAGAGGCTGAAGAAGAAATACCCCTCACGAATGATGGGAGGGGTGTAGCTCCAGTGGAGGGAGGTGAATGAGTGCCATGGGACCGCATGCAGAGTGGCAGAGGATTGCGCTTGGCCAAATGTGCAGTGGCAGCAGTAGAGTCCACCAGGTAATGGCAGCAGTGGCAACTGTGTGCAAACTCCTCCCCCACATTCCTGGGGGGAGGCAGTGACACTGGGTGTTGGGTGGTGGCACTCCATCCCCACCTGCCCGCCCCCCCCATCGTTCTTGATGGGCAGTTGCTAGTATATAATAAAAGTAGCAGCAATTTTATAATTTATATTTGCAAAAAGCATACAAATGCTAGTGGGCATGCACCCAATTGTGAATTCAAAAGTCTTTTAGTCCCAAGAAGTTATGTAACAAATAACCATGTGCAACAGAGTGGTCTGTCCCTTTAAAAAGGCACAGCCAGGCCAATTAAGGACATTCAGCAGTGGGGTCTTATGATAATTAGTGAGTGTCCCACTAGGAGCTATAAATCCCAGACAACAGAGCTGGGAGGAAGCAAACTACAAGGGAACACTTGGCAAGGAGAAAGGAACCAGGCTCTGAGCTGAACAACCCATTACATGGAGATTATAAAGGGCCAAACTGGTGTCTAGGACAGGGCACAAGGGTTGGGTGCTGTTTTATTCTTTACTTGTTTGGTACTTAAAGTCTGCTTTATTTGAGAGGACTGAGGACCTCCTCTGGTAGCAAAACTGACCTACAGAAGTTGGTAGCCCGGGCAACAGTTTACATCACATCTGTCTTCTTTGAGGAGGAGTCTTTCTAAAAAATAAAGATGAAAAATATTAACACTGTTTTAGCAACAACTTCAGCCCAATTTAACAGTCATCAGAAAATTGCAGATTTCTAAATTCACTTGAAATGACTATGCACACTACTCACTAGTTTAGACTATATCAACTTGTAATACTTCCTGTGTAAAGCTGAAGGTTCAGGAACCCAAATATCTAAATGTTCTTGATCTTACTCCTACATCTTTAAACATGATAAATTAACCAGCACTCAAAGAATAAACTATCTTGAAGAGGGCAACAAAAATTAAATTGAACAGTTTGTAAACGAAATAATAAAAAACATGAGTACAGTAATGAAAAAGTACCCCATGTGAACAATTTAAAATGGCTCTCCCAGGTTAGAATAAACTAATGTACATTCACACACTGAAAATTAAGGAAATATAAAATAGAGAGCACCAGATATGAGGCTCCAAAAAAAAATTCAACGTTATGCCTTCTAAAGTACACTTGATATCTCTCCTGCCATATGTTCTCCTTTCACCAATGGAAGTTTCTCAAGAGAAACTTGTTAGGTGGTTAGTTACGCTGACATGCTGCAGCTATGAGACGGTTCATGCCTCACTGGGAAACAAAAACCTCAGCAGGCAGAACCAGTAGAGGAGGTGGAGGAAAAACACATGAAGCCAGAGACCTCTGGGCTAGGAGAAGGACCAATCTAGGAAAGGTAGGATGAAGGTACGGAAGACCCATCCCAGGGTCCAACATAAAACATAATAAGGTTTTAGTTTGCTTACTTTGCATGATTGAAGATTGTATGGAGGAGGTTGGGAGATGTTCCAAACAGCAAAAACCAGCAGGTTTAAAGACTGCATGCTACTGAGGCTTACTGAGAGATGCTCAAGGAAGGGGCAAAAGCCTGGTTGAAAGGTCCTGAAGCAGCAACTTGCTACAGAAAATCGTAAGCTGTCATAGATAAAAGCCTACTTTGTCAGAGGCTTCCTCAGATCGCATCTGACAAATAAGTCCATGAAAGCTTATGCCTTTCTGAATTAGTAAGGTGCCACCATGCCCTGCCTTCTGTCTGATAGACTGAAAGAGATGGACTAGATCATAATAGTGCTTGAAAACAATCAGTTCCCCATTCTAGCTGGGGAAACCAAGAAGTTTTCCACAAAGGACAGCATTTTCTTTAAGTCTTAAATCATAGAATCATAGAGAATTAGGGCTAGAAGGCACCTCCAGAGGCCACGTAGTCCAACCCCCCACCTGAGGCAGGATCATCTCTATCCAAGCTATCCCATAAAGTCTATCATATAAACTCTTCATAAAGCTACCATCAACCCTGACACAAGAAGATATAACGCCCTAACCTGTCGAAGGAAAATTCAGGGAGCCATAGCAGCCAATGCCCTGCTTCTATAAAAGGTCTTAATTTACTCTAATCTAAATTGACCCTGAATTTAAGATGAACCCCCAATAATTAGATTCTATGTATGGAAAATGTGTACATTTGTTATAATGTTCCAGGTATAGAATCTAATTGGAATTGGAGGCTTTTCTTAAATTTATGCCCTCCCATTGCTATAGCAGGGAAAATGGTGGCTGGGGCAAGGGGGGGCAGTTGCTCCCCTTGCTTCTCTGTCCCTTTGTACCTCTTCCCCCTGCAGCCTTCCTGCAACCCTTTCCCCACTGCTACTCCCCACCCCCCACTCTCAACAGCCTCTTCCCTCCCCCTCAGCCACCACAGTCTCTGCCCCTTCCACTTCAGCTTTTTGCAGGCTCTGCCTCTTCCCCCACCCAGCCCTTACTGTCAGATGCTGCTTGGGTTTTATTTCCTCCCAGAGAAAAACACATGGAAGTTCAGCCTTGCTGGCCAGCCTTCCTGGGCCACTCAGTGTCAGTGCTAACAATTGGCCAGGCAGGGGTCAGAGTTTCCATGTGCTTCCTGCCCAGGAGGAAACCCAGCCAACCCAGAGCCAAACTGCACCTAACACTAAGGAAACGAAAAGGGGTTGGGGGGGGGGGGGCAGAAGTTGCAGAAGGCAAGCAGAGAGGGTGCAGAAGGCTGCTGTAGGTCTGACTCTGGCCCTGACCCAGACTTGGGGCCAGAAACAGAGGTGCAGCAGTCACCTGACTCACCCCTTCTGCTTTGTATGCAAATCTAGGATGGGGGGCTTTTTTCCCTATACTAACTGTGGGGAACCTCATCTTAGATTCAAGTACATATGGTAATATACACTCAAGAGATTCCAGGAAGAGGGTCATACCCTCCCCTACAGAGGAAGGCAAAACCTCCCCATGATCCATACCAATCTGGCTATAGGTAAAACCCTTTCCTGACCCCAGATATGATGACCAATCTGACCCTGAGCAGAGAGAAACATCCTCTAGCCAGCAACTTCTGGCTTTAAGTCCCAGCAGGAGCATTGGCACATCCCAGTCAAAATTCTCAGCCTCGCAGTCAACAACCAATGCCACTGAAGAAGTCTTAAAAGGACCCTGATACATGTAGCATAAAGTGGGGAAGGAGGCAACCAGCAAGACGCAGAAGCAGGGAAAATACCCACAGCAGACCATAGGCATAGATGCACCCAGCTCATCCCTGACCAGGGGCTGTCTAGCCTCCTCTTGAACAATTCCAGCAATGGAGAGTGCACAACTTAAAGATGCTATGAGTAACATATTAGAAATAAAAATAGTCTCTAGCACATAGTAAATAGCATCTGCCTCAGATCCAGAAAAAGAAAACAAGAATAATACAAAATTTAGATTTTATCTGTTGTCTTTCCCTACTGGATTTTTGCAAAAAAAAAAATTCTTTACAGAAATTTTCTTTAAAGAAATTTTTTTGGCAAAATGTAGTTGGTCTAATAAAAGATATCGCCTCAACCATGAGTCCTGATTACTTTTGCCTCTAGACTGATATGACTAAAACCTAGATATCTGACATATCTTTTCATACATTTTTTAATTTGGCATTTCCTCTTGATTTTTCCACTGAGTAGTAGAAAGGTCCCTCTGCAGAAGCACCTGGCTACATGAAGTCCCCTACATCTGATATTCCACCGTTAACTGGGGAAGTTGCTCACCTTTTTCATACATGCCAACACTTGACCTCTCGACTGCTCAGGGCCAGCATAACCAGCTAGGTAGGACAGGTAGGTGGCTAGGTTTGCAAATCAAAGGCGACAGCAAAAATAGTGTGAGGTGTATACCTCATACATGCTTACAGAGGGCCACCTTCAGAGTTTGGGCATGTGTAGAAGCAAGCAAGGCAGTTCTAGCAGCACAAAGCTTCCACTTTGGGGCTGTAACTGGTCCCTGGTCTTGCCAGGTCCCAGGTATGTTACAAGGGAGAGCAACAAAATTTCATTTTTCCTAGTGTGGCAACAATCCTTACACCACTCCTACCACTAGTCTCTTCCTTACCTCCTCATTCCTAAGTGTTTTTGCAATAGCCATGTTGACAAGGGTTTTTTTCACATTGCTGCTGTCCTTAAATGCCCCAAATGGAAGCAATTATTGATGGGGCAGAGAAGGAACATACAGAAGTTAGAGCAGACTTAGATGTGTCCCACTGATCTCAGGGATCTCATGGTAGGTAGCCCAAAGATCAACCACCATGAACCCAAATTTATCCTACAATGAAGGAAAGAGCTTCCTGTGCAGCTGTCTCTCTCCTTACATGCTCTTCACTGAGATCAGATGTTCCTACTTGCAGAAAGCTACCTGGGCCCAATGTTTGTGTATTACTGGGATTCTCCAGGATGAGGGGAGCTATATAAATACAATACAATTCGGTTTCTATAGATAAGAAATTACTTGCAAACATATTATGAATGGAACAATATACAACAAAATATGTTCTCCATGGAACAATATAACCAGCAAATGCAAAAGAGAAAGGCAGCCCACAAATAAGGTAGGTAAACAACCACTTCTCCATAAAAATGCAAGTTAATACAGAACAAAAGTAGGAAAGGGAAAGAAAACAAATATGTCCAGGAACTAATGTGATTTATTAGACTTCCCTATACCTCAAACTCCCCAAACAGCTGAAAGTCTGATTTGGGATGCAAAAGGCACAGCACAGAAATTTTGTTTTTATAAACACAAAGTGAAAAAAACTAACAGGATTTCACAGCCCATGACATCACCTGTTCCAAAAGAAAAAATACATACCTTAACTGTCAATGTTTCTGTGTGACAGCCTCCCCCCTGACCCAAGCTCCTACTTCCTTGTTCCATGTGCCCCTCATTCTGGCCTCTGCATCATTTACCTAAATGATCTCATTTGAAACACAGCCCTTCCTCTCGTCCCCCACTGATACCTTGCTTCCCTAAGGTACTTTATTCTTACTGTTGTTGGCTCTTGCATGTCTTCAGTGTCTGGTTACCATACAGAACATAATTACTTAAATAAGGGTGACTCTAAAGGTATGGGTGGGGCAGCCATTGGGGGGTGGCTGCAGGAGCTGGTGGGGGATGGGGCCAGGTGGGGCAGCAATTGGGAGGCTGCATTGAGGCATGTAGGCCTTGTGGGTGGAGTACCCCACGGGGGGCTATTTGGCCCCTGTTGGGCAGCCGTAACCCCTGTGTGGCCATAGCCCCACAACAGCCAGTGCTTTAACACTGTAGATATATCAATAAAACATTCTCCAACTGATCACTGTCTCTCTGTCTGTCTCTCTCTTTATAGTGGCCTTTTGTTTTAATTTTGGAGGAACATGGATTTTGGGGTATTTTACAGAGTGGCTTTGGATTTTTTTTTATCAGGGATTTTTCAGTTTCCCAATAGGGAACACTAGAATGCCTGCTAGGGAGGCCAGTGGCAGGACCCTGCCTGCTCAGAGCTGGCACCTTGGACCCAGCTGGAGATGGCTGATCTTCTGGCCAAATGGCAGTATAAAGCAGGCCACCACACCTAGAACATCTTTCAGGCAATAGTTGCCCAGGTGGCCAAGCAGGGGGCACACATGACAGTAGTGCCACACAGAGGCCAACCCTGCAGCCACAACCCACTGGCAGCTGGCCCAGAGGGGCAGATGCCTCATCCAGGTCTGGCAGGTGCGCAGCAGGTCACAGCCAGGCAGCAGCCCCCACATCCAGACTGCTGCAGTGGATAAAGTGTGCAGAGAACTCTCAGGGCTGCTTCAGCAGTCCATCTGACACAAGGGGTAGTATCCCCAGGTACCAATTGCCTGGGGCCCAGAAGCTCCTGAGACTGAGTAGCCCTGAGCTACTTGCCAGGGCAGCTTTTTGTACTGCTAGGGCCAGGAAAGAGCAGCTTTTTATACTGTTGGGGACAGCACAGGTGCTGGCCCTGGGCTCTGGCTCCCCCGGCTGCAGATCCAGGAGGAGCCAGGCAGGATTATTTTGGCCCAAGTGGCACAATTTGCTCCTCAACAAAGTGCATATCCAAGCATGTGCACTGGGGCAAAAAGCCCTGGCTCAAATTTGCACAGCTTCTATCTGAGCTGCTGGAAGTGCACATGTTTGCATGCATGGACACACCCACCCTGTTCTCATCTGCCTCAGCTCCAATCCACACTGGCTAGGCAGAACTTCACAGAGGGAACTGAATAATACAGTAAGTCAACACCTATCTAAGCTTAGTTAAGCTATTGGCAAGTATTAAAGATGACTCAAAGAAAGGTGACACATATGTGCCTTCCCCTAAACCAGTACAATGTGCCAATCTCCCAATACCTAATGCTCTCTCACTTAATTAAGCATCAAAATAGCCCACAGTCCCTCAGTCCCAGACAAAGATACCTTTTAACCTCTTTGTTATGGTATCTGATGCTGGTGTGCATTGGAAGCTCACAGTGGTAAGTCCTTAGTCTTTCTGCATGGATTGGTTCTACTACTCTTGGCTGCAGGGACAGTTCAGACTTCCCTTGGTTAATGTCTCTTTTTTTAATTATCTCTTTTCTCCAGTGCTAATCAGATGACTAGCCCCAGGTCCCTTATTCTGGTTCTTGACTAACACTCCTCCCTTTCAGTGCTGGTCAGGGAAATCTCTTGCAGTGACCCTACCACATATTAGGATGTAAACTGTGGCAAACAAGCCAAGGCATGGACCTTACTTTGCCCCTAATCAAGTAGAGGTTTTTTATGGAGGAAGGGCTTTGAGCAGTTCCACATTACTCAGAAATCATCACACCTAGGTTTCTTGATTCATAGTGCAGGGAGAAAAGGTGGGAGGGGAAAGGGAAAAAATACAGAATAACTGACCAGCCACCAGTAAAAAATTAGAAGATAGCACACACAACGAATGACCCAACACTTCTGTAACCATCTTCAGAAGCAACCTCCACAAAAGCAAAAACGATTTGCCTTCCTGCATGACCCTCTTTAGTAATCTTTTAAAAATATTTCTGTACAGTCATAAGGCTTGCCTTTTCCAACCTACTTAAAATGGGCAGTCTACTTTCTAATCCAGTAAATTAAAGGAATCAATTTTGGAAAGTAGCTCTAAACCTAAATAAAAGCCCTGGAAGGAGCAGTAAGAGGAAACTGCAGCAAATTAAGTATTACTCACTTATTGCAAATCATACTTAAAATTATTTATTATTAAAATCTGGAAACAAAACTGGAATGAAGTAACTGGAATGAATTAAAATGGTTAAATGCAATTTATAAAACAAAGAACCCACAGAATAATTATCTACCTAGTCTCTGCATCATTAAAACCAGTCATTCCATCCACCATGGAAGACTGGAGTGATGTTGCTGATGTTTTCTTTAATATTTATTGTTGGCTGAATACAAAGAAAACAAACAAGTGCATTATTGCCTCAAACAATTTTCACGTACCCCAACAACAAAGTCAGGATGTGAGATATTACAGTTAGAGAACTTCCTATCACCTCTTCCAAATAATAATCAGTGTTCAATCACCAGGACTTCAAACCTTGGGCATTTTCATCTCAATTTACTGTAATATAAATAACTGCACATCCTTAACATCCATTATGCATAACTCACCAGCCTTATTAGTTAAGTGTGGTTCAGGAATGAATATCTGACCCATCTCTTAAGTCTACTAGGGTCTCAAGCAGCCTATCATGCCTTCATATATTAACATTTTTTAAAAACCTTGACCATATGCAAGCAGAATTATTACATCTGCAAGACCTACGTATTAAAATAGCATCACATCCTCCCTATGAGAAGATGGAACCAACAACCAGCCTTTGTACTGCACAGGAGCCCTGAACCAGATACTGCAGAGTGCATAGATTCATAGAAGTAGGGTCGGAAGGGACCTTGTAGATCATCAAGTCCAACCACCTGCCTGGGCAGGAGAGAAAACCAAGCTCACATGACCCCAGCCAGCTAGATGTCAAGCTTCCTCTTAAAGACCCCTAGGGTAGGAGCAAGCACCACTTCCCTTGAAAGTTGGTTTCATATCCTAGCCACCCTGACTGTAAAGTAATGCCTTCGGATGTCTAGTCTAAACCTACTTTCTAACAATTTGTGGCCGTTATTCTTTGTTACCCCAGGGGGAGCTAGAGGGAACAGGGTCTTTCCCAAACCCTGCTGGTCCCCCCGGTGAGTTTATAGATGGCCACCAGGTCCCCTCACAGCCTTCTCTTGTGAAGGCTGAACAGGTTCAGGTCCCGTAGCCTGTCCTCATAGGATCTGCCCTGCTGTCCCCGATCATGCAAGTGGCCCTCCTCTGGACCCTCTCAGTGCTGTCCACATCCTTTCTGAAGTGTGGCACCCAGAAGTGCAGAGGCAGGAACCACTTCCTTTACCATGCCAGTGTTGCTCTCAGCCCCCATACCACATTGGAGCCTTAAAAATCAGCTAATTTTCAGACTCAGCCCTAGGATTACATGGGAGCCAGTTCAAGATTCTGATACGGTACAACAGACTATATTTAGATCATAGTACCTCACCAGAGTCTGGAACCAGCTCCTCATATTTAAATCATAGTAAGCTTGTCACTGCTCAGAAAACTTTCTGTGTCATAGTAATGCTTACTATGCTCTAAATGTAACAAGGCCCCTGACAGTATTTTTCTTGACATTAGAAACAGCAGCCTTCTATGCTTTTCTTCAATTCCAGTTTTATGGGTAAAAAGAAGTATTTCTTCAAAGATTTTCTCTACTAATGCCTGACTAGCAGAAGAGTAGGAGGCGTTGTTCCAGCTATTAAAATGATGTTTTCTCCATTTCTAATCAACAAAAAGGATATCTGAGGGCCCATTTCAAAAGAAGGCAGGGTAAAACCCCCATCCTGAATCCCTGCATGCATTAGCCCACTAGCACATTAATGCAATATGGGAGACGAAGCATAATGTAACCGCTTTCCTCAGAAGTAAATCTATAGCATTGAGTGTATTTGCAGGAGGCTCCAAAAGTATTAAATTATAAAATAACTTGAAAGCAAATTTTGAGATTTTCCAGTTTGTGGGTGGGTTTAATTGGTGTGCTAAACCATTTGATTAGTTTAATTGAAAATGACAAATGTATTATAGCCTTCCAAGGACCCATTTGGACACCTGAATATGTTTCAAATGAACCTGACTCTACATAATTAATTTAATTTTGCCCAATTTTCCAGTGTTCATTCAAGTTAACAATATGTTTTATGTTGAGGAAAAAAACATGTATTTGATTTTATTCTTTATGTTTATTTTAAGCTAGTCCAGAACAAAATGAGTTCCAAGTCTCTAAATTTTAACCATACTGCTATTAGAAAATTAGACAGTGGATAATTTAGTGAAAGCCAATGTGGTTGTTACAAAGCCAACCTGTTTCTTTCCAAATTTACAAAGTAGGGCACCTAAAGGCAGTATTAAATAAAATCAGGAATAGTTCATCATGCTATTTGATAGTGCTGCAAATTAGAATAGAATAAGGACTATCAAATCCAGCATATATTTTAACAGAGAAATGTTGTTGTGGGTCTTATTAGTGCTATTAAAAGCGCACTCAGTAGCATCAAGGATCTATACAACATAGACATGCCATAGTTAACTGAATGAGTTAGCCACATCTGGAAGTACTAGACTCAGTTCTTCTTTGCTGCTTGAACCTTTAAACCTTATTTAGCCTTCAAAGACTAGATATTTGTGATTTGGACTCAACACCCAAGCTGTAGATAGAGACACAAATGGCTGACATTGTTTTAAATAGTCCCCAGTGAAGGGAAACTTTGAATTCTCTCCATTCCCCGGACTCCTGCAGTGAATTTAGAATGAAATAATGGTATCTTGCTTAAAGGAATCCCTTTTAAAAACTAAGAATAACAGCAAACTATTAACTAAGGGGAAGATGCAAATCTATTAGACTTCTGTGTTGTCATCCCTGCTTTGTGGTTCAGACATGTGGACTACATATGGTAGAGACGTCAAGAGATAAAACAGCCTCCACATGAGATGTCTGCATAAGATTCTGAAAATAAAGTGGGAAAACACAATACTAAACACAGAGATACTGAAGCACACAGGACTGACGTGCTTAGAAACCACTATAAAAAATAAGAGGTTGCAATGGATCGGCCATGTTAGGAGAATAGGAGGAGACTGTATCCCCAAAAAGAAATTGTATAGTGAGATTCGAGATGGTTCTAGAAAGTGGGGTGACTCTGTCTAGCAGTACCACAATTTGTGCAAAAAATAAATGAAATTGTTCAACATCAATGCAGAAAGCATGTATAATCCCATGTGATCTGGAGGGAACATCTGGCACTGGGTGAAGCTCAGCATGAAGTGGCTTTGATCAAGAGGTTGGAAGCAAAGTGAGAAAGAAGAAAGCAGTGTGCTGTAAACTTGGACTCTAAATTAGACAACATGTAGATCTGTGAAACTTGTTACAAGCTGTGTTTCTCTAAAATTGGGCTTGTCAGCCACAAATAGATTCATTAAGCATTTGACTAGAAGAGGTATACTCTTACATGTATACCAAGATCCAGAGGATTGAGAAGTTGCCTTCCTAAATGTTACTCTGTTCCTGAAGTGCTTTAATGTGCTCCCATGGTTAAAAATGGCAGCTGGAACTGGGAGTATTATACCATTGTTAGTCTTCCATCTTGCTTTTTTTTCTTAGTCTTGATAGCTTTTTTTTTACTTCCAAATCCATCCATCCATACAAACATACATATAGTTTGAGTTATACACACTTTATAGATAGATAGATAAATAGGTATAAAATGCGTGTGTGTATAACTCCAACTATACATATATACACACACACACACACCTACCTTGATATTTCTCTTATAACTGTATCAATCATTCATGAAAAACTTTTATGAACGTTATCGGTACGTTTGTCCCATTAAAATAACAGGACATGACAGGCATTGAAATCATTCTGTAAGAAAATGTAAATAAAAAGACTCCAAAATTAAAGGAAAAACCAACATGCATCTCACTTACTGTTAGAAATTAGAGTTTCTACTGAATCAAGATCATTTGCTAAATTAAACAGGAATCATTTGCCAGAGCTACATAGTGTCTATAAAATATTAGTCTAGCCACATCCCACACTATATCCTTTAAATCACTACTTATAAACATCAATGGTAAAATGCAAATATGAAACTTTCTCATCTGAGCCCAGTGTCTGTTCTCAGGTCATCAATTCCCTGGAACAATACCATCATCCAGCACATCCTGCTATCTAATGAGATACATGTGGATGAGTCTGGCATTCTCAATAGTAACCCTAATCCATTTGACACTGCTAGCTGAGGCATCAAAGGCAGTACAAGGGCATTGTTTGACCACTCTTTTCTGCAATCCAGTATGCATTTTTCAATTAAATCAAATACTCTTGGTGGTTAGGTTCTGAAGCCACATGAAAGCAAGGGCTCCTGTCAGAAAGCAAGGGTGCCAGCCAGATGCCCCCCACTAACCTGGGGAGGTCAAAGCTGACTTTTCACATGGAGTTCTGACATTGACCAGGCGGTGAACTCAGAATTCAATGTGCATGTGGGCACAGCCAAAATCAGAGGGAGGCTGCACACCCTTTGTCCTGTTCTTGGGTCCACTACTGCCTGTGGGAAAAGACCTTTGCCAGGAGTAGGGGTTTGTGGGGGGTGCTTTCATAAGGTGGGGATTGCCTCCACTTATTCACCAGACACTAGCACTAATTATGAATTTTCACCACAGGTGGTAGCAGCTGGACTTGCAAATCAGCAACTTCCTTCCCTCAGGGATCCCTGTCAGCTATCAGACAACAAAAGAAGGGTGGAGCCCTTGTACCTGGGAAGGGGCTCAACACATCGTGTGGCTGGTTGTTAATGGAGGAGTGGGTCCGGCTCTGAGTAATACATAGGGTTCTGTATTGGGTCATCACTAGGAGTCTGGGGGAAATGACAACACAGCTTGTGCTCCCCAAAGCATACTGAGAGTTAGCTTTGCAGGCATTTCATGATGATTTTGTGCACTTGGGAACTGAACGGATGCTGGCTGTAGTCCATGATAGATTTTATTAGCCCTGTATAGCCAGTGATGTGAAGACCAAATGTGACACTTTTGCCATGCATGCAGCAGAAGACCCTGCCCAGTAAGAGCCTACCTACATACGATCACCAGCTCAAAGCCCCTAGAACTTGTGTGCATAGATTTTCTGTCTGTTGAAGCTGATTGTTGCAACGTGGGTAACATCTCGCTGGCAATGAATCACTTCATCCAATACGCACAGGCTTATTCATAGTTTTAAAGTTGGTAGGGTCAGAAGGGACCTGAGCAGATCATCAAGTCTGACCCCCAGCTATGGCAGGAAAGATGACTGGGGTCAAACGACCCCGGCAAGGTGTTCATCCAGCCTCCTTTTAAAGACCCCCAGGGTAGGAACCAGCACCACTTCTCTTGGAGTTGGTTCCAGATCCTAGCCACCCTGACAGTGAAGTAGCGCCTCCTGATATCTAGCCTGAATCTACCCTCTGCCAGGTTGTGACCCTTATATCTTATCACTCCTGGCAGAGCTCAGGAGAACAGGGATGCTCCCAATGCCTGCTGGTCCCCTCTAACTAGTTTGTAACAGGCCACTAGATCCCTCCTCAGCCTTCTCTTGTGTAGGCTGAGAAGGTTCAGGTCCATTAGCCTCTCTACATAGGGTCTGCCCTCCTCTGGACCCTCTCCATGTTGTCCACATCCCTCCTAAAGTGCGACGCCCAGAACTGGATGCAGTACTCCAACTGCAGCCTGACCAGTGTCACATAGAGGGGGACCTGCTTGGACCTGCTCGAGATGCAGTTCATGTACAAGGTACAGTTGGCCTTCCTGACTGTATCCCCACACTGTCAGCCCATGTTCATTTTGGCATCAGTAATGACTCCAAGATCCTATTCTGTCTCTTCACTGATGAGAAGGGAGTTCCCCAGCCTGTAGGTATGCTGCTGGTTCTTCCTTCCCAGGTGCAGTACCTTGCACTTGTCAATGTTGAAACCCATCTTGTTCTCATCCACCCACCCCTGTAACCTGTCTAGGTCTGATTGCAACCTATTCCTCCCTTCTAGCGTGTCCACTTCCCCCCACATTTTAGTGTCATCTGTGAATTTGAACAGAGTGCTTTTTACCTCCCATCCAAGTTGCTGATGAAGATGTTGAACAGCGCAGGACAGAGGACCAAGCCCTGCAGAACCCCACTGCCCACATCCCTCCAGGTCGAATAAGACCCGTCCACCACCAATCTCTGGGTGCAGCTCTCCAGCCTGTTAGTGACCCATCCTAGTTTTCAAATGAGAATGGGGTGAAAGTCAGTGTTGAAGGCCTTCCTAAAGTCCAGAAAGACTATGTCCACTGCGACACCTACATCTAAGGATTTTGTGACTTGTTCATAGAAGGCCACCAGGTTGGTCTGACAGGACCTGCCTCTAATAAATCCATGTTGATTGCCCCTAAGCATAATCTCCCCTGCTGGCCCTTCGCGGATATGCACCAGGATAATTCTCTCAAAAAGCTTACCCAGGACCAAGGTAAGACTAACTGGCCTATAGTTTCCTAGGTCCTCCTTCCTCCCTTTTTTCAAAATGGGAACCACATTGGCCCTTTTCCAGCCCTCTGGCACAATGCCAGAGCACCATGAGTGCTCATAAAGCTGTTCCAGGGTCCCGCAATGACCTCTGCTATTTCCCTCAGCACTATGGGGTGGAGATTGTCAAGTCCTGCTGATTTAAATACATCCAGTTCTTCCAGAAGTTCCCTGACTAGATCCTAACTGACCCTAGGCCTGGGTGCACCTCCCCTGGAGCCTACTGGGGTCCCAGTGGGGGTGGGGGAGGATGGGAAGGGTGACCTGGTCCCTGCTCAGAAAAATGGAGACAAAGAAATTGTTAAATAGGTTAGCTTTGCTGTCTTGTGTGACAACCAGATTTCCTACTGTGTCTTGCAGATGCCCCATGTTACTCGGATTACTCGGTACCTTTTTACCCACTATGTATTTAAAGAAGGATTTTTTGTTGTCCTTGATCCAGGTACCTAGTCCTAGTTCCATCTCCTCCTTGGCCTTCCTACAGCCCCAAGCAACAGACATATAGTCCTTCCTGGTGATGGCCCCTCCCTTCCATTGGGTGTACACCTCCTTTATAGCTAGGACATGGGGGCTTTTGTTCCCTCTTGCCCCCTTTGATCCATGTTGGGATGATCTCCCTTTGGGCTTGGAGGATTGTATCCTTAAGGAACAACCACTCTTCTTGAGTACCCGACTCCCCTCCCCTCTGGGATCTTAGTGTCTCCCTGACTATTCTCCTTACCTCATTGAAATCTGCCCTCCTGAAGTCCAGGGCTGCTGCCTTGCTGCAGGTCTTTGCCACCTTGATCTGGATGGTGAATTCCAGCAGGTGATGATCACTGTTACCCAGGTGGCCGTGCACCCACAGACCCCTCACCAGGTTTTTGCCTGTGGCCAGGACCAGATCCAACAAGGCATTTCCCCTGGTGGGGCTGTGCACCTCCTGGGTTAGATGGAGGTCCTGTATCTCAGCTAGGCAGCTATGTGAGGGGTCAGACCCGGCTGACTGCTCTTCCCAGCACATGTCTGGAAAGTTTAGGTCACCCATGATGACTATGTCCTTTGACTTAACTGCCTCTGTGAGCTGACTTAAGAATTCTCAGTCTAGCTCTTCCCCTTGGTTGGGTAGTCTGTAGTAGACCCCCCTGTTAAGTCCCTTTCCCCTTGACTTCCTTGTATTCTAACCCAGAGCACTTCAGTGTGCCCCTCCTCTGACCCAGTGCTACTCATTTAGGATGTGTATTTCTCTTTGACATAGAGCATTGCACCCCCACCTTCCTCCCTGTCTTATTCCTCCTCTACAGCTTATAGTCCTTGATATTCACCACCCAGTCATGTGTTGGGTCCCACCACGTTTTGATGAGCCCCACTATGTCTGGGTTGGTGTCGGCTAGCAGGAGGGTAAGTTCCGCCTGCTTGTTCCCCATACTACAAGCATTAGTGTAGAGGTATTTGAGGCCTCCTGAAGATGTATGCACTGCCCCCCTAATCTCAGTACTACTCAGGTCCCTGTTGCTTACCTGGGTATTTGTTCTGCTCATCATCAGTCTAGATTGGGCTGTTCTTGTGAATGATGCTTGATTTAGTGGTCCAAGGCATCCTCTGCCCTCATCTTCCCCTTCCCCCGACAAGCCTAGTTTAAAGCCCACTGGAGGAGATCAGCCAACCTAGAAGAGAACACACACTTACCTTTGGGGAAAATGTGAAGCCCTTCCCACCCAAGCATGTCACTCATCCTGATGTGTGGGTTGTTGTCTAGGAAGCCAAAGCCCGCCTCCAGACACCATTCCTGAATCCACAAGGTGACATCTCTGATGCAGGTCTCATGTCGTCTTCCACATCTGCTAACTGGTAGGACAGAAGAGAATGCCACCTGTGCCCCGATCTCCTTCAGCATGACCCCCAGAGCATGGTAGTCTGTCATCAGGGCTTCTCCTGGCCTCATCATTACTGCCCACATGGATTAGGACCATGGGGTAGTAATCAGTGGGCCGGATAATGGCCGGGATCATCCCCGTCACATCCTGAATCCTTGCTCCGGGCAGGCAGTAGGCTTTGCATGTCAAAGGGTCCTGGCAACAGATGAGACCCTCTATACCTCTCAGGATAGAGTCGCCTATGATGAACACTCGATGTTTCTCCCTCCGGGTCTACTTAGCTCCTCCAGCCTGTTCAGAGTGTGGGGAGTATGGAGTGGCCTCCTCTCTGGAGGTTTCCTCCTCTCCTTCCTTCTCCTGCAGTGTCATCAGAGCCTCATGCCTATTCTTCAGCTGGACTGGAGGAACTGATATTGCTTTGCTGTGGGCAGCCCTGGTTCTAGAGGGGACCGTCTGTCACTCTGCTGTGGACATCAACTCCCAGGGTGCTTCTTCCTTGGATGCATGGCCCTGCAGGGTGAAAAAATACACATCAATTTCATCCTCCACCTCCCTGATTCCCCCCAGCCTGCTAACCTCCTCCTGGAGCTCCCTCACCTGCACTTCCAGGGCCTTAAGTTGGGTGCCTGTAGGACAGGTGTGGGGGTCCCCCTTCCCTGCCACCCCCAGCCCTGCTGGGCATCCCCTGCAGGCCGGGGGGCAAGGGGATGCCAGGTCCCCCAAGGGCTCTGTCTGGATGGAGGCCTCAGACAAGCCCTGGGTAAGCCACACCCCCCTGGCAGGGGCCCTAGCGGCACTCTGTGTCAAGACCATTTTATAAATTGCTATTTATTTATATTTTTGTGTGGTGTCTTCACCCTACCCTTGCTGGAGTCTTTCTTCTGGCCCCTCCTGCTTGCCCACCTGCATGAACACTGGTGCAAACACTGGCGCACCCTTACAGAGCATGCCTGTTTGTGCACTCTGTTTGCACGATGCAGCTTGGGAGCTTTTAAAGGCCATGGTTTGAATTTCCTGTGGCTGCCTGTCACAGAGCACTGAGGTGCCCTGCTCCTGAAGAGAGAAAACTGCTAGGGAGGGAGCCCTAGCGGTGACTAAGGAGCCCAGCTGTGGGTTCCCAGGGTTACCAAAGAAGGTCAGCTGACCAGAGGGGGCAGGGCCTGACTCCCTTATAAACCCTAGTGGCTGCGGCCAGAGACTGTTCCCTGCTAGCGGTCCAAGGGGAAGGAACTCTCTCAGGGAAGAGGGGAGAGGCCTGACTACAGGAGCAGTGTTTTGACACTGAGGAGGGAAGGAATGTTCCCCAGTAGGCCAGACTGATGTTTTAGCTGGGCGGCTTTAATTTATGTTAAAAATATAGGATTTGGGTTTATGTTGCTGTTTGTTAGACCGGTGGTTTGGGTGAGGCTATTAGGGGTTGGAGAAGGCCTCATAGGGGACTCACAGTGGAGTATGAGGACCCCAGTGCCAGTGAGGGTGCAGCATTTGGGGTGCATAGACCCCAGCCCCAAAGAGAGTTGAGAAGCCCCAGAGAAGGGGGTGTTACAGAAAAGCCCAAGTGTGGGCATGGTGAGCCCCAGAGAGGGGGCAGCCTTACTGGAAAGCACAACTGTGGGCATGGTGAGCCCCAGATAGGGGGCAGCCTTACTGGGAAGTCCAAGTGTGGACACCGTGAGCCCCAGGAAAGGGCAGCATTATTGTGAAGCCCCAGTATGGGCAGCATTATTGAGAATCTCCAGTGTGGACACGGAGAGCCCCAGGATAGAGCAGCATTATTGGGAAGCCGCAGTGCGGGCGTGGTGAGCCCAGAGAGGGTGTAGCATCACTGAGAAGGCCCCAGAGCAGGGGCAGCATTGTAGATAAGGCTCCGGAGAAGAGGGCACAGAATGAGGTAGGACTGGGGAGAGCCCTAGCACCGGAGGGAGTGTGCATCAAAGGAAGGAAGGCCCAGAGACAACAAGAAGGGGCCACAAAGTGATAGAGCTGACACAACAGCTATTCCATTGGCGAGGTGTGGACTGTGGTGTAGGGGAGGAAACAGAGCCGCAGATAGCGCCCCCTAGCAGCGGGGCAGTACAGGGGCAGCCTCCTGCTAATTAACACCAATTAATTAATTATCAACAAGGTGTAGCAGGCGAGTAGGTGGGCAGTTGCCCCAGGAACAGGTGTGCACACCACATTTAGGTTGGCCCAGAGCGAATACCTGTTACACTGCCCCAACAGCAAATCAGGCACTCCGGACTTCTCAGAAGTGTCTGCTGGCAGTCCTGCTCCCTACATCCCCCTGCTGGTGGGATCCAGTGCTGCCGGTACCTGCGCCTTGAGTGTTAGTCCTGGGGATGCTCCCTAGCCTGGGAGGACAGTACCCCCTAGCCCTCCCCCTGTTTGTGTGCTCTGTTCGTGTGGTGCAGCTCAGGAGAGCAGCTCCCTTCCAGCTCAACTAAAAGGGATCCGGTGGACTTCCCTTCTGGATCCAGCTCAGCTGTGCCAGCTCCCTCTGCCCACTTACCTTTGGGGGATCAGCTGTTGCTGCCCCCACTGCTGGCTCTGCTATTGCATCCTCCTCTGCCTTGGGTCAGATAAAGGGGCACATGTGTGTGCGGAGATGCATGTGTGCCCAGTTACCTCCTCTCCTCTCTGCTCCTGTCTCCTCTCTGCTCCTGGCTTATCCTATGTGAGGTCAGAAAGCTTCCACCGTGGCCAAGGTCTTATGGGATAAATATTTTTTCCTGTATATAACCTCCATGCTTGGATCCATTCAAATCAGGGGAGGGGCTTTGAAAGACGGCTGCTCCGGGAGGTCCTGCAACTAGCTGGGATCAAAAAGTCGCAAACCACACCCTATCAACCACAAGGAGATTCTCAGCCAGAGAAGTTTAACTGAACCTTGCTAAATATGTTGGGAACTCTGCCCAGAACAAAAAGCCTACTGGAGTCAGCATACTGCTTTTTTAGTGCATGCATATAACAGCAAAAAAATGATGCTACTGGTGTTAGTCACTACTTACTGATGTTTGGGCAGGAACCTCATCTTCCCATTGATTTATGCTTTGGAGTAACACCACATGAGGAAGAGTATGTCATTCATCATGAATATGTAGCAAAGTTACGGGAGAAGCTTTGGCAAGCATACCGGCTAGAGCAGAAGGTAGCCCATAGAAACACAGTGCATCATAAAGCAAGGTATAACTTTCGGGTATGCGCTCAAAGATTACAGCCAGGAGACCAAGTGCTCTTAAGAAATGTGGGAGTGGTTGGCAAGCATAAAATAGCCAACCAATGGAGAGCAACTCCCTATGTGATAATACGGCAGATGGGGAATCTGCCTGTATACAAGATAAAGCCTGAGGTTGGACCCAGTATAGACAGGACTGTTCATCACAACTTATTACTGCCCACAGGGGAATTTGTGGGCCTTTGCCAGGCCCAGAGAGGCAGTGCTCTCCGCCAAACCAGTGACTTAGGACCCAGACAAGATCACCAGATACCCATAGTTTGCCAGGCCAGAGCCAGAGGAATGCCTTCGACAGAGAGTCCAATGAGGATTGCTCAGGGCATCTTGATCTGAGTACTGGGGACTACTATTCACTGCAAGCACATTTCAACCTCACTTCAACCAATGACGCCAATGCTTCCTAGACCAGGAAGTGAAGTCATCAGGACCCCAGAACCTGCTTTTATGGAGGAGGCCCAGAATTTAGGCAACAAAGAACCAGTCAGGAGCCGACCCTCTCCAGGGCCAGAGATACCCATGGGGGAGCTGGTATCACCACCCTTCCCAGATACCTCTCTACCTTTTTGAGTAGTGAAGCCAGTAAAAAAACTCACTTACGATGCCCCAGGTGTCATTTCAAAAACCCCTGTACTGCAACCCTGGAAAAGATAAAAGACTACTCCCTATTATGGTAGCTACTGGGGACAGTAAATTCAAACACAAGGGTGAATGTAAAGGCATTGAAGTGTTTTCTCAGAGCTTACAAGCTCAATCAGGGTGTTTGCACTCTTGGGACAAGGATCTGCAGCATAGAATGCATGCACATATTAGACAGCTGTAACTTCAGGGCAGGAAGCCCAGGAAGAAACAGGGGAGACTAGCTGGGGAGAGAGGAGCTGAAGCTGTGCCGAGAAGGACTGCTTTTGAAGTGGCTGCTACCAGGACAATTGCTTCTGAGAGGATGACTGGCAGAAGAATTGTGACTGAGTGAGCTGCTACTGAGGGCCAAGGAGCCACCAGCTAATGAGTACCTCAGATTGTCTGGTATCGTTTACTGAAGTAGCAGGGGTTGTGCAAATGGGTTCCCCTCCCCACTCTTAAGATTCCTTGGTGCAGGGAGTCACTGGAGTGAATCAGGGACGGGGTTGCTAGAGGGGGGTTTCTGAGAGAGCTAGAGAAAGCAGCAGGGAATTGCAGCTGTAGGAGCTCCAACAGAGCTCAGTAAAGTACAGCTGAGAAGGGGCACTCCCGGTGCCAAACACAGGAGAGCTGCTTTGGGAAGTGTCTGGGGAATGATGTGTTTGATTGCAGGTGTCCAGGAAAGACTGGACAAGGGAAGAAACCCTGGTGTCTGGAGCAGCCACAGCTGAGGTCCTGACAGGCACCCCCATCTTCTGCCCAGATGATGGCATTGCCACCCCTCTTCTGAGGCAGAGCAAGCACCACTCCCCAGGGCTCCACTGCTGCCACTGCATAGTGGGTTACTTTGCTGCAGGCAAAGTGATTTTGTGGAGACCTGGCTGTCTAAGTATATATACCTGTTATAAGTTGCCTGAGTGTTAAAGTTGATAACATAATTGCATTTGTTATATGATAAGTATTGACATTATCTGCTGGTATAGATTATTACTGAGCTCATTGAAAATATTTTGTTTGTTATTTATGGGATGCCAAATTTGTCAATCTCTTAGCTATTATTGTAAATAATAAATTATTGTAAACAGCTATTTAGTGTGTGGTCAGGTGCAGGGAGGACTACAGGAAAGCACTCCCATGCTTGGTGCTCCCAGACTGTAGGTTGAGAACTACTAGCACACCAGGATCCCAAAAATTTGGATCCTGCCAAATTTGAATCCTGCCAGGGTTACACTTTATTAAAAAAACAAATTATTTCTTTACATCCTCCTTTATGGAGAGTATACCATTCATATTTTGCTTTATACATCTACCATATGAAGACTTGTGTCTAAGTGCTTATCATGGAGGTAACCTAAGACAAATTATTTTGGAGGTTCACTGTGTGGCTTGCATGAATATTCTTTCAAATTAGGCCTATTCTTGGGGTGTTCAGTTTCTACTTAGTGTGAAGTTGTATTCAGCTCTATTGTTCTCATATCAGTATGTGTTATAGTATTTTATATAAATGCAATGTTGACATATCTTTATATTTCAGCTAAGGTCATGTTAGTACGAAGGTGATTAACTAGAATAGCTGTTAACACTTAGAAAGATCAATGGCTGAGAACTAACATTTGACTTGGTTTGTACATAGTTCTCTGTGAAGACTGCAGAGGCGGGTCTGGCCAAACAATGATATATTTCCATTTTAAAGGAAGCCTGACACCTACTTGATCCAATGATCCTACAGGAGAGCATATCAGGCTAGTGAATCTACATATCTAAAAGGATGCAAGATTGTAGTCTAGTAAATATGCACCGTCAGGAGTCAAGAAGTTACTGACATAGTGTGAGCCCCCTAGAAATGAAGGGGGGGAAGTATGTTAATACCCAGACTAGCAAAGGTACTTAAGCCCACTTAGAGATGATCATGGCTTTGTCTTCAGTGTTCCCTAGCCAAGTAGGCTGAGAACAGAAAGCTGACAGGAGGATGTTAGAAGCCCTGAGAGGAATGGTCAAAACCACAGGCTGTATTTAGACCCTTTAGGTTGGCTAAGCACTGCCCCCTTGGATTTAGGATGTAAAGTAAAAACAGGTCAATGTCCTGGTATTTTCTTTTATTTGTCCTCTTTTCCTTTCCAATTTGCCTCTTACTCATTGCCACACACCTTCTCAGACTTCTCACAAAAGAAAAGTCAGTCACTACAGCAAAGACAAGCCATCTGAACTTCTTGTCTACATGGAGCAATGTAATGAAGTAGCAGAAGTAGAGAATATCAACCGAAACAGAATACCACTTTAATGCAGTCATGCTACTTCCTAAATGTGTGCTGGATCATTCAACCTACTTGGGTATTCCTACACAACTCAGAACTGTGCCATGTAGGCACGTGTCCCTAACAGTGCTAAGTCACAGAAGATGAATAGTAAGATGCTCACGTGACTAGTAGGTGTGGCATCTGGCATATAATAGAAAAATCAAACCCTTCAATTTTCATTTGGCGTTTGGAGAGTTTTACGTTTGCCCTTAACTGTACCTTACAGACATTTTCTCATCTCCATAACATCTCCAAGGAATCAAATTTGCCAATTAATTTCAAATCAAGACCTAGAAATATGCCAGCACCATTTACTTCCTGCTGAGTCCTCATTGCATGACAAGGAAGACCAGTGAACCAGAAAGTGTTCCAGCAGCAGAGCATGGGGGAGTTGTCAGGTGTCAGCAAATCAGACACAGTTAGGAGGGGAAGATTGTAAAGGGAAACATTTATATCAATGTCAGATGAGTCACCACGGTGCTAAGCCATAACAAAGAGGTATTTTAGAAGCTGTCTTGGATAGACAAGTGCAAAGGAGTCTCTTCTGGAGATGACAGAAAACCAGCCTCTTTTGGAGAATGATGCATGAGGAAGAAGGATTAGAGGACAAAAAGAGAACCTGTGCCTCATCTCTCCCTTATTTAGTGAGAAAGGGGAAAACAGATAAACTCATCATGACACAATTTCATTTATTTTCCAATATGCATGTAAATAAAAAATTATTCTTGGCACTTTCCACCTCTCATCATCTTTATGTCAGAATTGTGAGAGTATAACTCAATAACTTCTCCTCAGAGAGACAAAGTAGGAAGGTCTGTCTTTGATTTATTAAAGATGAACTATCAGTACAGTAAAAGGTGTAAAGGGAATGTGCATACATGAAATAAGGCAGAGCAGGATGGATACAAAGGTACATTGTTTATGAAGATTTTAACAACAAGCTTTTTTTAAAATTAATATCCTGTTGATGTTCATGCAAACTCTGGTAATTTGCACTAATGCTTGCTGAGAAGTTTATCTATCTGTTATTCACCTAGGATTAAGTTGAATATTGCTGGACGTTTTCATTCCCAACCCAATGTGCATTGGTTTAGAAATGGGATTTAAAGGAAGATGACATGAAAGCGTAAAAAAAACAAACAAAAAAACCCTCTTTCATTTTAAAATAAAAAATCAATACAATTAGCATCTGAGGAGACAACGGAAGCGGGAAATACAATGCTGCACCTGGAGAAAGTCATCGAACTGGAAAACATGTTACACGTATTCCATTCTCAGAAGATGACTAAAACATGTCCAAGAATGAGGATCTGAAATTAAATCGAATTAAAAAACCCTGCCAGCAGCATTATCATCCTTTTTCAATCATCACAGGTACTAGGGTTTCAATTAGGCAGCATCTTGGCAGCAACATAATAACTGAAGGAAATTTATACTAGCCAAGGCCCATAACAAGTTTACTTCTCAGTCATTTTGGAGTAGCAGTTCTGCCATCCTCAATCATCATTGTACAAGAGGTCACATACAAGGTATGCTATAATATCAGAGCCAATTATGGTCCCACTGAAACCAGTAGGAATTTTGCCATTGATTCCAGTGCGAACAGTACTGTGCCTGTAAACACTAAATCAGTGATCACTTACCAGGAAGCCACAGTACCCTGGGGTGCACTGAGATCCTTTCAGGGGAGCCATGGGTGTCATATAATGTTAGCCCTGTTAGGTGTGCAAATATTATTCACAATAAAAACCTAGGGATTTCAAATAAAAATCCATAGTGTTAAACACATCCTGACCTGTTGTCTTTGTGAGTTGTTTACACCAGAAAAAAATTGCTCTAGTGTTTTTCTGTAGTCAAAAAACAAAAAATAAGAGCTGGCATTTCTAAGGAGTCCCTTGAGTCTAACAAGGAGTGCCTTGAGTATAAAAAGGTCAAGAACCATTGCACTAGAGCTACCATTGCTATATATAAACTGAGGCCCATAGGCACTCTCTTTGTCCTCTTCACATCTATAGCATGTATTATGCAAGCACCATCTCACAGCCCTGAATTGGTGCTAGAGGGCAATACTATTCTATAAGATATAGTTAATATATAATATATGGAGTCTGGTGGCAGCAGTTGTACAGGAGTTTATAACGTCCTCTTATTTTCAGAAGCGATTCCTCCCTAATAGCAGCCAAAATGTGCATCATCCTTTCAAAGTAGGCAAACAACCTGAACCATTCTACAGCACACATCCCAAAGAAATGAGGATAATAAGTAAACTTACTGGAAAATGAAGCCCTCCCTTTGCATAGAGATGCTTATAACTACAATCGTTTAATATGCAGATCTAATTGAACAACATGAAAGAGGAAAAGGAACAAAAATGAAGGAAAACTTTTTTTTTTCTGAATGACTGAAACTGGTTTGAGATAAACCTGATTGAATGTAGTATCAGACTTAACTGATTTGGGTCAAACCAATTTATGCAATGTCTGTCCCAGACTGCTTGCTGGTTTATGTTAAAACAGACTCCACCAGCACCCCAGCATGCTCTCTGTGCTGGGTGTTACTCTCTGCCATACAGCAGGGCTGGCCCCTCTCCTCTGCTCTCTGGCTGGAGTTCCAGCAGAGACTGCTTGGCTTCCCCCATCTCCTCCCCGCTCCTCACCACTCCCTGCTAAGAGATCACTGTCTCCTCTGTTTTACACAGACACCTCTCAGGATTAGCTAGCAGACCACATGCTAGCTACAATCCATGCTATGGCAGACAGGACAAAGGCAGAATCAACAGGTAGCTGGCAATGCCCCGCTGTTGTTTTCTTAAGTTGGTCAAGTTTGCCAAGTCTGCTGATGACACCAAACTTTGGGGTGATACCAGGAGATAGGCTGATGATCCAGGCTGACTTGGATAGGCTGAAAAAGTGGACAGATACAATCCTGATGACTTTCAATACCAACAAATGTAAGGTACTCCACAATGGGGGGAAAAAACTCTGTAGCATGCTCATAGGCTCAGCAGTGCTAATCTTGCTGAATTGAAAGGCTCTTGGGGGTCATGATTGACCACAGATGACCATGAGCCACCAATGCGATGTCACAGTTGGTAAAGCAAACCAAATTCTGGTTTGCATCCATAGATGCTTCTCAAGTAAATCTCAGGATGTCATCCTCCCACTGTACTCAGCCTAGGTGAGGCTGCAGCTAGAGTACTGCATCCAATTCTGGGCTCCGCAATTAAGGAAGGATGCAGAAAAGCTTGAGAGAGTCCAGAGGAGAGCCACACGCATGATTAGAGGGCAGGAGAATAGGCCTTATGAAAACAGGCTGAGAGCCATGGGACTATTCAGCCTGGAAAAGCGCAGGCTCAGGGGAGACCTGGTGGCTGCCTATAAATACATCAGGGGTGTGCATCAGGATCTGGGAGAATGTCTGCTCACCAGAGCACCCCAAGGGATGGCAAAGACCAACAGTCACAAATTCCTCCAAGACCATTTTAGGCTGGACACAAGGAAAAACTTCTTTATTGTCCAAGCCCCCAAAGCCTGGAATAGGCTCCCTCCAAAAGTGGTACAAGCACCTACTCTGGACTCCTTTAAGAAGCATTTGGATACTTACTTTTCTGGGATCCTCTGACGTCAACTGACTTTCTGCCCTTGGGGCAGAGGGCTGGACTTGATGATCTCCCGAGGTCCCTTCCAGCCCTAACGTCTGTATATTTACAAACTGGTTTAGCCTAGCCAAGTTAGCCTAACCTGCAAAAATTGAATCAATTCAGGCTCAAGCTTTTTGAATGTCTGTCCCTAGTCAATAGGGTTGGTTTACTAATGCCAGCTCCCAAATGATAAAATTAAGACTCTGTTTCACATTCTCTCACTCCCTAGTTTAGTAACTTAACCCAAACTAAATATCATAACATCAGACCCAATTCCACTCCCACTGAAATCAGTAGGAATTTATTTTCAATAGTCTGGAGAGTAAAAAATAGCGTAGGATTCTTGGGTAAAACTGGCAATCATTGGCATGTTTTTGTCACAATTTGCTGCTTTTCCCTCCCAGCATTACACACACACATACCCAGAGTATGCAATGTATATGAAGCAACATATATATTAGTGATCAAATACCCTTGTTGCAGATAAAGCTAACAGCATATTGGGCTGCAATAGTAGGAGCACTGCCAGATCAAGGTAAGTGATTATTCCCCTCTATTCACCACTGGTGAGGCCATATCTTCAGTACTGTGTCCACCTTTAGGCCTCCCACTACAGAAAGGATGTGGGCAAATTAGACAGAGTCCAACGGAGGGCAACTAAAATGGTTAGGAGACTGGAGGACATGACTTGTGATGAGAGACTAAGGAAACTGGGCTTCTTTAGTCTGGAGAAGCAAAGACTGGGAGGCTACTTAATAGCAAATTTGGTTCCAAAGAGGATGGAACTAGACTATTCTCAGTTTTGGTAGATGACAGAAAAAGGAGCATGGGTCTCAAGTTGCAGAAAGGGAAGTTTAGGTTAGATATCAGGAAAAGCTTTCTGACTAGCAGGGTAGTAAAGAAGACTACGTCAACAGGGACCCCCGCATCCATGGCTTTGGTCACCTGGTCATAGAAGGCGACCAGGTTGGTCTGACAGGACCTGCCCTTAACAAACCCG
>JAGPOW010003642.1:92924049-92935552 GCA_030014935.1 Caiman crocodilus | reverse complement strand
TGGTCACAAGTTACTGGAGAGCAGGTTTAGGTTGGACATTAGGAGGCACTACTTCACAGTTAGGGTGGGTAGGATGTGGAACCAGCTTCCTAGGGAAGTGGTTCTTGCTGCTACCTTAGGCGTCTTTAAGAGTAGATTAGATAGGTACTTAGCTGGGGTCCTGTGACCCTGGCACTCGTTTTCTGCCAATTGGCAGGGGGTCAGACTAGATGACCTGCTCTAGGCCCCTTCTGACCCTAGGTACTATGATACTATGATACTATGAAAGCCCTGGATGGGATGATATAGTTAGGGGTGGTCCTGCTTTGAGCAGGGGGTTGGACTAGATGACCTCATGAGGTGCTTTCCAAGCCTAATTTTCTATGATTCTAAGTTTCTCTGTATACCTTCTTCTGCCCAAGAGCTCTTACATTCAGTAATTGTTTAGAAGCAAGTATTTATTTATTTGAATGAATACCAGCATATATACATTTCCCAAGGAGAGGTGGATAGGCTTGTCAAAGAATGTAGAGCATGCTGTGCTAAAAACACATTAGAAGTAAATACTTGAGATGAACAACCCCTCAGCTGTCTCCTTTTTTGTGAAACATTGTCCAACAACAGATCCCTCGGGCTACCCATACTACTCTCAGTTGGGAGTACCAGCACACACAATGGCATCCTGCAGACCTTCATCAACATCCCAGCAAGTCCTAACTTCAGGTGAAACTTTGAGGAGCTCATGGACAATTCTGACAAAGTCAAAGTCCTCCAGGGTATTCTCAGTAGGGCTTCCTCTTTCTCTGAATTCACTGTCATCAAATTGCAACTGTGTTTCTCTCCAGATGACCTGAGGCTGCCAAAAGTATGTAATGTGACCTTGCCAAAAAGCAGCCCAGCCATTGTATCAACTAGATTTTGTTTCCATTGGTTTATATCTGTCACCCCTTTAGGAAGGACAGAGGAACTGTTAATACTTTGAAATCTGCAGTCCACTTAGGTGGCCATTATTTAATGCCCTTGATGTACTTCTCTGAGGTGGCAGCCATCTGTCATTGCACACAATTTTTTGCACCATCCAGAGCCAGGTGCATTGTCACTGTCTGTTCTATCCCTCCCAGCCAAACAGCTCTTTTTCTTCCTAACAGGCGGATGAATAGAATAAGCTGACTAATGCCAGAAGCACTATCAGCAACATTCCTTGGAGTATCAAAGGGCATGTGGCTGTTGCACAGACTTCTTAATAGTGTCCAGTCTGAAGCTGCAGAGAGCAGGCGGCTTTCCTTCTCAGCTTGTGTGGAGCTGTGTAAGCAAAAAAACCTTCAATGCATTCCATTCCCAAAGCCAGTCGAATAGATGGGGCAGATTCACTTTTGGCTCAACCTAGGTAACTGGCCTTCAGCAACAGGATGTCTGCCAGAACAGAAAGGCAGTGTCCAAGTCACTACTAATTCCAAGCCTGCCAGGAAGCCTCAGGGCAAATCCAATCCCAAACATGAGAAAACACATCTTTTATAGGCAAGCTCAACTAGATCTCTCATGGAGCCCTATGCAGAATTTACAGCTGGCCTTTGTCAAGAATGATGTCTCAACTGACCTGTGGCTACATCTGCAGGCACCAGAGGCACTCCCTGTGGTTACAGGGACACCTCCAGCAATAAGCACAGAATTAAGCTGTGTCAAGACACAAAGCTGCATGCATCAGCAAGAAAGTTTAAGTTTCACTGAGACTAAGGTATAATGCAATGCTCTGTGTTGGATCATCTAACTGGGCACAAGTTTTTAGGCCTGTGCCAAGACTGTGACTCAAGATCATGGATGAAAAAGAGCTTGTACTTTGTTCTTCTAAACCCTCCCCACTACTTCTTTTCTCTTACACCAAGAGTCTGCTTTACCACCAGAAGTCTACTTATAACCTGGCACTTCCCTCCATCTTAGCCTGAATGTAAGACACTAGAGAGAGAGCGAGAGAGAGAGAGAGACGCATTGCCAAGTTCTTGCAGGCTCTTTTCACCTAACACCTCTCTAACCCAAACTACCTAACCACACAGCTAGAAACTGCATCCAAACACTCTTCATCTTGATTCAATTGTTGCAACACATTTTTCCCTGGCTGTGTTGTCTTTTCTACTCATACTCATTCAGAACATGGCTCAAAGATCATTCAGCTAGCCCACTGCTTTGAATACATTGCCTTTCTTTTCCCCACTCCATCCATGGGGTCTTCCAGTAATAGTACATTTTGGAAACAAAGACTGGCTTTTGGTTCATATTCTAAAGAGCCTAGGACAATGTACTGCTGAATTATTCACCAAGACATTACAGCAGGAACAATTTTCAGGTTGTGTTAGTTGGGGATACGAAAATGTGGATAAAAATATGGAGTGGTTTTGCTACATCGGCATGTAAATGTTATCTAAGTTTTATATAGCACCTTGCACAACTAGGTTCTCATCCTCATCATGCATCATCATGGTACAAATAATAATTAATAGAAGGTGTGAATACAGATTTGCTTAGAGGGGCAATGACCATGTTTGCATCTTAGCTTTCAATTACTCATCTCCATTCCAAGTTAGTTTGTCCATTCTTCCACCTTCTTAACTGACTATTGTCCTCCTCAGGTGTCTGAGTGAAGGAGGAAATTTACCCTGCAAGTCTATCACTAAAACCTAACAATTCTATAAGCAATAGTCACATAAAATAGAGCTTTGCACAAGGAAACTGGCTAATTCTGCAGAGTGTGCTGTGCTGCTGATGTAGCTGTAGTTTTCCACTACGAAAAGAAACTGGATCAACTTCAGGCAGCAGTTAGGGGATCACAAGAAGTATTGCTGTTTACAGCAGTGCTGAGTTGCGTACTCAGCACTACTTTAGAGACTGCCTTAGGAGACATAATTTCTGCTCTTAATTGGCGGCCACCATCTTGTTGTTAAAGTTCATATAATCTGCTTGCCACTAATTATAAATGACAGCTTTAGATGAGAGAGAGAGCCGATGGGTGTGTATAGAAGTGCTTCATGCATTGTAATTTAGAGCACTCCAATACATTGTAATATAAAGCACTTTTTATAGCACTATAAAGTTACAGTGCTCTTAAAAATGACAGAAGTGCAGTGGTTGCGGGGGAGGGCTCTGAGCCTCCCTGCACTTTCCAGATTAGGAGGCAGGGTGTGCTCCACAGCTTCCTGGGGCTTCTCTACTGGTCAGAAATTTGACCAGCATACAGATGTTATTTAAAGCACTGTAGGTTGCTAAAGTGCTGTAAAATACACAGATTCAAATGTAATACCTCATTTAACAAGGGTTAATTTAAAGCACTTGACCCATGTTTAAGGTGCTGTAAAGCCATCCACTTCTGTTAAGTCACACTAATAAAGCACTTTCAATGGTAAAAAAGCAACTTCTGTACATACCCCATGTACAGAAGAAGGAAATCATCTGTGTTTATTAAAAGGAAACAAAGTTTCTAAAAATAAACAAAATATAATACCCTGAAAGTTAATCCCTGGAGCTGAATATTTAGCTCAAACAGTTCACAAAATGTTATGGCAAGGATCCCACAACCTTGACTAGCTGCTATCAGCACTATTAAAAGCCTAAACAAAGTAGCTGAGCAGACATTTAGGGCCTTGTTACTTGGTAATTTGTGGGGTTCCTGAAGAGTTTGACCCCTGGATTGGCCACAAATTAACACCTTTAAATATCTTAAAATATCCAGGTTGTAGCTGTATTGGTCTAGAGGCCAAAGGAATCACAACTCATGGCAGAGCTGGTATCTTTTACTAGACCAACTAGACTTTTGGTATAACAGGGCCAAAGCAGGCTTGGTGCCCAAGGAAGGCTGGGACAGGGCTGGGATGCAGAAACCAGATCCAGTGCAGCGGGCTTGGGCTATGGAAACCAGTGAGAGAAAAATGGGGCTGAAGCCAGGAAGGCCAGGTTCTGACAAGAATATAAAGATTTGAAGCAGCCGAGTGTTGGGTTAGGAACTAGTGCCCTGATGCTTGTAATTAGCCACAGGAGCCAGAGAGTGAGACCAGGTTTGGGAAGTCCCGGGCCAGCCTCCCTTTGTTTAAAGAACTATAGCATCAAGGTATGACAAGAAAGCGAAAGGGAGAGTGACCAAGTAGGGCAGACCAAGAAAGGGCTGAGCACCTACCAGGGATTGTCATGTCTTTTTATAGTAACATGTATGAAACAGGCACTGGTTTGAGCACTCCTTAGCACATAGGTTGTGTATAATTTGTATTATTGCTATCGTGTTCAATATAGTGTTCCCTAACATGGCCCTGGAACAAAATGAATACAAGTACAAATAGTATAGGAAAGCAGGATTCTAGCACAGCTGTTTAATGTTTGCTGCCTTCTTCCTTGTTGATCTTTCAAATAACATGTTTGAAAAAATGTATTTAAAAGCTCTTTAAACTTTCAAGTGTGCTCAATGGGACTGATAGTCCAATCATGCTGAGTACTGCTGTGATGTAAATCCTTGTTCTGCTGTTTCTTACCCCACTTATTTATGCTGAGTTAATGAACCACAGAAAGTAGCTAATGAGTGCCATTATTGTCCGTAGCTTGCCAACACAGTACTGGACCACTTTTCTACATGTGTACTGCTACTAATTTTGAAACAAAGTTTTCTAGAAAGAGAGCAAAACCTGATTCTCCCTAATAGGCTGGACAATCTTGAAGTAAAATGTATATCATCATTTTACCCGGTTACCCTGTTTAAGTGTTGTGGATTCCCTGGCTCCTGACTTCTGGCAGTGCCTGGACTATGAATATTAACTTGCTAGTGACTAGGATATGGACTGTCTACTTCTGACCTTCTCATTCAGCCTTAGCTCCTGGTCTGGATCCTCTCCAGGCTTACATACTTGTCTACCCCCATGCTCCTCAAGATTGCCTATACCCCAAATCCTTAGTTTCTACCTTGAATTCTACTAGCCAAAAGGGGTGTATTTTCAGCACAGCAGTTTAACTCAAGAGCAGATGGATTCCACTGAAAATTAGAAGTTCCAAGGTATTGCTCTCCAGAATTTGAAAAAAAAAACCCATCAGGTGTTGCCCTGCAATCTTGTCATCAAATAAGTCTCATCCCTTCAATCCATAAATTCTATATATTAGTTCAATAGAGCCACTCATTTGTTGAGGCAGGGAGTGCACATGAAAAAGCAACTACCTGGCATGGACACATGCAGATTTACACAGGGCACCATGAAAATCAATATTAAGCTTCCTCAGTGGGGATTCAGCCTTTGCCACATCATGGCATCTATTCCATTTCTGATGCACGCCATTCAGATTGCACAGGGCTGCTGCGACATTTCAGCAGCTAATGGATAGAGTCCTGGCTCTGCATGGGGGTTATACGGTGGCATATATAGATGACATTATTGTGTATACTGCAGATTGGCCAGGGCATTTAACAGCACTGCAGGCAGTATTGCAGGACTTAAGGAAGGTGGGGTTAACCACCAACCCAAAGAAGTGTACAACTGGAAAGGAAGAAACACGGTACCTTGGATTCCAGGTAGGAAGTAGGAAGTTACGACCACTGTTGAACAAGGTAGAGGCAGTAAAGAAGTATCAAAGTCCACGAACAAAGAGATATGTGAGGGCCTTTTGGGGAATGGCAAATTATTACAGGAAATTCATTATTCATCCCTCATTTCACGGACTTAGTGGTGCCTTTAACTGAAATGGTACAGGCAGTGGCTCCAAACAAAGTGAGATGGACAACAGAAACAGGAGCAGCATTTCAAAAGGTGAAGGAGGCATTGTACGCAGCCACTACTATATACGTCAGACTTCAAAAAGCCATTAACAGTATTGACAGATGTATCCAACTGGGTTATTGGGGCAGTGTGAGTCCAAATGGAGGAAGGAGAGGAACATCCAATAGCATACATTAGTGGAAAGTTACACCCTCCAGAAAGGAATTATGTGATAATAAAAAACGAATGCTTGGTGATCAAATGAGCCATAGAAACACTTCGATATTATCTGTTAGTTCGGAAATTTACATTAATTAGAGACCACATCCTGCTGTGATGGCTTCAGAGCATGAAGACCAATAACTCTAGGTTGATGAGATGGGCCCTCAGTCTCCAACCATACTGCTTTGAGGTGGAGCATTGCCCAGGGACTAAGAATGTAAATGCCAATTTTTTATCTAGACAATATGAAGAGGAAAAGGGTTCAGAGGGAAAGGGAAGATCCCAGACAAAAGAGAAGGGGGAGGGGTGTAACAGAGAACCCTAGCCCTGTCACCAGAAAGCAGGTTCATCCCTTTAAGGCCAGAACTTTCTGGGTATGGAGCGCTGGTAAGGAAGAGGTTAAATGCTGAGCCTGGCCAGCTAGTCAGCTGACTGGAAGGGACAGGACTATGAAAACCTTGGGCAGAGCAGCAGTAAGGGGGACAGAAGCTGAAGGGGAAGGAGTGCCTCTGAGCACTCCACAGAAAAGCTGGGTGAGCGGTCCAAAGGCAGGAACTATGGAAGCTGTGGAGAGGTGGCAGCCGCACCATATCAAGGACTATAGCCAATGGTAGGGAGCTGAAGCATGAACCCTGCGAATGTAAGCTGACCTGCTGCTTTGCTTGATCATATTGGTTGTTGAGAGTTATTATTTTTTCCTTTTTTTTGATTATTGAATGAGACCGGTGGTTTGGGTGAGGTTTAGGAGATGGAGGAGGCCTCATAGGGTACCCACAGCAGTGCCAAGGAGGGCACAGCACTTTGCCGGGCTGTGGAAAGCCCTGGTGCCATTGAGGTGAGGAGCAAGAGGACTTTGGGGTGACATAGGTGCCTGAAAGTGCAATCTTGAAAGACTGGGGAGACCTGGTGCACCTGGAGTGTGGTTTGGTTTTGTTTTGTTTTTGGACTGGGAGGAGGCAAATTTGGGGCTGTCCCGACCTTGACCTTGTAGCCCCTTCCTGAGAGTAGGTGGGACTCAGTGGTGCGGGACCCCACAGGAAATGCCAGGCCAGTTACCACCCTGGTGAAAGGCAGGTTGGGGCACCTTAACCCTGAGCCCCCACAACTGGGTGGGTTACCCCTTGTTTTGAGGACCTAGAGGGTGGACCTCAGAGAGAGAGAAAAGGACATGGACTCAGGCCTGTCTGAACTTCCCCTGACTGGTCAATGGTGGGGCCAGGACTGGAAGGGTCAAAGAGCCAGGGGCCCACCATGAGGAACGCCCAAGAGCTGTCCACCTGGCATTCTGACTGGCTTGGAGGTGGGCCAGGGCTAGTGAGCCAAAGATCCCAGGGGGACCACACCCAAAGGGGAAGCAGTTCAGGGAGCTATGCTGCCTAGTATGAAGGCGGATGAGGCCACCTGAGGAGAGGAATCCAAGCGGGGTTCAATTAGGAGGATTCTGGAGCCCAGTTTGGGGCAGGTGAAGATGATAACATCTAGATGCCATCTGCGAGGCTTGGGCTGTGATGTAGGGCAGGAATGGATCCACAGATAGTGTCCTCTGGCATTGGGGCAGGAAATGGGCAGCCTCCCACTTATCAACATCATTAACTAATTACTTAACAACAAGGTGTGGCAGGAAAGAAAGTAGGCGGTTAGCCCATAAACAGGTGGGTGGGCCACAGTTAAATCAGCCCCAAGCAAGCCCCCTGTTACAGGAAAGAAGCAACACTGGGAAAAAATTATTTGTTAAAGTAAAGGTAATTGCAGCTTTGGGCACTTTGATGGGATGGTGGATACCTGTGTTCCAGTCCCTATAAATTGGTGGTTAGGGGGATAGGGGTTCTTATGTAGTTGACCTTAGTCACTTGGTATGAAATGCCAAAAAAAACCCCAAGAAGCAGGTCTCCCATCTTCCAGTTGAATACTTCACCCTAAGAAATTATTTTGGTGGGTTTTTGTACAACCAAAACTGCAATATGGTGTTTGGCTCCTACTGCTACAGGAGTCTTCTGAACTTTCCTTTACTGGACCTACTCGCCCAAGCTTTACAACCATCACCCTTCCAGCCAGGTAGAGCAGAATGTAGTTCCCTAGAGAGCCCTATAATGTTATGTCTTAATATTTCACAAACACATATTCACTAAGGCTGGCTAACTTTTTTTTTTCATCTAAACAGTTTTTCAAGAGGCACCTGGGTTTTTGACAATATAACTGTCTTGCAAAAGCTCACTAACTCATTTGCTTTCCACAGAAAACTTTTCATCCAAAAAGACAGATCTAAAAACTTGAACACTTCAACCCAGGCATCTCAAAATAGCTCATTTAGATATTTTTAGTCCGCACTGAATTAAATCTTTCATTGTGGCTTAGTTCAACACTAAACCATATCTTCCTGAGACACCAAGATGCTTCATACATTTCTTTTCTTCACTTGTCTAATGCTGCCAGCCAGCACATATTTCCCAATGATTTTCTCTAGCCATGTAATTTTCATTGGCTGGTAATATACAGGGATGTGGTGTCTCTCATAAGATGCAGTCCAGGTAAACCTGGGTAATAAGAAGGAATGAAAGCTTGAGGCATCCAGACTATAATACTTGCATGTAGGGCATAAGGACACATCTTAATGCCAAACTTACCTGGAAAAATTGTTTCAGTTTTGTTTGGAAAACCAATTATTTCAAAACCAATCGAAAATTTAATTTTGAGTTCCCATTGTAGACATTTTTTTTCTAGCTAAAATCTTCCTAGCTGGAATGATTTAGTTGGGAATGGTCCTGCTTTGAGCAGGGGGTTGGATTAGATGACCTCCTGAAGTTGCTTCCAACTGTAATTTTCTGATGTTTGACCAAAACACACATCCCCCACCCTGGATACATCAACATATGCAATTTATTTCAAGCAATGCATTCTGGAGCAGTTTGAGCTGGAGTAAACTACTCCCAGGAGCAGCATCTACATTTATGCCCAGAACAGTAGCAATTTGAGTTAGGGTGGAGTAGTTTACACCAGGGCCAGGAGCACAGGGGGTCAGTCCTGGACTCTGGTTGGAGGCATTGGGCAGTGGAGGAACAGTCTGGGGCACAAGAGTGCTGAAAGTGTGGAGTTCTGTGGTTAGGCAGCAAGAAGGAATTTGATCTCCTGCTGGCTGGGTTGACCAGGTGCAATTTATGCCCCGGTCAGCATCTACCTGTGCAGTTAATTAACCAGCTGCTCTAAAGCAGTACTGTCCCCAACAGTGGCATTAATTAGTTTACTGTGGCCTAATAATGTTGCAGGTGTAGACAGTGATGTCTTACTCTTTAGCTAATTAGTTTACTCTGCAGTTAAGCACAGGTGTAGACATGTCTTCTAGTAATTACTATGAATAATAATGATAAAAGGTATTGCCCAAAATCTTACCCAGGAGAAAAACCTGTTTCCTGACCAGCTCCACCCACTATACCATGTACTGAATATAAACTAGGAGAATTCAGACCTTTCATGTATTTATAGGTAATATTACTGTCTAGTGTTAGACCTTCCAACTGCATATTAACAAAGACCAGAATTCTCAAGGTCTTTTGAACACAAAGATACAGCTATAGCTTCATAAAATTCTGTATTCTAGATATTAAATTCCTTTGAAAAAGTGTCTCTGACCACTTGTCTTCTGAAATGCATACCTCTACAAGGTAACCATTGTTTGCAGTAGCCATTGTGCATACATCAATATTCTAGTTAACAGGCCCATAATAAGAATGGCTTACAATAATAAAAGACCTATATGAGGTCTACCATATTCATTTTGGAGATATCCTTGTGCTTGCTTAAAAGTGGTAGAGATTCTTCTGTAATATCTTTTATTGAACCGACTGTATAGTTGGGGAAGCTATTAGACAACTTTTCAGGCATCGTGGCTACAACAACACTCCAACCCTGTTACTTAGTAGTATACTGCATTGAGCTATGTCTTCACAGTTTTACATACATGCCTATCATGCAGTCTAGGGTAAACTTTGAACATGTCCCACACGTTCCTATTGTAGCTCATATGCTACCAATAGTAATTGCTACCAATTAGCACCAATTGTGTCAAATGTATAGTTCACAAAGTTGTGTCATCTGGCCTGTGGAGCACCCAGAGAGGCCAGAAATTCAGGAGCAAGGTGAACAGGAACAGGGCCCACTACTGTAAGTCAGCTATTCATCCCCAGCAGGGCTCTATGTCAGTCATAGGGACAAGTGTTAACCCGCACAGCCACTCTCCCCATTTACTCTATTGCCACTGCCATACCTGCATTCAGTCCACAAGGAGCATCACAATGTGGATCTGGTTCAGGGTATCAGATGATTTTGATATCTCTGCTAAAAACCTGGGTGGCCAATGTATGCCTTTGTATGTGCCACATGGCAGATCAGGGAAGGAACAGGCAGCACAGTGGCAGATAGGGCAGGGAGTGGAAAGCAGAACAGCAGATCAGGCAGGGGGAAGGGGATTGGAATAGAATTTGGGGATTGTGCAAGGCTCTTCTTTTGGCACACCAGCCAAATGTTTGGTCCCTATTGCAGTACAGTAATTGGGTAGCATGTATAAGGTTTATAAGTTTGTGTCTGAGAAAATATTTGTTTAAGGAGCCCACATGTTTTTAGGCAACAGGTGATCAATGTAACAAAAAAGCTTTCAGATATGAGGGGGGAAACAAGAGTTATATATTTCCTTAAAAAAAAGGGGAATTTCAACTAACCACCAAATACAGATAGAGAAAAATCCTAGTTGTCTCTGTGATGTAATTGCCAAGTTTTGTTTCCTATTTGTTTCAGTAAATTTGCATCATAATGTTCATGTAAAGTTTGAAAAATATAGCTATTTTTTCCCATGCTATAGTCCAAGCAAAAAATTGTATGAGCTATTTGGAAAAATATATGTCTGAGCACAAAGACTCTCAAATGACATAGCATGCTTAGTAATAGCAATGAAATCTTTTATTAGTATTCTTTCTTAGGAAGTATTAAAGGAAGCAAATTAATAGAAGGGATTAACATAGATGTACTAAGATGTAAATACAAAGTAGTAACCCATTTCTCTGCCTGGGGCTTTGAAAATTTTTTTTGTTTGCAATTCTGCTTCCTCATTTACCTGAAATAATGCAAGTACCCTGTCATAGATCTCCTTTACCTGCTGATAGGAATCCATTTATAATAATGTATCATTTTTAATGAATTCTAAGGAAATTATACACTCATTATGGAATGAGTTGGCTTCTGGGTTCTTTATGCCCTTTCTCTCCCCATTTCCATCTCACTCTCTTCCCTGAAATGAAGTAAAATAGCTGGTAAGTGTTTTGTGAATGCCTTATTTTCTGATACACCACATTACATACCACTCAAATAGACTTTAATCCTGAGGGGTGCCCCCCCACACACACACATTCCAAGTTGATCAGCATCCTACAGTATTAGGCCCACACTACAAAATGAACAAGGAGGCCTGGAAAAAAGCTGTTACAAGTCAGAAGCCAAGGCACCTTGGGAAAAGCAGTTGGCTTTTCGATAACCTTTCAGTAGGATCCTAGATAGTCATAATCTGAAAAAAAAAACCCCAAACCCCCAATAAC
>JAGPOW010003642.1:92910880-92923949 GCA_030014935.1 Caiman crocodilus | reverse complement strand
GTAATTTGCAAGTTTTGAAGGAGTTGTGGAGAAATATTTTTTTTAAGGAAGGTATTTATTAAAGGATGACATGCTCTGCACTTATGTAGTCCATGTAACATGCATCTTCAAAATTTCATTTTGTATTGGCCACATTGCATTACACTGGGCACATCTACACATGAAATTAATTTGATGCAATAAGCCATGGTGCAGTTCACACCAAAGTTTATTTCTCCTGGGAACAACAGTTACACATGCCCCCTAGACTGCAGCATGCTGAGTCAGGATGGAGCAGCCTCAGCTGGCAGAGGACCCCAGGGGTCAGCCTGCCAGCCCAGGTCTGCTCCGGCCTGGCTCAACAGGTCCATTTCCATTCTTGACAAGCTGGCTGATGGCAACACCCTGAGGGACAGCCAGCACAGGTTTGTTTCAGGTATGTGTTGCCTGACAAATCTCATCTCCTTCTATGACCAGGTGACATATCACCTAGACAAGGGAAAAGGGACATCAAACATTTGGACTTTAAAAAACCTTTGGTCTGGTGTCCCACAATCTCCTCTAGGAAAAATTGGCCAACCGTGGCCTCGACTACATCACAGTCTGATGACTGGGGAATTGGCTCTGAGGTCAGACTCAGATTGTTGGTGGATGGAAGTGAATCATCATGGCACTCTGACCAGTGGTGTCCCCCAAGGCTCCATCTTTAGACCTGTTCTCTTTATCAATGACATGGATACTGGTGTCAGAAGTGGACTGTCCAAGTTTTCCAATGACACCAAACTTTGGGGTAGAGCATCTACACCTAAGGATAGACTAATAGGCTGAAAAAGTGGGCAGATGCAAACCTGATTACATTCAACACCAACAAATGTAAGGTACTCCACCTTGGGTGGTGGGAGGGAACCCCACAGCACTCTTATAGGCTCAGCAGCACTACGGTCACTAGCACCATGGCCGACAGAGATTTGGGGGTCATGATTGACCACAAGATGAACATGAGCCACCAATGTAATGTTGCAGCTGGTAAAGCAAACCAAACTCTGGCTTGCATCCATAGATGCTTCTCAAGTAAATCTCAGGATGCCATCCTCCCACTGTACTTGGCCTTGATGAGGCCACAGCTGGAGTACTGCATCCAATTCTGGGCTCCACAATTCAAGATGAATGTGGAGAGGCTTGAGGAAGTCCAGAGGACGCATGATCAGAGGACAGGAGAATAGGTCTTACGAAAAGAGGCTGAGAGCCATGGGACTCTTCAGCCTGAAAAGGCGCAGGCTCACGGGTGACCTATAAGGGCAGACATCAGGCATGTGCATCAGAATCTGGGGGAATGCCTGTTCACCAGAGCGCCCCAAGGGATGACAAGGTCCAATGGTCACAAACTCCTCCAAGACTATGTAAGGCTGGACATAAGAAAAAACTTCTTTACTGTCCAAGGCCTGGAATAGGCTCCGTCCAGAGGTGGTGGAAGCACCTACTCTGGACTCCTTTTTAAGAAGTGTTCGGACACTTATCTTGCTGGAATCTGTTGACCCTAGCTGATTTCCTGCCTTTGGGGCAGGGAGCTGGACTCGATCTCCCAAGGTACCTTCCAGCCCTAATGTCTATGAACATGCTGCAGAGGCAGAGGGGATGTCTGGGGCACAAGGGTGTTGCAGCATCGGCCCAGCCAGCAGGCAGTCCCACACTGTAGCATCCACGTGCTCCAGCCAGTCCTGGTCAGTGTCTACACATGTGTTATGGAAGAATAAATAACTACACTGTGAGATAGTACTTGTGTTGGGCTGTGCTATCCTACAGTGGAGTTTATTAATTTACTCTAGTCAAATAGCACCACACATGTAGATGCTGCTTTTACTGCAGAACTAATTAGCCAGCTCCACAGTAAACTTCTCATGTAGATGCACTCGCTGTATATCTCTGGGAGCTACTCAGAGCAAAAATAAATAATAGCAAGCCTCAACAAAAAGTAAATAATAAGGACATTATAATGTGGAAAAAGAAAAAGAAATCTTCTACTTGAGAATACAATGGAGCTTCTTTGGGTTGACTTTCACCAAGTACAGTTTAACCTCCATATGAGGAAATTAGAATGGGGAAGATAACTGCAGTATAGTGCTCCTAGTGCTTTACATAGTATCTACCCCAGGAGTATGACTTTACCATGCCAGGGACTCCCTGAAAACGAGTTCTTCTGATTAAAACATCTCAAAGTTAATGAAATCTAAGGTTAAACAGACTTTCTAATTCTTAATCAAAGGGGCTCCCTACCTACAGCCAACATTAAGAGAGACAGTACTTACAAGCCTGTGAAGGCTGGACCCTATGTGTAGGACAAATTAAGGCTAATGATAAGGTTCATCAATTGAACTTCTGAAGAAACTGTATCCTTTGAAGTACTGTTCTCTCTAAAGTCAAGTAAAATAATCCTAAAAACCTTCTGCCTTGAAGAATTTCAGACATTTTATGAATCTTTCTCATGTCAACCCAATGCTTAATTCTTCATGAAAATTTATGCTTAGTGATCCCACATCAGTTATTTTGCAATTACTCTCCAACTCAGTTTTTGGACAGGCCTTTTCCACTGTTTGTGCAAATTGCCTGTCATCTGTGCATTAACTATAGCATTATGAAGCTTCATAACCATCCGTCAAAAAGAAAAAATGCCCAGTAGCTCATATCTACTATTTAGATAATTGAAGAAACTATTACATTTTTATATGAATTACAGATATGGAGTCTGAAATACACAGTATTTATAGGCATGTGGAAGGCTTACACAGCCCATTAGGGCTTGTTCGCTTTTAGTGCCTTGTCACACAGGAGGGTATCTAATGTTCATTTGGATGATCCCAATGGTTTTTTGCTTGAACAACTGTGCCTGGTGTGATATTTCATACATTTATTATTCTCAGCATGAAAAATTGCTTCCTAAATTCCTTTCTGTATCTGTTGATACTTAATTTGCATCATCTGTGCTGGACTGGAA
Source organism: Caiman crocodilus (assembly GCA_030014935.1). Lineage (NCBI taxonomy): Eukaryota > Metazoa > Chordata > Crocodylia > Alligatoridae > Caiman > Caiman crocodilus. Next base: position 92,920,978 of record JAGPOW010003642.1, on the reverse strand, counting down.
ATGGCAGCTAGGATTGGTGTTTCTGTGCCAATTAATTTTTTTTATCGAATTCTCTTAAGCATTTCAATTGTCACTTTTCTATATTAATTTTTATCTTAGGACCCTTTGCTTTTAAAAAATATCAATTTTGTTTCTCCTCCTTGCATATTATAATAATCTCTACTAACTACATTAATAAGATCATGTGTTTTTATAAAGGTTACTGAAGGTTTTGTTTTCAGTAAAAATAATGAATTAGGACCAAGAAACCCATTTAAAAGTTGTGCCCCCACCCCCCATTGTAGGCACTGTAGACACACACAGGAAGACAAACTCCTTGCAATCTAAGCTCTAGACACTGTAAACACATGGATACATGAATAACTCCACTGAAATAATTGGGATTACTCTCAAACATTAAGTTAATGAAGCTGGCTCAGATGTGTAAATTTACTTATACATATAACCAATTGCAGGCTTGGAGGCTAGAATGACATCTTGCAGTTTTCAAAGTTAATTGACGTTAACTTGCCTGTGTATATATACTGCAAGCATTTTAATATGCATTCAATAAAATATACAAAATGACACATATAAAAGAAGTACATGCTACTATGATAGACAGCTTTTGCTTCCCTGGATTTGGTGCTTAATTATATCACAGAATGATTTCTACACTAATAAAGGTTCGGAGATGTATTTGTTTTTCTGTAAACAAATTAAAAATGTCTCTCCCTACAGTAAGGTTCCAAGGAAAACAATAAGAATGTATTTCTGTAAATGTACAGTTAACAAGTAGGGCTGTGTGAAATTTCACTGGCTGTTTCATTTTGAAGCTGCTTCAATGTGTTTCAAGCTTGAAACAGCAAAATTGAAATGAAACAAAAGCCTTTGAAACTAAACAAGGGCACTCAAAACATTTCAAAAGTTTTGAAGTTTCAAGTTTTGAAGCTGGGCTTATTTGGCTCCAGTGCCGGTCCCAGGTGGCAGCAGCAGCCTCCTGTCATCTGGCAGGCAGATTGGGTGCCTGCATGTACCCCTGGGTGGGCTGCAGGGCTATGCTGGACTTTTCCTGGGTGTGCGGGCAGGGCCCTGATTTGCCTGCTGGATCACAGGAGGCTGCTTCTGCCACCTGGGACTGTTTCTGGGTGCAGCCCATACCCAGCACCAAGAATATTGGTGCAGCTGCCGGCCCCAGGTGGCAGAAGCAGCCTCCTATCATCCAACAGGCAAATGGGGTGCCTGCACCCCTGGCAGGAGTCTGGCAGAGCCCTGCAGCCCTCCCAAGATTGCAGGCAGGCCCCCAATCTGCCTGCTGGATGACGGGAGGCTGCTGCTGCCTCCTAGGACTGACACTAGGTGCATCCTGCATCCAGCACCAGGAAGATTGGTTCCGCTGGCCCCAGGCAGCAGAACTGGCCTCCTGTCATCCGGCAGGCAGTTCAGGGACCCAGCCACATCCCCCCGGAGGGCTGCAGGGGCTATGCCAGACTCCTGACAGTGTGAGCCCCCAATCTGCTCCTGCCACCTGAGGCCAGTGGCAGCACCAATCTTCCTGGCACTAGGTGCAGGCTGCACCCAGTGCAGGTCTCAGATGGCAGCAGCAGCCTCCTGTCATTGGGCAGGCAGACTGGGGACCTGTCCATACCCTGGGAGGGCTGTGGGGCTCTTGCAGACTCCTCCAAGGAGTGTGGGCCCCCAGTCTGCCTGCTGGATCACAGGAGGCTGCTCCTGCTTGTCAACAGCTTGAGGTGTAGTTTCCCAGAAACCTCTGCATCTATCTCTCAAAACTTTGCAGGCTTCACACCCTCTGAAGGGGCTACCATCCCTGAAAGTTTCATCTGAATCAGGCAAGAAATGAGAAAGTTATAGGCAGTTTCATGCTTTCCCATTATAGCCTATGGGTGAAATGTCGAAAGAGCGAAACAGTTTTGACAGAACAAAATGGAACAGAGCTTTCGAAACTAAACTATACTTGAAATGAAACACCATTCCATCAAAATGGAAGTCAAAGCAGAATGGCTCTGTTTCACACAGCCCTATTAAATAGGAGACAGAAACTGTCTCTCCCTTTACATGTGCCTAGCCCAAGGTGACCCTGACCTTGATGGAGACTATGATACAAGAAAGTAGTACTAAGAAGGAATAAAAATTACTTCTAAAACTCAATAGACTTTGACAGAGAATACTCTTATTTACTTTCTCTTTACTTTTATTGTAGACGTATTGGATCCTATTCAGTTCCATAGGAGAGTCTGAAAGATCTCTTTATTGACCAGTTAACATTTTCCATTAGAGTCCACAGGATTTTTCCATAAGTGCATGCTTATGAATATCTCTGAGATAAGTCTGTTTAGATAGTCCACAACTCACTGTTTACAGACTAGGTCTTGCAAGATGGTAAGCACCCTCAACTCTTTAGACATGGAGAACAAGTTTCTCTCTCGCAGGAGGCACTCCTGGATCCTGAGGTGTGCTGAACTCATTGGCTCTAATAGAAGTTATGGGAACTCAGAACTTTTGAAAATTCAGGTTATATCAGGGACTTGGAAGGACAAGTCTCATAGGGTCAGTGACAGAATTTGTGCCTGCAAAACTACTGACACAAATGCAGAGGTTGTTTTTAAAATGCTGATCTTTAGCTTTGAAGAGGCAGCGATTACTATTGCTTAACTGCTAAGGATTGAATCATAGGCTACTTGTCCCTGGACTACACCATAGTGATTTAAGTTAAAACTCCTCTAAAATTAAAGCAGCATCTATAATCTAGTATTCTTTTATCCTCTGGTATAATATGTTTTTAATTTCAACAGTCTTGAGTAAGTTTAAAGTACTGATTGTTGTGATATGGTAGATTAAATCTTGACTATATTATAAAAAGAGGAGGACTTTAGAATGAAAAGGTATTATTTTACAAAGTCTCAGTTAAGTGTTAAAGCACAGAATGCTTTATGGCTTTTGAAACTCCACTGCATGGTTTGTTTGTTTTTTCTACTTATGCTTGACATGTGAGGATAAATATGCCTGAAATTATATGGGGTTTCTTCTATTTATCAGTGGAGATTGTGAAACATTATCAGTGCACTGATTTTGTGACCATAACAAATAGGTGCTGTGTGCCTATTTAAAGATTCATGTCTCAGTGTCAGGTTATTGCAAATGTAAATGTTACTCACCAACCCAGAGACCAAATTGTTCGTCGTGAACAATGAATATGCAGAGTCAAGCATCATGGTTCTGCCAAAGGCTCAAAGAATGAATCAGACTTTTTTGGAGCCATTCCATAACCTAAGCTATGGATATAGGGTTACCTTATAGCATACCATTTTTTCAGGATCAAGGTTATGTCACCAATCCGGATCTTCATCAATTTGCAATACTTCTATACATTACATAACAAAACTTCCCAACTAAACTTTCCTTATGAATGATGTTGCTGCCACCACACTATATTCGATTGTTTATACTACAGGCATGCATAGCACACATGTGTAAATCATCAACACCTTGTCATATCATATGTACTTTTTAAAACAAACTTCAGATATGATTGGACTAGAAAGTGAGAGAGGATTCTGGAATCTTCTCATAAGATTTTATCAGTATCTGTGTGAAATTTAAAGACAGATTGGGGAGTGGAAGCAGAATAGCTATGTTAGCAAAGCAGTTCACCTAAATTAAGTGGGAGAACTGCAAATAGAGCTAATTAGTCTTGGTAGACTGCCACTCTAACCAAGTATACTTCATCCACGACCAAAATAAGCTTATTTAGAGCTAACTGGGTTATTTCAGCACAGTGTTGCTATGTGCTGTGTGACACTCCCACAGTTGTAAAAGTTAAAATACAATTTGCTTGATTGAACATGTAGCCAGAGCTGTTTGTGCTGCAGACTAACAACAGCAACTCAAAAGCTAAAGATTTTATTTAGTTGAATGGAGGAATAAATAAATTTAGTAGAGCGTCTAGAAAGCTAGCATTTTCCACTGCTCTAGTTCTCCTGGCAGAAGAGCAAGACAGCTCAGTGCAGTAAGATGACAAAGAATATCAGCAGCAGTTGACAAAACATCTAAAAACAGGCAAAAAGAATGCATAAGAAAACATCAGAATTGATTCAAACCTAAAAAAGATGTAGAAGCTGCTTACTTCTCTTTAAAAGAGCTCTGCTGGATCCCAAAGATAGTAAACGGGCACATCTGGAAAGCATCTAACATATTGGTGATGGTATGAACTGGTTAGTCCCTGGTGGGGAAAGGGTTAAAGTGAGCTGGGTCAGCCTTGCCCCAGTATGCTTGCATCTAATGCTAGCCCTGTAGGAATGGTATGAAAGAGGGGAATCAGGCTCAGAAAGGGGAGGACTCTGTGTTGATGCAGTTTGGTTCCTGGTCAGGCATCCTCCAAAAGCCAAGCTAAACAGATTCCTAGTCAGCACATGTGCCTAGGTAGATTGGTGCCCAGGGACCAGGGAGCTGCCCTGGTACCCCATTACAATATCAATGAATTCTATACATACCACATTCCCAGTGATCTGGAGGCTTGCCATGCAGCACTGTTCCCCATCTTGGAAACCAAGAAACAAGGCAGTGACCTACTCTAGGATTGACCCTTACCATTGGTCTCAACAGTACCCTGTCCCCAACATCCTGAAGAGTGAATGGACGGGAGCACTCCCAGAGTAGCTTCACTGCCTCATTTACAATTTTGATATGTGCAGAGCTGAATTAGCAGGCTGGGTCGGTTCTTGGGCAATAGCTTCAAGATCACTGTGGAAGAAGCATGAACATACCACATAGGCAGTACAAAAAAACAAATGGTAAGAGAAAGGAAAAAAAAGAATAGGTACTACCATCTCTGGAAAGAACAGGCCAGTAGTTAGGGTGTTAACCAGCAAGTCGACAGACTTCTCTACTCTGCCATCAACCCCCTGTGTGACCTTGTGTAACCAAACAACTTAGTCTCTCTGGACCTTCATTCTTCATACAGTAGAAGTTCTGTTATCCAGCATCCCCCACTCCTGGGGGATGCCAGATAACAAAATATGTGGGTTAATTGAGCGGCTCAAACAGGCATCCTTGCCTGCTCAGGTCACTGCTTCTCCCGCCATGCCTAGGGCATCACTGCCCCTCCCACAGTATTGCTGAGCCTCCCGCGGACCCTGTGGGACAGGGAGGCAGTCCCAGTCAGCCTGCAAGACCCAGGCCATGGAGGCTCAGCAGCACAGGCTGCCTTGCCCCAGGTCATGGGGGCTCAGAGAAACTGGAAGTGCCACGGTAGGTACTTCCAGTTTCATAAGCTGAGATACTGGTTAATAGAGCATGCCGACTTATAAGGTGCTGGTTAACAGAGCTTTTACTGTAGTTAATTGTGCATGTTAGCAGTTGCAATAAAGCCCTTTAGAGAGCAAGAAGTCTCCTTTCCTTTTCCTGAGCTACAAGATGGCACATGGTGACAAAAGTGACTGAATCCTACACCAACAGGAACGTAAATGTCAGTCAGCAATCAGGTGATTCCCAAATGACAGACTAGGTTTCAGCAGCAGCTGAGTCCAGGTCATGGCAGTCACTGGCTACAGAGAAATTGCAGGCAGTTAAAGTTACACCACCAAAACAGTGTGATTTCCAATCCCCTGGAATTTGGCCTAGATGGATCAGATGTTTTACCACTTCAGAGTAGTGTCAGGTCTGGACAAAGTCTGAATCTTACCAAGTAAGTACTCCTCTAGTCAATCAGGTGGATGAAATTCTGATGCCACTGCCTTTTAGAAATGAAGAGAAAAAGCAATATTCTGATATTATAGAGGAACTAACTGAACACTTTTGGGCAAAAGAAATGTGGTTTATGAATAAGCTAGATTCAATCCCCATAAACAGGAGCCTTCAGAACTTAAGAACAGTTTTATCATATATTTGCATACATTGTCTGAACCTTAACAATACAGGTAGTTCAAGAAAGAGTTAATTAGAGACCATTTAGCTGTGGGTCTTCATGATGAAGAACGCTGACAATGACTACAGTTGAACCCTGAATGAACACTCCAGAAAGCTATCATATAAGCTCACCAATCAGAGTGAGCTAATCAGCAACAAAGAGAAATCAGAAGTGATTCCAAGCCCTATCAAGGCACTGGCTAATATGGATGCAATGCACATTGTTAAGAAACTACAACCAAAAATAAATAGAATTGACATGCACAATGAAGAAAGAAAGTGGTCCCACTGGAACCCACAACAGTCAAGTAGGAAAGAGGGCCATGCCACAGGTGTGGTAAAATCCCTGGACATGGTTATGCTAAGTATCCTGCTAAGGAAAAATATGTTGATGAAGTAAAAAAAAAAAAGAAAAGGAAAAAAGGGTCATTACATTTTACTTTGTAACTTGGTAACAAGAGTCTATGAAATCACAGAACGGGATTCAGAATTTTACTGTGTTATAAGAAAAACTTACAGTCTTCATCAGACTCAGGAGTCTAGATGACAGAAACAGAGATCAACAGACAGTCAATTCCATTTAAAATTGATACAGAAGCAGGAGTTTCAGCTATACCTGATACTATAGCCAACATAGGGATGGGATCCTCCTTCCTCCTACAAAAAGGTTATGGGAACCAGGTGCCACTACCCTCATGGTACTGGGATCCTTCAACACAAAAATGATACTAAAGCAGAGTACTCTATACCAGGAAATCTAGGTGATCTATAATCTTGGTGTGCCTTTATTTGGCTTACCAGACATATGATACCACAATTTGTCTGTCGATTAGATGAAATAGTGAGCCAGAAATCCTACTACAGAACCAAATACCCATTCATCTTTTCAGGTCTTGGAAAAAAGTCAGGTGACTATAAGATATGCTTAAAAGCTGATGCAGTTTCCTATTCATTAACTACACCAGGACAAGTACCCTTGCCAATAATGGACAAAATAATAAAAGAATTGGCACAAATGGAATAAATGGGAATAATCGTAAAGATTGAAGAACCTACTTCTTGGTGTTCTGAGGTGATGGTTGTGTCAAAACCCAGTGGTAAAATTAGGATATATGTTGATCTCATGCAGTTGAACAAATACATGTGACAAGAAACATATTCAGTGGGGTTTGTGGGTGGAGGGGTGGGAGGCTGGAGTTTGGGGGGGATGGATATGGAGGTGTGGGGTTTGCAGGGGGGTGGGGCTATATGGTTTGCAAGGAGAGGAGGGTTATGGGGTTTGCAGGTGGGGAGGTGGAAGAGTAGGGGGTGGGGTTTGCAAGAGTGGGGTGGGGAGGTGTGGGGTTTACAGGAGAAGGGTGAGTGTAGGTAAGGGTGATGTGGGGTTTGCAGGAAAGGTGCGGGTAGATGTGGGGGGTGTGGGAGGGATATGGGAGTGAGGGGGCACCACATGCGCACCCCTCCAACCCCTGTGGCACTAGCTGAACTATGCTGGCAGCAATGCTGCTGGACCTTCAGTCTGTGCAGGGGGAGTGCATGGCAGGATCCAACCTAACCTTGCACAACATGACCCATTAGCATACACCTTTGCACAGGACCTGGAGGCATGGCTCTGGGACATGACACACTAGCTGCACAGGCCAAGCCAGGTTGCATCAGGCTGGCTGGACACGTTTTCCATGAGAGTGAGGCAGTGATGCACTATGGTCCCATGTAGGCACAGCACTGCAGCCAGATGTTGCTGCCTGAGCCTCGTAGAAAATGCACCTGACATGACCCAGCCCAACCCATGCAGCTAGCATGCAATTTTGTGCAGGACCCATGCATCCCAGAGCCACGCCTCCCAGTCCTGTGCAAAGGCATGCTAGTGGATCATGCTGTGCCAGGCTGGGTCGGGTCCCACCACACGCTTTCTTCCGGCAGAGACTGTGGGTCTAGCAGCACTGCTGTCAGCATGGCCCAGATGGCTGCTAGTGTCTGGTATGGATGGTATAGGGGGGATGTATGCTTTGCAGGTGGGTTTGTGGAGGGGCTTACATGGGGGCTGCCACATGTCTGCCCCCCCCACCCACACCCTGGCACCCACACTGCATGACATGGGCTCTGTGCTCAACATGTACAGAGCTGGCATCAGGCAGCACCATGGCACCACAAGGTGTGCCTGCAGCCAGGCCATGGCTATACTGGGTGCTGCCACCAGCGCTGCAAGGGGCAGGAGCAGGGGCAGGCATGCAGTGGGCCCTGCTCAAGCCCCTCCACAAACCCACCTGCAGACTGCACATCCCCACCCCCCACCACAATCCTCTTTAATTTACCTAGGACGGTGCCAGGGTCCTGCTCATGCTGTAGCCTTGCCCCACTCTTCTGCTTGCCCCAGCACACTAAGCATGCATGACAGCAGAAATACCACAGAGATGCTCTGGCCAGAAACCAGAGCATCTCTCTGGAGGCATGGCTTTCAGATTACCTCAGGGCACAGTCCAGCATTGCGCCTTGCCCCACTTTCTTCTCCCAAGGGTTTTGTTTGTTTGTTTTTTGATGCCTGGACTTCCACATATCAAATTTTGTGCCCACACTGCAAATATGCAGCATGGGGAACATTTTTTCATTCACAGCATGCCTCTTGTGGCATCTCAAACATGCTCATCTGGATGCACCCTCTGAGAGCAAGAAGTCTTACTAATTTTTCTTGAGCTATGAGATAGTGAAAGTATACTAATACTGCCCTGTCTCCAAGGAAGAGATAAAGATATTAAAAGCCTGTAAGGTGTTCAGGTATTATTACCTATCCAGTGGTGGATACAGATGCTAAAATTGGGTATTAAGGTAATCAGTGATCCATACTCCCTAGTGCCATCCCGGTTTAGAGGAGTGATTCTGGTGGTCTAGCAAATACATTGCACCATTTTGAAGTGGAATCTGAGGACTTCTGTCAGGCTAAACCATGAGTTCACAACAATATTGCCCTGCTTTGCACCAATACTCCAGCTGACTCTCAAACTCAGCAGAGCATGATGTCTGCCTGCCCCTGCTGAGCTTCAGAACAGATGGGAGGAAACACAAACAAAACAGCAGCACTTCCTTTTGGGGGGATACACACTGCTCACAGCTGAAGGAGATGAGAGGAAGACAAGTGGGGTCAGGGAAGGGGGAGGGCAGAAAGAGTGGGTTAGCATTGGAGCAGTAATAAGAAGATAAGGTAGGGACCAAGGGGAGTGAGAAGGAGAGTGAGAAAGGAAGATAAATTATTTTTGAAACACTAATGAGCTTTATAATTAGTTTTTATTGCACCAGCAAGTTGCAGTTTTATCATGTTACTGTAATTCATGACAGTAAAGCATTCACACACTTTTAAAAGTGAAGAGATTCTACAGAAATAAGAAGTTGAAATTGTTCCTTCTGCTGATTAGACTACAGCCATGCAGACAGCTGTCAATCAAACAGCAGAAAGTTAAGGGAGAGCAGGATTGAATTGCTGGTTTTAAACTACAATCCCTCATGCCAGAGATCTGGAGTGCACTTTCAGGATACAAATTGAGCCCTTAAATGCAGGTAGGGCCTCAGGAAGAGTGGAATGCAAGATGTTTGCTCCCTCTAGTACCTTGCACATGGGAGCTGGCCATTGCATAGTCCTCCAACAATTCTCTGGTGCCTTATGATTGTTCTCTGTAATATCTGCCACAACCAAAAGGAGCCAAAAGGTTGCACATGGGGTAACCTTGATGGGACATTAGAGAAGGAGTGCTTTGCTCTCCCTGTCAGCATGGAGAGCTGAAAGAGGAATGTATGGTACTGTCTCTGAGACAGAGCAAATGCACATCTTCCCCACACAGGGAAGTAAGAAAAAAAACAAGACGGGAATGTGGGGCAGACACAGCTGTTCTGTCACTTACAAAATACAGTGGCAGCTGACTGCTAACAAACAAATTAACATCCTAACCAAGATAAAAAGAGGACAGGAAAAAAGCAAGTACTCCAGGCCACAGGCAAAAGACACCTTCTTTTACCTTCTCAGACAGATTTCCCTGGGACAGTGTGGGCTCCCGCACTGTCACAGGCCAGCTGGGCACTGTGAGTCTGTTCATTTGAGTCTGTTCACAATCCACCCCTTGCTTCTTTGGAGCATTTGGTAAAGTTTACAGATATGATTTCTGCCAGCTGGTGTACACCTGGTTGGCAGAAGCAACAACATTT
>JAGPOW010003642.1:92855246-92910780 GCA_030014935.1 Caiman crocodilus | reverse complement strand
TAATATTAACTAATATTATCTATTTAGGCAGAATACCAAATGCCTCCAAGAAGCACACATTATTGCTTATTAAACCCTCTTGGTTCTGGCTGTCACACCGCACCTAACAAAAACATTGTACTACTCCACTTAAGTGCTGTTACCCACTATTTGTCTCATATCCATGAGTCTCAAATTACTCCCCGCACACCCCATAACTTTTCCTGGAATGTTCTGCCTAAAATAAACATTTGCAGCCACTGTATTGTGTAAGTGACTGTAAAATCCCCCAACAGATTATAATGAAGACAGGATCATTAGCTTACTGAAAGTGTTAGAGGTGACCCCTGCCACAAAAAATAGTGTGGCAGTAAAAGGGTTAGTATCTAGACTGTCAGAGTCAATTAATTTAATTTGGAAAATGATTGTCATTTCCCAGATTCCCCATGTGAAGTCTGACCATTATTCCTGTGACTGTCTCTTTAAGGAGGAGAGTTATAGAAGTTTGTGATTTCCTGAGACAAGTTAAAATAAATCTTTACTGACTTTTAAGCAGGAAGAAATATCCATTTATAAAAATGCTTTGAGGCAAAATGTTACCTGACTTTAGATTCAAACTTTGCATTTATTAGAAAAGATGTAAAGGTGTCTCCACACACTGATATTTGTTTGTTCTGAGCAGTGGAAGTGGAAAAGCTACTCCAGGGGAAAAAAACTTTCACATCAGTGCGGGTGATCTTAAAACACAGAGTAGTGTATACAAAGTCACATCAATCAAAAAGGTAGAGTTCCAAGTTATAAATCACATGTTCTCAGTACATGTACACGTAACCCTTCAGCTACCCACATGTCAGCAGCAACAAGGGCCAGATTCAATTTTGGGGTACTAAATATTTTTCACCTTGGCTCAAGCCCTGACCCAAACTACCTTGAAAACACTAAATGAATCACTAGGGTGTCCAATAAAACTAACAACCCTTCCTTCACAAGTAGTGTAAACACTAAATCCAAATTTGTTACAAAGATTAAAGAAAAAACAAAGTAGATACTATTGATTAATTTTAAAGCACTATAAACCATACAACAAAGACCATAGGTTGCACCCTTTTGGTAGACGGTCTGGGACGGTCTGGATGGGCTACCCATCAGGTAGCTCTAGGGGCCTGCATCCCCATACCTGCCCTTCAGCAATGGGCTGGAAAGAGGGCCCCACACTGGAGAGTCCTATGAGCTGCTCCATGAGCTCACTGTGCCACAGGGAGCTGCTAGCAAGCGTAGGTCTTTCTGCATTTCAAGGGACCCATTGTTGCTCCCTGTGAGCAGTAGCACTGATCTCCACTTCCACATGATGGCTTTGAGGTGTTAACTGCAGCTTTCACCAGCACCCCACATTTTCTAGTACTAGTCCCAGCTCTGCTGGGGCATGAATCTGCAAGAGAACTCAAAGAAAAGACAGACAAACAACAAAAGAGCCTGAACTGCAAACAGCACAAGCCTTGCTGCTTAGTCAGGACAAAGAGCTACAAAAACAAAAACACGTGCCAGCCCCAAACTGTGCCAGACCCCAAGCCAGGCCCAAACATGCAGTAAATGTACAGTGGGGCTCTGTGACACAACTATGCTGAGACACAACAGCTATGAAACAATAAACAGGCAACTCAGGCCTGTCCTACACCAGGGCCTTAATGTACAACAAAAGAGTGCAAGACCTATTTGGCTGAAGCCTGGACATTTAGGCCATGTGCTGACAAAATGAGAGGTGTGTGTGCATGATACTTTAAAGTGGGCTAAATGCTTTTGCACCATTTTAATGATGTCGGTGTTTGCATGCCTCAATGGCATATTGCGCATTAATTCCTACTGCTGTAAGAAATTTGGCAGTGTAATGTGCCTTAAATGACCGCTCCACCCATTAGTAGCTCACCCTCCCCTCCCCACCAGGGAGGCGGATAAGTCAGTGGGGCGCATGTGCAACATAGGGGTTTAATCAGCCCTAAATTGAAGTGGTGTTTTTTAAAACCCACCACTTCAATTTAGGGGCCCCATTTCATCCACACACAGTCTCAGCTACACTGTTATGCTGAGACCTAACAGCTATGAGACAACAGAAACGAGCTAAGTCTATCTTGGCTTGGGTCTGAACTACAACTAGCACCCAAACACACTGCTTGCTTGGGGCATAAACTGCAAAAGGAACAAAAAGGAGGCTCACGTTTATGTCAGTGGGTCTGATGGGGCAGCAAAAAACTGGCCAGGTCTATACTGTACTTAGGCCTGGATAATCAACAAGAAGGGCCAGGTCTCACCCTGACACAACCATGCCAGTCTTCACCCTGGCCTGAATCTGCCAGCCAAACATATGGCTGAGGTTCAGCCACACAGCCAAAGCAAAATGCAATAGTTGTAAAACAGCAAAAGGTCCCAGGCCTATGGCTATAGTCTGAACATTCAGTCTCAACTATACCACAATGCTGAGACACTATAATTCCCAATACAAGGGACTAGTACCTGACAGCCCCCCCTTCCTGGTCAGTCTGCACTAGGGATTAATACACTCATAGTATCACCTCACTCGAGGTCTGTGTGGCCAAAACTGCCAGCAAGACATGCAGTTGGGGTTCAGTGGCACAGCTATGCTGAGCCCAAAAGAAATTGCAACAGCAGCTAAAATATGCCAGGCACATAGCCCTGGCCCAGAGCACACCAGCAAAACTGCCGAGCTCCAACCTTGGTTAGTTTGCTGTAGGGCTTGATACTCCTTCACAGCATCATCCCATTCAAAACCCAGGAAAAAACAAAAGGAGAAAGAAGAGGGAGAGAACAGGGGTCTCAAGCACTGAGGCAGACTTTCTCTCCCTGTACTTGAAGCTTTCCCTTCAGATAGCTTCAGCTTGCTTCTCTAGTGAAGGCGGGGGGGGGGGCAAGGGATTCCCCCTCCCCACCCACCCACCCACCCTCATGGGGAGCAGGTTTTCTGGCTCCCAGTTCAGTTTTCAGGTTTCAGCATCCCCAGAAGTAAGAGAGACCCCCCCAGCCCAGGTGGCCTGAACCTTAAATATTTTTTTCTGACATCATCACAGAGTCCCAATCAAAAAACAGCATTATTTGAACACTGCAAATGCAGAGCAATTGATTCAAAGGTGGTCAGCATTCCTGGATCTGGCCAAAGTCATTAAATTGGTTTTATAGATTCTTTTAAGGAGTTTTAAGACAACGGTCTGGACACAATGACAGGGGAGGGAAGTGGTTCTTTTCCAGTCCCAAGAAAAAAAATGCAATATACAACAGCCAAAAGTACCCACTTTACCACGCACAACCCCAAGTGTGTGTGATTGTTACATATACATATTAGCCCTAATTAGCCAATGAATAGGAAGCCTGATTTGCAATATTTGTACTTACTGAAGTGTGAAGTCAATTCATTTTGAATGGTGTTGTATTTTTTACTCTTAACTATGCATGTGCACAATAATCCATGAACATTTTCATGAGTTATCACTCATCCAAACTTTATTCCGGAACCTCAACATGGATTATTAAGATGAATTGGTAGTGTTAGAGTGATGTTGTAGTTATGATGGTCCAGGAATTGAGAAGGGCACAGATTTGGGGAGGGGTGGAGCAATAACAAGCTTTCAACTGTTATGCATTGTTCATCAAAAAATGCATTGTTTTTGCCTGAGGAAGAATGTACTGCATTTGAAAGCCTAACTTTATTCCAACCATGCAGTTTGTCCAATAAGGTTAGAGACAGAAGATACACATAAACCAGTTTAAATGATCAGAAACTGAATTAAATGTATAACAAAACAGAAGTTAACTGCACATAAACCAGTTTCAAAATGGCTGAAACTGGTTTAAGATAAACTTGGCTGAATGTAGTATCAGACTTAACTGCTTTAGGTCAAACCTTGTTTATGAAATTTCTGTCCCAAACCCCTTCCTGATTCAAGTTAAATCACAGTCCCCCAGCATGCTTTGCATCCCCAGGCTGGGCTGGGCTGCCTGCTCCAGAGAGGCACTCTTCTGCTCCCTAGTTAGAACAACGAAGGCTGGCTCACTACCCCACCCCAGGCAAACCCCGGCTAGAGTATGGAGCTGGAGAGAGACATTAAACTCACCTTCCCCAAGTACAGAGCTGCCCTGCTGGCTTGCTACATGATGGCTGCAACTGTGAACTACAAATTCTACAAGTCCCTGGAAGAAGGAAGAGGAAATGATGAGCAACCTTGCAGAGTCCTGATGCTGTGTCTCTGGACTGCAAATCTCAGCAACTTTGGAGGAAGCAGGAAAAAGAAAGCATACATACAGCCCGTGCTTCCTACATGCCAGAAAGCCATGCTCTAGCACCCCCTGGTTTCTGGCTTGAACTACTGCAGGCATGTGGCTGCAGTTCCTGAATCAAAAGTGAGTGTCTGTTTATTTGCTTATTGGTTCAATCTTTGCAGCTTATACTAACCTGCAAAGACTGCATCAATTCAGCCTCAGGCTTTTTGACTGTCTGTACTTAATCTAAAAGATTATTGTGCCCCTCCTATGTCCCCCCGCAAAAAAACCCTAGCCTCTCATTTAATTAACTGATCTTTCAATCAGGGGTCAGAAGTGATACTATTTGACCCATGTCACAAAATTATATCATTCAAGATTTTTTAACTGGGAGCAAAAGTACTGCCCTAGTTGATTGGAGCAGTGGTCCAGCTAATCCAATTCTCCATTGAGATTAGCTGCTTTAGAGAAAATTGCCACAAACCTTGCTGTAGGCAGTAATGAAATTGTCTTTAGCTGTTTGGAGTTTAAAGAAAGCATTTGCAAGGGAAAAACTAATTTATTACTTGAAGCCTGAGGGTCATTCTAAAGCTATTTTTTTATCTTTGTATAAAACCCCTGGATATCATTCCCCATATTAACCTGCAGTCTTTTTTTGGTTTTTTTGCTCTTCAGTAAGGAATATACCTTACTCTAAGGGATATTGGTATGTAGACATTTATAATGGTAGTAATTTCAATGGAATTATTTCAATTGTAGGGTAATAACTAAGGCAGTGTGAATAAAGGTGGCAGAATCTGGCTCTAAATGAGTTATAATACTGTCATGTGAAACTACATACCATTATATGTGTATTTCAAAAGCCAGCTACGAACTTTCTATAGCTGGGAAAGGAAGCAGGGGATTATTTGGAACTTTGATATATTAAGATGAATTAATTTCTCAAGCAATTCATATAATAAAACAGGTATGTAATTCACATTGACTCAGATGGAAAATGCATGGCTGAGTAATTGTCATATATCTATATCCTTGTATGAACTGCTTGAAAAATATATCCATCCCTCTATATCAGGGTTTCAAATAATTTCTTCCCCTTGCAAATTTGTTCTACCAAAAGGTGGTGCTAAGTGGACTTCACTGAAAATAGAGTTGACTTCACCTGTACTTTCTGGCAGCACATGTACAAGAAAAAATATAACTTCTTATAATGTTGCATATAATGGCAGCATTTAGAAATGCCAGCCAAGATGAGAGCATCTTACAGGCTCCCATAAAAATATGAAAGAGGTAATAACTGGAATTTAAAATCTAAACAGGCAAGGAAGAAAAAGGGTTGAGAAAGAAACAAAGGTGAAGGGACATATTGAGCTCAGTCAGCAAGTGAGTGGCAAATATAACCTAGGGATGCATCCAGACAACCATGCATATACCTGCTGCTGAACTTCAGAGCAGTTTCAGACACTACAAGAGGCATCAAGAACAAAAAAAATGTTCCCCATACTGAATATTTGCACTGTGAGCTTTAATTTGATACCAGGAAATCCCAGTACAAAAAAAAATACTCTGGAAAAAAGAGGCGCAGGGCATGCTCTTGCTCAGGGAGTTGGGGGCACAGGTATATTTTTTCCTCAGTCCTTCCAGTTGTGGGTCACAGGTTGAGGAGGGAGAGACAAATCAAGGCAATAAACAGAAGACTGCTGCACTGGTGCCACTATGAAGGCTTCAGCTTCTATGACCACAATCTTTTCTTTGAAGAGAGAGGCAATAGTCTGTTGGGAAGAGACAGGCTTCATCTCTCTCCACTGGGGAAGAAGCTCTATTCAGCCAGAATGACTGACCTGCTCAACTGGGCTTTAAACTAAGCTCACCAGGGAATGGGCGGACAACCACCAGAGCAATCTTACCAAGCATCAACCACAAAATCAGCAAGTTAGGATGCTCAAGGGAACCCACTTCTACCCCAGCCCAGGAACAGAGCTTCTCCATGAGTACAAGGAAGCCTATGGCCTCCAATGGCATACTTACTTGCCTGTATACTAACACTATGAACTGGGGGAAGAAACAGGAGCAACTGGTCCTTCTGTTAAACAAAAACAACTATGATCTCATAGGGACACATGGTGGGACTCCTCTTATGACTGAACTCCTCCTGTACAGGACAGAGAGAGAGATTGTGCTGAAAAAAGAGGTGGGGATGTAGCTCTCTATGTGAAGGAGAGCTACATGTCCCTACAAGCTGAGATTGGTACCTAAGGACAATGATTGGAGACCCTTTGGATTAGACTACAAGGGGAACATAGTGAAGACTCATACAATGTCTACTACAGATCTCCGAATCAGGAAGAAGAGCTTCACCTGGACATCTCATGGGAAGAGCACTCGGCAAATCCAATCGGTCTCAAAGCTTCTTTACATGCATGGATGAGCTCTACCTGTCTCAAGAAGTTTGAGCCAACAAGAGATAAGGCACTGCTGGACCTGGTACTAGCCAAAGGGGATGATTTAATCAGTGACCTAAGAATCGAAGGGAAGCTGGGTGACAATGACCATGAGTAGATCACTTTCATTATCCATCACAAAGCTGACAAGCCAGTGAGCAGTGCAGTAGTCCTCAACTTTAGGAAAGCTGACTTTCATAAGGTCACGAGGCTTGTTCTTGAGGCCCTAAGAAGCCACATTTTGACAGGGAGGGGAGTTCATGATAAGTGGTTGCTCCTTAAGGAAGTGATCCTAGAAACACCAGGGGAGTTCATCCCAACCAGTAGGAAAGGTGGTAAAAGGGCTCAACAACCCCCTTGGTTCAACAGGAAACTCATAGAGCCCCTACATCTAAAAAGAGAGACTTATAAAGGATGAAAGACAGGAAACACTGCTAAGGAGGATTATTCTCCACTGGTCCGCGCCTACAGAGAGTGAACTAGGAAAGCCAAGGCTGTAACTGAACTCCAACTAGCTACACAAATTAAGAACAATAAAAAGTCCTTCTTCAGATATGTGGGGAGTCAAAAGAAAAACAAGGGCAACGTTGGAACCCTGCTAAATCACCTGGGGCATCTGACTACTAACACCCAGGAAAAAGCCAATCTGCTTAATGATCATTTTTCATCAGTTTTTCACCAGCTCAAAGGGACCGCCCTTCCTAACATGATGTGGGATAACCATGGAGAGGGTGAATATATGTCCACCATTGGTGTGGATCTTGTGAGGCAGCATCTTGAGGGGCTGGACTCCCACAAATCAGCTGGTCCAATTAAATTGCACCCAAAAGTGCTAAAGGAACTGACAGATATCATAACACAACCACTGGAAAAGATATTCAAGAACTCGTGGTGCTCAAGTGAAGGACCTAAAGATTGGAAAAGGGTCTCAATTCCTAGGAATATTTTGGAAAAAATTATCAGCACAACCATTCTTGACAGGTTAACAGAAGGCGACATTCTGAGAGATTAGTCAACGCAGGTTCATTGTGGGTAGGCCTTGTCTGACCAATCCCATTTCCTTCTATGACCAGGTGACATATCACCTGAACAAAAGGGAAGAGGTTGATATCATATATATGGATTTTAAAAAAACTTTTGACCTAGTGTCCCATGATAGCCTCATGGAAAAATTGGGCAACTGTGACCTTAACTACTTCACAGTCCAATGGCTGGGGAACTGGTTCCGAGGTTGGACCCAGAGAATGGTAGTTGATGGAACCAAATCAACATGGCAGTCAGTGACTAGTGGTATCCCCCAAGCCTCCATCATTGGACCTGTACTCTTTAATGTCTTCATAAACATTCTGGACATGGGTGTCAGAAGCAGACTGGTTAAGTTCATTGATAACATCAAACTTTGGGGAAGACTGTCCTCACTTGAGGATAGGCTGGTGATCCAGGCTGACCTTGATAGGCTTAAATGAAAACCTGATGGCATTTAATACAGAGAAGTGCAAGGTGCTCTACCTCAGGGGGGAAAAAAACCCTACATCACACTTACAGGCTCACCAATGCTATACGCACTAGCACCATGACTGAAAGAGACATGGGTGTCATGATTAACCACATGTGATACTGTGGCTGGCAAAATGAACAAAACTCTGGCGTACATCTACTGATGCATCTCAAGCAAGACCCAGGATGTCATCTTCCCACTGTAATCGTCCTTGGTGAGGCCATAGCTGGAGTAATGCATCCAATTCTGGTCTCCGCAATTAAGGAAGGATGTGGAGAAGCTTAAAAGAGGCCAAAGGAGAGCCATGCACACAATCAGAGGGCAAGAGAACAGGCCTTATTGAAGAGAGGCTGCAAGCTATGGGAGAAGTGCAAGCTCAGGGGTGACTTGGTGGCAGCCTGTAAGTACAAAAGGGGTGCACACCAGGATCTGGGGGAACACCCAGACCTGTTCATCAGAGCACCCCAGGGGATGACAAGGTGCAACAGTCACAAACTCCTGCAAGACCATTTTAGGCTGGACATAAGGAAAAACTTCTTTACTGCCTGAGCCCCCAAGGCCTGGAACAAAATCCCCACAGAAATGATGCAAGCACTTACTCTGGACACTTTTAAGAAACATTTGGATGCTTATCTTGCTGAAATCCTTTGACCCTAGCTGACTTCCTGAACCTTGGATAGGGAGCTAGACCCAATGATTTTACAAGGTCCCTTCCAGCCCTAATGTCTGTGAAATCTGAAGCAACTGGAGGCTCGGTCCTCCAGAGAGATGCTCTGGCACCCAGCCACAGCATCCCTATGACTACCCCATGTCCCATTATGCTGCCTTAGCATGCCCAGGAAAATTGAAGCAGGGCAAGGCTGAAGCACTGGATAGACCCAGGCACTGTCCCAAGTTAGTAGGGATTTGGGGGTGGAGAGACTGTGGGGGTAGAAGGGACTGTTCAGGAGAAGTGGGTCTCTCACCCACCCACAGCCCCCTCCTCCATCCCCCCCACCCCCACAGCAGCAGCCATTCAGGCACTGATGCTTGCTCCTGGCAGAGATCTCCAGGGGTGCAGAGCCACCTCAGACCAGTGGCTGCACATGGTGCATGGTGCCAGCCCAGCCCAGCCCAGCCCATGTGCCCTCAGAACTGGGCCAGCTTCTGTTGTCATCCAGGGCTTCCAGCACTTCAGTCAGAGCCCAGATACCTTTGGTCTCAGCTAGGTCCTGCTTGCATGGAGCCAGCCTGGCCCATCAGAGCATGAGGCACATTGAGGCAGCAACTGGCCTGGCCTAAGGTCATGAAACTTCTGCCTGCCATGCTGGAAGCCCTGGGTGATTGCAGAGGCTGGCCCAATTCTGTCCATGGGTGCATGGGCTAGGCCGGTACCATGTACAACTGCCAGTCTGAAGCCACCAGGGGTCTCTGTCAGGAGCAGACATCAGCACACAGATGGCTGCTGCTGCTGCAATGGGAGGACTGTGGGCTGTGGGCTACACAGGGGGGGATGTGGGGTCAGACCCAGCCTGCTCACTATGTACAGGGGGCTGTGCTGCAGTGGGCATAGCCTGGTTGGCTGCTGCTGCCAGTGCCAAGGGCTGGGTGCCATGGAGGAGAGGGTGGGCATGTAGTGGCTCCCATTAAGGCCCCCCACAAACCCCACACCCACCCACATACCCCACACCTAAATAAATAAATAAGTGCAACAGAAATATAACAGTTGTTACCTTACCTCTGATTGAGTTCCACAGTAAAAAACTAAAATACTATCTCACTGATCATATAAAGGATGATAGTTTCATGATATCACAAATCACTACAAGCTCAGGATAACTCTTCTGTGTTACAATTGGGTTGAACAATAGAACTGATACAAACAAGTGTAAAAGAACACAGTAATATCATGCTGTGCAATAATAAAATAAAAACCCAGAAATAAATGGCCAGATTCTAGTGTCAGGTACATGGCCTAGACATGCACAGAAGCAGATTTAAAATCAAGTCTTTAGGGTCCCATACCACCTAAAGAGCAATGTGTTCTGAGAAACAAAAAGCACAATGTTTCAAAGATAGCCTATAGCATCTGGTGTCTCAGGTAAACTATTCACCAAGGTATCTGCCGCTATGCATCTATTTTGCATAGAGATGTTAGCAACTTCATTGGCATGCAAGTGAGTAAAAGCCAGGAATTCTGCTTCCTTAAAGATAAAAAAATGTACTTAGGCATTGGACAGAATAGCATGGCAACTTCTTTTGTGTCAGGCTAGGGAACTCAAAGCACACATTATTTCATGAGCCAATCCCTTCTTTTGAGTTTGCTGTCCACATTGTTCAGTTTATTTAATAAGTATCTGCAAATAGTTCTACATAGGGTTATGTATTTTTGGTATTCAAAAATTGTTTCTACAACAAATAGAGGACAGTCCAAGGAAATGTTATATATACTTGATTTATATAGTTATGGATGCTTGATGTGCTTACTTTAAATAGAACTAGCAAGAGTTTAAGTAAGTTTCCCTGCTCTGTGCAGATATTCTTTAAAAGTCCCTTAAAAATTGAAACCAGCTTTTTAATATTTAGGGATCAGTTATCATAAAACAAGTTGTTTTTTATATTGATTTTTTTCTCTTTTTGACATCTAAAAGCACAGAATATACAGTAAATAAACATTAGGCTAGGGGCTGGATAAAGTCACTTTGGCAATGTGCAGATGTTCACTGCACCTGGTTTACAGTCATGTGGTTTACTTTAAGCTGCCTGATTGTAGATCAGGAGTGGTTTGTGCACATTCACCAGTGCACAAATGCTGGGAGCCACATTAAGTACCCAATGTAAGTAACTCAGGTTGGGGGAGAGGAAGATGGGATTGCAGATCTAGTGGGTCCATGGTGTGAACTGGGAGGACTGGCGGGACTAGTGGGTTTGTAGGCGGTTGTCTATCTGGGAACAGAGGAATCATAGGACTAAAAATAGCCCCATCATGAATGACACAGCCCCTAGAGCTAGGGCAACCAACTGGGCTTTCCCAGCCCCACGTCTGTATTCCAAATGTGTGCAGGCATTTGGTAGATCAGGCTAACTTGTTCCCAATCTAACTTAGTTCCTCATCTCAGATGAACTGATTTAGATAGGGCCTACCGTTTTTAAACTCCCTAAACATCTGTACAGATTGGCACTTAGATTGACCTAACCCTAGTCAGGCCAATCTAACTGTCATTTCTTCATATACCCTTAAAAGTTGCTGTTAGTTCTAATAAATAAATAAATTCAGGAGAAATAGAAGATGCAGCTAAGCTTCATTCAGTGTAAGATGCTATTACAGTGGGAACCACGACCTGAAACGCAAGCCACATACAAAGTATCTTTTATTGAACCAACTGGTATTGCTGGGTATGGATGAGTTCCTTTGTATATGGCTCGACCAACGCCATATCCCCCTAAAGGGATATGCTACCTCCTTGAGGCACTTCCTGCTACGACTTGATGATAATAATTGGAGAATTCTCTCCCAGAGAAGGAAAAACTGGCTCCACCATCAGGGATATGTCCAATAATCCAAATAATCAGTTATGGCCTGTAACAGAGCTTCACAGGCCTTACAGGGGGCTTCTCCAATTCCAGTACCCCCACCATAGTCCTCTGTGTTTAAGTACAGGCTCCTGCTGTTAAGGCATCACAGCTAGTAGTGGCTCTCTACTTTCCTGGATGACTCCCAGGAAACCTCTTCAGTCCATTAGAAAATATATTGCAAATATATGGGCAAAGGTAATCCTCACCCCTGACCTACATTGCTTTCTGGTAGAGGGCTTATTCTCTAACTGCTTGTGTCCTTTTGGGCTCTCTGCCCTGCACTCCCAGTCTATCAACCCTGGTTTCTGGTCCCCAGCTGTAGCTCATCTGTCCTGTATTGAGGCTAGACACCTGGGCTGCAGTTAACCTTAAGTGACTCCTCCCGTGAGGTTATAAACAGCCTGGGCTGTTCAAGCCCCATCTTAGTGTCTCCAAGAAGGGCTTTCCCTTTCTAGGGGTTCTGTTTCCCAGTGAGAACCTTAAGTGGGCTGAGCCATCTCTCTGTTCACCTGGGGCTCTCTGCAACACAGGCTGTTCCTGCTGGTATACTTCTCCCCCCTACTTGAGAGTGCTCTGCAGGTAAGGGTTAGTTCTTTCCACATTCCCAGACCTGTCTAGGGGCTTCTTCTGTTTGCTGCCTCTGAGCAGGCTCTGCAGTTGCCCTGTTTCAATCACCTCTGCCCCTTTACTGGTGGTGCCACTTGACTTTCAGATCCTAAGGGGAAGGTTTTTCTCCTCCATTCCCCTTACTCTTCTACGCTGGGATAGACACATCTCTCTGTGAATGACTCACATTAAGCTTTGGAATTCAAAACATTCTTCATCGGGTCTGAGACCCTGTCTTTAAGGAAGAGCAGTATAGAAGGGTGCAGTCTTCTGAGAGAAGGCCTAATAGATCTTTATTGACTTGTCTTTAAGCAGAAAGAAAAATCTACTAGGTCTGATGAAGAATGTCTTGCATTCAAAGAGTTGTCTAACTGTATCCCAACTATACAGTAAGTTCAATAAAAAATATCACCCTAAGAAATCCTTGCCTCTTGTATATTTTTTTGTAATTTAACATAGCACATAAGAAAAAGTCATAGGTCAGGTACAGACATTATATTTTTACTGGCCTAAGTGATAGGAAACTGGTCTAACCCTGTAACAGAACAGAAGGTCAGCACACATCAATTGATCTAAAATGGTGGAAAATGGTCTAAGATACATGTAGATCAATATGCACTCAAATTTAAAAAACAGATATTGACTTTAAATGCACTCTTTTTATAATTAAAAAAACCCAAGTATACTGTAAGTAGCAAGAAAATTTAAATTAACACCACAAACTGAGTAGGTGAAAGCAGGAGATGACCTATCAGCTGTGTTTGTAGTTAAAGAGCCTTTCTCCCTCTTCCCTTCTTATTGCTTCATTTTCAAATCGTAAGTTATAAGAAAATATTTATTTTGCAGGCAGGCCCTATTAAGCAAGATCTTTAAACATATGAATAGTCTTAATGGCTTCAAGAAGATGCTTAAAGTTAGGCCTGTGCTTAAATTTATTGCCAAATCAGGCCATAATGTCGGGGGGTTTTTTGGTTTGCTTTTATACACAGTACATTAATGTAGAAATATATTTTAGTTAAACTAGAGTTCTATTTATCTGTTTGCAACTCATTTTTAAGGTCCCAGACAGTATATTAGACATGTAGTTAAATTCATTGTTAAATCGGAGCCTTAATGGACTTTTTGTTTTTATGTACAGTACATTGGTTTGAAAGTATGTTTTATTTTCACTAGAGTTCTATTTATGCGTTGGTAATTCTGCTCTGAAGGTCTAAGACAGTATATAATTCTGCAGAGACTTTGTGGAATTGCACTGAAATAAAGAGACTGACAGTACAACAAACTTGAAGAAAAATAGAACTTTTATACAAAAAGTAATTTACTTGCCAGCAATTTTTTCTTGTAGTTTTTCATGTTTAAGAAGCTTTAAGTAAGTGGTTTCTTTCCTTTTCCCAGGTTGTTTTCTTCTTGTAGTCTGGCACTAAAAACTATAATTCTTTACTTTTGGCAGCATAGCCTCCTGTGGTGCAAATTACTATTAGATTACAAGTTTGTCAGTTACACTATCCTGAAAGAGCAACAGAAACAGCAAAGATGAGTTGCTTGGAGGAAAAAAAATTATTCAAATACAAATACACTGGATAATGACTAAAATAATTAAGGTAAAAATAATTTCAGTTTCTTTATTGGCAATAATACATTATAATATATACATATTATGATGTCAGTTAAAAAATGAAGGGAGTTATGTTGAATTTATCTCAGTATAATAAGGAGCAAAAGTTAGCTGGTATGTTTACATTCATTTTTCTGTGCCAATAATGATCATTGTAACATTAACTTAAATTTGCTTGCTGATTACAGCATATTTGAGTTTTTTAATTATGAAGAATGCTTTTAAAGTCAGTATCTGTTTTTAAAACAAGGTATTCTTGTGCAATTTCTAAGAGTTGATTTTCACCAAAACATAGTACAGTCCTCATTTTTAAAAGCATGTTAATTCCCTCAAGTGAGGGAAGAGTCTGAACTGTTGGTCAGGAAAGTCTGTAATCATAGAAGATTTCTGCAGAATCTGCAATAGTTGGGGTTATACAATGCAAATGGCACAATGCAACATAAGGATTTTATGCAATTTAGCTCTAAGTGGATACCAGAGGCAATGTAGTTGTGCTAGGGAAAGTACTCCATGTAGGCTAGTTTGCAGCAGAACTTTCTGTCCTCTTTTTGTTCTTTCCATCATCACAGTTAAACAATTTGACTTCTTCAGCTTACCTCACAAACACAATGTCAACCACATTTTCAACACCTGACAAATCACCAAAATCCTCAGGAATCTCCTTCTGCTTTCCTGCACAGAATCCTGCAGGTTTCTTCCAAGAGAAAATAACAAAATAGAGCATGAATCCCTCTTCCCTTTATTTATTTTGCTTGCCCTCTTCTCCCCATCCCTGCCCCAAGCCTTTCTTGTCTACCTCTGCCCTGCCATAGACCTGAAAGTTTTGCATCTCTTTTCTCTTCTAACCTCTCCACTTGACCCAGGGCCAGCCCCAGGCCCAGCCCTATCTCCTGATCTCCTTCATATCCATTTTTCCCCCTTCCTTAATCTTCTCGGTATTCTCTAAATCTCTGGCTCTTTCTCCTTCCAATTCAAATACTTTTTAGTCTCTTCCAGTTGCTCATGCAACTAAATAATACCTCTTTTCCCTTCTTTTTTCTGAGCTCAGTGAACATATTGTTTCAAATCCGTGCCTAGAATCCCTACCCCGGAGATGTATCCTTCATCATCTCAAATGCTGCTACCACCCTTTATACTCAGTTGTTCTTGCCAAAGTTCTAATAGTTTTCGTATTCCTTGAGATGTCAAGGAGCCTTTGACAAATTAGATCATGATCTTCTTGAAGTCTTGCCCTTTCTTGGATTTCATAACTGTATTCTTCTTTCAGTTTGCTATTGACCTCTCCTTTATGAATCCTCCTCATCTCCTTCCAGCTTTCTGTGGGCATCCCAAAGTGCTCTTCCCTTGGTGCCCTTCTTTTCTTCCTCTTCAACTTATCCCTGCAGCCAATCTCATCTGAAAAAATAAATTCAACTACTATTTCTATGTGGATGACTCACATTTCTACCTCTGTACTCCTTCCTATTTTCTTCTATCCAAACTGAAATCCTGGCCTACCTCTTTGTTAAAATCTAGACATCAGCTCAAATTCAACATGAGTGATATCTTAATCCTCCTACTGAAATGTTCCCACCCCGATACCTCCCTTTTCTGCTGCTTTAGACAACATCATTCAACCTGTCACTCAGACCTATAATCAAGATGTTCTTTTTTATTCTCAATTCACTTCAGGTCTTCAAATAAAAAATATGTCTAGATGGTAATGCCTTATATGAGCTAAATCTAAATAAGACTCCTCGGAAACCAAAAGAAGTAAAGCTGCATTTGCATGGACACTGAATTCTGATGTGAAATGAACTAAGAGTACAAGAGTCAGAATGAAGGACTTTAGGATGAGTAAGGACTGGGACCTGGCACCAAAGCCATGGTACTGAGAAGGACAAAAGTCAAGGTTTGAGAAATATACAGAACAGTATAGAAAACTATATGAACATAAGAAATGATAGAGAGGAGAGGGCTCCAGGAGGACGAGGTATCTTCACTGACGGACTAAATATGGAAAGGCTGAATTGACAGGTGAACAATGAGAAGGCTGATGGGCAATATTGAAAGAAACTTACGATGGTCAGAGGAACTTATCAATAGAGAAATTCATGCTTGAAGGCCAGTCAAATAAATGGTCCGTTCTGATAATCAGAAATGCTGAACCAGAGGTGCAGTATAAAATGAAAGCAATAAATCAAACAGCCAAACAAGATGAAATCACAGATAGGGATGAGAGATTATGAAGAGAATAGGAGTGAGCCAGCTGTAGAAATCAGAACAAGAAAGGCTGACAGGGAGGAGTTGGATACAGAGTAAATTACAGCAACCTGGAAGGGGAACAGTGAAAGGAGTCTTTTTCAAACACTTTTTCAAATACATAGTGGGGCAAAAGAAGGTACCAGGTAATGTGGGGCATCTGCAGGACACACTAGGAAATCCGGTCATCTCACCTGATGGTAAAGCTGACATTCAACAATTTCTTTGCCTCTGTATTCCTGAGGAGGGACCTGGATATTTCCCCCACTGGCCCCCCACAAGGGTCCTGTGGGTGGCACACCCAGGCCTAGGGTTAATGAGGACCTCATCAGGGAACTTCTGGAGAGACTAGATGTATTTAAATCTGCAAGTCCTGATGATCTCCACCCCAGAGGGCTGAAGGAACTAGCTGGGATCATTGCTGGACTTCCAGAACAGCTCTACAAGCACTCATGGCACTCGTGCAATGTGCTGGAGGACTGGAAAAGAGCCAATGTAGTTCCATCTTCAAAAAAGGGAGGAAGGAGGATCCAGGAAACTATAGGCCCGTGAGTCTTATCTCGGTCCTGGGGAAGCTTTCCAAAAGAATTATCCTGGCACATGTCCAGGAACGGTTGGCAGGGGAGGTTATGCTCAGGGGCAACCAGTGTGGGTTCATTAAGGTCAGGTCTTGTCAAACCAACCTGGTGGCCTTCTATGACCAGGTCACCAAGTCTGTGGAAGCAGGTGTAGCATAGATATAGTCTTTCTGGACTTCAGGAAGGCCTTCGACACTGTTTGAGTGAGCCCTCTTTGTGACACTGGTCAGGCCACAATTGGAGTACTGAGTTCAGTTCTGGGCACCACACTTCAGGAGGGATGGCCAGTATGAAGAGGGTCCAAAAAAGGGCCACTCGCATGATCAGGGGGCAGCAGGGCAGGCCCTATAAGGAGAGGCTAAGGGACCTGAACCTGTTCACCCTCCAAAAGAGAAGGCTGAGAGGGGATCTAGTGGCAGTCTACAAACTAGTCAAGGGGGACCAGCAGACAGTGGGAGAGTCCCTATTCCCCCAAGCACTCCTGGGAGTTACAAGAAACAACTGACACAAGCTAGCAGAGGGTGGTTTCAGGCTAGACATTAGGAAGCACTATTTCATAGACAGGGCGGCTAGGACCTGGAACCAACTTCCAAAAGAAGTGGTACTGGCTCCTACCCTGGGGGTCTTTTAAAAAAGGCTGGACGAGCATCTGTCTGAGGTCATTTGACCCCAGTACTCTTTCCTGCCATGGCAGGGTGACGGACTAGATTATTTCCTCAGGTCCCTTCTGAC
Source organism: Caiman crocodilus (assembly GCA_030014935.1). Lineage (NCBI taxonomy): Eukaryota > Metazoa > Chordata > Crocodylia > Alligatoridae > Caiman > Caiman crocodilus. Next base: position 92,893,269 of record JAGPOW010003642.1, on the reverse strand, counting down.
CTTTTGTAACTAACTATGAGTCAGATGCAGAACTAATCAAATGAGGGAGAAGCATGGAAAGAGGAAGGGGGAAAGAGGGGTGGACTGTGGAACAGGACATGTCCATCACAGGCTGATCCAGGACAGTGAGAGGGAAAGAGAGGCCTATGAAAAAGAAAGGATAGCTACATGTTCCAATAGCAGTGGTAACTGCAGTAGTAGGATTTCAGAAAGACCAAAGTTGCAAAAAATGTTATCATAGGGATGAGACAAAACAGTAGGCTACAGTTGCAGAATCTGTGCCAATGCAAAGAAGATTTGCATGGGAAAAGGAGAACTAGGTAAAGCAGATGGAAGTTTGTAGAAGAGATAACAGTAACAATGATGGGAGCAAATGGTGAGGAAAAGGACAGGTGCTATGATGGAGCAATAGATGGACAAGATGACAGATAGACAAGTTGAATGATGCTGTGTAGACACAAGTCAGGCAGCCTCCTTTCAGCCACTCCTTGCTTGGGAAGGGGAAGAAAAATGTGAATGGTAAAGTGATGACAAAGGGATACTTCCCCAAACCAGCAAAGGAAGGACAAGCAACAAAATCACGTGTAATTTCAAAAGCCAATAGTGCTGCTTATTGTAATTAAACAGAAAAATATGTATGTCACTATTTAGTATTTCTATAGTCCTTTATAAATCTATATATCTAATCTATTGTCCAAGTTTGCTGATGACACTAAGATGTGGGGCAAGGTGGACACACTTGAAGGGAGAGAGAGGCTGAAACTAGATTTAGACAGACTACAAAGTGGGCAAACGAGAATAAGATGGGGTTCAATGTAGACAAATGCAGGGTGCTGCACCTTGGGAGAAGGAATCCATAGCATACATACAGGCTGGAGAGTTCCCTTCTTGAAAGCACAGAGGCAGAAAGGGATCTCGGGGTCATTATTGACTCCAAGATTAACATGAGCCACGAATGCCAGACTGCAGCCAGCAAGGCCAGCCATATCTTGTCATGCATCCAAAGGTGCATCTCAAGCCAGTCCAGAGAAGTGATACTCCCCCTCTATGTGACTTTGGTCAGGCCACAGTTAGAGTACCGCGTCCAGTACTGGGCACTGCACTTCAAAAGGGATGTGGCCAGCCTGGAGAGGGTTCAGAGGAGTGCCACCTGCTTGGTGAGAGGGCAGCAGGACAGGCCCTACGAGGAGAGGCTGAAAGACCTGAACCTGTTCAGCCTCAGCAAGAGGAGGCTGAGGGTGGGACCTGGTGGGTGCCAACAAGCTCATCAAGAGGGGGCAGCAGCAAATAAGCAGAGCTCTTTTCTCCCCAGCACCACCTGGGGTGACGAGCAACAATGGTCACAAGCTGATGGAGAATAGGTTTAGGTTGGAGAAATATTTTAAAGTTAGGGTGACCAAAATCTGGAACCAACTTCCCAGGTCCTCACCGCTACCTTGGGCAAATTCAAGAGGAGGTTGGACGATCACCTGTCTGGGGTCTTGTGAACCCAGCATTCATTCCTGCCTGTGGCAGGGGGTCAAGCTAGATGATATGTTCAGGTCCCTCCTGACCTTACCTACTACGAAACCATGAATACGTACTGCTGGAGTTCCAGCTCGGTGTTATAATGACATGGCCTTCATCTTCTTGACTGACAGATAATCTTTAAAAGTTTCAGTCAACATGATGCAATCAACATGACACACTAGCATTTAATTTAAGCATCACCAACACTAAGGAGCAATTGTAGCTGAAATATATGCTGTTCCAAGTATGCCATTATACCCACAGTAAACTATCACTAAACATTTTGTTGCTCTTTGTCATACCTGTCTGATACCAGTACTTCTATCCTTTACTGACTTTATAAAGCTAATATTCTGCAGCATGTCTCTCCATTCATTTCAGTATCCTTTGACCTCTTTATTATATACTGGATTTTTCTGCCAAGACCTTGTCATGATGGATTTTTTTTTATCTTTATTAGAGTCTGTTCACCTGAATATGGTTTGTGGGTTAAAATTACCCTGTGATGTAATTACACTGACTGCAGTGGGCAGTGATCCCAGAAATAAATTTGGCTGAATAAATTCAGAGTAAGTAGAAAGTTCCAGAGTTATTCTGTTGCTTCAATTTCTTTCATTTGCCTGTTGAGCTTTCACGTGTGCCTGGCACCTTACATTACTTTTTGTTTTGGACACAATCAGATTCAGAAGATATCAAAATTAATTACGTTCTGATATAATTCAGTTAATTGGGCTTAAAAGACTATAGTCACAAATCTGAATCAGACCTGGTTTTGAACCATACCTGGGAAGAACCTCTGGCATACCAGAAACTTGAGAAACATTCATTAGCTAAATTAATTTTCACAGCTACCTTCATTCCAATTTGTTTCAAAGGCTTTACAAAGCTCAGACCCTAACTGGGGTCTAAAATCACCTCTAACTTGTTATACTTTCATGGCTTGCTTGCTTAATACATACTGCACTGCCTTGTCTCTCTTGTCCTGGACATCTGTACTACATGCACCTCTATTTTTCAAGCCTCTTAGCCTGAAATTCAGGACAAACTAGATCAGTTCACAGTTTTAGAATTAAGTGATGTATTTAATTTAACCTCCATGTAAAGCAAAGATGCAGAAATTCTTGTTCCCCCCTTTCCTACTCATCATAGAAAGCATTTGATCCCCGGGACATTTCTAGTTGCTACACCGTTCTCAGAAATGATTTTAGTATTTGTCAAACCTTCAAATCTGAAACATATTTTCCATGCCTACTTCTAACCAAGATCACATTCCTCTGGCAGCAGGGCTGATCTGAGGAACTTGTAGAGGGGATGAATGAAAAGATCCTTTGCAATACATTTTCAATGAACAGACTCGCCTATGAAATGTGTGTTGTGGATTTAGAGAAAGGAATGAGAATTCTTCTAGAAGCTCTTGCCTTCTAGCCTCCTGAAGCAGAAGGGAAGTCCAGGTCATTTTAAACTTTGCCAGGATGCCAAACATTGTCCAAAAAAAGTGTTAGATTATCATCTAGGCTAAGTACAAACAGTCAAAAGGCTGAAGACTGAATCAATTCAATCTCTGCAGGTTTCTCTAAATTGCATAGGCTCAACCAATAATGAAGTGAACTGATGTTGACTAAATCAGTTAAGTCTGATATTATATTTAACAAGGTTTATCTGAAACCAGATTCAGCCATTTTGAAAGAGGTTCATGTGCACTGAATTCTGTTCTGTTACAGATTTAAACCAGTGTCTGACCACTTAAACTGGTTGATGTGTAATGTCTGTCCCTAACCCTAGGCTCCCAGACACACAAGGATGATGTCTGCATTCAGATGCTTGTTAGGGTATCCTTACAAATGGAAGAACCAAGCCAGAAAAAAATAACTTAATTGAACAAAGGCTATAGAGAAAATCGGTGTTAGTTTAAGAGGAAATTCTAGTAGTGCCTAGTCTACTTAACATCATGCTATTACACTGCCTCTTCTTGTGACCAGAAATCACTCTGGCTGTTCACAGATGCCATCTTAGCCATAGGCAGCCAGCTAGGAAAAAGTCCTGGTGCTTGGTGGTATTACTCATACAACTTGATCTTAAGGGCTTCCAAAACATGGCTTTCTTGGTCTTGAAAAGCTGCTTGTAAGGAGAATTGTGACATTTATGAAAATGCTTTGTACATTTTTCAACCCTAACAACAGGTCTCTACTGGTTTACATTTTAAAGCTACCTCACCCAAATTAAAAAAACCCAAAGAACTACCTATTTGAAACATGAAAGCTGAGATGACTGCAGATTTCTGTGTGCCATCACATAAGGGAGAGGACCAGTGGGTACAGGACTGCAAAAGCAGGTTCTATTAGTATCTCAAGTTGGCATAGTGCTATAAAAAAAGCATTTGAAAGGAAAACCTAAAAGCCACAATCTGCTTTGACATTATTCACAATGCCACTGTTTCTGAAGGCAACAATTTGCTCGTAAGAATATTAACCTAAATGGAAAGTGTCAAATACGTTCATGTAAATCTTCACTTTTATGCAAATACCTGGACAAATATAAATATGATGTAAACATTATGAAATTTTTTGTGGCACTCATCAGTCAGGGACCAAAGTACCACCATGTGACATAAATAACAAATTATAGTACAAATAGCAAATTGTAGTACAAACAGTAAATTCTCAAAGTAATAGAGGTGGTAAATGATATGTAAGCAGTCCATAGGCTGAATTATTGTTTACACAAATTATGTGCCAAACAACTCTGTCAAATAAAATGTCTTTTTGCAGATAATTTTCTGAAGAAAAGGGGAGTTACATATATTGTATAAATAGTTGCTGCAAAAGACTTTACACAATTAGTCTTGTGGGTCATCATTTTCTTTTGTCACACATGCTTAGAAATGTTTTGTTTCTAATAATCCTACTCACAAGCAGACACATTTAATGATTTTCATTCCTTCCTTTTCCTTCAACTGTGCAACTATAGTTATATTTTCATTTTTGTTTCATTTTCCCACTCCCAGCAGAATAATTTACCATGCTTTACTCTTGGGTGTAAGAGGAGCTATAATCTCTGAATACTGTTTCCTATTTTTGTTCATAATTCAATAGCATAACGTTTCTTTTTTTTTCTCTTTTCTATAGTACAAATGAACCTATACTTTCTACTCTCCAGAAAGCAACTGCAGGATTATTGCAATCTGCAACCTCTGCTTATGCCCTAGGGATGTATTCTTCATTGTTTGGACTAGGGTGAGATACAATTCACCCATCTGTTTAAACACGGATCTGATTAATATGCTGTCAGGCATCCTGGAACTACTTTGATATTAACTAGGTAATGTGAAACCTGAACTAATTAGATTTCTTGTGTGTGCATGCGCATGTGCCAATAAGGAATAATTAATGAAAGTAAATTAAGAGAATCGTCACTGAAATATTGCTCCGAGTGCAACTAGCTTGGATTACACCTTTTGTTTCTCCTCCTGCATCTGCATAGAGATGGCAGCCCTTCTCTGTGATAAGTTTCTAGGTATGTCATGTTGGTGTCCACTGATGTGGAAATTATGACAATGGCACCAGGAGCAGTGATGGAAGGATAATTAAAAAATAATTAACAAGAATAATTTGCACAGGGCCAAGGGATGAAGGCTTTTATTTCATCAGCTGGTCTAAGTGATTAGACAGGTACGCAAGATGGCTTTAAAAATATCTAATTTTTTTTATTGAAGCTAGGGAAAACATCATGGGAATAATTACTAATTATATTCTTTCTTTTGTTCTTTTGTCAAACTAACTTGCATAAGCAAGTAGTTCATTTCAACATAAACAGTTTATTGAGAGTCATCCCAGCTAATGACTCTTTATTTCAGGCAACACGTTCATATCTAATGGAGGATGCAACTCTACAGCTAAAAAAAGAAAAAATAAAAATAAAAAACTCTCCAGCCATAAAAGCCCCTATCGCTAGTATACCAGGAGCTCACACTCTGCTGCCACCTGTCAGCAGCCAGAACTTGCTATGCTCTCCTTTTAAATTATTTATTGAAATAATGGGAGGGAATGTAGCAAAGAACAAACAGGAGGATGGGATTTCATATATTGTGCATGGCTTATTTTGATTTCTAAGACTAAAAGAGATTACACCCTCGCTATAGGTGACACTAGCTATAAGATTCCCTTCTAGCCAGCTAAGTCTTCCTAGCACCTGATTATCTCTTAATTGGGCAAAACAACATGCCAACATATCTAGTAATTCCCTGCTGCCAGATGGGATTCTTGAACTACTTGCACTGTTGGGCTGCTGTCCAGTTATGAATCAATCCCAGAACTCTGGCATAATAGTGATTCTGAGTTTTCCCTTTACCTGAGCAGCTACAGTTTAAACTCAAGACACCCCTCAGAAAATGCCAGCTCCTAGCCTTCCCTCATTTTTTGACTAAAAAAAAATAGAGTAATTCTTGTTTTGCAAAGAACTCAGAAAGACCACAACTGTCAGAATGTTTTGAACACGATGGATTCCTGTTTGAAATCTCTGGTTTTATATTGTATTTAACATGGAGCAATGCTAATATTGTGCAGCACCAAGTGGTACTTTTAAAGTATCATATGTCACGCTACAGTGACACAGGACCCTGATAGAAAATCATTAGTATAACGATCACCAGGTTCAGTAAACACAGGCATATATGAATGAGAAGAATGGAACACTGAGCTTTATTGAGGAGCTGTAGGTAACCTCTGCAGACATTTGGCCTCTCCATCTGTAACTAACTGCTGCTATCTAACTGAGGGATCATCTCCCAATTCCGAACTCTTCTCAATTAGAGAGCATCTCTAAATTGTAACTGTTATCATTACAACTGCTTTATACCCAAGTCTGATTAATATGCTACCAAATATTCTGGAAATACTTCAATACTAACTAGAAATGTTAAAATAAATAAAGATGAATTTTCCTATTTAGCAATCCTTTTTAACCTACTGTCCCTTGCTACTAGAAATCTGGTGGCCTACACTTCCATTCCTACACAAGGGAGAATGTTTCTATAGCAGTTCCTGTAAAGCCATGCACCTGAATACAACTCCTGATATATGCTGCAGACAAGTAGTGATTAGCCAAAACAAGTAGTAGTTCATTTTGGGCAATTTCAGCTCAAACCTACATGTCTTTTCCTAAGAATGTTGACTACTCCTGATCCCTGCCCATATGCAATTTCTGCTGTATGTAACCTCCAAAGGAAATAAGTAAAATCAATATGACATAGGCAGAAAACAGGTTCTGAGAGAAATGAGAACTGACCTAAATCTCCAAGAAAACTAGACAATAATCTTTCTGACATTAAAAACAGCCTGACCCATGCTGTAAGCAAGCCATGCCATACACCAGAGCATCTGGTGCGTACTGGCTTATCAGATAACGCCGTTGTCCACAGAAAAGATGGTCAATTATCGAGTCAGGTTCCAGAGGTTCCTCAGTGGTTCTCACCTTCTGTGACTTTGCTGGGGTAAATGCATTTAGTAGGGAGGAAGATGTATGTTCCATCCCTCCTGGCCCCCTCCTCCAATCTTCCTATTGATCTTCCCATTTTGGGGCTCCGCCTCCCATACACCCCACCTAATGCTAACCAATGATGTTGAATCCTAGTCTTCTGGGTTTGATCATGGTTTTGGTACACACGTCTTGGCCATTTAAAAAAGATATACTGTGTATGGGCATCAATTCACTTCACTCAGCTTTTGCCTCAGTGGGGCTGACCTCGCCTCTTCCTGACTCCGGGTTACATTGATTCCCAACGTCAGTTTCAATTCTCCTTGCCTGTCATTGCTGTGGTGTGGACAGCTGTCTCTCCTTCTTTCTTCAGGTTCCTGGTAAGCCCAATCTGTCTGGGAGACATCAGGAATCCACAGCTTTCTTTCATTTAAGTAATGTTGCCCTTCTAGGCTTGAAATATTTCCCAAAATCCCCTTTCGCGTCTGCAACCACTTTCCCCCTGTGGGACATGGTTCTAAGCTGGGCTGCTAAGTGCCCACAGGAAAGCCTGCTTCCTGTCCCTTGGGCTTCTCATCCAATGGGATTTTTATCCCCGGTTCCATGGGCCAGCCAGCGAATCGATGCCAGCACACAGCCACAAAGTGTGCCCAGGCTGGTACAGGAGCCAATCCCGGCTCCTCCTGAATCAGCTGGTTTTTGTTTCTTTTTTTCTTCTGCTGCAGTGCTTTATCCAGGCACAGCTCCATGCCTGCTGCTCCCTTGGCTCAGCACAGTCTCACGCTGGCTCTGCTCATCCTCTTTCCCAGGTTAGCTCTGTTCTGGGGTTCTATTTTTGTCACACATACTAAGAAATAATGGAAATCATGTATTAACATTTGAGCCAGAAAATCTCCTGACAGATGTCCAGATCAGTCTGCTATACATGATAAGCATCCAAACTTTTCAATTCTTTTCTAGACCTCTTAAACAACAATAATTGTATGAAAAATGCAAATAATACATGTGGAAAGATGCAATCCAAATTTTTGCTTGAGGCTAATAAGAAGCTAGCTTTCACAATTGCTAGGTTCCCGGTTGTAATTCTAGTCTATCTATGTAACAGTTCAATACAAAAATGATGAGAGCATATTCAAGCACAGTGATTGCTAAAGTGTTTTCTATTGTTCACTGGCATTTTAACAGTTCTCACATTCAGATCCTACCAGGTTAAATACCTGTCTAAGCTCTGTATTGACGTTTCAGTCAGTGCTTAGTGTCTGTTTCTTCCAGGTCCCATCAAACACCTTTTCTGTTTGTTAAGTTTTGTTATCTTACACAACCTTACTCTCTTTTGGTGTCACAAATATTAAACTGTTGCATTTCTAGCAAAATAGTGCATAGTGACTCACTTACAGAACACAACTGCATACTTGAGCCTGTCAGCCATTTCTCTTTGGCCACAGGGGTTGAAATGAGTAACACTGCACTAATCTCCAAGGCTAGGGACAGAAATTATACAAAAACCAGTATAAGCAACAAGAAACCAGTTCAAACCTGCAACCCAACAGAAGTTCAGCATACATAAACCACTTTCAAAATGTCCAACACTGGTTTAAGATAAACCTGGATGGATGGATGTAAGCAGATGAGTGAATCTGATAAAATCACTTACTTGCATACTGTCCAAATAATACGGTGTGTGTTAGCACCCAGGTCACAGCAGATCTTCTAATTAAGGTATTACCTAGCACATCCACCCTATCTCATCTGCCATGACTTTGTATTAACAAAAGAAAAAAAAGTGGGGGGGAAGCGGGGGAAGGCTTGCTGGCCTAAATTGCTGCTGACCTTTGGCTGACTAGGATCTTTCTGCACACACTGCTGTTTTTTTCTAAGTGTCACTGCTAGACCTAAGCTGCTGGCTGTCGCTCTCTGTCTTTACTCTCATATATATTATCCTCAATTTTGATTCAGATAGGTTGCAGGACCGTGGGTCCCCCAGTTCCTCATGGGAACCTTGGCCTTGCAACTCCACCACTCACTATTAGTTGTCTTTTGGCTTTGCAGATCCCTGAGTTGAACAACTGCTAATCCACCGAGTCTTATTGACTGCATCCTTCTCCTTTGCTGTTTTGGTAAGTATAGAGACTCCTCCAAGCCTCAAAAGGAGAGTCCCCTGCTCTTCTCCTTTACCCCTCTCAGAGCATAGCTTTTACCTTAGTTTGATCTTTAATCCTTCCGACTCTCTCCACTTCTCTCTCTCTTCCCCACAGTTGTTACTGAATGCATTTTTAAACTGCTCTCCATCATGTGCCCAGCAAACTGGAACTGACAGGAACTAATGAATTTCAACGTCTTTGATCTTCCTGCGTCTTTTCCTCTCCCTCCTTGTCTGTTGCAAGGTAAGGGACCATGCTCCGAGCAGCCTCTCCACCACTTCCCACAATCTTTGGGGCCCCTCCCCTGGGTCCCTGGAACATCTTTGGGGTAGGAAGCATGATCCTTGCTGCCACAACATCCTATCAGACTTAACTAATTTAAGTTAAATTGGTTTATTGAACTTCTGTCCCAGATCCCCTCCAGTTTCAAGTTAACTCACAGTTCCCCAGTATTCCAGGATGCTTTGCTCCTCCACCCCAAACTCCCCTCACAGGGCAGGAAGGCTAGCCTTGGTCCAAGCTGCCTGCTACAGTGGAGCAGGGAGGCATATTCTAGTGCCCGGTCCCCCTTCACCCCCAACTTCTGGCTTGAGCCCCTGCAGGCATGTGGCTAAATTTCTGGAATCAAAAGTGAATCTCTGCACACTTGCTTATTACTTCAATCTATGCAGTTTAGGCTAACCTGCAGAGATTGAATCAAGTCAGCCTCAGGATTTTTGACTGTCTGTATTTAGCCCAAGGCTCCAGAATACTGGCAAATTAATCCTGGCTCCTTAGCATGTCCAGAATATGGCACATAACCACATACAGAACTATCAACTTGATCTGATCATGATTAACCACAAAGTTCATCTCCCATCCCCAACAGCTAGCACCAGCAGAAATATGTGGAAGTTAGCAAGAATGGGAATTTTTTGCTGGATTGATAGACAAGACTTGTGTTATCAAAGCACTCTTGAAGCAAGTCTGCAAAGTATTCCTATGAGCATCCTGGAAACTATTTAGAAGCACACTGATTGTTTGCAGATTTCTGGGATTATGCAAATACTCACAATAGCATAAAGGGGAAAGAGGTGTGACCAGGGCACCAAAAAAAAAAATAAAAAACAGCCATGCTGCCAGTGCAGCTAGTGATACTGCTCAATGTCTCTGCCACTCAGAAGTCACATTATACTTGCAACTCTGCTCACTGCTAGTAACATTCTGCTTCAAGGAACAAGATTGTTGGTTGAGGGAAGACAGAATTGCTACTGAGTTGCAGCTCCCAGCAGTCATTCTCTTGCTGTCCACAGGTAATACCTGAATGTACTCATCACCATTCCTCAGTGTCCCCCACTGCCTGAGGGTGAAAGGAGCTCCAGACCTACTCCTGCCCCATTCCAGCCAGGTTGCACAAAGGCAGGGCTCAGCCAAAGACAGCAGCAGTAACAGGCAGGTTCCTCCTCATTGCCCCAGTCTCCCAGTTGTTCCCACCCAGGGAGGAGAAACAGTAAACATCAGGTGCAGCAGAAACAGAGGAAGGGGAGTGAGATTATTACATGGTTTGGGGACTTCAAAAAAGTGCCAACTTGCTGTTTCTATACTATGAACTGCCCAGTCCACCCTAGATGGGGAAGGGGGGGAAGGGGAGTAGCAATCTCCAGTAGCAGCCCACCCTAGTCTGAGAGCTGGGGAAGGAAGCGGGGGTGGGGGATAAGCAGCTAGCTCAGTAGCACTAAGCACTGCTCCTTTTGTCCCATTAAAAAATCCTGGATCTGCTCATGGTGGTAGCCTAAATTGAAAAGCTCTATATTTTCATTATCAGTCTCCTCCACATGTAATGCCAAGCCCTTCAAAAAGTTGCAGAAGCTGAACTTCAGCATATGAATGTCATCACTGGCAAGCCACACAGCTAATGTTCTTCTTGAATTTATCAGAGAACCATATAAGATTAGGGTTGCAAGGGACCATATTTAGCCCATCCCTTTGCTTAAAGCAGAACCATCCCCAACTAGATCATCCCAGCAAAGGCTTTGTCTAAGCAGGTTAAAAAATCTCCAAGAATGGAGATATCACAACCTCGCTGGGTAACCTGTTCCAGTGTTTTACTACCCTCCTAGTGAGAAAGTGTTTCCTAATATCTAATCTAAACTTTCCTTCCTATAACTTGAGACTATTGCTCCTTGTTCTGTCATCTGCCACCACTGAGAACAATCTCCACCCTCTTTAGAACCTCTCTTCAGGTAGATGAAGGCTGCTTTTAATTGCCCCCTCAGTCTTCTCTTCTCCAGATTAAATAAGCCCAGTTTCCTCAGCCTCTCCTCATAAATCATGTGTCGTGGCCCCCTAACCATTTGCATTGCCTTCTGCTGGACTCTCTCCAATTTCTCCACATCCTTTCTACTGAGGGGACCCAAAACAGGACACAGTACTCCAAATGTGGCATCTCCAGTCCTGAACTGAGGGGAATCACTTCTCTTTATCTGCTGGCAATGCTTGTACTATGCCATTTACCTTCTTAAAAACAGGGGGACACTGTTGGTTCACACTTAGCTTACTGTCCACTGTAACCCCAGGTCCTTTTCTGCAGAGCCAGTCAATCCCCATCCTGTACCAGTGCATGGGATTGTTCCATCCTAAGTGCAGGACTTTGCACTTGCCCTTATTGAACCTCATGAGATTTCTTTTGGTCCAATCTTCCAATTTGTTGAGGTCTCTCTGGGCACATCTATACATGCATTTGATCTGCGATCAGTTTACTTGCAACTGCTTGCGAGTAAATGCTCATGGGCAGTCATGTACACATGTATGGACGTGGCTGCAGATTTGCTGCTCTTAGCACCAAACTGGTGCCACTTCCTGCAACCCTACAATGGACCCGTGCTGCCATGAGGAGAGAGAGTGGGGGAACTCCAGGGTCCAGCTGCAGCTGCCAGCAGCACTCTTGAAAAGCCAGCCCTGCTTTCTGCTCCCTAGCCAACCATATCCCCAGCCAGAAGCAGCATGCATGGTACAGGGACAGCATGTGGCAGCTCTCTCCCTGCCACCTCTGCCCCATGGCTACTCCAGCCCCCTGCCCCTGGCCACAGTAATCAATGCCTTAGGCTCCTGCTAGCCATGATGTGGGCCCTGCTGGCCTGCTGCACTAACCACGAGATGACCCATGACTGTCTGCACCCACTTGGCTCCATCACATGCAATAACTGCCTGCCTAGCCACAGTGCACCATCCCAGAGCCACTGCCACCCAGATTCCATCCACCTAGACAGATCCCAGCAGGGGTGCCAATGGCATGCTGCTGGATGCCCCCACTGAGGCCACACTTGCCCTCCTGAGCCACTAACCCTACCACCTCTGGGCTCACCATGCCAGCCAAGACTGGTGGATGCACACCATCCAGCAGACCTGGGGTGATGAGCAGTGGCTTGAGACTGACCCAGGCCACCTTCTAGGACCTCCTGGAGCAGCTCCAGCCACATCTGAAATGGCAGGACACCAGCATGGGGCCACCCCTCCCTGAAGACATGCAGCTAGCCCTCACCATGCTATGCCAACCAACCTTCACTATGTGAGTCATCTCTTTGGGGTGGGCAAGGCCAGCCAGGAGGTGTGTGGTGCCTTTCAGGATGTGCTGGGACCCACAGTGCTCTGCATGCACAACCCCCTGGCAGTGGTGGCAGGATTCTATGCCCTGGGCTTCCCCCAGGTGCATCAGGGAGCTTGATAGGACCCCCAACCCTATCACCTGCCCACCCCATGGGAACTACCCTTACTATAGCTGGAGGGGCTTTCACTCCATAGTGTTGTTGCAAGCCATCATGGACCACTGTGGTAGTTTCATGCACGTGAATGGTATCTGGGCAGGCAATGCCCATGATGCCCATATCTTCTGAAATTCTACCCTGCCAGCCCTGATGCAGATGCTCTAAATGAAGCACACACCTGCCAGCAGGGGCAATCCATCAGGTATGAGAGGTGCTGGCTGACCACCTCCTCCAGCACTCCCCACTGTAGCCCACCTCGACAGCTGCCCACTGACCTTCCACATCCACCCTCAGAACCACATTCATTGATGACATGTCTCAGAAGAACAAGTGTTTATTTCCCTCAAATCAAACAGAGGACCCCTCCCTCCCCAACAAACAGAGCCTCTTCATCACATATCCCCCCACCAATAATAAAATACCCTCTTTCTTGTGCAAGCCATTTACAAAATGTGCTTTGTTTGTGGCAACTTGGGGTGGGGGGCCATGGGATGGAGGCAACTAAGGGGCATAGCCCAGGTACAGACGCCAGCACCCCAGCCTCTGGCTGTTCCTTATGGGTGCGGACAATGCAGTGAGCCCAGCAGGCAGGGGGCTTGCCCAGGGGCAATGATGACCAGTAGTCCCCTGGCATGAGTAGCTCCCCCTCCAGCAGCTGATGTCCAAAGAAAGCAGGGCTGGTTTATGGTCCTGGCCCTGCTGCAGGAAGATCCAGCTCCACATCTGCACAGAGCCAGGGTGAGTGGCAGCCCTGGGCCCAGGCAGTGGGGCTGGGTGGTGGGGGCCCCAGGGCAGGGGCAACCCTGCTCACTCCCCAAGGGTAGGCAGGCCACTGGGTGCTGGCCGCTGGCAGCCTGCATCGCTTGCCCTGTTCCCAGGGCAGGACAGGCCAGGCTGCTGGCAGTACCTGCTGCTGATGCTCCAGATCCCACTCCCACCATCTCCTCCTGCAGGCCAGCCATGCCCATGGCACCCCCATGGGGTGGGGTGGGGTGGGGTGCAAGGCTCCTGTATGACTGAAACAAGGAGCTGCCTGTGTCCCTGCCCTGCCCACAAGGGGCCTCTCCAGGGAGGCAATCTGGGGCCAGCTCCCCCATTGCCTAGCACTGTGTCCTGAGTGTGCCTCTCCTGCACATGTCATGGGCAGTGTGCAAGGAGCTGTTTGCACTGGTCAAGGGTTGCCTAGCACACTACATCCTGCTGATGATGATGGCCATGGTGCCCTGGGCACACCTGCATCTCTGGCATGAGACCTTGAGATTTGACAGTGTGGGAGGTAAGCACAAGCTGCCCTGGAATCTCTGCTGCTGCCTTGAGGGCTACTTGTGGCTGCACTACACATCCCTGCCCCTGCTTCTGAGGAGACATTACTGCCAACATCAATCAACACGTTTCTCAGTGTGCGAGTCCCATGCCTGCCTAGCTGTGGGAGCATGGGCTGCTCAATAAAGTTTTGCACTGTCTCTCACCTCCCTGCTTTCTGTGGGAGGGGAAACCCAGGGCCAGGAGAGTGTGGCTGGACTGGGCAAGGAAGTGCAAACCTTACCACATGGCCAGGGCTAGCATGGCCAGCAGCTCCACTGGGTCCTGGCTGTTGATGACATGCAGCTCCAGGCAGTCTTCTTGGACAGTGGGGCACAGCTTGGGGAAGTGGAGCTGGCACTGCTGGCTGCCAGCACTGACGTGGCCAGCCGCACCTCATGGCTGAGGTTCAGGCTGCATAGCTGTCAGGACAGGCACTGGCCCCAGGCTCCCTGAGTTGCTGTTAGAGGCTGCAGTCATGGAGCTTGGTGGAATGGATTGCTGCAGGTCCAACAGGCCCTCCCCCAGTGATATGTCACTGTGCGTACCAGACCGAGGTGGGGGCTCAGGCAGGCCGCCCATGCTGTTGTAGACAGCATGGCTGCAGCCTAGGTTCCATGGTGCAAGGATGGCTGTCAGTTGCCACATAAAGGGCATGGACTTGTGGGCACCCCCCAACTGACAATTGTGATCTGTCATGGTGATGCACTGTGCCCCCAAGCCCTTGACTTTTATGTGGCACTGCCACTCCAATCGGTCATGCCCACACTCCCACATCCAGACTGACAGCCCCTCATAGACATGAATATTGGAGTGCCTGCCCTGTGTGAATTCCTGCTACAACTCCACCTCCACCCCACAGCACCATGAGATTGTCAGTCTCCTCCATGGAGCAGTTAAGGGCCCTGGTGATGAGTGTGGACATGAGTGGGGGTGGGGGTGAGGATAACATCATCAGGGGTCCCCTGTTCGGCTGTTCCTGTGATGCCAGGTCTGGGCAGCTGCCTGCAGTTCCCAGTGCAGGGGCACAACATGGAAGTGACAGCCATGTGGCTGAGGAAATGCCCCACAGTCCCAGCAGGCTCAGGGCAGGCTGCTGAGGTGGGCTGTGGCAGCTGGAACTAGTCCCAGCAGCCAGAAGATGCCTGCAGCCAGGCCTGTGCGCTGGCAGGCCTGGCAGAGGCCTGCAACACCCTGCAGGCCTGGACAGCATGGGTCTGGCAGCCCTGTGACACTGCCATGCCAGGCAGTGGCACTGGGGTACAGGCAGGGTGTCACAGCTAGGCTGCCACCTACCCAAGGGGATACAGGGGCCTGTTGTGCCCTCAGGCTCCCTACTTGTGTGCCTCAGAGCTCAAAATATTCCTTAGTCCAGTGCTTTACTGATAGGGCTGGCCTGCAACCTGTTGATCTGCCTGCCAGATCACAGGAAGCTGTTGCTGCCACCTGGGACTGGCACTAGGTGCAGCTCACACCCAGCACCAGGAAGATTAGTGCTGCCACTGATCCCAGGCAGCAGAACCAGCCTCCTGTCTTCCAGCAGGCAGGTTGGGGGCCCACACCTCTTGGAGGAGTCTGGCACAGCCTCCACAGCCTTCCCAGGGGTGCAGACTAGCCCCCGATCTGCCTGCAGATGCCAAGAGGCTGGTTCTGCTGCCTGGGGCCAGTGGCAGCACCAGTCTTTCTGGTGATGGGTTCCAGCTGCACCCAGCGCTGGTCCCAGCCAGAAGCAGCAGCCTCCTATCATCCAGCAGGCAGATTGGGGCCTGCCTGCACTCCCAGGAGGGCTGTGGGGCTCTGCCAGACTCTTCCCAGGAGTGCGGGCCCCTGATCTGCCTGCTGGATCACAGGAGGCTGCTGCTGCCACCTAGGGCTGGTGCTGAGCACAGCCCACACTCAGTGCCAGGAAGATTGGGGCAGCTGCTGGTCCCAGCTGGCAGTGACAGCATGCTGTCCTCTGGCATGCCGACCTACCTCCCCCCCACTCCCCTGCACTGCTGGAAGGGCTGCAGGTTGTGCCAGAATCCTCCCACAGTGGGCACGGCCCCCAGATCTGCACCAGATGAGAGAAGGCTGCTGCTACCTGTTGGGACTCGCGCTGAAGCCAAGTAAGCCTGGCTTCAAAACATTTCAAAACTTTTGTTTTGAACCCAGTGGCAGAGGATGCAGGAAAGGATGAAATACTCAATGCTAGGGCTGTGTGAAATTTCACCAGTTGTTTCATTTAGAAGCTGTTTCAAAGGCTTTTGTTTCATTTTAATTTCAATGTTTTGAGCTTGAAACGCACCAAAACAACTTCTAAACAAAACACCTGGAAGAATTTTGCACAGCCCTAGCATTGAGTACTTCAGCCTTTTCTGCATCCTCTGCCACTAGGTTGCCTCCTGCATTTAGTAAAGGATCCACACTTTTCCTGATCCTCCTCTTTGATATCTTTAATTCCTTTCCCATAAATAGGTTTGAACCCATTGGCAGTTTTACAATTGTTTTGTATTGTTTTCCACTTTCCTTCATTATAACATTTAATGGCAATAATTTTCAAACAGGGCTAAAGAAATTAGTTGTCAAGTTCTGTTGAAACTCATTGTGCCCAAGTCCTTTGGGTTCATTTGAAATTCATTGCATGTAATTTTAACAGAAGGATCTGCTACCTACCTTTTGGTTATACTGATACTGAAGAATTAGGGTGCAAAATACCTACTGATGTAACCCAGAATGGAAAAGTCTGCTCTACAAAATCATGACTAAAAGACTACACAAAGGCTATCCATCCATTATCAATAAAGGACTGGGGACTGTGCCTCTCTTTATATTATATACAACAGCAAAAAGAATACCAATTTTAAATTTTATGTGGATTTATTCATTTCTGTGTACTGACACTCCAGAGAAAAACTGATGTGTTGTAAAATGAACAGGGCGATATTTACCCCTTCTTGCTTTTGGCAGTTGAAATGGTAATAACTGTCTCTTTTATTAATATTGTTTTTATCTCGAGCTATAATAGCCATCCTGCATAGGTGGAATGAAAGACATTTATTTTATGTCTAGCACCCCTTTAAAGAAAAAATCAATATATTGGACTAATTTGCTGAATAACTTTTTGCTGTCTTCGAAAAACAGCTCTCTGGGGCCAACCTCCTCACCTGGCATGTTCAGAAACTAATTGCAAATTACGGTGCCTGTGATTTGGAATCTAGCCATCAGGTGTGCTGTGGTCCACAATCTCGGAGCTTTAATGCAATCGGCAATGACAACATTGATTAAGGAGACATTCCTAGAGGACAACTAAGCTTTTTCTACACTGCTAATCAGCATTTTCATACAAAGTGACGGAAATTGCAGAACAGTGTTTGCAAGCCCATGCAAGTTGTCAAATATTAGGTCTGAATGGGTGAACTCATTCTGTTTACTTCATTTGTTGTAGAACATGAACAACTCTAGGCAGCAGCAATAAATTTAACAGAGCTTAAAAACAATTCTTTTCAATTTGCACTCCATAAAAGGACACATAGATTAATTGTGTGATCACACACAAAGACTTCTAACTAATGAATGTTAAAAAACAAGAGATTTCTTCCAGGTAATCATTTTACAGTACAAGATTTCACACCTCTCTGCAAATTAAGGTTATATTTACACTACAGTCACAAAACTAACCTTACACATAACTAGCTCAGGTACTGCTAGCAGTGCATTTGCTGCCTCATGAAACTCATTGTAGGCCACAAACCTACCCCAAAAGTAGGGCTTGTACACTACATCAAGTTTTGTGATTTAATGACTACACTGTTAGCAGTACCCCATTAGTTAATTTAATGCTATCTCAGGCAAGTCTACACAAGCTGCAGTCACAGCATCTTTTGGGCATAAGGAAACCATGAACCTCAGAAGCATTAGCAGGTGCTGATCAGAACTGCCAGGAATCTAAGAACTGAAAATAGAGACATGAAGGATGCTCTGAGGTGCACAGGGCAGCAACCCACTGAAAGCCTTGAAGAAAAAATTTCTTGAGCTGAGGCTTGAAGAGAGTGAACTTTGTGTTAAGCACTAAGAGACTTTGACACACAAAAAGAGGCACAAAGAATGAACAAGGACCATAGGATGGGTCTTGATACCCCTTGGGGAGCAGTTTGCAAGTAGGTACTTGAAAACAACCCTTACATCTGATGATATATGATCATTGTAGAGAAGCTCCCAGTTAGGCATTAAATCTGTGGGACTAAATCCTGGTCAGAAGATTAGTCAACAATTGACAAAGGCATTAGAAGGGGGCGGGGCTAAACAGGATTAGCCCCACCCCAAATGCAGGAGAATGATAGGGGTACAAGGTAGCCAGCTGTGGGCTTCCTGCAGCTGCATCAGGGGTGGCAAGGGGCATGAAGGCAGTAGTGAAAGGGGGAGTGAGGCTAGCGCTGGGGGAGAGGCAGGTACTCAGGCTGGGACTGATTGCCAGGGCCCCCTCTCCTTGTTTCTGTGGACTGAATTATTCACCATGACCATACAAAAAAAGGACCATTTTGCCATTACTCTTAATCCATTTCCTCAATAACCTATGAGCTATCCTGGGCAACTCAATTCTACATAGAAAAGGAGAACATCTAAAAGCATGGAGCAGAAATTTAAGAAACAGTTTTTGTGCCCTGGGTTACAGAAACAGCCAGGGTGGTGGGAATGGCAGTGGCCAAGCTAAAAGTGGCAGTGACCACCAAGCTTGCACCCCATTTTAAATTAGTTTCCAGGGTTAGTAGCCTATTTCCCAGCCCTAGTTGTGCTATGCCATGAAGTTTAATTCAGTTAAGCATGTAGTAATAACACAGATATTACAATGAAAACTAAAATCTTGGGAGATTTTTCTGATTTCCTGGTTCCAACCAGGCAAAAAATTCTTAGGGAAATGCTGTAGTTTTCTGGAGGAATACTGAGCACTCCACCTATAAAGAGCTCAGTGCTTTAAATTTAATATTGTTCTAAAATGTTAAACATTTGTGTTGTGTTGTATTGTGCTTTGACTTTCAAGTTGACCAAGCTAACCATTAATTTTATCTGAGTGGATTCATAATTTCCTAGTAGTAAGCCAAAATATGCAGCAAATCCCTCCTCCCCCACCCCATTTTAACTGCAAGATCAAGTTACTTGAGTAAGGAATTGCAGAACTGGATCCCTTGCTATTTATCACAGGAATATCACTGTAACATTATTACTACATTATCACTCTGTTAAAAAGATAGAAAACTCCAACCAGGGTTTTTCAAAGCTGTTTCTGTCTAACATAACATGTCACTCATGTCCTCTTTATCAGCCAATTTTAATAGGTATACTTTGATCAGCCTTCAATTGTGTGCCTGTCCCTGGCTTTTCTCATACTGTAAAGTTTTCCAATTACTTAGGACAGCAACAGAAAAATGTTGGCAGCAATAGAGAAACTTTCCAATAAGCCATGTCATGTTTGATCCACAGTTTCCAAGTTATTACTGCATATACAAATAAGAAAATACAAGAAACATGCCTATTACATTTAAAAGGGGGGTAGGATCCTGAGATAAAGCTTGGAAGTGTTTGTTGTTCATAATCAAAAATCATCTCATTAGATCACTATCATTGCAAGACAGGTGACCAAATAGAAACAAAGTCACGAATGCCATGCTACTCAAACCTTCACTTGCAGAGAAATTCAGATCTCCAATAGTTCTCTCCATCCTATCACCCTCTTTAAGCCTGTTCCCAGGGGTGTATCCAGACAGGGTGCAGTAGAATAGTTGCACCACACTTCAGCTGTATTGCATACGTTTCATTTTCACACACCCCCCCGGGTGGCCCCCCACCCCGCAATCCCTTGGGCTCTGTAGCTATATGAAAGCAGGGGCTCCAGCCAAACCTTATGCTCATAGCTCACTGCTTATGCACAGCACAGCCAAAATGGAAGGCCACTCACCCCTTGCCCCATTCCTAGATCTGTGACTACCTGTATCTGGCCACCAATCACCAAAGCCAAACTTCAAAAAGCTGCTTACTGCTCACCAACATCCTGTTTGGCTTTCAACAGCCTCTTTGTTGGGTCTTGGGCTCCCACCACTGGGCAGGAAATTTCATCATGAAGCTTTGACACAGACATCCAAAAAGCATTGTGCACTAACACTGCCCCTTCCTAGCACACCTCTAGAAAAACATCAATTCATCTTAAAATCAATGTCATGAATGTTATATTTCATGTGTACTTTGAATGAAGCCCATTAAAGTATAAAAGATAGACTTATCACTTAATTCAATGGATCAGGCCCTTAGAATTCAAAGGAACCAATGGTATCATGAGAAAAAGTCAACCAATCAGTATTCCTAGCAGAGTTTCGAATTAACATTATTTACTATTAAAATGCAAGTTTGTCCACCAACTGCTCCAAACAAGCGTGTTAAACTTGCATTCCAGCAAGTTTCAGAACTTGCCACCCTAAGACTGAAATAAAACATGCCAAGGCTAGATTTATGGTGAGAATGAAGCAGCAAAGCCACACTTAGTAAGGGTTTGCAAGAAAACCTATTTATTAAAAGCAATAGGGGAGGAGTGCCAGTCCTGTGAAAAGAGCCAGCATGCAGTCAGACACAGTAGCCGTACAGAGACAGAGGTATCAGGCAAACACAAGTGAAAGCCAGGATTGAAGATGGGCAATATTTGCTGGTCTGAAAAAAAAAATATCTGGAACAATATGGCTTTATAGTGTTCTATCTACATCCAAAAAAACTCATAAATCCCACAATTGTCAAAAGTCAAAAGACTTCAGTGAAAATGCAGATGCCAGCTGTATTTGCTTATCTGGAAAGAAAAAGCATTAAAAGAAAATCTCTCTCTTTTCTCTGATGTATATCACCATAAACAAATGTGCCCTCACTACAGACAGGAAATTTGCTTCCATGTTTCATTTGTTCTTCACCAGGCATTAATTTATTTTCTTTGAATTGTTTACAGACATACAAAAGAATCACTGTACTCATTAAATAAATCATGGTGGATAAAGAAAGTTGCAGGACAGCTCAGTAGTAATAAAGAGCTATTATGTGCACTTTTTATCTTTAAAGAACTAGATAAATATAAAGTAATTCACCCTTACATCTATATGAAGCTGGTATTATCCCTGTTTTACTCTGATATAGTTAGGGTAACTGAAAGGTGAAGTGGTCTACACAATTCTACAAAAAAACTGTATGACAAAGCTAGGATTAAAATTCAGGAATTTCTGGCCCCTTGCCCAGTTCTTAAACCCCTCGAAAATGCCGCCTTCTCAACGTAAATGCTATGCAAAACTCAACAAATGAATGCCACCTTGTTTTTTGCTGTACTAACAGGTTCTGTTTCCAGTGCCCCTGACTCCACTACACATCTTGTACGATGAACTCTCTTAGTTAAGATTCCTAAAGACAGAAGACCCAATGCTATTGTCTATCACTGAGCAGATACAAATGCAACATTCAGGCCCTATAGAGACATTCTTGAGTGCAATCCATGCAACCATAATTCTAAGGACTCACAAACTCCTTGCCTCAACTTCCATAATAAATCTTAGCACCTGGACAAGAAAATCTCACAACTGTGATTTCTAACCCATTAGCCATTGTGCATGTCTGGTCTACCAGAACTGCATACTAACACTTCACAAAGAAAATTGTGCTCCTATCAATTACTTCAGCAAACATCTCCTAATGGTATTTCCACTGGCTGGGAACCGATATTTTCTGAACACATGCAGACGAAAAGAATGGAATCTTCCTTAACAACAGCTCTCTGTGTATTTACACAGAAGAGAGGGTAAATATTGAAAATCTGTGCCAAAATAAATATCATCATTTAGCCCTGTCAGCACAGCAAAAAATTGCTCAACAGAATGACCAATAGAAATTTGTTACAAACCCAAGCTTTTTAATCAGAAGCATTTAGAGATAGCTGAAGGACTGATCAATGAATACAGAAAAGAAGAATATTAAATTATTCTTCTTATACCAGAGGACAGGATGACATTAAGGACTTGCCTCCTCTAAATATTTGCGATATGTGGACCAACTAAAATTAAAATACCAAAAGATAAGTAATACCAGAAGACAAGCACATCAATGAACAAAGACAATGGTACTAAAAGTATGCTGCTAAAATGAATGGGGTGACTGAGGTAACAGTTTTAATAAACATTCCTATTAAAGACATTCTGGTGACTCAAAAATATGTATTTTAAGCAGCAACACATATGTCCAGAACAACACAAACACTAAGGTTTCCTTTTCAAAAGTACTATTTTAAGACTGTTTTGATTATAACATAGCTGTGCCCTAGCTTCCAACTCATTTAGCTCATATGATCAGTCCTGATTTGATTATCAGAAGAAAGCACTGTGCTTAGTGACCCCATGTGCTGCTGCATTAAGACAAAGTGGATATATTCTCCTGTGGCAGTAGCAAAATTAGCTTCACTTTTCCCTACTCACGTTTTACTTGTAACCAGTAATCAGCTTCACTGCACAGCAAGATTTAGATCGGTATTTTACATACACTTGATTAAAATGATACTAGTACAGTATGAGAAGGGGAAAGCAAAAATGATTTTGCAATTGCCAAAGGAAAATTAATTCATCATGTTTTCGGGGTGATGGAAGCTGTTTCTATGACATTAATGGCACCTTTGCTAATTTAACAACAAATTCTCAGATTAGGCTTTTCTGTGGTTCCCATCACCATAGTATCTGAGTATTTCACAAATATTCATTACATCTCAATCTGCGTCTATAACTTGATGCCAGTCAAAGACTGGATCAAATAATGCAATGATGATTTCAATTACTGCAAGCTATAAGCTGTTGAGAAGGTATTGCCCTTTAAGTCTGTAAAGCATTCTTCTTCTCTGCTTCTCTGTTAGCATGGGTACCAACATATCACATACTATAGAAATAAGGAAAGAGTATTATATAGGGCAGGAAGCACAAAGGAGAGAGCAGAAAGCAAAACAGCAGATTGGGCAGGAAGACAGGACAAGGAGCAGAAAGTGGAGCACCAGATAATTCAGGAAAAAGGGATCATAGTAGCACTAGGAGAAAATTAAGCATGGACTGTAGTTTGTGCCATACCTGCCAAAAAGGCTGGCCCACACTGGTCTAGTTACCCTAAGCCTTAAACTAAGTCAAAACACAGAAGGAAGAAGCTCTTCTCTGTTGGCCTGCAGAGCATTAGTGGATAGCATTACTGGAAGTCAAACTCTGGATCAGAAATACAGCAGATAAACTAAACTACTTATGTCCTCGTTACTGATATTAATGAGAGCACATCTCTGACATTTTAAACAAATTGTCTTTCAAAACAATTGGTTAAAATTGTTAACAATCGTTTTTATTCACACATCATAATTAATACTGACAGGAACACCCAGTAGAATGTGGCAGTACAATGGCACAGTGGTTAAACCAAACTATTTTAGTTAAGCAACAGTGGTGTTTATTTTTATTTAGATTGTAATAGTGCTAAGCACTGCTTAGATCCATAGGCAGATATGATCTCTGCCCCAAATGGCATATCAATCAAGGTAAAAGTATATGTGACAAAGAGCAAAAGTGAAGTGGAAGGGAGGCTTACAGTAACAGGGCACCAGCAGATCCCATGTAAACCAGCTGCATGCAGAGTTTGGAACGTTAGCAGAAAGTAGGGCTGAAAAAACCTAGAGATGTCATTTGTTCCATCCCCCTCGTCCAAGGTAGGCTCAGCTACACTTAAACCAAGCCTAATATCCATCTATTCTGTCCTACATAATGTACTCAATCTAATCCTATATTTTGAAAGTTTTTCCTCATGTTTAATTTAAATCTCCCTGACTTCTATATATTCTTTGTCTTAACCCTGTGCAAAGTAATTTATTACTTTCATCTTTGCAGGACCCTTTAAATAATTGGAGACCATTATTGCATCTTTCTTCTGTCTATTCCTCCCCAGACTAACCAAACCATATTTTTTCAAATTATATTTTCTACAGTTTAGCCCTATTAAAATTAAGTGGAGCTAGGGTCCTGTTACTGTAAGGAGAAAACTGGAGCAGATAGCACTTAGGCAGCCAAATAAGGACTAGCACCCTACCCTAAAGATAGGCTAATTTCAGGCTTAACATTAGGAAAAACTACTTCACAACTTGGGTGTCCAGGCTGTGGAATAAGTTCCCTCCAGAGGTAGTGTGATCACCTACCCTGGAAATCTTCAAGAGGAAACTAGACAGTCACTTTGTTGGGATCTCCTGACCCCCAGTTGTCTTTCCTGCTTGGTGCAGGGACCTGGTTTTGCTGAAGATGCATCGATTGATGCATGCCAGGGTATTGTTGTCCCTGCTGGCTACAGCATAGCACTGCCAGCTCATACTGTGATTACCCTCAGGTCTGTGGTGACAAGTGATGAGGGTTCTTCAGTCCTGCTGCCTGATGAGAGGCAGCAGTTGCACAAGCACCCATGTCACAAGTTTTGCTTGTGAGTAGCTAGGGGTGCAGGGCCCCAGAACCTACCTGCACCGATATCCTTAACAGCTGGCAGGCTTTGTGGCCTCAGCAGGGGCTAGCAGGCCTGCAGCTTTCACCCTGCTGCACCTTAACACACACAGTGTCACCCATGTCATGAGTTTTGCTTGTTCTCAGCTTGAGGTACAGTTTCCCCCAAACCTCTGCACCTATCTCTGTGAAACTTGGCAGGCTTTGTGGCCTCCGCAGAGACCAGCGTGCCTGCAGTTTTGATCCTGCTGTGGCTTAACACATACAAGTGACATAAGTTTTGCTTTCAAGATTTTGGGGTGCAGTTTCCCCAAATCCCCTCAACCTATCTCCTTGAACCTTGGCAGACTTCATGCTCTCAGAAGGGGCTATCATTCCTACAAGTTTAATCCAAATCATGCCAGAAATGACAAAGTTATAGGCTGTTTCAACCTTCCCCATTATACCTTATGGGCAAAACTTGGAAACAGCATCGAAACAGCGATTAGTTTTGACCTGCCTTGTTTTGTTTTGAAGCTGCTACAACCATAACTGTTTCGTTTCAATTTTGCTGTCTCAGCCTCAAAATGAGTCAAAACAGCAGCAAAACAAAACTGGCGGCAAAATTTCGCACAGCCTTACTCTATAATACTTTAAACATAAAATCATGTTCAACCCTATCTTTTTCCAGGTCTAAATTCATTATTACCATGTTTCCTTTCCTCTCCTTTATAGCCGATATGACATCTCTCCCTAACCATAGAGTCTAGAATATTCTCCTCAGGAAGGGCACATGTTTGTTCTTGTATCACACCTGCTAAACAGTTGCACATTCTTTTGGCCAATACTTTTACCATCAATTTGTAAAACAAATTTTAATTTAAAACAGTTATTGGCCTCCATTTGCCAAACACATATTCCTTTCCCTTCTTGAATACCAAAATTACCACACCTTCTGCAAAATCCTCCCCTATCCCCCTATCCTTCATTATTTCCCAGTATGTCTCTATTATATATGTCCATAGTCATTGCCAAACTTTTTCATAGACTTCCACTGGAAGTCTCTCTCTTTCTGGAGCCTTCCCTACCTTGCAAGCTTTTAAGCAATCCTCTACCTCTCTCATACTTAACTTCTACAATTTTTATTTCGTTTCATTTTCTATTCCTTCCTTTATCCCCTCAAGGAACACCTTTGTTTTTCTTCCATTCACTCCTCTTCTTTCGTACAGCTCTTTGTAAAACTCCACTGCTGCATCCAACACCTTTACACATTCTTCTATTTGGATTCCTTCTCCAGTTCTCACTGCTTTTGGTTCCTTGCTTCTTTTCCACAATTTCACTGAAAAAAATGTATGCCATCCTTTCCCCTTCTATTAATCAGTACTTTTGATGAAATGTCAAGCCCCCCTTCCCATTTCTCCCCTCTCCTGTCCCTGACCTGAATAATTCAATTAAAATCCCACACAAGAACTTGCTAACTACTTCCACCTACATATACCTCTAATTTCTTAAACAGGATGATCCCTCCTTCTCTTTCAGCTGATGCATATATATTAAAAATCTCTAACATTTTATTTTCAAACTGCACTACCATCCATTGCCATCTCCCTTCCACACTCATTTGCACTTGCTGCACTTCCACTTCTTCACTCTTAAGTAAAATCATGACTCCAGCCCCACCTGCCATCCCATCCTTTTACAAAACACTCCTGCAAACATATTATGTCTGCTTTTACCACACTCAATATTGGCATAATCTTATCCCACCTCTTCCTTGACAACACGCTCTAACATTTATAGGTGCAATACATAAAGTCATGCTTGCTCATTTAAATTTCATGTGTCTACCACTTTACTAGTTTTCTATGGTGCTGTTCGATGCTGTGGCCTCTAATCCTCCCACTTTTCACATCCCTAGAGTCTTTCCAAGTTGTTTTATTGAGTTAAAATTTAATAAAAGTTCCCCTTTCCTCTCTCCCACACCTTTCCTCTTCCCCCCTCCCCTCTCCTCTCTCCATTAGACACAGACCACATTAGCTCCAATGACCTTTTCATCAACATGCCTCCCTTCCACTCTCTTTGTCCACCTTCTTTTTTCTGAACTTCATAGCAAGTAATTTCTTACTTTGTCCAATTTGGCTCTCCTCTTCTTTCTCCTGCTCCATCCTCCTCCTCTTCCTCCCCCTGCATCATTTTCTCCTCTTTCCCTTCTCTCTCTTCTGTCTCAAAGTCACTTTTTTCACTTCTCTTTCCTCCTCTGTTGCCAGCTACACCACTTTGCCTACTGAAATTTCACTCTCTTCCTTTCCAGCTCTTCCTTTGTGTGGTGTCTGCTCCACTGTCATGCATTCTGACTCAACATCTTCTTCTTGCCCACTTTCCCTTTTCTGTATCTGCTGCTCCTCTGTAACTCTAGATTTATTTGAGGACCACCATGGGCATTAGCACTGTAAGTGTCCCTCTTCCTCACAAATAATACACTTCAGTATTTCTTAGCATTCCACTGCCCTGTGCCTTTTCCTTTCACATCTGTAGCATACTATATACTAGCTGAATGTGATCAGATGTCCTTCCTGCCCACACTTGCTACAGAGTTTAGGCTGTCCAAAATACATTGTAAACCTGTTGTATGGCCTTACTTGGATTACCAGCAGTAAGTAAATTATCACTGTTGACTTGTCATGAACCAGATCAACACTCAGGATCTCAATACGGTGCTGTTAGACAGGAGAGCATGATACAAAATTATATACACACACACAAACTGCACAAATACTCTATGGGTTCATACACACATGCACATACACAAACACACACTTCTGTGGCTATATGTTAACACTAGGGGGTGTTTGGGGTAACTTGGGTTTGGGGTTACTCAGGGTCATGGTGCCGGGAAAGTGAGAGAAAAGGCCAGAGCTTTGGAGATGGCAGAGAGGGAGCCAAGATGGCAGAGAGAGTCAGACAGACATAACGAAGGTCAGAGGGGCAGAGATTGGAGCAAGGCCAGGAGATCACCAAGACAAAAACCCAACTCAGGGTTCCAAAATAACAGTTTTAATAAACAGGCAACACGCTACAGAGCCCTGCAAAGTTATTGGTTCTCACACACATATAGAAACATTCACACACACACACACATGCACACACACACAATGGTAGCAGGAGAAGAAAGGCTTAACGGAGGGATTTGAGGTCCAGGTATGTAGAGACAGAATCCAGGTTCCTTGCTTGGGGAAGGAGGGTGGGTGATAGCTACGTATCCTGGGCTGTGAGTTGAACCTTGATGGCCAGTCAGGGTCTTCTCCAGCAAAGTGTTGTCCAGAGATGGTCACTGGCAGGGTATCTGGGTGGATAGGTGGCATGGCATAGTGCTGGTCCAGATGGAGAGGGTATCTCAAAGAGATCACACTCTACCACCCTGTAACCTTCTGTGCCTAGTTCCCAAGTGCTGTGCATCTAAGCTCTTCTTGAACTTCGCTGTGGTTTGTTGGACTACACAGCCAGGCTATCGAGAGTGACCTTGGGTCAGTTCCCTCAGAGATCTCACCTGCCACGTCTTTGATGATAAATAGGTTTCGATCCGGTGAATGATATCTGGTCCCACCTCCTGAGGTACCTCCCCTCAGTCATTCCACAATATGTCATCTCGGGGCTCCACTTCCCCTACACCCTGCCAAATGCCAATCATGCTGTTGTCCATTGGGATCGATGTTCTGACCCTCCCTGGCACTCAGTCCCTTAGAGGATACAGTAGTTGGTCACTGGTGATAGTTATACCAAGCGTCTCCCATGGCCCCCTTTTCTCTTGGCTTACGTGGCATCTGACTCTTCCCAGGCTTCAGTCCCGCTTGCCATGTTGTTTCCTCCCCGGGTCCAGTACATGTTGTCTGCCATCCCCAACAGAGTGCCATCCCTGTCACTCCTGCTAATGTCTCAGTCACTGCTGCTGTCCTCCATCCACACTGGTTCTGCCAGCAACTCCTAGGATACTTGTTGGTCTGACCTCTCTGTCGTGCTCCCCTTCCATGAGAGCCCCCACGTCCTCACTTTGGGAGCCTCTAAGCATGCAGGCTTCTCTGAGCCAGCTGAAGATGCTGCTGCTGCCGCTTCCTCTGCTTCTGCTGCTGCCCCGCACCCCCGTGGCTTCATTCCTGCTAGGTCTTTTATCGTGGTGCTGGACATCTGCCGGCCAACAGTCCCTGGCATGCTTTTATAAAGCATGCCCAGGAAGATGTGGGAGCTATTTCCAGCTCCTCCTGGCTCCACCACAGGTTTTCATTTTGATCTTTACCCGCGGCAGCTCCAGCCACTGCGGTTTTGCTCCCACCATGCTCCTCTGATGGCTCAGCATCCCATTGTCTCTCTGCCAACTCAGGTAAGTTTTTTCCACACACCCCTTTTTTAGGGGTGGGCTACCTGTGTCTCCTATGAGAAGGACATGTCCAGGCAAGAACAGTCATGATCAGATGCATATGTGCAGATCCAGGTGTCCTTGTTGTCTGGTAGGACACAATGGTGGGGTTGCTTGTTTCTGTAGGGTCTTTGTCTCCCAAATGTTGGGTCTTGTCTCTGTTCCTGGGTGAGTCAATGCAAGGTGATGGTTGGGTCATTAAGTTGATGGTCCAGTCATTGAGCTGATCATTCAGTAGAGGCCTACTACCATTGTACCTCAAGCACCCTCATTTGTTCCCATTCATTCAGGAAACAATTTACATGAGACTGCTTAGACATGAACCACAGTTACAACATAGATTATACCTGGACAGAGGACACAAGATGGAGGCTTGACATATAAAATGGAAACTTGACACTACTTTACAGACATAGGCCTAAATCATATGAATTCAATATAAAACAGTAAAAGTCAATACAAACATAATAGAACACTATTTACAATATAAAAGGGGCTTGTTACTATAAGGGAGTATAAGAACTTATCTTAGCTTACCTAATACTGCTTGTAATTACTTATAAGAGATAGAGAAAAACTGGGGATTTTGCTACATCCCATCAGGACTCCTCTCATCTAACCTCAGTACCACTCAAGTTCTCCACAATCCCATCTATATACCATTTTTATCACATACCTTCTAAACATATATAATTTTTTGTACAGAATTCTCTAATTATTGGGGAGTCTAACTTATAATCAAGGTCATCTTATATTAAAGTACTATGGTACTTATAGTAACATTTTTATGTCTGATAACTATGTGCCAATTTTTCTGTGGTACACCTTATCGCTAAAAATACTGTCATATCTCCAAAACCCTTTATGTAAGGAGCCAGTAACCTAGATGCTAAGGATAGGGGCTGGAAAGGACCTCATCAGATCATCGAATCCAACCCCCTGCCCTAGGCAGGAAAGAGTGCTGGGGTCAGATGCCTATCCCAGGTCAGATGCCTATCCAGCCTTCTCTTAAAGACCCCCAAGGTAAGGGAGAGCACCACCTCCCTTGGAAGCTCATTCCAAGTTTTGACCACCCTTACCATGACGAAGTTTTTTCCTGATGTCTAGCCTAAATTTGCTCTCTGTCAGTTTATGACCATTGCTCCTTGGTCACCATGGTGCCTCTTGGGGTAACAGAGCATCTCCAGTTACTTTCTGGCCCCCTAACGAATTTGTAGGCAGCCACAAGATCACCTCTAAGCCTTCTCTTGTGGAGGCTGAAGAGGTCCAGGTCCCTTAGTCTCTCCTCATAGGGCTTGGCCTGTAAACCCTTAACCATATGAGTGGCCCTCCTCTGGACCCTCTCAAGATTATCCACATACTTCTTAAAGTACAGTGCACAAAACTGGATGCAGTACTCCAGCTATGATCTGACCAATGTCGCACAGAGGGAAAGTATCACCTCTATGGTTTTATTTGTCATGCATTTGCTGATGCATGATAAAGTGCGGTTAGCTTTGCTGATGATTTTGTCACATTGACTCATGTTCACCTTGGAGTCCACTAGGATTCTGAGATCCCTTTCCACTTCTGTGCTGCTGAGAGGGCTATTTCCCAGCCAGTAGATGTGCTGGGTATTTTTATGCCCTAGGTGCAGCACTCTGTATTTGTGCTTGTTGTACTGCATCCTACTGTGTTCTGCCCACTTATCCAACCTGTCCAGGTCTGCCTGCTGTCATTCCCTACCCCTTGGAGTGTTCACTTCCCCCCACAATTTAATATAATCCACAAACTTGGACAGAGTACACGTCACGCTCACATCCAAGTCACTAATGAAGACACTGAAGAGTACAGGTCCAAGAACCAAGCCCTAAGGGACTCTACTACCCACATCCTTCCAGGTAGATACTGTTCATCTACTACCACTCTCTGAGTGTGACTCCCAAGTCAATTTGCCACCCACCGGACTGTGTAAGGTGGGGGTATGGAGCTCTATGTCAAAGAGCAATACACATCCTCAACCAGCAGGATGGGGTCAGAGGAGGAAGAGGCTGAAGTGCTCTGGGTCAGGATACAGAGGGGTCATGGGGAAAGGGACTTAACAGTGGTGGTCTACTACAGACCTCCCAACAAATGGGAAGAGCAGGACTGTGAGTCTTGGGTCAGCTTGTGGAGGCACTTAAGGCAAGGGATGTAGCTGTCTTTGGGGGGATCTAAGTTACCTGGACACCTGCTGGGAGGAGCAGTCAGCCAGGTCTGACTGCTCATGGAGGTTCCTGGCCGAGATACAGGACCTCCACAATCCTACCAGGAGAATGCCCTGCTGGATCTGGTCCTGGCCACAGGTGACAACCTGGTGAGGGGACTCCAGGTCCTCAACCACCTAGGTGATAGCAGTCATCACTTGCTGGAATTCACCATCTAGCACAGGGTGTCAAGGGCCTGCAGCAAGGCAGTAGCTTTAGACTTTAAGAGGGCCAACTTCAATGAGCTAGGGAGATTAGTGGGAGAGG
Source organism: Caiman crocodilus (assembly GCA_030014935.1). Lineage (NCBI taxonomy): Eukaryota > Metazoa > Chordata > Crocodylia > Alligatoridae > Caiman > Caiman crocodilus. The sequence goes on along the minus strand of JAGPOW010003642.1, from coordinate 92,861,718 downwards.
CACTAAGGTCCTGCAGAGTAGGGGAACTGGGTACCCAGGATGAGTGGTTGTTCCTTAAGGAGATGATACTCAGAGCCCAAGGGGTGACAATCTCAACAAGAAGCAAAGGGAGCAAGAGTGCCCAAAAGCCCCCCTGGCTCACCAAGGGCATTTGTTAATGCCTGATTGCCAAAAAAGGAGGTATACACACAGTGGAAGGGAGGGGCTATCACCAAAGAGGAGTATAACACCACTGATCAGGTCTGTAGGGGGGCTGTTAGGAAAGCTAAGGCAGTTATGGAACTAGGGCTAGCATCAAGGATCAAAGATAACAAAAAGTCCTTTTTTAAATACATAGGAAGAATGAAGAAGGTCCTGGGTAATGTGGGGCCCCTGCAGGATATGCTTGGCAATTTGGTGGTTGCATCAGAAGAGAAAGCAGAGCTCTTTAACAATTTTTTCACTTCTATTTTCTTGTGGAGGGACCAGCACTCCCCTACTGAGATTCAAGATGGATTTGGGAAAAACTCTGCCAAGCCTAGGGTCAGGGAGGGCCAGGTTAGAGAACTTCTGGAGGGGCTGGATGTGTTCAGATTAGTAGGTCCAGATGCTCTCCACCCCAGGGTGTTGAGGGAATTGACAGGGGTTATTGCAGGGCCCCTGGCATGGCTTTATGAGCACTTGTAGTGCTCTGGCCAGGAGCTGGATAACTGGAAGAGGACCAATGTGGCCCCCACCTTTAAAAAGGGGAAGAGGGAGGACCTGGGCAACTATAGGCCCATTAGTCTTACTTCAATCCTGGGGAAGCTCTTTGAGGAGATTATCAAGGATCACATCTGTGATGGGTCAGCACCAAGGATGCTTAAGGGCAGCCATCATGGTTTCATTAGGGGCAGGTCCTATCAAACCAACCTAATTGCCTTCTGCAATTAAGTCACAAAATCATTGGACACAGGTGTCACGGTGGATGTTGTCTTTCTGGACTTCAGGAAGGCCTTTGACACTGTCTCCCACCCCATTCTTATTAAAAAGCTAGGTGTCTGTGGCATTGATGCCTACACAGTCAGATGGATTGCAAATTGGCTGAGGGGTCATACTCAGAGAGTGGTGGACGGGTCATTTTCGACCAGGAGGGAAGCGGGCAGTGGAGTCGCCCAGGGCTCTATCCTTGGGCCCGCACTGTTCAATTTTTTTTATTAGTGACTTGGACAATGGGGTGAAGAGCAGCCTGTTTAAATTCACAGATGACACCAAGATCTGGGGTGAGGTGGACATGTTAGAAGGGAAGGAAGATTACAGCAGGACCTGGACAGGGTACAGGACTGGGCAAATGAAAATAGGATGAGATTCAATAGTGACAAGTGCAGGGTGCTGCACTTGGGCAATAGGAACCAGCAGCAAACCTATAGGTTGGAGAACTCCTTCTTGAAAGCACGGCGGCAGAAAGAAATCTTGGAGTCATCATTGACTCTAAGATGAACATGGACAGACAATGTGAGAACATGGTCAGTAGGGCTAACAATACCTTGTCGTGCATTCACAGATGCATCTCAGGTAGGGCCAAGGAGGTGATCCTCCCCCTCTATGTGACACTGGTCAGGCTACAGATGGAGTACTGCATCCAGTTCTGGGCACCGCACTTCAGGAGGGATGTGGACAATGTTGAAAGGGTCCAAAGGAGGGCCACTCATATGATCCAGGAACAACAGGGCAGATCCTATGAGTAGAGGCTATGGTACCTTTACCTGTTCAGCCTTTTCAAAACAAGGCTGAGGGGGGGCCTGGTGGCCATATATAAACTTACTAGGGGGGACCAGTGGGGTTTGCCTTGTTCCCCCGAGCACATCCCAGAGTATTAAGGAATAACGGCCATAAGTTGCTGAAGAGTAGGTTTAGACTAAACATTAGAAGGCACTACTTCACAGTTAGCACGGCTAGGATCTGGAACCAACTTCCAAGGGAAGTAGTGATGGCTTCTACCCTGGGGGTCTTTAACAGGAGGCTCGATGTTTACCTGGCTGGGGTCATTTGAGGCCAGTTTTCTCTCCTGCCCAGGGCAGGGGTTCAGACTACAGTTTGGGGAAGAGTTGATTTAAAACGCTTTTTTATCCCCTCTCATTTCTTTTCCTACTGTCATGCTTTGGGAGTAGAAGCTGGATATATTAAAAAGTGTTACTTAAAATAGGAGCACTTCATCCTGCCCCTCCTCTGACCCCATCCTGATGGTTGAGGATGTGAATTGCTCTTTGACGTAGAGCGCCACACCCCCACCTTTCCTCCCTGTTCTATCCTGCCTGTGTAGCTTATAGCCCCTAACGTTGACTGCCCAGTCGTGGGATGAATCCTACCAGGTTTCCGTGAGCCCTACTATGTCCAGGTTTGAACTAGCTATCTGGAGGGTGAGTTCCTCCTGCTTATTCTCTATATTATGAGCATTGGTATAGAGGCATTTAAGGCCTTGAATTTGTACGTCAAAATTTGTTCCCACGGCTGGCAACTCCACAAGACAGCAGCTTGTAGAGGAGCACAGTCACAACCCGCCGCTAGAGCTTTCACCTCTCCTTGCTTAATCTACTGCTTCTTCGCTCGGGCAGCCCTTTGCTGGCTGAGTGTCTGTAAGTATATAACCAATAAAACGCCTTAAAATCAATTACCTGTCTCATTCTCGAGTCCCCAAGCATCCAAACCCAGTAATACCCCGCGCTGACAGAACATATGCCACCCCTCAATTCTCAGGACTGTCTGGATCCCTGCTGCTTACCTGGTACTCCTTGTGTATCTCACCTGTCTTGGTTGGGAGGTGTCCTCAAGTCCTCCTGGGGCCCTATCCCCTGGCGAAGCTAGTTTAAAGCATGGAGCATGAGATCAGCCAACCTGGAAGAGAAGACATGCTTTCCTTTAGGAAAGAGTTGTAGCCCATCCCACACCAGTAAGTCCCCTGAATGAAAATGCTGGTTGTTGTCCAGGAACCCAAGGCCTGCCTGGTGGCACCATCTCCATAACCACCAGCTGACCTCCCCAATGCAGGCCTCGTGTCACCGTCCATACCTACTCACCAGGAGAATAAAGGAGAATATCACCTTGCCCCCATCTCCTTGGCCCCCAAGGCCTCAAAGTCCTTCATGATGAGGTCTGGGTTGCCTCTGGCCACATCATTTGTTCCCATGTGGATGAGAACCATGGGGTACTGGTCTGAGGGTTGAATGTAGGCTATGATCCTCTCTGTGATGTCCTGAATCCAAGCCCCAGGCATGAAGACCTCTTGTGCCATGGGGTCGGGTCAGCAGATGGGACCCTCCACTCCCCTTAAGATGGAGTCCCCAATGATGAGGACCCAGTGTTTCCTTCTCCTGATATTCCCTTTCTGCATCATTTGTGTTGTACGTGGAGTAGCATCATCCCCATTGGAGGCATCCCCTTTGTCCTTCTCCATCATGGCTGCCAGGGCCTCATACCTGTTCCTCAGTTATACCTGGGAAACCTCCACCATGCTAGTCCGAGCAGCCCTGGATCCCGTGTATACTTTCTGCCACTCCTGTGTTGAACACGTCTCCTGAGAGAACCGTACACTGGCCAACTGGTCCTGCAGTGAAAAGAAATATGAGTCAATTTCATCCTCTGCAGCCCTGCCCACCTCAGCCTGGAGCTCCTGTACCTGCTCCTCCAGAGCCCTAAGCCAAGCATAGGAGGGACAGGCAAGGGAACCACCAGACCCCGCCCCTCCCACCAGCTGCCAGGACCCCAATGAGCATCCCCCACAGCAAGGGGCTGCTGATCCTACCAGGAACTGTCTGGATGGAGGCCTCAGAATAGGCCTCAGCAGGTGAGGCCGCTGGGGTGGAGCCCCTAGCAGCTGCACTCCACATCCGCACCATGTCTGCAGAGCTGAGTCTACTACTCTCACTTGTTGGAGGCACCCTTCTGGGCCACTACCACGTGCCTGCCTTACATGAATGCCAGTGCAAACACTGGTGCACCGTTACAGACCGCACCTGTTTGCACACACTGTTCACATGCGCTGCTCGCGCGCAGCTTTGGAGTGCGGCTTCCTGTCGCCTGAAATAAGGGGGATCCAAATGGCTTCCCTTTCAGATCCACCTCAGCTGCGCTGGCACCCTCTGCCCCACTTACCTTAGGAGGATTGGCTGCTGCTGCCCTCTCTGCTGCCGCCGCTGCTGATGCTGCCTGCTGCCTCTGCCGCCAAGGTAAGGAGTCACATGTGTGGGGCACACATGCGCCCTGTTCCCTCCGCTCCTGACCCCCAACTACCAGAGGTTCCTTTCAACCACATTACCTGTACAGCAGTTTGGGTCATTTACTCTGCTTCAAACCTACTGAATTACTCTAAAAAATATCACAATAACAAGAAAACCCTTTCTGTTAGGAAAATTACAGAAACAAAGTTAAGCATGCTCATATTTGCAGAACTGCTCTATTTATTGTAAAAAGCTATCCAAAAGTGACTATCAGACCCAAGCTGCTGACAAAAGGCCAGGCAGGTTTTGGGGGGGCATTGGGGATCAAGTCTGTTCAAATAACCTGCATAATAAAGAGTTTCAGGTTTTTGAGTGTATGGAAAGGATGTATTTAACTTTCTATGAACAACGCATTTTCATACTAAAAGACTATGTTGTAAAAGTCCATTCATATTTTTTTAAAAGGAAAATTAAATTAATGAACCATATGCTAATAGCAGTGAGACACACCAGTGAAAGAGTTACTAGTCTATTACTGAAATACTTAGGCTTCTGGAGATGTGAGGCCAAAGGTCTTTTACACCTTGCAACATATCGAAAGTACTCACTAGTAGCCTGCTCATGCACAGGTTTTTTTTCTGTACTACTAAGGGCCTGAATCAACAACACACAGAGAGAGAATCCTAAAAAGGTAGAATTGTCTGTATATACATTTTCTATATGAAACACCAATTCCTAGGAGGTATAAACTTCATTTTGTACCACTATGTTTGTTTTCAATTCTGAAAATCTCCTGCCACTTTAGATTAAGGTCTGCTTTAGTAGAACATATGAAGAGTTCCATATTGTACGTCACCAATTTGCAAGCAAAAACTATATCGACAAGTATAAAAAAGCCTTTCAAAATAGTTGTTTATGAAAAACAGAGATGAAAACATTACAGACATAATGTGTCATAGATATGACTTGTCAGAAACAGCAGGTTTTAAGAGCTCTTTTTAAAAATTCTCCTGTCAGTCATACTTTCTGAGCTGTCCCCAGAGCTGTCCCGGGGGGGGTGAATCAGGACAGCTCTGGGGGGCCCTGCAGAGCTGGGCAGATGGCCACAGTGACTCCACACTGCTGGCAGCTTCACAGCCAGCCAGCTGCTTGGCACCCTCCGCCACCCTGCCATCAAATCCACTGCCAGCTTCCTTGCATCCACAGGCAAGGCCCTGCACAGGCTGATTTGCCCTGGTCCCCATACCCTGCTTGAGTCTTCTCTGACTGTCCCCATTTCAATGTATATTTTTCACTTCCATAATGGCCAATGTTGAGTATTCACCTTATAACCTTCTTTATCCATATGAGAAATAATCCATATATAGTATTTTGTACTGCTTTGCCTTGCTGTCTTGTGCTGGATGCAATGTGCAATTCTCTTTGTTCATGGTCAAAAAAGAAAAATCTAGGGTCTACCAAAGCCTAATAACCGTGCCACACTGGTACAGCTACTATCATATCCAATCACTTTTGACTACCCAGCTGAAATGAACAGATACTCATTTACAACTGGCCTAGGGTAGTTTCAGGTTTAATAACTATAGGAAAATAATGCAATAATGTAAAATTGTAATGTAAAGGTATTGACTTTAGCATGATCTTTATGAATAATTTTAGTTACCAGATGTAGAGTAAATGGTACAAGTTAGTTAGGAGATCACAGGCATGCACAAACTTATCATGGAACATTTATAGGTAAAGCTTAGCAAAGAAAAACACCACACAATAGCTGCTACAAGACCATAATAAAACTGCACAACATGGAAGCCAAGATGAACAAATGCTAATGAGTGATCCAGTAATGAGAAACAGTGAATCAGGAAGTTGTTGAAGACCCTTAAATTGGGGTTGTGGTAATCAGTATTTGGTCAAAGACTTATAAATGAGGATACTTGTCAAAAAAACAAAGTTCAAAGTTAAGTGACTTGATGCTGAAAGGTTGGGAGGAGATAAAGCAAAATACAGCCATCTATTTGATCTTCCTATCATCACTTACGAGGTTTCTTGTCCCTTAGAATACAAGTAGTTTGGAGGAGAAGCTACTGATTCTGTCTTATTTTTAACTTAATCTCTAATGGCATTATTTATATGGTGTGTATAATTTAGTACCATTTCATATTCATCTTATCTGTCATCACTGTTTGTCGCCCTGGGCTGTTTCATAGTTTCATAGTTTCATAGTAACTAGGGTCAGAAGGGGCCTAGAGCAGGCCATCTAGTCTGACCCCCTGCCAATGGCAGGAACGAGTGCTGGG
>JAGPOW010003642.1:92816952-92855146 GCA_030014935.1 Caiman crocodilus | reverse complement strand
CTCCTGAGCTCCCCGAAATTGGCCCTTTTGAAATCTGGGACCCTAGTCCTAGTGTGGGCCCTATCTACACTGCGCCGGACAGCAAATTCTATCAGGCGAAAATGTTGATGATGATTATTCTACTGAAGTGGCTTAAGAGGCACAAATAACAAGAATCTAAATTAGAGCTCTATTAGAGCCATTACTGGGGGTATGTGTAGTGAAAACCCAACTGGGACTCAAGTGTATGCTTCTGTAGCAATAGCAGATGCCTTAACCATCTATCTCACCAGGCCTCTCTTTGTGCATGATTTTATATAGGTTTTATATTGTGGTGCAAATGAAATATGCATGTTCACATAACATGTAACAAAACTGTATAAACATATATAGCTGCATAGGCATAGGCATAGGCATACTCTTGGCAAAGATTGATCTTCTGGTATTTTGGTCCCACTGGCAACCCCTACTACATTTAGCCAGGTTTTACTTGTCATGGCTTCATACCATTTAACCCCCACACACACCCTTCCCTCAGGCAATATAATTTATTTAATATGCCTTGATCCTTATATGCATCAAGATCAGATAGACTGGAGACCATCCAAGTTATCCCCAACTTTAACTTAATTAAGTACCTTTACTTCACATTAGGAGCACAGTACAGTAATTATACTGGTCAACAGCAATCATAGAGCTCCATGATATTTTGCTTTAATTAATCAGTGAGAATCACCTAGGCTGTGCCAGTTTTAATCAGCTGTAAGACATTGGCCAGTTCAGAATACTGCTTCTATAGCTCCCTATTAAAGGGGTAAGATCTAAGCAAAACGCCAGTTTATACCCAGGCTCATCATTGTACTCCCAAGGCTGAGTGCCTTATCCAGCTGTGGATTATTACCTCAGCCATCCAGCCCATTGTGCATCCAGCTCAGCCCTATTGTGGAATCATGAATTTGGCTTGCTGACTTTCCTTACTTAGAATGTTCTAACATGCCAGCAGTTGTTCATCACTTGAAAATCATGCTGCAAATGAACTAGGTACCAAATGCCAGCACACAGAGCTTTATAAGGGTATTGGCTGACATACATAGAAAGGTAACGATGGATGTTGGAATCCATTAATAAGTGACTTAACTATACCAGCAAGCTAATGATCTTCAGAAGGAGGCTCTGGCAGGCCATTTAGGGTTGTCAACAGAATGTCCAAGAAAACAATATTATTTTGGCTGGTTCTATTAATCTTGATCCAAACACTGCTTCCTTACAGCCAGCACAGTCCAGATGGTGAGTACTTTATCCATATGACGATATAATAGGAAAATTGCCACTCAAACTTAGAAAATATGCCTTTCCCTTTTCTGACAATGATTTATCTAGTAGAAATCAAGCAATATCTGAAATTTTGTGAGCATCTTAGCTGAAAAGAAAACTCTTGTTGGATTATAGAAGCTGTCAATACATGTTTAACCTTTGATTAAACACTTTCTTTTCAAGAGAAGTTACCTTTCTTTTTTCAAAAGGAGTCAATGTCCGTTTCTCTTTCTGCTCTAAAGAATCATCGCGATCCCTTCTATCATGCTATAGCATTTAGTGTTTTCCAATATCATATTATCTCCTTCTCCTGGTAAATTATTGGCTGAAAGCCATTTCATCTGTATAAAGATGTCATGGTGGCAAACAACCACTGATAAAATTTATAAGTTAACAGCTATATTTAACAAATCTGTCTGACCACCACAAGTATTAGGATTAGTTTCTTTTAATATTTCTAGGCTCTAAAAGCTTAACTTTCTTACAAAGTAGTGCATCATTTTAAACCTTTGATTTTTATGAATGCAACAATAGCACAATGCTGCCAGTTAGGTAAACCACACTTAGCATTACAAACTGCTACCAGTATAGAAAAACTAATTGGAAAATAAACATGAAACTTGGCCTAAGAGTAGGCAACACTCTTTCTAGAATTAAAAAAAGAAAATAACCTGCCATGTCCATTCCCACTACCAACACAACCTTTTTCCTGGCAATATATTAGCTATTGGTTCAATCTAGTTTTAAATCATGTGTGATGTCACTTCTACCACTTTCTAATCTATAGTCAAATAGAACCTATTGCTAGGAATGACTTCCAAATATCCATCCTCAATTTTCTCTTTTTCAGTTTCAGTCTGGTCATCATAGTTAACACTAGGGCTGTGCAAAGCTTCAGTCACTGATTTGATTCAGTGGAGATTTGGCATGATTCAGCAGCTGAATCTCTGAATCCAAACTGAATCAGGAAACACTTTAATCTCTCCAAATCAAATCAGAACACTCTGAATTGATTCAGAGAAATTTGATAATTCAGACATAGACACAGTTTTCATTGGTTTTTCTACATACCTCAAGGTAAGAGGTGGCTCGTGAATGCTGAGATGCCAGTGTGGATGGAGCATCCCATGGGAGCACGGGGTGGGGACCCAGAAGTGGACCAGAAGCACTTCTCGTCCACTTCTGAGTCTGCCGCAGTGTGCAGGGGACCCTCCCCTGGCTTGGCAACTGGTTCCTCCTGGGTCTGGGAGGGCACCCAGGGTCCCCCCGTGGCTGATTGTCAAGCCAGGGGGGGGGTCCCCCACATGCTAAGTGGTGGAACTAGAAGTGGACTGGAAATACTTCTGGTCCACCTTCAAGCCCACCATCAAACACGTGGGGGGGCCCCCATGTTCCTATGGGATGCTCCATCTGCCCCATCATCTAAGCATTCAGAAGCCACATCCGGTACCTTGAGGCATGTAAAAAAAAATTTGAAGCTATGTCTCTGGCCGAATCACTGATTCTCCAAATCAGCATCGAATCTTCAGATTCGGACAAATCAAATCAGGACAGTGATCTGAATGAACAAATCAAATCACTTTCCCCCAAATCAGGCCACATCCACATCTGAATCAAATATGGCCTGGTTCACACACCCCTAGTTAATATCTTCATAAGGTGTTCATGCAACTATGTACAGAATATTCTTACACATGCATATAAGTACTGTATACATACAGTGAAAGCCACCAAGAACTTCTCTTACTCCAAAAAGTAATAAGTTGTTTCTCACAATATGAGAGCTAATTGACTTATTTGTTGTTTGTGTCCATGTGGCTTTGAACATTTGGTCATGTGTGGCCTTGGTCCAGGTGTCTGGTAGCGATCGCCCTATGGTCTCCCGTAGGCTGGTGGGTAGATGTTTATCACTGGAGTGGCCTCCCTAGCTTCTCCTGCCACAACTTTGAATGTTATACCAGTGGGGGAGCCGATGACAGCAAGGAGTCCACCTGGCAGTCGTCTGTGGGGTTCCACCTCCCATACACCCCAACCTCATGCCAAACCTCAGTGGGTCACCAAATCTGCTCAGCCGTACTCCCGATACTGTTGTACTCCCGGGCTCAGTGGCCTTCATAGCCCCTTTATGTCCTAGGCCCTGCTCCTTGGGGTAACTTGCTTAGTTAGCCATAAATCCCCTAAAATCATTTACTCCTGTCCCTAGGCAGTCTCTGCCCGGGTCTCAGAATCTAACCTGTGCCCCCAAAATAAAGATGGAGGACAAAAGAACCTCCAGTACAGCTATCCTGTCTGTATTGCCTTGCCCTACTCCTCGACCCCTCCAAAAGGAGGAAAAAGAAAAAAAAAATGAACACAACTAAATTGTGAAGGACCCGTACAGTTTCTTCCCCAGCTCTTCTACTAGGGTAACAGAGTGCCTTTGTTCTCTATGATTCCCCCTGGGGTTTGGCCCAATGTGTAGCTGGGGTAGACCGTGGCCCCTCACTGTGGGTCATCTCCTCCCTCACTCTGCCACGTGTGGTTTGTGGCACTGCTCCCCTTCTCCACTGTTGGAGATGTCCTTCTTCCAGTGCCTCGCAGTACCTCCCCGAGAGCCTGGCTGCTTCTTATGTTAAGAGCCAGAACCCAGCCTCTTGTTGTCCTGCTTCATAGTCCCTCTCACTGCTCCCATGTCCTATGCCCTGGTGAGAGAGCCTCCTCCGCCTCCCGGGTTCCCCCAAAGCTCCCACCTTCGATGGTGTAGAGAGCCTTTTCTGGCTCTCCCATCCCTCCAAAATTCCTGCCTTTGTTGGCATAGAGAACCTCTTCTGGCTCTTCTGCCTCCTCACTATGCTGTCCTTTGCTGGTGCAGAGAGACCCTACTGGCTCTCTCTCCCTGGGAGTATCCTGGACAGCGTCCTGCATCTGCGTCTTCTCTGGCTCTGCTCTCCCCTCTCTGCCATCTTCCCTGGTGGTCCATTTTATCCACACCAGCTGGTGACTGCTGATGACATCATTGGCCAGCTTCTACTGGATAAAGGCGTGGCTTACCACCCACTCGGATTTCCTTCCTTGCTCTGGCTGTGCCACAGGTCCTGATGCCAGCATTTTGCTTGAGTTATTTTTGTGTTTATTTCTCTTTTTAGGCGTTATTCCCATCCCAGGGGGTCCCTGTTTATTTTTGGGGGTCCTTTCCACTGCTCTCCCAGATCAAAGGGGGCAAGAGGGCACCAAAAGCATACAGGAATGCCTCCTAGCTAAAAAGGAGGTGTACACCCAATGGAAGGGAGGGGCCATCACCAGGGAGGATTATCCCTCAGTTGCTCAGGGCTGTAGGGGGGCAGTCAGGAAGGCCAAGGTGGAGATGGATGGAACCCGGATCAAGGACAACAAGAAGTCCTTTTTTAAATATACAGGGGGTAAAAAGAAGGTACCAGGTAATGTGGGGCCTCTGCAAGACATGCTAGGAATCTGGTTGTTTCAACACTGACAAGTGCAAGATAATATACCTGTGGAGGGAGAACCAGCAGCATACGTTCAGGCTGGGGAACTCCCTTTCTCATCAGTGCAGAAGCAGAAAAGGATTTTGGAGTCCTTATTGATGCCAGAATGAACATGGGCCAACAGTGTGGGGGCACAGTCAGGAAGGCTAACTGTACCTTGTCATGCATCCACAGATGCATCTCAAGCTGGTCCAAGGAGGTGATCTTCCCCCTCTATGTGATACTGGTCAGGCTGCAGATGAAGTACTGCATCCAATTCTGGGTGCCGCACTTCAGGAGGGATGTGGACAACATGGAGAGAGTCCAGAGGATGGCCACTCACATGATCAGGGGGAACCAGGGCAGGCCCTATGAGGAGAGGCTATGGGACCTTAACCTGTTCAGCTTCCACAAGAGAAGGCTGAGGGGGGATCTAGTGGCTGTTTACAAACTAGTCAGAAGGGACTAGCAGGCATTGGGGGAGTCCCTGTTCCCCCAAGCAGAGGGGGACTAGAAATAATGATCACAAACTGGCAGAGGGTAGATTCAGACCAGACATTAGGAGGCGCTACTTCACTGTCAGGGCTGCTAGGATGTGGAACCAACTTCCAAGAAAAGTAGTGCTGGCTCCTACCCAGGGGTCTTTAAGAGAAGGCTAGACATACACCTTGCTGGGGTCATTTGACCCCAGTACTCTTTCCTGGCATAGCAGGGTATCGAACATGATGATCTGCTGAAGTCCCTTTCGACCCTACCAACTATGAAACTATGACATTGTGCTAAAATTATCTGATGAATTTAACCCATTTTTTGTTCACAGACCATTTGCAAACTGATAATTATTTATTTTAAATTCATTTGTAAATTCAAGGCATAAGTTTCAGTCATGACAGTGGTGCTCAAGCTTTTGATCCTAGATGAGAGGCACAGTGCAGGTCCACAGGCTGGATTAGACCCTATATGCCAGGATCAGTCTCCATGCAACCTTGGCTGACCATCACAAAACAGAATCAGGATCTGGGACCCCTTGCCATCTCTGCCTAGTCCTACATGCCAGGATTAGGGCCTCGTGTTCCCACACTGCTTCATCGGGCCACATATGCCAGGAATCGGGCCCCTCACTGCCATTATTGTCTGATCTAGCACACAGGGCCTCCCCACAAACCCATGGGGAGTACCTTGGGATGGATGACATAGTGCTGGGAGCCAGATCTGGCCCATGGGCTAGAGGTTGAACACCACTAGTTGTTCACAAAACTGTTCAAATCAATTACTCATTCCTAGCTATTCATCATTTAGAGTTGTGAATGGTAATCTATTTATGCTGCTTGGTAAATGATGACATTTTAGAATAAGGGATAACAAACAGCAAGCACAGAATATTGATAATGTTCTTGTGGTATAAATTTGTAAATGAAAACTCATTCAAGGTCTCTGCAGAAAGACAAAAGGCCAATGAAGAAATGGAAGTATGAGGCAGTGGCCTTGAACCTGGAGCCTCATTGTGCTCTTCCACCTCCTCAGAAGAAAACTGGGGCAGACACAGGTGGCCAGAGCCCTCCAGCTGGACCTAGCCACACATCTACTCCTTACCACAAGAGTCACCAGCTAAGGTCAGCTGACCCCTCACCCCTTCCAATATAAACTCCAGTTCCAGAAGTGGAAGTGTCTTGGCAACAAGGCTCAACCTTGCACCTAGGCTGTTGCACCCTTGGCTGGTGCTACTCCTGATGGATGGATGGATGCCTTGGATACCTGACCTGGATAGTCTCCTGTGCGTGTGTATGTCTATAGATATGCGTATGTACCAAAGAGAACATTAGCCTGTTTTTCTCTAAATGCTTCTGGAGGTTGGTCTTAAAGCAATGACTGTCAACAAAACAGATTTTAAAAAATATTGTTTTGTAGTAGTGTTATAATTCAATGTTCCTTCATGACTTCCGTATACGTTAAATATTGTATTTTCTTTTCTTGTTTTCCAGTTCAAAAGTTGACACAATAACCTCCAGTCTGAGTGCATATCAGTTACTGGAACCTTAAAACTGGAATAACCAAAGACTACTGTGTTCTTAGCCCTATGTATGTTTTCTGTGGCAAGGCAAACAACTCTCCTTTCCTTAATGTCTACATGGAGCATGGAAATGTCAAGTGAACATTGAGTACCAGTAAAATATATCATAGCAAACAGTATAATAGAAAGTAACATTTTCCATTTATTCAGAAAATTAAGAAATCTCTTATGCTTAGCCTGCTCCACATAGCCTCACCCTGTCCTTATTTTAAACTAATAAATACTGCTTTTCCTCATGCATCCTCAACCATGTGCATTATGATTAATAGGTACATTTCCTATAGGATGGTCCTGTAAATCACATTGTTATTGTTGGTTGGACACACATTGCTGTCTGGCTCTTCAGCCATGGAAGTTTTTTGCCTTACTTTTCCCATAGCAGGTCTCCTCTTTATTCCCATTTAAAGATGATTATTGCTTCTAGAGGAAGAGTCATGAAATAGTCAAGAGTCAGGCTAGATCATTCCCAGTGGCATTTGATGATGATGCAAATCAGGAACAGGGAGCAATATTTTTCCAAGGGACAAAATATGTAATTTTGTTTATTAACTCAAATCATTCACACCTACCAATAGGTAAAGGACTCTCAAACTCTGTTGTTCAGCGTCTACCAATGAGGCATTTCAGCTATCACTGTTGAATGGACTCATGACATTGATCAGCTCTACTCAGAAAAGATAGAAGTTGGGTCTGTTTGAAGAACGTCTGCCAAAACAAACTGCTATAATTCCACTGGCTGGATCATGGGGCTCTAAGAGTAGTGATCAATGGCTAGTTGGCATCTGGTATCAAGTGGAGTGTCCCAGGGATCAGTACTGGGGCAGGTGTTGTTCAATATTTTCATCAACAACCTACAAGCTGGGATGGAATACACCCTCAGCAAGTTTGCAGATGACACCAAGCTGGGGGAAACAGTAGACATGCTGCAGGGTAGGGCTAGGATTCAAAGAGACTTCAACAAATTGGAAGATTGGACCAAAAGAAATCTCATGAGATTCAGTAAGGACAAGTACTTAGGACAAAACAATCCCATGCACCGGTACAGGATGGTGGTTGACTGGCTGGGCAGCAGCTCTGCAGAAAAGGACCTGGGAGTTACAGTGGACAGTAAGCTAAATATGAGCCAACAGTGTGCCCTTGTTATGAAGAAAGCTAACAGCATGCTGAGCTGCATTAGTAGGAGCATTGTCAGCAGATCAAGGGAAGCGATTCTTCCCCTCTATTCAGAACTGGTGGGACCACATCTAGGGTACTGTGTCCAGTTTCAGGCCACCCACTACAGAAAGGATGTGGAGAAATCAGCCACCAACAGAAGCCTCATGCAATAAGGGTTCAGATTTTCACTCAGTTGGCCATTCCTGAAGTGGTCTTCAGCTGTGTACTTGTTTTTGGTAATAGCTATACACCGGTTTCTGTGGCCAGATCAGGTAACATTGTCACTTCCATCTGCACCTAAGATACCTATCTCTTGAAACTCTATCCCCCTTCTCTATTGTTATATCTCGATTAGACTCTCAATACTCTTTTCTGCCCAGTTCCATGGTTCTCTCTTTCTCTGCTCCTCTCCTCTCAACCACACCCTGCTTCACTGATATTTTTTCTGCCCTTCCCCATGATACTCACTACAGTTTGACTAGTTCTTCCTTGTTATGCATCTGCTCTTTTGGATCTCACCCTGGAACCTCATGTCTAATTTTAACAGGCTAAACCAGAATTAAGACCACCATGGTCCTTTTCATTTCTGATCATGGCCTTGATCAGGTGCTTCAAAAGAAAGATATGTGGAACCTCATAATGAACAAGTACAGAATAACTTGTGTGGCTAATTACAGACAGTCAAAAAGCCTTAGGCTGAATTGATTCAATCTTCTCAGTTTAGCGTAATCTGTGTAGATTGAACCAAGAAGCAAGTGAACAAACATTTACTTTTGATTCCAGAAATGCAGCCACATGCCTGCAGGAGCACAGGCCAGAAGCTGAGGGGAACTAAAGCACACCTCCCTCTCAGCTGGGGCAGACAGTTTGGGCCAAGGGTAGCTCACTCACCCTGTGAAAGGAGGTTTCTTGGGGAGGTACAAAGCATCCATGAAAGATGGGGGACTGAGTTAACTTGAAACTGGAGGGGATCTGGGACAGAAGTTCAATAAACAAATGTACCCTAAATCAGTTAAGTCTGATACTACAACCACCCAGGTTGATCTTAAACGCATTTAATCCATTTTGAAAGTAGTTTATACGCACTGAACTTCTGTTGTGTTACAGATTTGAACTGGTTTCCAATGACTTACTCCAGTTTAGAAAATAGTCTGTGTTTACCATCTTTATCCTTTGTCTCCAGACCATTTCCTGTTTCCACTCTGTTTTTTTCCAGGGTAGGGTGACCTACACAATACTATAGGTGAGGGCATATCAGTACACAATGGTATTATATCAACAGTATGCACATCTACACATGTGCCTATGGTTCTGTTATTACTGTGCCCCCATTTGGAACTTCCCATACTTGCAGCACATGGTTATTTTTTAGCTGCTACATCGCAGCAGCAATGTGCTATAGTGTCATGTTTTGGGTCCGCTGATGCTACGTCACCATAGGGCATTGCTACGGCAACATAGTATCTTGTGTAAATATGCCCAATATTTGCTATCCCAGGGGTCCTCAAACTTTCTGCTACTAAGACTCTGAGTGCTGGATGACAACGGTGGCAGGGGACTGGAAGCTCACATGTGGCAGCTGCCGCTGCCACCATCCACCACTCCTTCCCTGCACCACTGCAGTACCCCCTGGGAAGTCTGCTGCCCCCTTTTAAGTTGCCCCTGGGGGGTCATGACCCACAGTTTGAGAGCCCCTGTGCTATCCTGTTCCTTATAGGATCTAACATTTTGTTTTCTTTTCCAATCACTGCTGAGTTCTCTGCAGTGAAACCCAAGTCTTTCTCTTGAACAGTTACACCTAATTTAGAAACCTGCACGGTGCCTTAGCAGCTCAAATGAGTCCTCCCAAAGTATATTAAAACTCTACTTGGCAATACCTTCATCTGTTATTTTGCCATATATTTATCTAGTTTAAGTATTTACCTTACAACCTTCTCTAGTTTTGGACTAACTGGAGCAGCTGTCTCATCTGCTTATTTTGTTACTTTACTTCTCACCCTTTTTCCATTAATAAAAGGATAGAATCGAACAAAACCGTAGGACACCTGCTGATTATGTTTTCCCATGTTGAAAAACAATCATTCAATTCTACTCTTTGTCTTGTTTTTCTGGTTCATGACAGTCCTGTAGCTAATCATAGGGAAAGTGATAGGATTTTTTTTCCATGACCTTATGTGGCACACTGCATCAAAGGCTTTTGAAAAAGCAAATCAATGCTTTATGCACTTTATCCTAGTGGCTTCAGTAGGAGATGAATATCCTCGGCACTTTTGACACTCATGGCATTCATTTTCAACTAGGTATAGGTGTTACACCTGTTGTGCTTTAAGCACACAGAAAGCATTCTAAAGCCATAACGGAACAGACATTCACAGCTCTTAGAGTGCTTTAAAAATGGCAAATCACACTTTACATTAACCCTCAATGGATGAGGTATTAGACTGAAGTGCTTTCCTCTAAAGCGCTTTATTAAATGCATGTACCAGATCTCATCAAGGATTAACTTAAGAGTGAGATTGCTGCCATCCCAGATGGCTTTGTACAGGGCTGCATTCTAATCTTGGGCAGAGTTAATTTCTTCTTCCCAAGCACTGGGCCAGTTCCACCCCCTTGACTGTTACTGACCCACCTCCTCCCTCCATCCCGCTGTGAGCCATAGCCAACCGGTCCTGTGGCACACCACTGCCTGGCCAAGGAGGCTGCAAAAAAAGGAGTCCAGGCTCTGTCTCTCTTCAGCAACCCCAGCCAGGCAGTGTCACATTCCAGGGCCAGGGCTGCTACAGAGAGAGAAATCCTGGACCCCTTCCCCCACAGTCCTCCCACCAGGAAGCCCTCCCAGCCAGCCCAGGAAGAGCTGCAGGAGAAAGGGCTCAGAGCTCTGTGTCACCACAGCAGCCCCTGTCCTACGATGCACTGCTTCCTGATTGCTCATGCTTCAGGGACATAGATGGTGGACCCCTTCCCCCACAGCAACCCCAGCCACGCCCCAGGCTGCTGCCTGGCTCAGAGGCTGCAAGGAAAGGGGTCCAAGATCTCCACCCCCACCACCCACCCCAGCTGCTGCTGACAATTACCAGCTGCTGGGGGTGGGTAGGGCTGGAGAGAGAAGCCACTTCAGCAGCCTCCTAGGAGGCATACAGGAGCACCTCCACTAGCTAGTGCAGGAAGGCTCCAAGCTCCACCCCATCCCCGCAAACATCTGTTCAGTTCATTCATGTTCACTCATGTTCTAATGTACAGGCTCAGTCAAAAAGGCTGAGGCTGATTCAATTCAATCTTTGCACATTAATCTAAACTGCAAAGATTAAACTAAGAAACAACTAGACACACATTTACCTTCGATTCAGGAAATGTAGTCACATGCCTGCAATGGCTCAGGCCAGAAGCCAGGATGTGCTAGAACATGGGTCTCTGGCACTTCTTCCTGCTGCCACTGAGGACTCTGAGATTCGCAGTTCAGCATCACCCAAGCAGGACTCTGCAGGGTAGCTCATCACTTCCTCTACTTGCCTCCAGGTGCCTCTGGGATTTGTAGTCCACAGTCGCAGCCAGCAGTAACTTTCAGTAAGTTTAACAGGGCAAGGCATGGCAGCTCTGTACTCTGGGGAAGGCGGGACTTAACCAGGGGAAGCATGGTTTAACACCCGTCTCTGGCCCCAGACCCCAACCAGGGCTTGGGAGATGTCAGCCCCTGCCTTTCTTCCCCTTTTCCCCACTCAACCCTTCTCTGATGAAGCAGATAGCACAGCCTAGCCCAGGGCTGGAAAGCATGCTCGACTGCTGGAGGACTCTGACTTAACTTGAACTGGGAAGGGTCTGGGAAAGATGTTCCATAAACTGGTTTGACCCAAATCAGTTAAGTCGGATACTACATTCAACCAGACTTACTTAAACCAGTTTCAGCCATTTTGAAAATGGCTTACGTGCACTTCTATTCTGGTACAGGTTTCTGATGACTTAAACTGGTTTATGTGTCATTTCTGTTCCTAGCCATAGAGCTTTAAGGACTTCTGCCAGAGTCTTTTTAAATGTCTGTACTTATCCCAAGTGACTAACTCTCAATTTTTCTAAGAGTGGCTGAAAAAATATCAATATTCACTGTTTCTTCAACATCTTTCTTGGGTGTTAAACTTTTGGAGTCAAGAATGTAATTTGGACAACACCACACTATGTTCTGCCAGCTGGTATTGACAGAAGGTCCACATGTAACAATTTTAATATCCCTCAGTGTCATAAAATGTTGATAATTTAACATAGATTATAATATACAGGAAAAAGGCTCTTTACCTCCAACGAAAGTAACATGGACAAATATTTCTGTTTGGGCAAATGAGTTATTTCTGTGTGGGACATCTGCTTACCTGAATGGCCAGCGTTGTGGACAAAAGAACACTTGATATCTATTAATCAGAACAGTACTCATGCAGAATCAATGGACCTGAAAATCTCTCCTATTAGCTCAAATTTTCTAAGCATCCTCAATTTTCTAGCAAAACTTCTCTCTGCCATCATTCTGATGTGGCCTCGTTAAAAAATACTATGTCAAGAAGTAAGGGGTTGTTTTTTCTATTGCAATTTCTGCCTCTCAGGGTTTTTTTCCTTTAATCAGGGCTACCGATACAGAGTTTGCAAGCATTGTGTTTTGGCTTTTCTCCCAGGATTTCATAAAGGTGGCCCCTAGCTCTCCGTCTTAAAGCTGAAATGTACTTTATCCTAAATGTTCTTGCACTGGAGACAAATTAGGTAAAAAAGTGAATTAATCAAATAAAAAAAAAACCAAAGAAAAAAAGGAAAATATGCCATAAATAAGATATCACGTATCACTGCTATGGACAAATCTTTCATTTAAACTTTGGCAGCTCTCACAGATGGAATTTGAGCCAAGAGTGAAGCTGGGACAAAATAAAAGATTAACTTTTCTCTGTTGTTGGGAGAAAAACAGTAGAAATGAAATGGCTGGGGCTATTGACACTGAAAAATAAAATCAAGCAAAGCAGATTGACTGAACATTATCCTGTTGTGGCTGTAAACCAGTATTAGTGACAAATGCATTCTTGCAAAAACTTTCAAAGCAGGCTCACTCTGTCCTTAAATTTGAAGTCCTGAGTCTCGCTAAAAGTCAGCGGGCACTCAGCATGTATGCCTAGTCCCTGAGTTTGGCCGAATACAATGAGAGGATGTAAAAAGAGAATACAAAGAAATGAATTTCCAAACTTGATATACCCAACACATCAACACTTTCTGCATAAGAAAGAAAAGAGCAGTCAAATGCTTTTATAGACAACGTGGACAACTATAATGATCATTTTATTTTCAGTCTATACTATCGCTAGTACTGATTTTCATTTAGTTGCAATGCCTCTTCCCAAACAGTGATAGTCAGATCTCTGTCCTTTCTGTCTTCCTAGCCAATTCTACATCTCAGCCTTTCTACATGACATGTATCCTGGTCATTTCACCATCCACTTAAATTTACCACAGCTAAACCAGAATCCCTAATTTTCCCCACAAAAACCTCTACAAATACTGTCACTGCTGACAGTGTCACCACCTCCCTGTCACTGTACTACTACACAAGTTCTTAAACTGGCCTCTTAACATTATGCAAGTGCCTTCCAGACATGCATTAACTGACATGTCTAACATGTCATGAATTATTTGGGGTTGTTTCTCACCTAGGGAGAAAATTGCAGTGTGAAGGGTAGGGTTCTATTTTGGTAAGTTTAAATCATTCAAATCTGTAACATAAAAGATCAGAGACGGTACGTTACTATAGCTATGTATTTTCTGGTCTTTCTTAAACCCATGTCTCTCATTCCAGGGGAAAATATCAGCTACTGTAATCTGATTTCCTACACATTGTTCTGATTACAACCCCTGTTCTTACTTTTAAGATTCTCTATTGGCTTCTCCTGTTTCACTACATCAGGATTGACATTCTTAATGTCCTTTGCAATTTGTCTTTTCTTACTTGCCTAAATCATGTATGTTACTATTTTCTTCTTTCTTGCACTACAACATCATGCAGCCATTTCATCAACTCTAACAAATATCTCCTCTCCTATTACACTGCACTTCTCTCTGAATGGATCCTTTAGTCATTCCGTTTCTCTGCATTCATATTGGTGCTCAAAATTCATCTCTAGCATGATGCCCCAAAATAAAAGATAATTAATAATGCCTTGAAGACCAAACAGGGCTGGCATTACACTTTACAACATCAAAACAGGATAGATATATAGATGCATCTAAAACTATTTTACTATATTCCCCCCACCCCATCCTTACTACATCCATTTTCTTCTGAAACTATTCCTGCTTGTACAGCATTTAGAAGAGTAAGGGGCTCCATCTTGATCTAGGCCCCTGGGTGTTACTGTAATATAAATATTAAATAATACTTGTTAGACCCCGACTCCATGTGGCTCCCAATGACTAGGGAGACAATGATCCAATTGCTCATGGATCGTTGTTCTACATCTTTGCTCATGCTCATTAATATTTACTCAACTTTTGTCCCTCCTTTGGTTCCACCCATATCTCCTCCTCTCTTAAGCTCCGCCTCTGTTTATGCTTTATTTTGTTAGCATGGAATTGCCTATGCATTTAATTCATTTACTTGCCTTTCTGCTAAGAGCGTATGTGTAAGGCTGTGAACCTGGCGTCTCTTGGTCAATTGCTATTTCTTGGTGACTCCTTCTTCATCTCCAAACTCTTGCTTCTGCTTTATCTCCTGATGGTAGCTAGTGGGCTGTATGTCGTTCTCCTTACACAAGGAATCATGTATCCTACACACTACCACACTGTTAAGAAACTGCTTGCCTAAGCACTTTGCAAAGTTACTTTTACTATATCATTCTGCCTTGTGGTCAGCAGTTTTGCTGAGACAAAAAAAAAATCCTTTATTCAGCTGCAAATCCAGTGCTTGGCAAGATCCAAAAAGTGTCACCCTAACAATACTGGTACAGATGCCTTATAGACATACAAAAGTTAGTAAGATTTTTAGAAGAATAAAGTAACTGAACTATATAAAACATGACAAACAATCAGTTGAAATGGTTTAGAGTCCTCACATAAATAAAATCACCATATTTCTCGCATACAGCTTTTTCCCTGAAAGTCAGCCGCTGCTTAAAATTGATGTGCACATATCAGCAAAAAAATATTGTAATTAGAGGTGCACCAATATACCGGTTGCCTATCAGATTGATACTGATAAAAGGGAAAATGACATTATCAGCTATCAGGTTTTTTTGGCTATTATAGCCAGTAATGTTTACCGATAATTATGCCTTCTGGCCAGGGCCCTGGACACCTGGGTTCGCTCTCCCCCTTTGGGCCAGGGCCCCCAGATGTGCGAGTTTGCTTGGGAAACAGCGGGTTTCCCCTTGCAGGCAGGCAGGGAGCATTCTAGCGTGCAAGGGGTCTTGTTTGGGGCTGCCAGGAGCAAGACACAGCAGGTACTGCATGCATATGTGCAGCCCTTGGACAGGAATACAGCCAGAAAGCATGGAGAGCAGCTCCCTGCAGGTAAGTCTA
The DNA here is from genome assembly GCA_030014935.1 of Caiman crocodilus. Classification (NCBI taxonomy): domain Eukaryota; kingdom Metazoa; phylum Chordata; order Crocodylia; family Alligatoridae; genus Caiman; species Caiman crocodilus. Next base: position 92,839,627 of record JAGPOW010003642.1, on the reverse strand, counting down.
TGGAGGGGCAGGGGCATGGTGGAGGGAAGGGGCATGGGGGCAGGTTGAGGCCCTCACAGTGAGGGAGGGAGTGTGGCAGGGGCTGAGGTTCCCCCTACCTCTGCTTGCATCCCCTAGAAGGGTATGAGGGGCATGTGCCCCCCAGATGTGTGCACAGGGTAGATGCAGGCTACCCACTGTGGATTCAGGGCTCTCTGCTCTGCTGCCTTTCCCTTGGGAGTCCCACACTGGCTGTAAATCCCCTGCCTGCCTGGCAGCAGTGGGGCGGTGAGTTGTGCCTTCCACTGCCATGCAGGCCAGGGGTGCACAGCCAGCATAGGTCTCTATTAGGACTGCTGGGGCAAGGGCAGCAGAGTGGAGAACCCACAGTGGCAGCTCACCTCCACCCTCACCCTGCTCAGCTCTCTTCCACTTAAAAGTGTCCCCACACTTAAAAATGGTGGTAGCAGCACTTGAACTAGAGCTTATTTGATGAGCTCTAGTTCAAGAACCACCGCCACCATTTTTAAGCACTGGGACATTGATACATAGGACATAGGAAGCTGCTGGAGTGCACCAAAAATAGGTTTATTTATGCCAGTACTTTAAAATGTGTTGTGTTTTAAAGTAAATCATCTGATTGGCATCATCCAATATGGTTGGTTAATAGTCAGCTATCAGTTTTGGCCAAGAAAATCTTTATTGGTGCACCCCTAAATGTAATACACTATTTTTTTTTAAATGCTAAGCCTCTTCCAAGGGAAAGAGAAAGGCTTCATATGTTCCACAGTGAGTATGCTGGGCTCCACAGATGCTGCTACTCACTACTATTTTCAAGGGAAGATCTTTTTTTCATTAACCTGCTTTTCAAAAACAAGGTGCATGTCTCACTCGGGGGCATGATGTATGCCAGGAAATATGGTAATGAGTTGGGGTTTATTTGTTTTTTTTAACTCATAGGGGAATTAAATCACAGGGCCAACTTTTCTTAAGTGTGGCTGTAACAGGGAACCCCTGTCCCTATTACTAGGAATGTAGGAAGCCTGAGGGCAAAGTGGCAGCAAGTAGCAGCTGCCCAGGCAAACCAAGCCAGGGACTAGAAAAGGGCAGGCAATTAATGGTGAAACTAACAGCCCCTGGGCCTGGGTGAAGGAATCTGGGTCACATGACCAGAAGGGCATATAAGCCCAGCCTCTGGCCAGGGAGTGGGAAGTCTTTCCCTGGCTGCTGCAGGACACAGAGCTCCTAATAGAGCTGGCCAGAAACTAGAGTCAAGCCAGTCCAGGAGAGGTACCTGGCAGGGTTTGAATTTGTGTTAGGATCTACCAGGTCGGGGTTTTTTGTTTGAACTAGACAGAAGGACCAGGTTGTGGCTACAGCAGGGGAGGAAGCCACAGGTGGAGTGCTTGGAAAGCATTCCCTACTATCAGCAACAGAAACTAGACCCAAGCAGAGGAGGAAGAGGCTAGCAGGATGAAACTGGAGCTCTAGGAGGGGCTGCAGCCATTTAGAGCCAATGCCCAGGAGCTGAGGTCTCAGAGAGTAAACCAAAGCTTAGGGTTCAGCCAGAGAAAAAGGGGACCAAGAACAGGGCAACTGAAGTCCCAGCAAGTGCTTGGAGGCTTATGGGGGTGGTCTCTTAAAGGCGAAGTGCACCTAACTACAAAGAAAGAACTGGCCATCAAAGGAACTATGAAGGCTATTCCCAACCCCACAGACCACCTCCTTAGTAAACCAAAAAATAACATCAAATGCACGGCAGGAAAGAGACTGGAGGTGAGATGGGGCCAGAAGAGAGCCAGCAGGTGGGTCAGAGCACTGGGCGCATCAAGTTGCTAGTAGACCAACAAGACATCTTATAGTGGCCTCAGTTTGTACATGCAAAACCCAATGAATACCACTCCCTTGAATTTACACTGTACCTAACGTTAAATTTCCTGGTAAGCAACTTTGTAGCTACCACAGGAATGCTGTGTCCATACAACTAGGAAGGCCTGTGATCTACCTGGCTATGAAGCGGTGGGCAGATAGACCCAAATGAATCCCTCTCTCCAAATGTGATCTGTGCTAGAAAAAGAAGTTTGAAAACTCCTACATAAAACAGGAAATTGCTTTAAGAGCTCATAGGTCACCCATTAGGTACTGAGAATGAGAATATCAAGTGCCTTAAGATAATGAGAGAGATGTCAACCATGAAAGGGAATTTATTTCTACTTCCAAGGCTTTCCTCCCTCTGAGAGGCTCCAACTTCTATCTCCAACTTTTACCACCTTTCTCTGAACATTTAGATGACATTGATACTTGAATATTAACCAACCTGACCCTATGGAAGATATACAAAGAAAGGCAACCCAAGTTAGGGAAATGCAAGTTACTGGGGGGAAAAATAAAATAATCAAAGAAAAAAGTAGTAAGTATTTCAGTCACTGGGCACATCTACATGAAACGCTACCTGCACAGTAGCCTAATAACACTGTGCAGTAGCATGTTGGGCAAAAACTATGCTAATATGTTAGTGTGCAGTAAGTATCATCAAAAACCTGTGCACCAGCACTACGACACAATAGCATGAGTTACTGAGCATTTAGAACTTAGTTAACCAAGCACTAAACTTAATGCACAGTAACTACAATGCAGTAATGAACATGTGGATATACCCATGGTGTAGTATTTATTTAATTTACGATAGTGCTCAGTAGTCTAGTAACTTGCTCCAGTTTCATCTGAAAGAAGTACAAGGCTCTAGATTCTGCTTTTCATATTATTAAAGGTACATTATTAAGTCATATCAGGCCACAGTTTACACCCCAGATACATCATGGACCGTATCTGATGTTGCTTGTCCTGTGCTGCCCATCAGCTTCTGCTTCAGAGCACACAGAAACTGGAGCCTGGGCAGAAAACTCTAATCATCCTCCTCAGACAACAAAAACAAAATGTTCTTCAGACAATATCAAAGAATTCCTGTTTTGACAACTAACACTAAAAAATTCCAGAGTTACAGCTCAGCAAGCGCACTGAGATATCATTGCCGAAAAAGAAGGTATTTCTTCTATCATCCTAAGCACCAATCAACAACACTGACAACCACGTTTTGACTGTTGATTCACGAACACCAGCAAAAACACATAAATAAATACATACAGAAGTTGAGGAAAAGCGGCCCTAATTGTCAGTCAGCCTTCTCCTGTTTCCTACCACAACCTAACGGCTAACTTCTCTTGAATACTGTTGTGTATAACGAGAGGAGTAATTTGATTTCATTGTTCCACTATATATGCTTCAATGGAGTTCTTTCTGCCCCAGGCATGATACAAGCTAAGCTGAATTACTCCCTGGAAAACTATGGAGAAGATTGTCTTACTGAGGAAAAAAAAAATCCAGTAACTGTTGTACTGAAAGATTAGCCTAACCACTTGTGATCCATCAGCAGCTCAGCTACCTGCCACAAAGAATGTTCTTAGACTGCATCTTGGTTGGTTTTGCAATTAATGCTTCTCTTAGCCATGTGGTGCTGATGGTCACAGTATTCACTGAAAAACAAAACTAAAAAAAAGGAGATGCCTACATGTTCCTGGTTTCTAGGCATCAACATCAACCTAACAATCTTTAGAACTCTCCAAAGATGATGGAGGAGCGGTCATAACATGAGATGGTGATGATGATTTAGGCTGGCAGCAAGATGGCAGCAGTACTAAATAGTTTAACTATGCTAGAGGGTGATACCCAAATACACTAACTATAGAAATAAACTAAATTGCATAGTATACCACAATAAGTGGGGAGGAGCAAAGAAGAGGAATAGAGACTTCTTGAAAAAAATAAAGCTTGCCAATTTAGTCTGGTTATACACCTCCTTATTCTACTATTGCTCAAAACTTTCCAGCATTTTTATTGGAAATATCTATTTTTGTCTAACCTGTAATTACTCTGGAATTCATATGAGCATTCCAGGGACAGCTTTGGGAAGTTGCATTTTTTTCAATTGATCATTCAAATTATACAAGCTTCACAAAAATATAAACATGAAATATATAGATATAAAATACATGACACATTAAAGTCAAGGGTTCAGGTTAAACATATTTCTCTTGAGTGAGAAGAATACAAGTGAATCATATGTAGTCCAAATACACTGTTTTAAAGGAAAACTCTTTTAGAAATATTTTAATGTTAATGTACTTTATTTGTATCCCCACCTAAAAAGCATTAGCACCAAGGCCAAGTACAGACATTCAAAAAGCCCAAGGCAGAATGAATCTAAGTTACACGGTTTTCTGTAAGCAGTGTTGCTTAGATTGGTAGTGAACAGATCACACATAATTTGTTGGGTTGGGGGGTGGGAATCTTAGCCTGCTGTTTTTAAACCAGTCTAAGTTTGCTGAACTTCTGTTCTATTATGGACATAGGCACTGGCTGGTTTTTGCCAGTAGGTGCTTTGGCTCTATCTCTGGCCCTACTCAAGTCCACTACCTCACCATGAATTGCTGTGCACTGGTCTAATTCCACCTTCCTGTGCAGCCATACAAGCTGCTTCTGCCACCTACTGGTACCAGCTTATAAAAGCTCAGTTTCAGGGCAAAGTTTTTAACATAACAGACCTAACATGTATAGCATAAAACCAAAACAGCTGTGGCTCATGGATGCTGAGCGCCCCCAAACTTTTTCACTAAGTGCTTGAACCTCAGAGCACCCACAGAGTCAGAGCCTATAGTTATGGGTATAGACCAGTTTTGAGTGCTAAACTTCTGTTGTGGGTATAGACCAGCTTCTGATCACTTCCCAGTAAAAGTCTGTCCCTGACCCAAGAGTCCAATTATACTAGCTCCAAAAGAAAAGGGATATTCTGACATATATTAAATTTCTAAAATTAACTAAGTAAAATTGTCTATGTATATAAAAAAGCCACAACTTCAGTTAGACGTGCCGGGTATCATGGAGAGTTAGAAACAAATCCTGGATATCATGAGGGTTCTAACCTTTCTGATAATAGAAAGAACTCAGCCTGACTCTTCAGGTCCAAATAAGCTGCATTTGACACTGGTTCTGAGAAATGGGTAAAATGGGCTTTATGCTAAGTATCTTTGCAGTCCTTCAGTACTATGGCTGGCCCAGGGACTTTTTTAGGGCTTAGATAACTTATGTCAACCTTTGGAAAACTGTAATTTGCATGGACTGCCTCAGACTTAAAAGGACAACTCTTGAGTATAGGGCTTGCCAGACCACAGACACATATCCTAACAGAACTTCTGAAAGGGCTCTGTTCGACCACAGCATTCCTTCTAAGCTGGGAAGATCCCAAGACAGCCATAAACTGACTTGACAACAAAATGTTAACTGAAACAACACAAGCAAGCCATAAGACCTGGTTCCTCATTTCTAGTCCTATTTTTCTGTAAAATATCAAATCACAAACCTGCCAGGATTGCATACTATCTACAGCACAGGTCATAATAATGCAATTTTAGAGAGAAAAATCCAAATTTGGGAGGAATAAGGTAGAAATGTTTGTCATGCTTAATTTTATTTTTAAGTAGTGCTGGGTGTCAGAAGCTGATCACAGCTTTCAGAATGAAAGTAATCCTGGCAGAGATGAATTTACGGCAAGAAGGAGATGGGCACCAATTAAATGCAAATCCATCATGTAAGAATCTAGTGTATTACCACCACGCGTGCATCTCAAACGGAAAAAAGCCAAAGGTCCACCCAAGCCTAACAAACTAGTAAGCTAAAGATATGCCAGTGTCTCTAGCCAATGGTATGCAAAGGAAAGCTATGCCTGCCCTTGACTCCCCAGCTTGGGAGGTCAGGTAACCATTTACTGCTGGGTTAACTTAGCATAAGCCTGGAGTAGGGCTTGAACTTGTACCCCAGGAGCAATAGCAAGCTGCTTTGGTCTGTCCTGATCTGTAAATTTAATATGCTGTTATTGATGTAAGGGCTACAGACTCCATGATGAACAAGACAGGTTAACCAATTGCTCTGAACCAATGGTGCTTAAACCACACAGCCTGCATCCACCTTCAAAGATGCCAATCCTAAAAATGAACAGAAGGACAATAAATAAAAGGAAGGGATCCAGATTAAACTAGGACTGTCCAAACAGAAAAAGAATCTCTCTTTCATGGATGTAGAATCACTTTGAGCTAGACACAAGAGATAGACAGAAAAAGGCATGTTAGTTTCTTTAAATGTTAGCATCTGACAAAATAGGTTGCTGCTTATGAATGTTTGTGCGTCTTTCAACAAGTTAAAGTCCCTCTCCCCCTTGTCCTCATTTCTGCCTTGCTAAAGAAGAGGGTGTTCATTTTCTCTGTTGCTATTAAGCTTCCCCTTACTAGGAAATACTGAGTGTACCACCCCTCCCAAGGTGAGCCAGAGACCCAGTGAATAAGCTAGTCCACCCAAAGTGATGCGGACAGCACAATTACTGATGCTTGGTTGAAGCCAAGGATGCTGGGTTTGTACTGTCATAGTTTTTTATTGCTCATTTTGTTTTTTAATGACCACAGGAAAACTTTCTCCTCTGTGTTTGCTCAGGGTTGGTACCTCATTGTTTAGGTGCTGGTGTGGCCAATTTGTGCACCATTATGTCCACCTCTCTCACTATTACATATTTTCCATGTTACATATACCCACCTTACATGCACACACTGTAGTCTATAAATAACACATCAATGTTCATATTAAAAATATGTACTGCTACATCCACATACCTGTTGTATAAGACAAATAACTGGTTGATAATAAGCATTTTATTAAGCTTCCCTCAATCACCAAAGAAAAGTTAATCCATGATTTTAAAAAATGACCCACAGAATTTTTTCAACCAAAGCATCAGTTTAATATTAACACATTATGTATTGAATTGTATTATTTTGTCAAATAGAATATTGCAGGTCATTGGTTTCAACAGACATATTTAAAAAAATAAAACTGATACTATGTTAAATTGAATGTTTCAAATTTACTTCTGATGTCTATTTCATATAAATAAAATAATTCCAGGTACTACATCTCTTACCTGCTTCACCCTAACAATTTGTATAACTTTGTACAATCACATTTACCTTCTTATCTTTGTTTGCCTTTATTTCCTCTCACATGTTGCTGTAGAAATGAATCACATAAACAAAAAGGAAAAAAATTATAGTCTCAAATCTGGTAATGGACTTTTGCATGGGCATGTCCCTATACCCACATTCAGTTAATTGGAGGAGTAGGAAGCAAGTTTCACAGTTAAAAACTTTCCCAGTGGACATACTTTGATTTCAGTATTGTTTCTTACCGTTTTCTGAAGACAAAAATATACTAATGCAAATTGTGAATTTAAACCAATAGTTAATTATATCAGTATAACCCTCCTATCGCATAGATACTCTTAATTGTAATAAGAAGCCTATTTTTAGTTTCGCTTATACTGATTGGGAAAAGTTTTAAGCAAAACCAATAAAGCAAAAGAATAAAAATACCTATATGGCAGGTTGTAAATATAATGGCGTAACTGTAAAATTGGCTTAAAGACCAGAGTTATCACAAAGCAACTTCCAAGTATGGTAAGCGTATGGACAATAGCTTATCAGTCCACAGCATTTCCCAGAATGAAAAGAACCACTCAGGGAGTATGAGATGATGAATCAAGAGTCATCTTCCTGGGTAATCTGTGCAGACCACAAGGGAAACAACATCAATAATACAGTCTGAGCAGCTTGACTAGAAAAACAGAGATTAAATTTCCCCTAGGCCACATTAATGAAAGAAATTAGGGCACATACGGCACAGCTGCATGTTGCCCTAGAGCAACGTAGAAATGTATGGCACACTATTGTGACATAGTAATCACGTGGGTTTACATGTCATTGACAGCTGCGTAGCTGTAGCAGTATGCCCCCGTTTTAGTGCGCTGCTACAGTGATGTAGCAGCAAAAATCTATGGGCAGTTACTAAGCCATGCTTTAGTATTTCCAAAAGGAGATACTAGAGCACGGCACTGTAGCAACATCACCATATGGTGATGTGTAGACTCAGCCATTGACCAGTTGCTATCTTTTTTTCAATGGCATGTTACTTAATTTTTCAAAATTCCAGTATTTTTAAGGCAAAAGGAACCAATATGATTATCTAACAGAGCTGAGAAGTTCCTACAAATGGAAAGAATGTTATGTGAATTAACTCTACTAAGTCTAGTAACATTAATAACATCTTTTTCCCCATGATAACAACTTTACATTAAATCATAACTTAATGTATTGCTTTTCAAGCAAGTCATTTGTTCACTCACAGTCACTGAGTTTTGGTAGAGAACTCCTGCATCTTTCTGTATCCTAATAAGAAAGCCAGAAAACCCATAAAAGTGTTTGTGTATTGAATAACTTACAACAATTATTATGAAAGCCTTATCTCTATAAAATACCTGGAAATCATAACAAATAGAAGTTTGTCTTTAAAGGAAGACATGGTAAGAAAACTAATACTCACCATTTAGTAACCCCTTTTTAAAAACATATGGCCTTAATGGTATTTCATAAACATAGCATGCCCATGCCAAAATAAACTCTATTTGAACTATTTGTTTATCTCCCACAGTGGCCAGTGCTACATACATCCAAGGATAGCATAAAACCTCCAATAATCAGCCTAATTATGCATTAATACAGCATCAAAAGGTATTTTCTCTTAACTCCAGCTGCTGATTAGTCTGTGTCCTGAAGCATGAAGGCAGATAGCCCTGCTAATTCCAGCTAGTGCAACTACAGATTCTGGTCTTATTCACAGAAAAGATTAATCTCTTTGAAACTTACTAAATTAATTGCCTGTGAATCCTAGGACATTGAGGTCCCCAAATAAGTTTCCTTTATTAAAAAAAATGTATTTCTTCTACAAAAAAGTTCTCAACTTTTCAAATGCAGAAAATGGGAATATAAAACATTGATCAACAAAATCTGCTTATAAGCAAAAAAGAATTTATCAAAACGCTCTTGCTTGAAATACTTAAATAAAATAATAAATGGATTATGGTATTATTTGTTTAAGAATTATATGCATTTGCATCTGAAATACTTAGAAATGTACGTTACAGCACATAAGCACATCTACACATACTCATACTCAACACTTACATAGGGAGTTTATGTACAGTCTAGATGAAAAATTGTAGGGGAGAAATATGATGTAACATGGAAACAAGATGCATATCTGGGAACACTGTCAAGACCACCAGTAATTTACAGTATGATATAAAAAAGCACAGTATTTTTTCACATTTCTAAAGAAGCAAATCAGAGAAGAAAAATGGAAATGTTGACATCTATTTTAATCTGAAAAGACTGGTCATATGAATAACCTGTGATCCTACTCTTCTAGATGGTCTTTTACACTTAATTGTAATCTAAACAGTCTATATCTCTACAACCTTCATTCCTAGAATCCCTGATACATAATGGGTTTCAGAAAGCTACACTGAAATTTTGTTTCACGCCCCCAGCACAGCAAGTTATCACATCAGCTCACATGAACAGGTGGGAAGCTATTGTTCTTTCACATCTTCATGAACATGACATTAACACAAATTAGATACTTATATTGTATTAGCTACATTTGGGTACTGAAAAAGTCTTACCACCTAGTTTAAGAGACTAGAAGTAGGCCACAACCATTACATAGAGAATATTAAAAAGTTCCCCAAAAGAGTTCCTTTTCTATTTAGTAGAAATTAGAATAACTTCACAACTTAAAAAAACACATCCTTTCCAGACCTGTGTTATGGCTAAATATTTTGCTTGTTTGGAAGCAGAGTAGGTAAATTATTTATGCCAGTCTAAACTGAGTGGTACATTAATCCATGGTTCTATAGCTTCTGCCCAGACTGAACTGACTGCAGGCTATAAAAACACTCAGGGGAAGTTAGTTTCATTTGGATTAACACACATAGTTAGGGATCGTAATTCACACTATGGAAGGATCTCATACAGGGATATATAAAATGCCTTTTAATAAAAGAGATCTGGATTGCAATGAAACCACAAGAATTTCTAGTCAATGTATAAACACAATTTAAAGTTAGCTTTTTCATAACCTGTGTTTCAGGATCAGTTTAGAAAGAAAACATAGGCCACCTCCTCACTTTTTATTGCAATTCCTATCTTTTGTTAGGGCTGCTAAAGCACTGGATTCATATGTAGGAACCTCCATTCAGGAAAACATTAAATACATTACTAATTTGATCATATGTTTAAATCCTAGTGACATTTACTTAAGACAAAACTGATGTGTTTTCCTGAACGAGGGCCCTGATGACAGAAGAATTGTATGGGACAAGTTAGTCCTATGCGTGTCTCTTTGAATAGAAAAATAGGGACAAGAGTATAGCATTAACTTTGGCACAGGGACAGATTTTAAATAGGAAATGACTTAGGCTAGGGACAGAAGTTTAAGTCATCAGAAACTAGTTTAAACCTGTAACAGATCAGAAGTTCAGTGCATGTAAACCAGTTTCAAAATGGCCGAAACTGGTTTCAGATAAACCTAGTTGAATGCAGTATCAACTTAACTAAATTGGGTCAAACCAGTTTATGAAACTTCTCTCCCAGGCACCTTCCTGGTTCAAATTAAAAACAGTCCCCAGCATTCCAGCATGCTTTCCAGTCCTGAACTGGGTTGTGCTGTCTGCTATAGCAAGCAAGGCTGGCATTGGCTCCCTAGCTGGAGCAGTGAGGGCTGGCTGACAAAGGGATGGGGGACAAACCTGGCTGGGGATGCAGCCCAGTCTGCCTGGGGAAAACTGTACACCCCTACCCCGACAAGAAAACCCTGGTTGGAGTCTGAGGCTAGGGAAGAGGGTTAAACACTTACCTCTGGCTGCAACTATAAACTACAAATTCCAGAGACACCTAGAAGCAGGAAGAGGAAGTGATGAACAAACCTGCAGTCCTGCTGTTGTGATTGTGGACTGCAAATCCCAGACCTCAGGGGCAACAGGAAGAAGTGAATACACAGACAGAGAGCTGTGCTCTAGCGCTCCCAGGTTCTGGTCTGAGCCACTGCAGGCATGTGGCTGCATTTCTTGAATCAAAGGTAAATATCTGTTCATTTCTGTTTCAATTTAATCTGTGTAGCTTAGACTAACTTGCAAATCCAGAATCAATTCAGCTTCAGACTTTTTAATTGTCTTTACCTAGCCTTAGAGATTTACACAGTGGACTAACAGAGTTGATACTTCGGGCAAACCCTGCAGAGCAGTATGGGGAAAGCATCCACAGTTAAAAGAGTTAGGGAGGGAGGACAGATATCAGTTCCAAAAGTGGGGATGGAGGGGCCAGGAACTCCTGCACAGTCCTGGCTGAGCTACTGCTGCCCCCATCCGTGCTCTACCTGTTGCCCTTAAAGCAGCAGCCAGGGACTGTTTCAGAGTTTCTAGCACAGGAGTACTGCTGGGGCATGGACTCCACAGTACTTATTCCTAACTTGGCACTTGGGCCAGATGCCCCTTACTCACCCCTAATTATGCTACTCTGTTTACAAGGCTGCTGGAGCACTGACAGAAGCAGCAAAAGTTTGTTAGCATAGAAGTTATGAAACTAAGTTATGATGCAGGCAAAAAACTGAGATTAAGTTTATGTCTGTCTCTATTATACACTTTCTAGTGACAGACAGCAGCTACCAACAACAAGCCATCATAGTTCATGGATTTCTGCTGGCTCCACTCAGCAGCTAGTGCCACTAGGGCCTTATGTACCCTTTAGGAAGACACCAGCTGCTGAATGGACCACAGCAGCCAGTCAAAGGTATGGGAATATCTATAGATACCTTTCAGCCAACCAGAAGCCCTACTGAGCTCAACAGAGCTGGAATAAGCTCTCCTGGAAGAAGGGAGAGGAAGTGTGAATGCACTCAAATTTCTACCAGCCAAACCATGTAGAGTCTACTTGACTTTAGAAAATCTAGGCTCTGGCACAAAATTCCTATGAGAAATTTGGCATATCACTCATATTTTGCTTGCTTGTCCCATTTCTTCTGTTGTTTTTTTCCCCTCAATATGAGCTTTATCTAGGGCTGCAACTGTCTTACCATGAGTTTGTACAGCAGCCAATACAGTGAGACTGATGCTGTTTGAGTTAAACTGGCCTAGCTTGGAGAAAATGTACCAGCTTCTATAGCCAACATAATGCAAATGATAATTAAGATATAGAAATTTAGCACAGGTATATAAAATGAGAGTAACTCTAAATGCAGGCTTACATGTTTATATTTCTAGCATGAAATTAACCAGAAATACACATTTTCAATATACAGCAATCATGTATTTAGAACATAGAACATATCCTGGTTTTTTTTCATACAAGTACTTCAAGCTGAAGATGCATTCATGCTAACTCAGTACAAGCCTTCTGTGGCCATAAAATCTGCAATATTTTTCAGGCATTGATTCAGTATTTGTCATTCTAGAACATGGGCAGTCAAATCTGAAGCCACCCTAGGTTCAAGGCACCAACCTTAACGGAAAAGTAGAATCCAAGGTGGAACCAGGTCAGGAAGCCAGGAGGTCAACCCAAGAACAACACCCAGGGCCAAGGTGAGTCAAGAAGCCAAGAGATCAGAAAGCAAAGCTGAGGTAAACAGCAAAGCCATCTTGAGTTGAATTGTCCCGCTGGGCAGAGAATTAGGCCCTACAGGAAGCTTCATACAAGCTTTGAGCTGCCTACATGACTACCCATGGGCTAGCAAGCTAAGAAGAGTGGCAATGCTGTCAGACTAAGGCCCCAGGTTTGAAGCTATAGCTCAACAGTATTAAAATACATGTAGGTAGCCCCCTGTTCTTCTGTACAGCTCCTGCTTGCTCTTTTTTTTATCCTGTTATTACTAGCTCTGGAAACTTCCACTAATTTTTGAATGCCAAACCGGCTTCTCACTTTTTGCATTTCATAGAGATTCTGCACAGAGGTACAATAGGGCAGTTCCATACCTGGGCAATGGTAGTGAATGGAGCAGCAGGGGCTGCTCCACTGCCAGGGGCAATAACAGCACAACCAGCTGCTGCAGCAGGTAGTTTTGCACCCCTTCCACCTTTGCTGCTGGCATAGTGTCCCACCTCCCTTCCCCCAACCCCCTCAATTACACTACTGATTCTGCAGACCTAATCCTACTTTAACTTATAGCTACGAAATTCTATTTGTGCTTAAAGTCTGCCTTCAATTTTGTCTCTGCAGTTGTGGCCTTCTAACAGTCATTTGGTTAACAACTGTGGATAATGCATCAGCCAGACTAGAATCCATATCATCTTCCTCATTCTGCTGTGCTAGCAGAAGTTGTACAAAAAAGTTTTTATATACTTATATTAGTGAGAAAAAACAACTCTTAGTACTTCCAAAACATATTTGTTTGTTAAGAAAGTGTCATTTCTACAGTTATTTCTCAGAAAACAGCTTAAAGAAACAGCTCAACAGAGTAAGAAAAATTAATTGCATAATGAAGGTGTTCTTCAAACCTGATTTACGATAAACAATTGCAAAGACTTTGGAGTGGTTTCTAAAGAAAAGCATTGCTTAATAAGTGAGATCTTGGGAAAGCTTTTACTATATATGGAAGTAAAGGAAAAAATATTAGAGTTAATTCTGAAGTAACCAACTTTTTTGCGTATCACTGGCAGCACAATGTAATGCCGACACTTGACATATGGTGGTTGTGAAATAACAGCACATTTCAGGTATGTAGTGAGGCATGAGGGAGCTATTGTGACTTCAAAACAAAGCCCACATCTGTGCTATTCCATTTGAAGCTGTTGCTTAAGGGGCTGCAGTGATCCTTGTAGTATTTTACTGATGTTTGTTGTATGCTTAATTTTCTTTCATGAAAAACTGTTAGTTACTTTGGATAAATTCCTAAAACTGTTTAGCCTATGTAACCTTTCTTATATGGTGGCTTGTAAAACGATAGCCAGATTATTTGCAATTTCTCCTGCATCAATAACTATTGTATTCCTTTGGAGTTACATTGTGATGAGAAGCCTATGCATAGATCAATAGTTAGATGTTTATCTATTTTCACTTTAGTTGCTCATTCCCCAGAAGGCTTTGTGCATGCCAATGATGTTCACTGCATTCTGTTTCACAGGAGTCTGAACAGCCTTGGCATAGTAGCTCTGGAGAACCTCTTCACTTGAATATTAATTTTATCTCTCTACACACATGAATTTTTAAGATACAAAATATACTTCAAGAAAGGAAATTTGGGTTTGAGAAAGCTGTTCCATTCTGATCCTGCACTCTCTGAGTATTGGTTTGTATAAGGTCAGAAACCTCATGCCTGCAAAAAGACCTCATTACGTTCTCTGTGATAGCTTGGCAATGTTTGTGTAAAATACAATGCCAGGCCAGCCTTCCTTTCTATAACGTCCAGTGGATATTTAGGCCCTGCTTTAATACTAAGAGGGGCATCACTAGACACTCCATCCATTATGCATACATTTTACATACAATCCATATTAGGCTTTTGAAATTTCATAATTGAAAAAAAGATGGTCCAGTAGTAACAGCACGAGTATCAAGAAACTAGAGTTCCATTCCCAAATCCTCAATGTCTTCCTGATTAACTTTGGTCAAGTCAGGAGAACTACCTTTAATTTATTCCCTGATGTACCTCAAAAGACTACTGACTCTCCACTTTTTGAGGCAATTATAAATATGAATAGATGCAAAGTGTTTTGAGAATCTGTTTGAAGGTGTTATATTAGGGCTTAAGTTTACAAGAGCCTTAACACTCTGGTTCAACACCATGTTTACACACTTCAGGCAGATTTACCCCAGGTCTTTTTTCCCCTAATCAGTGTAAGGGAAAAAAAATCTTCATCTAACTTTTGCTAACAAGAAAACCTCATTAAATATGCTGTCTATCATTAAACTGCTGCCAAAAGCAGCATGTTCTCAGCAATGGAAACCAACTATGAAGTTGATAAATGCAACCAAGACTGAGCATGACTCTAAAACACATGGTCCATATTGGGTAGAAGATACTGATAGGCGCCATTGCAAGGATAGGTTAGTGCAACCCACCTGAATAAAATATGTGGTAGTGCTCATTGCACTCAATCCCCCTCAGCACTAACACTTTTTCAAGTCATAATGAGCCACCATATTGACTATATTTTTATTTCCTCTTCACTCCCATAGCTGAGTTGTGCCTTTCTTTCCCATTTCCAGCAATTCCTGTTTCTTTACCAGCCTTAATGTCTGGCAAACATCACCAAATGGAACCTCAAACAGTTCACTCAGACTCCCTCAGTCTGTTGCATGATTGGTATGGCCCCAAGCTTCTTGAAGTAGAGCTGAACTAGGTTGCCCTGTGATTCAGCTGCATATACATTTTTAGAGCGTTCCCAGGGCTCATGACAAGAACACCTAGTTCCAGTCATGCGTGACAGGCTAAGGGATCCTTTGTGGTGGGGTATCTGGAGTATACATACATACTGAGAAGTGTTGAGCTGTGGAATTACCCTGACTTTAAATGCTATTGGCTCTGCTGAGGCCCAGCCCAATGCACTATATGGTAAATCATGAGCCTTCATTTCATGATCAGTGTTTTCAAAGCTGTTCTTCACTTCCATGTGCTCAGGGAGTGCAAGGGCTGCCAGTAAGGAGGAGGAGAAGGAGCTGCACTGAGAGGAAGTTGGCGGGAGACAAAGAGCAAGGAGGCTACCTGACCCGTCCCAAATTTCCCTGTTGTAGCAGTGAGAGAGGGACAAATTCAAGGCAAAATTCCAATACTTAATTTCTATACCTCAAAAAATATAACAAATGTATAAATTTTCCATATATAGAATCTAATTATTGTGGGAGTCATCTTATATTTGAGTAAATATGATATATGCTTAAAGGGTCATCCTGAATTGTTTGCATGCTTAAAGTACCCACCAGAACCTATGAGAAATAAAAATGTAGTCAGGTTATAGGCAACATTTAGTTTCAATTCACATATTGGGTAACACTTTTCTTTCAAGACTGTAGAACAGTATCTACAAATGTTTATTTGAAATAATTTTTGAAAGCCATCTCTATTATGCAATTATTTTTATTAGTTCCTTTAGCTGCTCCTTAAACACATTAAGTACCATATATGAGAGCAGAGTCAGAAAGCTCAGTATGAGACCTTTAAGCATTCAGTCTTAAAACCTTTATACTTAAAGTAACACTCCCCCTACCCAATGCCTATGCACAGCAGTGTCAGATAAAACCCTCCTGACCATCCTCAATGCTGGATTTCTTTCTTTGACAGTTTAAGGCAGGATTTTGTTTTAATGTATTCTGTATTTTAATAGAAAAACATTAAAACAAGTCTGCAACACCACAAACCAGTCAAGTTCCCTCTACTCTACCCCTTTACCTCTCTTTCTGCATATCAGAAATCACATTTCACACAGTGCTACAATACTTTAAAATCTATCACAGCTGGCCAAACCTGAGTTTGCTTGCATACATTCTCAGAAAAATGCACCATGGACTGAAACAACATGAGTAAGAAAGACATTCTTATGAGATACCATAAATCTTCCCTGTATATCATGTCACTGAGCAGAATAGGTTAATACGTGCATATTAGGCACAATACATCTCAACAGCTGCTTCAGACTGTTTACCAATGTATCATGTCAGTCCATACATAATCAACCTGTTACTATGTCAGTAATACAAATTCAAATTTACTATGTATGTTTTAAAGCCAGATGCCACTCACTTTGTTTTAGCCAGGATGTTCCTAGAGCACGCTGACAAGCTGGACCACACACACAGAGGGTTGCTTACACCTAACACTTTTATCAAGGAAAATATCCCAATACACAGAAAGGTCACTTATCTTCCAGATCTTTCCATTCTGGTGAATTTATTATTATTGTTGTTGTTATTTTAAATATTAATGGCTTAGTCATAAAGGCATCAGATTGTGCATTCTTGCCTTAGAGATCCATGGGTGAGATACTCATGTAACCATCATATTCTACAGTAGCTCCCCAAACCACCATAAATCTGTATATTGTTTAACATAATTAAGGCCTATGGGAATAGGATGTGTAAAGAATCAAAATAACAAAGCACTGGCTACACACACACACACACACACACACATTCTACTCCCCCAACAAACAAACAAATAAAAAATCCCTATATTTCTGCCCAAGACAGAATGCACCTGGAATCTCCAGAAAACCTTAGAGCTCCATATTCCTTAGCTTGTGGCTGAATGGCTGACATGTAACCCTGGGCCATTAATTTCACACAATACCCTTTTAATGATTCTCCAGGTGTTAATTTACAAACATCCACCCTTTCAATGGAAAGAGTTTCTATCTTAACCCTTAATGCAACCCATTACAATTATTATGTGGTATAATCAACCCAGCATCTTTCCCTTACAGGATATTTTTCTCATTTTGAAGTGGAAAGTAACACTATCAAATAATTTAGGTTCCATTAAACAGATACATACAGCCAAAGAGGTAAAATACAGACAAAGAGACTGAAAAGAAGGAGCATTAAATGAAAGCAAAATTGCTGGATGTGTGCCATTGTCTTCTTACATATAAGGGTCTTGGAAGTGGAGAGGGAAGATTATTCAAAGTGCAATAGCCAGTAAAGTAAACTCCCATTGAGGAAGCGGAGGAGAAGACACTAATCAGTTAAACTAAAAGAATATTCAATCCCTGAAATGTCCAGAGCCACAAGGGAAACACAAAAAAAGAAAGCATTGTAACTGGGGCTGTGCTAGACATCCCCAACTGTGAAGACACATGACAAAAAAAGAATCTCAGACCACGTTCAGAGAAAACTAGTTTTTAATCCTTGAAATTGTTAAGAAAATTTTGAGATGAAGAAGCCTGATGTGAATAATACAAAGAAGCTGTGTGAGACAACTGTCTGAGGAAGTTCAACTGGCCTGTTTATCTCAATGGAGTGTTAACTCCTAATCCTGCCAACAGCAGTAGGACTGAAGAGTGTCTGTTTCAGTAAAAGGAGAGCAATGTACCTAATAAAAAAAGCGAGCTATTGGGGTAAATATTAAGGCTCTTTCCTGCAAAAGAGGGCAAACCGGTTGCATAACCAAGAATCAGGGTCCCACACTGCAGCTAGTGTCTTTGTCAATAAGGAAGGGACCTGCTGCCACAGTCCTCCAACTGAAGGGCAGAATCATGGACTGATGAGAAGCTTGTATATTCCCTGCATCATGCTATGACTAATGCCATGGACCTCCTTGATCCAGCACTGACTATAGCAACAAAGTAAACATTAGAGCAGGCATCATCTGTTCCGCCCACTATGCTACAAAGAGGGCATATCTACATGAGATATTTACTATGGAGATGCTGAATTAGCTCCATAGTAAACATCTCAATGTCTATATGTGCACCCCTAATAGGGGTGCACAAAACTAATAAACACGGCAACAGGATAGCTTGCTTCAGAGTTTTTTTCATGCACAGCAGTGTACATGTAGATGCTGCCTGGCTGGCTGGGGCACAAGTGGGATTCAATATGGGGGCTGCCTGCCAGCCAACCAAATGCTGAAGCAGCCTTGTGCCCCAGCCTGCCTCTTTGCAGCACACTAAGCTGTATTAGAGCAGCCCTGGCTAGCAGAGGACCCCAGAATCAGCCTGCCACCAGGGGCTGCTATGACTAGCCCCTCCACAGCACATTGAGCCTAGTTGGTGCACAAAGGTGCTTCAGCATGGAGCTAGCTAGCAGGCAGCCCCAGTACTGAAGCATCCTTGTGCTTCAGTGGGTGAGTCTTGCAGTCATGACCGATTTAGGGTCACAATGATTAAAAAATGGGGTTGTGCATTCCCAGGGATGGAGGCTTGGGGGGGAGCATGCCCCCCCAGATTTGTGTGCAGGGTGGGGGCAAATGAAGGCTGCCTGCTGTGAGCTTAGGCCTTCCTGACCTGCTATCCTCCATCTGCGGTCTCTGAGGCAGAGTAGAGTGGGGAGACTTGGAGATTCTGCTGGGAGCCCCATGCTGGCCATTCTGCCACGGTGAGGTGTTCCCTGCCTACCTGGCAGCAATGTGGGTCACAACTCCACACCACCACTGCCACTGCTGCTGAGCAGGCAGGGGACACTTCACTATGGCAGTATGGCCAGTGTGGAGCTCCTGTCAATGGCACTAAGCCTCCCCACCCTCCTGCACCAGACCTTGCCTACTGGGCCATGGAGGGCCCAGGAAGAGAGTAGCAGGGCAGGGAGCCCTGAGCCTGCAATGAGCAGTCATCCTTTCCCCCCCACCCTTCTCACTCCCATTGGCTCCACTCCAGTTGTGCCACCCACAGGGTGAAGGGACAGGGGAAGGGGCGAGGGGAGCAGGGCTCCGCATTCCACTCCAGCCACAGCACCAGCCACCTCCCATGGGTGGCAGCTGAGACTCGGAAGCTGCTGCCAGGGGTGGGGAGGGAGCTGGGGGCTGCAGGGCCTGGCCCTGGTCCTATCCCCCTGGCAGCTGGGAGCCCCCACTGGCAAAGCTGGGGCAGGGGGCTGCAGATCATGAGTGAACAGGGATGGGGGACACAGGGGCTGTGGATGGGAAGGGAAGGGCACTAACAGGGACAGGGGGATGTGGGTGAAGAGTAAGTGGCACCTGCAGGGCTGGGGGGCTGCAGGCCATGCTGAGGAAATGAGATCATAAATAGGGTCATGCTGAGGAAAAGTTTGGGAAGCACTGGTCTACACATGCACTGCTAAGCCTGAAAAAACTCTGCAGCAAGTTAGTACTTGTATTTACAAGTACTACCCTGCTACAATATTGATTAGTTTTGTGCACCCTAATAAAGGTGCACATGTAGACACAGAGACATGCCGACGGGGAAGGAAAATAAAGTGAGCATAATAGACAATCATCTATTTTTGACTGTGCAAAGTCAAAAGGAGGATGAGCGAGCTGTCCATAAAATATAACCATCTGCAAGCTGGAGGCAAGAATATACAAATCAGTGTCATCTGAGATGGATTTCTTAATAGGAACTCAGTAATGATTTAAAACATTACATTAGGCATTCTAAAACTACAGTTTATTTAATAAAGGGTTTTCCTGTGGCCATCATTCCCCTCATTGACTTAAGGGTTTGCCTATATGGGAAAGCTGTGACATAAACCAGGGCAAAAATGTAAAGTATAATAGAAATCTGGATTATTTTCTGATGTGGGCAGTATTATCACATTCTAATCTATATCCTAACTTGTAGAGAAGACCAGAGCACGGGCATAATTATCAAGTACTTGCAAGAACTGGCAAAAGAAAGAAGAGCTCCCCAGCGCACAATGCTAATGAAGAAACTACGTGCCAGAGGGGAAGGACTAGCTGGGAGAAGGCAGTCCATATTGATCCAAGTAAAAGTTTCGCTTTTGTTTTCTATTGTTTGAAGATGCGCCAAGCCAGCATCCAAGCACATTGGCAAAGTCGTGTGTCAGAATATTTGTTGCAGTGTGCCGGCTTAAAGAGGCAAGACACTCTTTATTGAACTTGTATATCCCAAGGAAGAAGGGAAAGTTAGAGACTACAGGCTGGAATGGCTTTGTTTTATTTCATTTGGATAGAATTATTTTACTGCTTCAGTTTGAAGAAAAGAAAAGGGTTAGCCTAAGGAGACTGGGCACTAGACTTACCTGAGCCAGACTAGGCTGTCTGGAACCACTGGTATTGAAGTCCATCACAGAGTTGACTAGACAGGAGAGAACCTAAAACACAAAGAAAAGAAAGTTAATAAATGAAAGTGAATTATTGAAAGGAAAATTCATTGTGAGTCTCAGTTTAATGATAGTTGACCAAATTATCTGAGAGGCACTACACTGGGTTGTGTGGAAGATTGGAGCTGCAGGAGAAATTGACCCTAGATTCCTATGTCAAGTGCTGTTTAAAATAAACTCCTCCCAATAGAAATCTTCTTCCAACATCAACATGTGGTAGGTGAGAGTCGGGATCACCACTTAGATATCCCCATAAGTGATTGCAATACATATAATCTAGGTTGAGAAGGTTTCTGTTAGCTCTGTACTCTGTTAAGTTAACCAACAGTCTTACACAAGTGTATTCACGTAAACCATACAAAGGTTTTATTAGTGCAAAATAAAAGTGTTCACACAAGGAAAAGAGTCCATAACAGGTATTCTGGACAACTTCCCTGTGTAATCAAGTGTTAAAACAATCTCCAGGAAAAAATGTTCATGTTGCAGATATAAACTAGTTTTAAAGCAACAAACATGTCCTGTGAAAAGTGGTTACATAAACCAGGGGTGTAATCCTTATGCGTGTTTACTTTTATCTAATAGCTTTATTGCCTTCAAATAAAATTGTTGGGTTTTTTTAATAATTCATGCACTTCTTAGCACAGTAGAACCAGCACATCTATCAGAGACTGAATATTCTCTTTTACTTTCATTGTTCCCAGAAATGTTAGGTAAATATGAGTTGACAAATAAGGTTAGAGACACCTAAAGACTACACTTCCTTTGCAACATCTTTGGGTTCAGACAGAAGAGCCGTTCCCCGTTGTAACTCATGGTGCTTTGCAGGATCCCCCAGACCCAACAGAAGTTCATTATTGGGTCCCAGGTCTGGGGAATCTAGCTGCTGGTTGTAAGACTGCAGCCAGTTTCACCTATCAATGCCCCTCCTCCCCTCCCTGCCCTGGCACTGTTTTCAGAATGAGGGGGAAGGGAATGGAGGGAGCTTAGTCTGGGGGTTCCCCAGCTGGCGCGGGAGAGGGGATGGATTGAAGATTGGAGTGGGAGGCAACCTTCCCCCCCACCCAGGGTCAGCTGGTAAAACCCTAGACCAAACTCTCTCCACTCTCTTTCCTCCCTTCCATGCTGAAAGCAGCATCAGGGCTGGGAGGTGGAACAGACACAAGTAGCAGCATAAACACTGAAGGTGCTTGTAATATCTTCATCTGAACCCTCATACAATGAAAGTTCAGATTTTTGCAGGATTAGGCCCTTTTAAAGTGCTCTGCAGCCATGCACTTCTGTTTGGTCACAGCTGTAGAGCACCTTCAGGGACCAAACTTGGGTAAATTGGCACTTCTGTCTGCACTTTTTATTATGAATGTTGATGGATTACAGAGGAGAAAGTTTTTAGTGGCATTGAGCCACTAAAAGGGAATTGTTATAAATTTAAAATTAAGAACACACTTAAGACTTTACAGAAATGGGACCTACATCCTTATATTTAACAGTGATCAGTGGTCACCCAAATATAAATAATAATATTGCCTGTTCTTCAGAACTATCAGAGCATAAACCCTCTCCAAGTGGTTTACACACACATCAAATCTAAACTAGAAATCCAGGAATACAATCAGGGAATTGTACAATACCATTTTCACATTTTTTTCTCTGAGACTATTTTCACTGATCAAGCTGACAAATGCTAAAAGCAGAAACTAAGGTGAAAAGTACATTTGTTCATATGATTTATTTCAAATTTCATGATCTAAAGCATGTATCTTTATACAGATACAACCCTTACTTTATTCACTTTGCTTTTCATAGTATCATAGTGCCTAAGGTCAGAAGGGGCCTAGAGCAGGCCATCTAGTCTGACCCCCCCACCAATGGCAGGAACGAGTGCCAGGGTCACAGGACCCCAGACAAGTACCTATCCAATCTACTCTTGAAGATGCCCAAGGTAGGAGCAAGAACCACTTCCCTAGGAAGCCGGTTCC
>JAGPOW010003642.1:92789600-92816852 GCA_030014935.1 Caiman crocodilus | reverse complement strand
AGGCTGCTCCCTTCTTCCAAAGATAGTAAGCCTCCTGCTTTGCCCTCAGGGTCCCCTGAATATCCCTATTAAGCCACGGGGGCTTCCGGGCACCTTTGCTGATCTTGCATCAGGTGGGAACGGACGCCCCTTGGGCTGATCAGAAATGTTAAGGATGTTCTCCTCAAACTGTAAGATTAATTAATTTATTATGGGCTGTCTTAAACTACTCCAGCAGGGGACATCACATATACAGTTGTCAGCTACAAAACTCTGCCCTTACCCTCAGTGCTTTGCCCTCTATATTTATATAATACTGCACCTGGAAGACATTTTTCACCATTAAAAGACACACAGAAGCAAAGGCTGTAGTCTTGAAAACAATAACTAGAGAGTAGCTACTATTAGACTCTGCACTTCCACTACAGAAAACGCCTCTCGCCAGGCAACATTGTATATATAGGTAAGCATAACTTTTTACCCATTTTATTCACCATGTAAAAAATTGCAAAAAGCTTGCCAGAGTCCAGTTAAAAATAAATCTTCCTTTCCACAACCCATTCACCTGGACAAAATTTAGCTACTGTGTGACTGGACATATTTCATTCTAAAGTAGCAATCATTTAATACATGATGTACAAATACATTCTTCTTCGTTCTGCTCAATGGACCATGCTAGGACTTCTTTCAGATATAAGTATTGCAGAATGTCATTAAAGTCAAAGTTTTCTCACTCAGCTGTTGAAAATAGATGGCGCCAAATCATGGGAACCCAGGTTTCAGAAGCATTTGGCCTTATATCAGAAACAGCCACCAATTAATCCCCATTTTCTTTTCTCTTGCAACACGGCAGTTTTTTCCTGATATGAAATCATAAATATCAGCTACTTAGGGGCTACTAAAATGTCCAATGAATCCTCTTTAACAGGGCACTCAAGAGAGTAGAACTAATCAATTGCTTGTAGACTGGGAGACAGATGCAAATCAGTAAACCATGCAACTGAGCAGAACCTAGGTAGAATTTAGACACCTAAACTGAAAAAATCAATCCAAATTGAATTGGCTCCTGAGGCTATAAAATCCCTTAGCTGCCTAAATTAGAATCATAGACTCACAGAAAAGTAGGGCTAGAAAGGGGGGCTTAACACTGGCAGGTCTGTCCATATCCCCTGGTTTCATGTGGCGCTGGAGCCCAGAGGAGAATGCTGCTATCACTACTCTTCCCTTCCTTTGCCCTGCTGCTAAATTCAGAGAGGAGGGGGAGGAAGGAAAAGGCAAACGGCAGCAGCATTCATCCCCTGTACCCCAAAGTCATGTGAAAGTGGGAGTTGAAGCCACACCTCATCCTGATCAGCTGGTGAGCTCAGAGCTAACTGCTCATGTATAGCTCAGGCAGGAGCCCACACTGACCAGGCAGTGAGCCTGGAGTTCATGGCACCTGTGCAACACAATGAAAGTGTGGAGGTTGAGGGGTACATATTTCCCTTACCAACTTCCTGGATCTTCTACTGCTAAATATGTGTCCCAAATGCAGAAATTTTCATTTGTCCTTGTTAAATTTCATCTGACTGATTGTGAATGATTTCTCCAGTCTGTCCAGGTCATTCTAGATCCCAATCCTATCCTCTTGAGTTTCATCCACAGATTTGTTAAGTGGACATTCAATCTCAAATCATTAATGAATGTCTTAAACAATACCAGACCCAGGTCAGACCCCTGGGAAACCCCACTTGATACCTCCTCCCAACTAGACATTGATGACTACTCACTAAGCACTATGAGTTGTCATCTAGTTGAGCACCAACCAGTTTTTCATCTAGCTTGTATTTCCGTAGCATGTTCATGAGACTGTTGTAGGAAACAGTGTCAAAAGTCTTGTTAAAGTCAAAATATATCACATCTACTGCTCCCCCTCATCCACAGAGCCTGTCACCTTATCACAGAAGAGATCACATTGGTCAGTCATGACTTACTTTTGGTGAATCCATGCTGGCCATTCCTGATCACCTCATTCTTCTAAAACTGCTTCAAAATAAATTCCTTGAGGACCTGTTCCATGATCTTTCCAGGTATCAAGGTCATGATGACTAATCCATAATTTCCCAGATCTTCCCTCTTCCCTTTCTTATTTTTGCCCTTTGCCAATCATCCAGG
The DNA here is from genome assembly GCA_030014935.1 of Caiman crocodilus. Classification (NCBI taxonomy): domain Eukaryota; kingdom Metazoa; phylum Chordata; order Crocodylia; family Alligatoridae; genus Caiman; species Caiman crocodilus. The sequence goes on along the minus strand of JAGPOW010003642.1, from coordinate 92,814,719 downwards.
ACATTGACTGACTACCATGGGCACATCCCCACATGCAGGGACACACATTTGATATGGCAAAAATAGCAGTAGCACAAATTTGTTCTGCTTCTTTTTGCCACTGCTGCCACTTTTGCCCCACCATTTTTTTTCTACAACTTTTTTTGACACAGGAATCCCGTGGTGTCAAATTTTGGCACCATGCTGCAAATTAGCAGTGCAGCAAATGCTTGCACATGCACCACATGCAATTTTTGGCACCTCAAACACTTCTAGGGTGCCACAAACTGTACATGCAACCTCATCTGGATACGCCCCATGAGTTTTCACTGAGAATAGCCAATGGCTGTGAAATTACCTCATGCTAATTTTTCCTGTACCCTATGGTGCATCCCATCTGATCCCACTAATGTAAAAACATCTAGCTTATCTAAGTAATTCCTTTCTCCCCAGTTCCATGACTTGTGTCGTCTTGATTAAAAAGTAGGCCAACTTCAGCTGGAGGTGGTACAGTATGCCCTCCCCAAAACCCAAATTCTTTCTTGTGGGAGGTAAACTTAAGTTTCTTCAAGCTGCTCAAAACTTATATCCTATGTCTTTCACTCTTAAATGCTCCAACCACTTGGCTATTGTGCAAAAGGTAGTCACCATTATCACAACATTTTCGAATGAAAGTGAGCATCCATGCTTCCCTCTGTTCTGAGCCCAGTGCTGTTGCTATGCATTAGGCTGGTTCATAAGACATCTATCCTTTGGGAGCTCCAGATACCAAGTGCAGGAAGAAAAATCAAGATCTGAGGAGGTGGTGGTGGAAAGAAGTATAGACAATAGCATTTCCTATTGTTTAGCAATACCCCACTCACACCCCTACTCAGTACCAAAGAACTCTAGAGGTGCCTCACCAATGAGTGAATCGGCCAAATCTCCAAATCAAGCAGTTCCGATCCCCTGCCTATAATCCCAGCCCTGTCAATGGCTGCCCTGTCCAGCCTCAGCATCCCAGCTCTTTCCAAAAAAAAGCCTGGCACTCACCAGATGCTGCCAGGTGGGAGGACAAACCCGGCTGCCCCCGCATTGTCCCACACTATGTGGGTCACTCTATCACAACTCGCCATCCCCTGCCCACTCTCCCAGCCCCAGGCTCTTTAAAAAAAAAAAAAAAAAAAAAAAAAAAAGCGCACACTCCCCGGCTGCTGCCCGGTGAAGGAGTGATCCTTGCTGCTCCCCACTGCCCTGTGCTGCATGGGGGCTGTGCCATAAGCCCCCCAACCCCTGCCTGCTCTCCCAGCCCCTCCCATGACTGCCCCACCTGGCCCCAATGTCCCAGCTCTTTTAAAAAAAAATCCCCACACTCACCAGCTTCTGCCAGGCAGGGGGGCAATCCCTGCTGCCCCCCAACATCCTACACTGCATTGCGGGGCTCTGCCATGAGCCCCCAGAAGCCCTGATGGCTGCTGCAGCATCCAGTGAGTACAGGGCTTTTCTTTTTTTTTTTTAAAGAGCTGGGAGCTGGGGCTGGGTAGGGCAGCCATGGTGGGACTTGGAGACTGGATGGGGGTTTGGGAGGTGCTCAAGGGGGCTAGGGGAGTAAGCAGGGGATGAGGCCTGCCAGGGACCCTCCCCCCTCATCCAGCCTCAACCCCCCCACACACACACTTATCAGCACAGAGTCCAGGTCCAGCTCCCTGTGGTAACAAATAGGGACTGCCTGAACCTGTGAAGCTCTCTGAATGTTTTGTGAATCAATTTGGAGAGCTTCAAATCAATTCAGACATTTTTATTGGTTTTCTGATTGATAGATTTCATAGACATTAGGACTGGAAGGGACCTCGGAAGATCATCGAGTCCAGCCCCCCACCTGAAGGGCAGGAAGTCAACTGGGGTCATAGGATCCCAGCAAGATAAGCATCCAATTTACTCTTGAAGGTGTTCAATGTAGGTGCTTGAACCACCCCCAATAGCAGGCTGTTCCAGAACTTGGGGACTTGAACAGTAAAGAAATTCTTCCTTTTGTCCAGCCTGCATTAGGTCTTGAAACTCTTCCTTATGTCCAGGCCTTGCATTAGTTTATAATCATTTGACCTCAACACCCCTTGGGGCACGCTGGTGAACAAACATTCCACCAGATACTGGTGGTCACCCATTATAAACTTATAGGTGGCCATCAGATTACCCCTGAGCCTGTGCTTTTCCAGATTAAAGAGCCCCAGGGCTCTCAGCCTATCATCATAAGGTCTGTTTTCCTGACCTCTGATCATGTGTGTGGCTCTTCTCTGGACTCTCTCAAGCTTCTCCACATCCTTGTTGAATTGTGGAGCCCAAAATTTGCATTCAGAAATTCAATTCGCATTCAGAGATTCAGCCGCTGATTTGGGCCGAATCTCCTCTGAAGCAAATCAGCACCCAAAACTTCACACTGCCCTACCTAATACTGTTCATTTGGTGGGGCAAGATGTACATTTTTAAATATATAGGCACCAAAGGGAACAATCTAGATCTGACCTCGCTGTTCTAATAATAGCCCAACAAAACTGTGGAAAAGCATCTAAATAAACAAGGAAAAAGCACTTGCCACTCCCACTCTGCCGTACCATGCTGGGTCCCACCCACTGGGCTGCAGACACCATGGGGGGAGGTCAGCAGGGTGGGGAGCCCAAGCCCACATCAGGCAGCCTGCATTCACCAGTCCCTAATGGGCTCTGCTCTGGCAGAGCAGGGCTCTGTGCTGCACTCTGCTCCACTCCACCATAACAGCTCAAAAAAGGGAGGAAGGGGACTCAGGAAACTATAGGCCAGTTAATCTTACCTCAATCGGAAGTAAGCTTTTTGAGAGAATAATCCTGGCACATGTCCGCGAGGGGCCAGCAGGGGAGATTATGCTTAGGGGCAACCAACATGGGTTCATTAGAGGCAGGTCCTGTCAGACCAACCTGGTGGCCTTCTATGACTAGGTCACAAAATCCTTAGACACAGGTATAGCAGCAGACATAGTCTTTCTGGACTTTTGGAAGGCCTTCAACACTGTCTCTCACCCCATTCTCATTAAAAAACTAGGGGACTGTGGCGTCAACACCTACACAGTCAATTGGGTCACTAACTGGCTGGAGGGTCGCACTCAAAGAGTAGTGGACTGGTAGTGGATGGGTCTTATTTGACCTGGAGGGATGTGAGAAGTGGGGTCCCTCAGAGCTCAGTCCTTGGACCCACGCTGTTCAACATCTTCATCAGCGACTTGAACGAGGGGCTGAAAAGCACCCTGTTCAAATTCATTGATGATACTAAGATGTGGAGGGAATTGGGCACACTAGAAGGGAGGAATAGGCAGCAATTGGACCTAGACAGGTTACAGGGGTGGGCGGATGAAAACAGGATGGGTTTCAATGCTGACAAGCGCAAGCTACTGCCTACAGGCTGGGGAACTCCCTTCTCATCAGTGCAGAGGCAGAAAAGGATCTTGGAATCATTACTGATGCCAAAATGAACATGGGCTGACAGTGTGGGGACGTGGTCAGGAAGGCCAACAACACCTTGTCATGTATCCACAGATGCATCTAAGGCAGGTTGAAAGAGGTGATCCTCCCCCTCTATGTGACACTGGTTAGGCTGCATTTGGCATACTGCATCCAGTTCTGGGCACCGCACTTCAGGAGGGATGTGGACAACATGGAGAGAGTCCAGAGGAGGGCCACTCACGTGATCAGGGGCAGCAAGGCAGGCCCTGAGGAGAGGCTAAGGGACCTGAAACTGTTCAGCCTCCACAAGAGAAGACTGAGAGGGGATTTAGTGGCCTGTTACAAACTAGTCAGGGGGGACCAGCAGGCACTGGGAGAGTCCCTGTTCCTCTGAGCACTGCCAGGAGTGACTAGAAATAATGGTCACAAGCTGGCAGAGAGTAGATTCAGACTAGACATCAGGAGGTGCTACTTCACTGTCAAGGTGGCTAGGATCTGAAACCAACTTCCAAGAGAAGTGGTGCTGGCTCCTACCCTGGGGGTCTTTAAGAGAAGGCTAGACAAACACCTTGCCAGGGTCGTTTGACCCCAGTACTCTTTCCTGCCGTGGCCGGGGGTCGGACTTGATGATCTGCTCAGGTCCCTTCCAACCCTACCAACTATGAAGCTGCTGCCTCCCTTGGGTGACAGCCAGGGCCTGGGCACTGCTGTAGCAGGACAAGGGACTGTGGGCTCAAGTCCCAGCCCCCATACTCCTGGGAGCTGGAGGCCCCCTCCAGCAGGGCTGGAGGGAGTCTTTAGGTGGGAAGTGATGGGCATTGGCAGGGCTGAGGGCCTTGGGTTGAGGAGTGAAGGGCACCGGAAAGGCTGAAAGGCTGTGGGTGGGGAGTGAGGAGCACCAGCAGGGTGTGGGGAGTTGTAGTTGTGGAATGAGGGGCAATGGCATGGGCCACTGACATATCCAGGCTGCTCAGCACAACAAAGCACTGAGGGTAACAGCCACAGCTGGGCCTGTTCTGTGAGCAAAGGGGGCAGGGGGAGCTCTGATTGTCCATGATAAAAAATACAAAATCAAACACCAAAATGTATAGATATTTAGAATGTATTTTATTGTAGTGATTGAGGCACTGGTAGGCTTTCAAATTGTCTTAAATTTATAAACATATCAATAAAACATTGTGTTCAATCAATACCTATATATATAGTGGCATTTCATTTTAGTAAAGAAAAACACGTATTGGGGGTTTTTTAATTAGAGAATGTGCAGGGGGTCTTATCAGAGAATTCGTGAATATTAAACTGAGAATACTAGAATCCTGCACATCACTCCCTCATGTGCCTTTGGATACAGAAACTGACAGGCCATAACCATACTTGGTGGATCTTTCACCTAAAATACATGCATTTATTTGCTATGGTTCTTGTTCTGTGTAATTTAAGACTTCTGAATTGGGTGATTCATTTTAAAATATACTGTAGCTTTTCTTTTCTTTAAAAAAATAATAATAGATTTAACAACACTGAAATAATATTACAAGTGGTTAAATGTCAAGGCTTTCTATTTGGCAGTCTTTTCATTTAAACCTGTCATATTCAAGATAATTCACAGTTCGTATAATAAAATACTTCTGATGTTCCTTAGGCAAGGTTTCAAAAGTGTTGTGCCTATCCCAAATTGTACATATTTCTTAGTGTTCCTTACTTCTTTAACTGCTTGTGAACAAAAATTAAAATGATCTTTACTCTAGACTGATGTCTGAATGTCATGCTTCTACTTAACTATACACATCTAGTCATGCATTAATAATAATATTTAGCACTCCCATAGCACAAGTCTTTCTTTCATATTTTTAGTAGGTGGGTAAGTATTGTGATCAACATGTAAGACACAGAAGAACTGAGTCAGACAGACTATATTTAGGGCATAAGTGCTTTGAGGCACGGGTTGTCTTTTTCTGTATCTTTGTACAGTGCCAAGCAAAAGTGGTCTCTAATGTCAGCACTAGCACTGTAATGATAATAATACAGTGTAATAATAACAAATAATAAAGTGCAACAATAGCAGAGCTGAAAACCAAAGGCAAATCTAGGACTGCATCTAGGGCACTAGACTGCTTCTCACACAGCCTAGCGAAGCAAAAAGGATATGCAAAATATGCGCTAAAAACAAATAACAAGCAGGGACATCTTGAGCATGAGGACTACTTCAAGAACCATGTGTAGAGGAGTGGTTTAGTTGGTTGAAAGCACTAGTAACACAGGATCTATTGAGAGAATATGTACTCATGTCATGTGAACATCTCAAATGTGTGGCAATAAAAGCTTTATGGCACACCATACTTTGTGAGACACTATAATGTTTTTATTCTCATGTATTTAGGATGACTGCTTTACTCACGAGCGGTAAAGCCACAAGTGACTTATGCAAGTCTTTTCCAGGCAAGTGGCATTGCCCATAAACATTTTATAGCATTCCACTGCATCTCATGTATAATTTATTTGGGGCACAAGGGCAGCTCTTTTCAGCTCCCTTTTCCAGTTTCCGTTGTATAGAAGCAATTAGTATAGAATTAGTATAGCAATTAGTAAAGAAGCCATACTGCATTAGTGCGAGTAGAGCATATTTACTTGTATATGTGCAGCACAGAATCAGTTTTTATAATGGCTTGAAATTAAAGAGCTCTGAGTCTGTACCATCTGAATGCAAATGTTTGTGACACAGAGGAGTCTGATTATCATGAATGCATGTGTGACATACGAGGGAAGCCAGTAACTTGTAATGAGCTCTCTGAAGACCGACCCTTGCCCCTCATGAACTAAATAAATCATTTTCTGTACATTTCTTCAAGTACTCTGAGTGCTTTGTTTTAAAAATAAAAAATAACAGCAAGCTTTCTGGTTTCAGATCCCTTCTCCTAAAAACTCCGTCCCACCAGCTACCTTTATGCCTCACTAGACCTCAGCAGTTTCAGGACATCCTATTTTAAAGAAAGCATTACTACATTATGCTTGTAAGTAGACAGAGGTAGTTAGCCATGTTAGTCTGAAGTCACACAGAAGGAAGGGCAGACTGGCACCTTAGGGCACTTATACACTTGCAGCAAGGCTGCTCTGATGCATTGTAATTGCAGGATGTTGGAGCAGTCTCAATTAATCAAGTCTGGTGGAGCGTGGTAATGATCATACTCCAGCAGACTCCAGCATCATGTATATCAGCAGCCCAGTGCTGAAAAATGGTGGCAGGGGCACTTTAACTAAAACTTGTTCACCAAGCACCCCCATCACCCCTTTTTTTACCTTTGGGATGCTGATACACATGACGATCCGGGCACTTTAATTAAAGCATCTCTCAAAGCCACTCTAATTAAAGCACCCCACCTCCACTCCCAGAGCATGTGTATAAATAAATGCCATTAGAGACTCATGTGTGGCTAAATGCCCTGTTTTCTGCCTAAAGTACACTCCAGAATTTATCTCACTTATTGAAAGAGAATTTTTGAGCATTTTGGAGTCACTTCCAAAGACCTAGATGGGAAGAGAACCAGTTTCGAAGTCACTGTGGATTACTTGAATCAAACAAAATTAAATCTGTAAAATTCAAAGTAGGCATGATCTGTTAAGATAATTTGATCTCATCTCTTCCATAATATATTATGTTTGTCCTTTCTGCATATAAGGAAATTGTCTTGTTCCTTTGGAGGCCAGAATTGAAGTCAGAATTGGCTGCTGTACCTGTCCCAAGGCTTAGGCAATTTGGCAGAGGGCCAGTTAAAACATACTAGTCCATCTGCCCATTCTGAATGTGGAAAGTAGGAAGCCAGACAATGCTTTCTGAAGTCTTTATTCTCAAATAAGATTGATTTTAGTTTTAGGGATATTATAATATCTCTTTAAGAGCACCTGGGCTCAAACCAAAGGCATACATGCAGAGTATATTTAGAATTATATACAATTCTTTGTCATTTCATTATTTTGGTTATTATTGAAAATAAGTGTCCTCAACTTCTCCCCAAAATGATAATCACCTAGATGGAATTTCATTGTCATTATTATTGATGAATCTTGAGCTATATTATTTTGTAAATGATAATTAAGATCATCCTCAGGATGCTGGATGTGCCATGCTCTTGTCCAAGTGTGCCACATGGGTTTTGGATACTACTTATTTAGTTGTGCATTTTGGTACTGCAACAAAACAAAAAAGGCCTAAATTATGTTTGACCTTTATATGCCAAAGCAGCACTTACTGAGCCATACAATTACAATTTTTGACACTTATGCAGATTCTATCTAGATTCTATCTGCATGTGCATAGATAGCTGCGCTCAGAAGTGTATAATATGGCCACATAGACTCCATGGCAAGTAGACTTGTCAGGTAGTACAAGTAACTCCGGTAGCTCCTGAAACTTGAGTTGCAGAAAAAACACAACTGGCAAGTGAGGAAGGAGAAGGACATACTTTTAGGCAAATAGTCTAATAACTAAGGAATTTTCCCAGGGAATGTGAGACCCAGGTTCTATGTCCCACTCAGACAGAGAGGTCTGTACCTATAGTTCCTACTTCTTAGCAAAATGCTCTAACCACCAAGTATGCAAGGGCAACAGACATCTCTCTGATTCACCCTCCTTCTACTTTCCTCTCCTCCTGCCCTGATGTGTTTTCCCCTTCTGACTGCCTAGTTGTTTAGCTTCACGAGAAAGTATGAAAATTGCTAGAGTAGATGCCTAGACCAAGAGCGTTCAACCATCTCGGGGGGGGGGGGGGGAGGCTTAATGAATGGAGCACAGTCAGTCTGAAGACCAGACCTGGTAAGCAGGGCCAGCCCTATGCACCAGATGCTGCCCATGAACCAACTCCACGCACAGGATCTGGTCACATGCCAGGTTTGACCCTGTGCGCTGGGTGTGGAGCCATGCGCTAGGTCTGAGGCTTCATGTTGATTCCAACTGTGGACCAGCTCCACATGTTGGCCTAATCCAGAACACAAGGCCATGCTATCAGACCAGAGGACTCCTCACAGGTCCAAAAATTGAGCAGAAGTGGAGTGGCAGCAGCATTAATTGCTGCAGGGCTCCCAGAGCTGCACCAATTAATGCTACCACCACTGCCCTGGCACCAAATTTCTGAACCTATGGTGAGTTCCAAAGGCCAGATGACTCCACTCCACAGGGCATATTTTGAACACCCCTGGCCTAAACCATGGCATGGTGGGCAGGGTACTCGGTCAAAAAATAGGAGCTATAGGTATAAATCCCCTCTGTATCAGGGTTTCTACAACCTGCATCTCCAATTCATGGGCAAGTGCCCTAAGCACTAAGCTATTGGGCTATCTTTTCTGTCTTGATTCCACCTGGGGTAATTTTGCCAAGTGATCTTATTCTGCCACAGGTAAAAATAGATTCTAAAAGACACTTGGGTGCCAAAAAACTGTATTTAAGGCAGCTATATAAGTGCCACTTCAGCGCATAAAAGTGAAATAGAATACCACCTAAACTTCAGAAAAGCTAAAACAACAAAGTGGCTATTAAACATAAAGGAGTGAGAGGGAAGAATGGAATAGATCAAATATTAGGGATTTCATTCAGTTACAAGGTCATAGGCAACAACAAAAGAGAGAAAATGATTAGTGAAAATAGAACAGGAATACATATCTAGTACTGAGCAAGAGCTGCCTGTGCAAATATAACAGAGATAAAGGAACTATGTTAAGCATGTGTAGTATAAGAAGCTAGTTTATCCTTTTTTGAAGGAAAGATTTGCTCTTAAAAAGAACTTGGTAGAGATAAGGACTCTGTACTGCCTGGTGGTCCTCCCTGTATGCATTTCTTACCTAGTGACAAAAAAAAGATTTTCTGTTTTTCCCCCTTTTAGTAGAACAAAACTAGCTAAAATGTAGGGACCTGATTTCTATTTCTTGCTGTCATGCATCAACAGATGTATTTAAAATAAGTCCGAGTCACATATGCAAAACTACTAAAGACACTAGAACTGTGCAGGTGTCACTAAAGATCTGAACTGAAGACATTTGGGTTGCGTAGATGCAACTGAAGGCTCAGTTTGTCTAGCAGAAACTTTGTTATGGTGATGATGTGTAGAAAGGAAAGAATTAGAGCTAGCACTCAGAAAAAAAAATACCACCTTTTCAGTGCAAACTGAGCACAGTTGATATGGAAATCACTGAAAGATTATAAGCATGAAACCCCATGATACCATTTTTAGAATCACTTTTCAGTGCAGTCTTGCACTTTAAACAGCTTCCAGATAATCAAAGGTTTTAGAGCATCAAATGCTGCTGCTGCCTGATATTATTGCCTTGCTGCTGAAGATAGTCCAGTTATGTCAATGAACACAAGAAAAAAAGGCAAATAAACAAAGAAACAAAGAAGAAAGACTGGAGCAATTGTACTGTCCTCTGACCCAGTAACATGATCCAGGAGAGATTCTCAGTATCTTATTTTGCAAAGAAAAGGCAGTACTAAGTTCAGAGCCAGCATAATAGTGGTCACCTCGGTGGATGTAATGGTTGCCATTATTAAAAACATACTTATGTCTGAAGCCCGCATTTTATCCCTACCCAGGCAATAGAAACCTATAGTAACAGCTGGCAAACCACAGTCTATATCAGAAAAGTAAATCAGAAAAAAACAGTAATACTTGTGACAAATATTGAGGAGCCCTTTAATAATCATGAGTGCCATAGCTGAACCTGTCCCTAACCTGTAGTTTCTAAACCCTATATAAGAATATACAGATCTGTCTGGAGAGCAGCGCTTCAGGCAGGAAGGATGAGGCTCATTCCTACTATCATTAACAACTTCCACTGAAGGTTGTTAATACACAGTGCTGGACCAAGTAGTCTGTTCTTATCTATACAGTATCTGATCCTCTTGGCACAAGGTGGGTAAGAACGTAGGTACACTAGTTAAAGAAATAGCTTCAGGAAGACAATGGGTAATTAATTTAAGGTCACAGATTCTCACAAGGAGGTAGAGAGAACCCACAGATACACTAGAGAATCTTTGTATTCTAAGAAATTGTGTGTTGATTCTGTTTGGTTGCTATAATTTAAGAGGAAAATATATCTAATATTGTCTTGCAGTGGAGCATAACATTAGATTTGACAAAATATGCACACAAGCCATTTTTAATTCCTCTTTGTTCCAACTGCTGAATAAAAAAACATGGTATATTAAAAACTCTTGGTCATTGTCACTGGTCACAGGTTTTCAAAGAGAGGAAATGCAGATACCTTCAACCTAGCCAGGTCTTCAGGATGCTAAGCACTGTCAGGTTAGAGTAGTGCCCTCACCTAATTTATTGGGTGATAAAATGAAGGACTTATCTAAACTGCAGCTGCAGAGTGTCCAACCCAGGATGCATCTGAGCAGACCCCATTCACCTGCATGTGCAAGCATACTCCAAACCTGAAAGGTCCCTGTAAGGTCGCATTGGATTTTTCCCTACCATCTGCTCTCAAACATGCTGGAGATCCAGGGCATGAGAGAAGTCTCATCAATGTATTTTCCAGGATGGGTATGTTTGGGCCCATCTTGACTGGGATATGTCATTTCCAGGAAGAAGACAAGCCTAGAAGTAACTGGTTTTTGCTATGTATGTCTACGTGTACACTTTCCTGTACAGTAGATTGATTTGCTGCACATGTGTGCAGCAATTGGGCTGGTGTAGACTAATTTAGTGCCATCAGATAGTCCCATCAGACATAGGTAATGTCCAACTGCAAAGTAGATTACTGCACTTAAATGTACGTGTAGATGGTGATGTCGGGATTAGTTTACTCTGGCTCAAGTTGCACCTGCATTTATTCAGTCTCATTAATTACACATATAGACATATCCACAGTGTTTTTATTTTGGGATATCTTAAGCACATTTGTTACCTAGGTAGTGCAGACAAGGACATAGGAAGTAGGGCTGTGTGAGGATCCAGGGCCACTTCAGACACTTCAGCTTCCAAAGCAGCATGCCCAGAGTGAAGCACTCGCTCATTCAGGCTGTCTGAAGCAGTTCAGAGCTTCTGAAGCACTTCGGAAAAAGCTCTGGATGCTTTGGATGCTGAAAGTGAAAGTTAGAAGAGGGAGGGGGAACCAGGGAGGAAGGGTGAGCGGGGGGAAGACTGACATGTAGGTGGCCAGTGAGAAGGATTTCTACTGGCTGCCTTTCCAATGACAGCGTCTGGGGGGAGGGACCGAGAAACAGCATAAAAGCCTCTGCTTGGAGACATGCTGTGCCTTTTCAAGCTTGTTCCCTCTCAGGAACTGCACGAGAAAGGTACCCTACCAGAAACAGGCATCTCAGCTTGGTTGCTTTACTCAGTAGTTGAACTTGCCTGCTCCTTTGTGTTGTTAGAAAGGATTAGGTAGACTTAAGCTTAGCTTAGGTTAGCTTAGCATCTCCTAGTACTATTCAGTTCTTTTCTTTCAATTTATATTTGCTCTTTTTTTTGCAAACTTAGAAAAAAAAAGCTGTGTTTTCCCTGCCAGTGTGATCCATCACTGTGCAGGAGGCACACACATTGCACTAGCGCACATGCACACACAATATAAAAAAGAAAAATCAGATATTCATAGGAGAAGAAGACAGACAGACAGCACACAATTTTTACATAGCTCTTAACGCTAAAGCAAACAATCAAAGAAAAGTCCGGTGTGCACACACAACAGAGGGAATAAAACACACAACACAAAAGGAGTGACACACACAAAGAGACCTTTGCAAGACAGGAAATATTAATATGAAGTGTGCTGGAAAGGCAGGTGTCAGGTCTTCTGGCAGGGGAGGGAGAGAGGGTAGGGGAGAGCTAGAGCTGCAAGCCTTCCCACCAAACACAGATGCATTCTCTTCCCAAGCAGCCATGACATCAGTGCTGCCAGTGGAAGCCAGGAGGTTGGCTCAAGCAATTCTGGGGACTGAGGGGGAATCAGAGTTTGTGCTCCATACCCCTCAAATTTCCCCTAGACCCAGGTCTCCTCCAGAAAGCAGCACCTCAGAGGAGGCTGAGGTTGTGGAGGCAAGTGGCTCATCTGAAGCGGCTCCTCCTGCTGTTCAGCCTCAGCCTGCTGAGGAGTAGGTTAAGGTAGGATCCTCACCCTCAACCCAGAAGCAGGGGAGTAGTGTAGTGTTGGGAGCATTTTGAGCTGGCAGATAATCCCAGGTTTGCCATCTGCCAGCACAACTGAAAGCACATGAGCCGTGGCATGGATGTGAAATACTTTTCCACCATGGTGATGCTGCTGCATCTGAGGAGGCACCACCCCCTTGCCCTTTTTCCTCCTCAGCCTGGCACCAGTGGGAGTGTGCCATAAGGGAAGTCCCTTGCTCACTCCAAAGCCCCCTTTCCCCCAAAGCATAGGCAGGCCACCCTGGACCAGTGAGGGAAAGGTGGACAGAAAGCAGGGCATGTTCCCAAGGCAAACGAGATCACCCAGAGCACTGGGAAGATGCTTGCTCTGGATAGCTAATCCTTCTGCCTAGTTGAGCGGCCAGGGTTCAGGTGGTTCATAGCACTTCTGGCCCCATCTTACAAAGTGCTTGCATGCACCACCTTTAGCAGGATGGTGGTACCCTCCCTATATGAAGCATGCAGGGCATACTTGAGGGAGGAGTTGTGCAAGGCAGGGCCACAGGTAGCCTTGCACTTCACCTCCAACATCTGGAGCAGCTGGGGTGGTAATCATGCCTACCTCTCCCTCACAGGGCACTGGTGCAATCAATCAGGCTGTTGGTGGGCTCTGCTGCAAGCTGAGGTGCTGGATGAGTCCCACATGGCAAGAGAGATCATGGGGGCCATGAACCGCAAGGTGCAAGGGTGGCTCATTTGGCAGGCAGAGTTCATCTGCGGGTTCATGGTCGCCGACAACGAAGCCAATATAGTGAAGGCTGTCCATGATGCCAATTTTGTTGGCATCCACTGTGTGGCACACAGGCTGCACCTCATAGTGAGGGATGCCTTGGAGAGGGACATGGCTGCCAGTGATGGCACCACCACTACTACTGCTACAAGCCAGCTGATTTTGAAATGCAAGAAGGTGGTGGGCTACTTCCACCACAGCATCAAGGGGGGCAAAATGCTGCAGAAGAAACAGGAAGAGCTGAGCATCCCACAGCACAGAATCATACAGGATGTGGAGACTCGGTGGAACTCCACATACCTGATGCTCGAGAGGCTGGTGGAGCAACAGGAGGCCATTCATGAGATGGCCTTGCTTGGGGAGATTGGGATCAGTGGCCCCCTGAACAGAGTTGAGTGGGGTACCATCTCCCAGATCTTGGCGGTCCTCAAGCCCTTCCTCATGGCCACCGAGACCCTTAGCACTGGTGATGCCCTCCTCAGCCAGGTGATCCCCTAGTGAGGGAACTGGAGAACCACATGGAGAAGTTCCAGGGGATCAATGTTCCTGGCTGGGGCAGGCCGCTGTCACCAGATGTTCAGGCACTGGTGAGGCAGCTGAAGAAAGCATCAGGAGATGGATGGATCCCTTGCAGTCCAGTGCGGTCCACATGATGGCAGGCATATATGACCTGAGGGTGAAGGGGAGCATGTACACTGGCAGCACCAAAACCTTTGATCACTAGACACAGGTTCTGGTCAACAAAGTCAGGGAGGCTGAAGTGCAGGGGTGAGGGGATGTGGAAAAGGGGCATCCACTTTCCCATGCCAGCACTCTCAGCACCAGCACCAGCCAGTCTCCTCTACACCAGCCACTGCCAATGTGGGCCATGAGTATGGCTTCAATGCTGAGATCCAAATGCACCAGACCCCAGCCTCAGGCAAGTAGCGCCGAGGCTTTGGTGGCTACCTATCTCCCTGAGGATGTGAAGCCACTGGACTGTGACCCCCTTGGCCTACTGTGCAAGCTGCAGCCAGATTGGCCAGATCCTGCCACTAGTTGCCCAGCAACACCTGTCCTGTCCACCAACTAGTGTTCCAAGCAAGAGAGTATTCAGCTTGGAATACATTCGGTGTGATACCCCACCGCACCTGCTTGGATCCTGCTTTGGTGGAGCAGCTGGTGTTCCTAAAGGTGAACTTCCAACTGCTGGGGTTCCCCAAGCTCCACCTGCAGATGGGCTGAGTGCCATCCTTCTCATTCTGTCTGCATCAATTTCCTTTTTGAGTTTTTTAAAGCCAAGAAATGCCCCGCTCTAAGCTAGAGGGGGCACTAATTGCATCACCAGACAGCGGGGGAAGAACATGTCCCTGCTGAGCTCATTCCCCTGCCAGGACAAACTTGGAGGTATGGGATGGGGCTATGGGGAAGGGGGAAGCCCCAGGTCCTTGGCAGGACCACTAAAACTGAACTCTGCCAGGGTAGGGAGGTCTGGTGGGACTGCTGGCAGTGCAGCAGCCCTGTCAATGCCAGGACCAATGATCCCCTGGTGAAAGGCAAGTAAGAGGCACCATAACACCCCACACGCACAAAGTCCTGACTGGGGAATGCCCAGACCTGTCAAGTCTTTGACAGGCCTGACACTTGCTGGTTGCAGCACAGTTGCAAGCCTCCCAGTGAGCTCAGCTTAGTTGCCCAGGATGCCAGCTTTAGGGTTGAAAATCCCTTTGTCAGGCTGAGGAAGTATCTGCAGTTTGTCCTGAATGGAAGGAATAGTAAAGAAGCCAGAAGCTGGCCTAGCCCGTGATGCAGAAGAAAAAGCCAGTCAGTAAAAACGGAAATGGAGGCATCAGGGGGTGAGGGACAGGCTGGGGTGGGAGGTAGTGGGGAAAGGGGGATGTAGCAGCAAAGGTAAAAGTGCAGAAGTGCCTCGGGTGTCAGATGTCCAGCAGGTCTCAGTATGCCAAAACTCCATTATGTATCTTGAGTCCATGAGTTTCTGTACCTACCAAATCCCTACACTGATCTTCTTGAAACTTGGGAGGCGTCATGCTCTCAGTAGAGGCTACAATCCCTGCAAGTTTCACCCAAATCAGAGAAAAAACAACAAAGTTATAGATATTTCATTGATCCCCATTATACATTGTGGCCGGATCTCTGAGGCACTTCAGCCAGATTGAAGCGGCAAACCGATCCAAAGCTCCAGATCAGATCGCTGACATCTGAAGCGGCCGGATCCAAAGCCAGATCAAATACCTGCCTACTCATGCAGGCCTAATAGAAAGCATGAAGGGAATGGAAGCATAGCTAGCTCTAAAAGTGTGATTAAAAAAAAAGTAGTGAACTGGCAGAGTTACTGGGGTGTTGTGAATCTAATGAATTAATCCCCTTTACATGCCTGTCAGCACACACTAGGCATCATAGACTTGGAAGCAAGTGCAGCAGGTGCTTTTAGTCTCCAGCTGGGTCATTCCCATCTATATTTTTTTAAAACAAAGTGCCTGTAAAGTAGCATCCCATTTATACAAATAGGATCAAGAAAACAGTAGGTCAGGCATAAGAAAGCTTCCAGTATGCTAGACTCATTGCAATATTTCTGTCACTAGTGTAGCTCAACATGAAGCATCACTGAGATGACTTGCTACAGAATCTTAGAATCATATAAAAGCAGGGCTGCAAGGGACCTCCAGAAGTCATCTAATCCAACCCCCTGCCTGAGGCAGAATCAGCCCTATCCAGACCCTGCTATACAGTCCATAATTTAAACTCTACATAAGACTGCCATCAACTCTAATACAACACAGACCTAACACCCTAACCTGCCATAAGTAAAGCAGTGGAGCCACAGCAGCCAACGCCCTTCTATGAAATGTTGTCTATATATGCTCAAGAGATCCCGGATAGAAAGCCATGCCCCTTGCTACAGAGGAAGGCAAAAACTGTGTAATTACCAGTTAAAATAGTGCAGACAGATTAAGCATAACATTAAAGAGTTAATGTTTGTCATAAAAGAAGAGTTAAGTGCCGAGATTATTCAAACACTGTGCTCTGTCACCAGAGTGATGATAAAAACTGAAGGTTTTAATGCTGAAATGGGAACTTGGTTCAAGTTCAAGGTGGATACTGCATTTCTGAAGAAGACCGCTGCCTTCCTGTTAAACTAATTTAATAGTGCACGGCACTCGAATTGTGCCTGCTAAAGGTGTAATTGCAACACAGAGTAAAATTCCTGGAAATGTAGTATATCTAGGAAGCGCGGCACCACAAAAAACAGCCTGGGTGGGCTCAGTAGGAACTTCCTGGTGTGGCAGAACTAATAAGACTAGACAACCAGATACTTGCATGGGAAACATTAAAACTGTTACCTCTTTATATAAGTTCTTGTGCATAATAAAGAGAATTGTTTGCATACCACAAATCTCATCAAGATACTACAGTGAGTGCATTAGATTGTCACAGCTTTCCCTTCATAGTGGTGAGCTAAGGATGTTCATAGCTAGAACAATATTGTCAGTATGGTTCCAAAGCAGCATGGACAAAGTTATTTTAGAGTCAAAGAACCTGTAAGCAGATGGTCCTGCACTTCACAGTATTGCTGAGACTGGCACAAATGTCATGATATCTGCAGACTTGTTCTCTTTTTTCTACAAAAAAACAACATCCCCCAATAGAACAATACAGAGGAAGTCAAGTGTTTCCTGCACCTTTTGATATCGCAATGCATTAAACTATGTTATCTATCTCCCTAATAGCAATATTTCAGGTTAACTCATGAAAAAAGAGAGAAGTATTATCAACTTCTGTATTAAAAGCCCTTTGGACACCTATATATTAACCAGAGTCTCCCATTAAAGTGGCCAGGGAAACTGATGCATTAGTAGAATGAAACTTCTTAGAAAAGCAGCCTAATGGCAGGTACCTTATAAAAGCATCCTAATACTAAGCACCTTATAAAAGTCACCATGAATTAGACACAGAAGAATATAGAATTGAACAGAATTTTGTGTGAATTTTGAATTCTGTCTTACTCCCGGCCTATCAAAGCACCTCACAAAACTGAGGAGCAGCACATCCACTGCAGAACTAATAAATTTATTATAATGAGAGAAAATACAGGCTGAATGCCTAGGATGCCCCCACTTCCTATGGAAATAAGCCATGAGATCCTTAACTGCTACCAGGTTTTCAGTCACAAATGAGAGGACAGGGCCAATCTCAACTAAATAAAAATACCTGTAACAAGCTTTTCCTATAGTACCAGAGATAATTCTGTGTCTCACAAATCAGATCCAGATTTCAAATCCCTAAAAGAAATGCAGATTTCAATCTGGAGATGTGGTCTCTTAATACAGATAGAAGCTATTACAAAATGTGTACATAGCTCATAAAATGTATTAAAAAAAAAAAAAAAAGCAACCACAAAAGTTGCACCTGGGTTCCAAGTCCTCAAAGTTCAGAGCTGTTCAGATCCAGTTTACCTGGATGTGGTGTTATGGTTTAATCCTATCTCTAATTAAAACTAGCATCACACTCCAGTGATGCCAGCATTGGCTAACAGGTCTGAGATAGCTGTAATATTTCCACTTGTAGTCAGAAGAGGGGAACTATCAGACTATTTTCACAATGTTACTTCAGCTGAGCAAGCTGATAGAGCACACACTATACTTGGAGATCTCTTACAATCTTAATAGAAGAGCAAAACTGAGTTAAAGGTCTTCCTTTTATGATTGATAACACTCCCAACCACTTTAATTTCTTAAAATTCTCTTTACAAGATTACAGAGGTAGACTCAAATCCATAGCACCAATACAGAATTATTAGGAACTCTGCTGATTAGATAGTCCATTCATCGTCCAAACGTTTAATCAAATGCAATTGTAAAAGATCAAATAGAATTAGAGATGAATATCCCTGAAGGGAAGACAGTGCAGTAGTTACACTCAGTTTTTTTCCTTTCTTTGCCCCCTGTGATCCCCAATTCCTTTTATATCACTAACTAGGAATTCCAGTGCATCCTTGCCAGTGCAAAAAGGACAGCAACAAGGAGATAGCTTTGTCTGTGCTCCTGAGCCTCAAAGAGAAGCTTCTTTGAACATTCAGTGAAAAAGCCCTTGGGAATTTATATACTCGCCATTGCTCAGAAAATTAGGTCCATAAAAAGGGCAAGAAACATTAAAATTATATACAAGTAAAAAATAAAGGAAAAAGGTATAACCATAAGCCAAAGTGACAAACAGACCAAATCATTTACTAAGCCAAATTAGGTTCCGGTTCTCATGAGAAATTGGTCTGTGGCTCTTCTTTAACTAAAGCCTGGCAACACCTCACACTTCTAAAGATGCAGCTAGATCCTACAGCCAACCCACTGATTACAACCAGAAGGGACACGACCAGGTCCCCCAAATAATGCTCTTATTTCTACAAAAGGACTGCAGGCCTTCCATCTCTAGCCCTGATGAAGAAACGTACCATAGGCATTAAGAAACAGAGGAGAGGGAGGAAAGAGCTAAGGGCAGGCACCCTGTTGTAGTTGTTTTCATTTGGGGTGAATGTAACCCCTCTGTTGTAAAAGTTATGGTAGTGGAGTTAAGATGGAACAGTGGCTAAAGGACTGACCAGGTTGGAGAGATTACAAAAACTTAGATTCCTGTAAAGGCCCCCAATTTCCAGCTCTAGTATATCTAAGTGAGTGCATGTCTCCTGGACTATTTTTATTATATACCTCCTCACTAAAATATTTGCATTGTGAGGCCACAGTCTAACATTTAACAATCCAGTCCTAAAGTTCACCTGCAGAAGGTACATAAGAGCCTGTGGATTTGCCATGTAGTATCTCCAAATTAAATAACTGCAGTAACTGTGCTTTCTGTTTCGGTTGTTCACAAAACCCCTGGCCTTTGAATTTTATTTCTTTACTAATCTTATCTTCACAAAACTCCAGCAGCTGGCTGTATGGATCAGTGTCACTGCAGTGACTGAAGAAGCTAAATGTAATAATCTGATCTGTGCTTTTTCACATTTACATACCTGGGAGAAGAGAGTACAAAATAGGTAACATCACTTAGAGCAACTTAACGTATATTTGATCTTCAAGGACAAGCAAACACATTGTTCTGCTCTTGTAACAAAGAGAAGCTCTATTCTTGTCAAAATCCCAGATTCTACAATATTCAGAAAGTCTTACAAGTGATAATATTAAAAAAAGAACAAAAATAAGGTGAGAGGAGTTTTTGCAGTAATTGCCAAATGATGAATTAAATACATTTTGTGACCAGAGTATAATAAATGTATTGATACAAATAAAATTGTCATCAGATTAATAAGAAGAATATGCCTGGTGTTATTTTTACTGAAATATGCCTAAATACCTGTTTTCTCAACACTTAAAATATTGTAGTATTTCCCTGCCCTGCTTATCATTCATGACAGCAGACAGCAGAAAACAGAAGTTTTAGAAGGAATGTCCTGAACAACAACATGGCCGCCACTTCATTTTCTTGATCTTATAGACGCATCTTTAATGCTACTTACCATGCCCCACTGTCACAGTTAAAGTAAAGAAAATGCAATCCAAAAATGAGTAGTTAAGAAGATGAAGGCTACACATGATATACCTTAGGTATAATTCATGTGCCTAGATCAGGATGAAACAATCACTTTCTATAAAGCTATCTGTACACTGAAAAACCTTTGCCAGCATAACAGCATTCACTAAGAGATGCAATTGATGAATGCTATTTTTATACTAGCAAAACCCCTAAGGTAGACAGTTATACTCAGAAAAGTATGCTTTTATGCCAGCATAAATATTTTGTTCAGGGGACTGATATAATGTACACAGGCAATCTTTCTCCCTGGTAAAATCTGCCTCTCTATTAGGAGAGGTTACCAGTATATATGTGTATATATATATATACACACACACCAGCATAGATATATATAAATGATGTGTTACTTGTGGTGTGTGATAAGTTATGTTGTGTTTTCATGTTTATATGTTTATTATTAAAAAAACCTGAATAGTTAGAGAAATATATTTTAGCAAGCTTTCAAGTTGAAAATCCCTTTGTCAGGCTGAGGAAGCACCTACAGTTGGCGTGTGTGCTGTTCCTGCATGGAAGGAATAGTAAAGAAGCCAGAGGCTGGCATACAGTGCAGGCAAGAAAGCCAGACAGTAAAAATGGAAATGGAGGTGTCAGGGGTGAGGGGCAGGCTGAGGTTGTGGGGGGAAGGGAGATGTAGCAGTGCAGGTAGAAGTGGAGAGGTACCTGGGGAGTCAGATGGCAGAATTCCACTGTCTATATTGAGTCTAGGCTTTTCCGTACGTACTACCTAGAAAGCTGATGGAGTGAAGTTCATACGCCCAGCTCTGAAAAGTGGTGTGTAAATTCAAACAAGCACCAAACCTTGCTAACCTAACCTCATCACTAGAACTGAGCTAACTTCCTATAGCTCAAAAAACAAAACCTGCCAACAATCTCCGGTACCCCCACAAACTACACACCAGAATCTATCAAAGATAACAATACCCAACTACTTGTTGGGGCACATTTCTCACAAAAAAACCCACTCTGTGTCTCCAGTCTCTCAGGCCTGATCCTGAGAGAGAACAATTTACAAACCACTTTGCACAGCCAGGCCTATGAACTTAACTGCATCAGCCTCGTAGGTACAGAAACTTGGACTCAACATAGATTAGACAATGGAATTCTGATACATTGCAACCTGCCGGACATCTGACTCCTTCAGAAGATCACTGCTATAGCCTTCGTTCTCTGATGCTGAGCTGCTGGAACACAGCTCAGTAGAACTGACGCCACTGTCAATAAAGAAAGCAGTGCTTTCCGCCCACTTCCTCCTTCTTCCCCCTCCCTCTCCTTACTTTCTGTTTCCTTGGAGGCAAGCCCAACTTGAGCTTCAAAACTCAAAATGTTTCAACTGCCTTCATTTCATTTTGAGGCTGTTTCAAAGCCCTCTGTTTTGTTTCAATTTCACTGTTTCAAGCTCAAAACAAGTCAAAAGAGCATCAAAACAAAACAGCCAGTGAAGCTTTGCATAGCCCTTGTTACCAGTCAATCTATCCTAGTGTCATTTCAGAGAGGCACTAATTTTTGTAACTGTGCCAGGTCAGATGCCTAGAGTCAGGCTATAACAATCTGCTTCTCTCTCATATCTCACATTGGGAAAGAAAATGATGGTTTATAGATATAATGCATTAATAATGGAAGTGAGGAGGGCTAAAAGTTGCTAAACAGCAAAGGGAGAACAATGTGGGCCATGCTTGTTGAAGACATAAGGCTACAATTTGTGAGAACAGTTCTGAATCATTGTGCAGGGATTTGCATAAAGTATGGTTATTTAAAGGAATTTTCCAGTGTTTCCTGTCTACTGAAATGGGATTTCCTGAGCTAGACAGCATGGAGAGAATTGAAACCACTACTGACTCATAACTTTGCACTTATTTCTGAATTATGCAATTCCATGTACTCTGAGAAGTGCTATCCATCTAGAGGACAGGGATTTGCATAATCACTGTCTGGTTACTTCCAAATAACCATACAGTGATTATGCAAATCATTCTCATTAATTGAGTCCTATCAAACTTTCCCCCCCAAGTCCACTATTGCCCTCAGAAGTCTTCTCAACTAGCCACAACAAACATAAGTGCCTTGGCTTTTGACCTAGCTCCCCTGTGTCTCTCTCTCCCTTCTGCTTGTTTTTCCTTTTTAAGGAAAGCCTGTTTCCCCTCCTTTAACTATAAAACCACTAAAGAGTGCCTTTAGAATTCAGTTGTAATTAACAGATAGGGCAATACATTTTTTACTACATTGGAAAGGGACTGGAAGCTAAATGCATGTAAAATAAGAACCAATATAAGTCTTTTCCCCAAAACACAAATGTGAAGCTATTGTTGAAATAATAAAGCAACTCTTTAAAACTTTTAATTTCCTCCATATTTTTTAGTAGTGGAGAAAACCACAAGTATGGAGCCAAAATAAAGTGAAAGGTTGTTCTAGCAGCATGTTTAGCACATCTGGAAACAGGAATTCCCCAAAATATGAGAACTTAGTCAGTTTGGCTATTTGAAATGTGCAGTCACACTCATAAGTGCTTTTCCAATTTAAAACTATAAAGATTTTGAGATTTAAATCTTACCAAAATAAATACCATGATATTTTACTGACTTTCCAATCAATTACCATCCGTTTTTTCCTTCATGTATTTTAGCGTAATATGCTATTTGCATCAGTGTTCAGGTTTAAAGCGCACAGTCCTGTCTGATCCTTTCTGTGTAGTTTCAGTTCATTATAGAAGATTAATATACTGTAGAACATTAATAAAATTAAACCTTGAGTCTGCCAATTCAAACAAACAATCCCATGAATAGACATTTAGACTCCAATTCTGCAAACTCTGACACATATGAGAAACTTCAATGAAACTACTCACAAAATTGAGCTCAGAGGGCTCACTTGAGCTTGCTTGATTGAAATTACTCATCCGCATGTGTTCATGAGTAGGACATTAGCTCTCAAACAATTTTGCAAATAGAAATTCAGTGGAGGTCAATAGGATTTTTGATATCCACTTCTGTGGAACCAAGATTTCACCTGTACTATTTTCTTTGCATGTATTATTATAATGATACGTCCTCCTCCAAACCAGAAAAATCCTTTGTTGATAGTCAAGACAGTATTAATCAGCATCCTCTATTGCTATTGCAGTCCAAATCATTTACATCTGCACATTTTGCTCCCAGCTGAACAAAATAGCCCTAGTCTGGAAATTAAAAATGTAGGTGCCCTGATCACAGGAGATTGGCACTGAAGTTTTAAAACTGCATGCACCTCACAGCTGCTTCTGTCAAAGATATGACAACACAGGGTGCATCTACACAAGATGTTTAGTGTGCAGTTGACTAATAAGCCATGCAGAAAACTTTTTACATCTACATACGCGCCCTTATTAGGCCAGAGTGAACTAATTTACTCCACAGCAGGATAGTAAGTATAAGTACTACCCTGCTGAGGAGTAAAAAGCTCTAGAGCAGCGAAGGTGTATATGCTGCCCTGGCTGGCTGGGGCACAAGGGTGTTTCAGTGACGGGGCTGCCTGCTGGCTAGGCCCACACTGAAACACTTTCGTGCCCCAGCCAGCTCCTCTACAGCACATTGAGGCAGGGGGAGCAGCAGGGCCTGCCAGCCAGCTGCTTATGAATAAACTCCAGAAGTTATTGCTCCAGAGTTTATTTCTTCTGGCCACACATTCAAAATGCATGCTTGGGAGCAATAAACTTCAGAGCAATAAGCCACAGAATTTATTCATGTGCATTCATTGAAGATAACAGCTGATCATCCTATTTACTTTGACTTGTCATTCCCTGCTCTCCAACTTCCTTCCTACCCATTGCCCTGACCTGTTAACTTTGAAGTTATAAAGCCCTGTCTCATTACCCATATCTCACCTATCCAGTTCTTTTCTCTTAGTACAGAATGCCATCGGTCTTATTCTGTCATTCTGTATTATGTTACCTACCTTCTCTTGTCTGTCAAGATTTCTGCTTTTTATCATAGTGCTCTATCTCAGGCTTCTGTCACGTCCCACTGTTTATACACCCTGTTTGTTTCGTTGTTCTCTTATCTTTTGTTCCCTCATTGTTCTCTCTTCTACATACAGTATTAAAATGAAAAAAAATTAAAGACACATATATTTTACACAAAGTTATTCAGCAGGTGTAGTTATTTCTGCTGTGGCAACATAATAGCTATTCACACTTCTTCAGTTCCAACAGTATGTTGAGCCACACAAAACAGAAAAGAAAATCTGTTTCTTATCCTGCAGAGCTTACAATGTAGATTAGACAAGTCACTCCAAACACAATGAGCGTATATTAAAGAAACCCTTATACAAATCTGTTGATTATAAGGCACCTAAATTGCTGCTTAATTCCTTCAGATGGAAAAATATGAAAAAAGATACAAATGTATTTTAAATGTATATGCTCCACCTTTTTCCTGCAAAGATTTTCAGTCAAAATTCTTTGTTCATCATCTGACATCCAGTTCATCAGATGGAAGGTAAATTCTCCCCATTCTCAGTTTTCTCATTACAATGAGAATTTCCATATAATAGTGTTTCCTTATAATAATTATCTTTTTCACCCATATTTAATTTTTTTTGTTGATGTATGGCTACTGCTCAAGTTAGTCTTGATGGACCAAAGAATCCAGCCCAAAGATGTAAATGATTTGATGTGCCCATCAGATAGGTATACTTGACCATGTGGTTCTACTGTGGAAAGATCCAGAATGTACTTCACCTCTATTGCTATCTCCTGTGAGTATAGTATGTTGAAATGAACATTATATAAACAAGACCAGGCAAGCTACCAAGTCAAGTTTCAGTGATGCACATCAAATCAGATCTTGTAGTTGGTGTGCAGAACACCTGAAAGGTCAGGGTGTACTACGTCACTTTGGATTCTGAACTGTATGTTCTTATTTGCTTGAGTGAAAACTATTTTTATCATTGATCGATTTACCGTAAGTCTATTTGATTTGCACTGAATTCCAGAAGCTTTTTGAGACATTCAGACATCTGTCACCCCATTGACATGAAGCCTCATGCAAAAAGAGAATCCAGACTCCAGCTGCCTCTCTAAGATGTTACTGTTTTTCATTCTTGCATAACTTTTCTTTCCACTCTACCTTAGATTCTGCCAGCAATAATTGAAAGAGTGAGGAAGCATCTTGTCAAGTAGCTCCTGCATCTGACTAGTTTAAATGTACATCTTAACAAGGTAGTTTAGATTGGTTGGTTATTGTTTCACACATTAAAA